>CM060114.1:26085303-26685303 GCA_030522415.1 Channallabes apus
AAAAAAAATTGAAATTGAAGAGAGTAGACAGGAGTACAGGGAGATCCAGCCTAAGGTGAAGGTAGAGGTGGCAAAGGCCAAACAAAGAGTATATGAGGTCGTGTATGCTAGGTTGGACAGTACTGTACTGTAAGTACTGTTGCTAGAGGTTGATCAGAGGTTGATCAAGTTGGCGAAGCAAAAAGAAAGAGATAGGAAATATGAGCAGCATGTTGAAGTGATTAAAGACAGGGAAGGAGATCTACTGAAACATGCCAGAAAGGACAGAGGAGCTGTGATATTGTATGGGGAAGTCTGGAGTGGCAGAGAAGTATGTTAGAGTGGTGCAGGACATGTACAGTATGAGAGCTGTAAGACAGGGTTGAGATGTGTCCTGCTTGCCCTGCCACCCTGCCCTAAGGACAGTATCTGCAACCTCTGTGCCTAGTGCCTTTTGAGCAAATTGAGACTCTTCTGTGTTTTTGTTTATTGGACTTGAGTTCCCAGGATGCATCTCTCTCAGGTGATGGGAGCACTCACCTAAACCGAGGTGGCTCATTAGTTTTGTTATACATAACCTGCCTAAGTTTGTTTGTCTTGCATCTGTTGTGTTTAAACTGTGTTTCAGTGTTGTGCCTTTTTGCCATGCTTCGTGTTTTTGTTCTTGTTATCATAAATTCATGTTATGCATGTTCCTGGTTATAGTCTGTTTGTTTATGTTTTCTTTTTTAATATATTAAAAAGACTGTAAACAGTCTTAACTTCCGTGCTTACGCATACAGCCCAACACAATAACCGTGACAAGTGACAAGGATGGATAGAATCAAGAATGAGTCCATCACAAGGACAACCCATATTAGATGTTTTGGAGATTAAATTAAATTAAATTAAATTTTTTACAGCGCTTTTAACAATTGACATAATCCAATAGAATTATTGAAGTTTGTATGAAATGTGAATATGTATGAATCAAAATAATAAGACTGTCCTTGATGAGCAAGCCGAGGACAGTTGTGACTGTGGCAAGAAAAAACTCCCTGAGATGATAATAGGAAAGGGATTATAAAGGGACTTTTTTACTCTCACAACTGTGTTCTGTTCTTCTGAAAAATCAGAAATCTTGGTTTGACTGTAACACATCGTCCTTTAGTAATAAGTAGCATTTAGAAATGTCTATGATAACATTCTTGTAGCATTAAATGTTTGGGTGTGTGATATACTGTATGAAAAACGTACAGCTGATCTTTGCGTTGTAAAATAACAATGACTGTTGTTGTTGTTGCTATTAACTACCAAATAAGGTAATTACAGTATGTGCTATTTCATGGTTTTGAAATCCTCAATATTGTTCTAGTATGTAGAAACTATTTCATAAAACAAAAACCAATGAATTATAAGGGTTGCCGAACGTTTGACTAATACTGTTGTGATGCTGCCTTTGATAAATGTTCCTCCCAATAAGTAATTTTTACAGTACCAGCGTAAGCCAAACCACTCCCACCCACTGCGCAATGTGACGTCGTAGCGACATCTTTTCCATGTCATTTTGGACGTCCAATTTCCGTCCATTGATGGGGTTGTTTTGTAACACCAGGCGACGTCTTTTTTCCGACGTCTACCGCACGTCTAATGTTGACTCCACCAAATTGCTTCGCCGGCTGACGGCGCTGTAGCTTGCCCCGGCACTTGCGCAGCGTCACCACTGGGCTCCGCCCCGTGACCCGGGATCTTCAACTCGCCGCTCCGCTTTGATTGCGCTGCGTCGCTCGCTATCGTGGAGATACGAGTTGGATTGATTGCTTCCCAATGCAAATGGCTGGAAGTACTTTACTCACCACAGCACGCACGGGAAACGCATTCACTCGAGAACCAAACCCAATTCAGCCTTAGCATGAACCGGAACACATTCAACAGGTCTCTCACACACACATACTCAACACATCTAAACTTGGCCGAAGCCATTAACCCAAACACATTTCCTCAACACGGTGACCACAGCAACCCGCCGCAAAGCATGACGGTCGTCAGCCGCTGCCCCGACAATGCCACAATATGTTTTTCTTTTTTACATTTTCCTGTTTCCCTTTAACAGTTTTTATTTTATTTAAAGCTTATAATCAAGTTATTTATGTTTTTATTTTATATTGTATTACTATATATATATATATATATATATAGTGGCGTGGGCGGGGCAGCGGCTGACGACCGACATGCTTTGGGGCGGTTTACTTTACCCTCTTGGGGAAATGTCTTTGGTCTAAGTCAGATTAGGTCAAATGTTGAACGTCAAAATGACGTCCAAGTTGGGTCATGGTTGGACGTCCAAATAGTGCACCTAGTTTGGACGTCCAACCATGACTCAACTTGGACGTCATTTTGACGTCCAAATAGTGGACCTAGTTTGGACGTCGAATAGACGTCCAGAATTGGTCATGGACCGACGGACCCAATATAGACATGATCTGCACGCAGAGGTGTCAAGTAGCAAAGTACAAATACTTCGTTACCTTACTTAAGTAGAAATTTTGGGTATCTATACTTTACTGGAGTAATTATTTTTCAGCTGACTTTTCACTTCTACTCCATAAATTTTTAAGCAATTATCTGTACTTTCCACTCCTCCTATTTTAAATATAGCCTCGTTACTCTATTTTATTTCAGCTTGTCATTTAAAAAACAAACAGAAAAAAAAACATCCGGATAAATCGAGCCATCAGGATGGAGTGGATTTGATTGTGGTTGGATGAGAAGTATAAACATACTGTACCATTCCAACACCCTATTGGTTGGTACGCGATCCATCGCAACTGCACATGACGTCACGTCACACACTCCAGCAAGGACGTTTGAATAAAATAGCATTTTCGGTTGATAACGTTGTAATAACGTCTGACCATTTTGATTCATACACATTCACATTCCATACAAACTTAAATAATTCTTTTGATTGTGTAAAGCTGCTTTGAGACAATGTCAATTGTTAAAAGCGCTATACAAATAAAATTTCATTGAATTGATAAGTAGACGAAGATGTCCGTGATGGAGACTCAAGATTCGAGCGATATGTCACAACCAAGCACCAGCGAGGAAGGTAACAGCACCAGGAAGGTAACAGGAATGATTTTATATATATATATATATATATATATATATATATATATATGTCACAGTCGAACCAGGCTCCGAACCAAACCCAACACAGCGCCCCCTATCACCCGAGTACTGATCACAACCACCTGACACCAATTAACAAGAGTATAAAGACCACACACCATTCCACAGTCAACTTCCGGGCTCGTTTCGCTGAGTGTGGACTCAACACACGACGGGCAAGTAAGAACGTTTTCCAATTGTCCAGCCTACTTAGAAGGTTCTTCCAGTCTCAGCTCCGGAGTGGAAAACTCCCCTGTGTCCGCGGTTTGGACCGCCGCCGGATTGTGTCAAAACCCAGGTCGTAACTCTAGTCTCTTTTTCCCTAAAGCCCAAGACAGAAGGAGTACCGTTGTCAGCATCTGTACCCGCTAGCGGAAACGCTAAGCTAGCCCCTCGGCTAACTAGCCCAAGCCGTCTCTCCTGCCATATCATTGTCTGCTTTCAAAATAAACTCTCATATTATATACTTTACCCTGTATGTGAGATCTGTCACTGTTACAATATATATTTTTATAAATTTTTATTAACCACTTGGTTGAATCATTCATTCTGACAGCACTAATGTTTATTGTAGACAACCATACAAGGGTAATTGTTAGAGATGTTCCGATACCATTTTTTCCCTCCCGATACCGATTCCGATACTTGGGCTCAGGGTATCGGCCGATACCGAGTACCGATCCGATACCTGGGTGTGTATCTGTACTGTGTGTGTGTGTATATATATATATATATATATATATATATATATATATAAGGCGGCACGGTGGTGTAGTGGTTAGCACTGTCGCCTTGCACCTCCAGGGTCTGGGTTCGATTCCCCAGCCAGGCTCGATTCCAGTCTCTGTGTGCATGGAGTTTGCATGTTCTCCCCGTGCTTGGTGGGTTTCCTCCGGGTACTCCGGTTTCCTCCCACAGTCCAAAGACATGCAGGTTAGGCTAATTGGTGTTCCTAAATTGCCCGTAGTGTGTGATTGGGTGTGTGAGTGAGTGCATGTGTGTGTGCCCTGCGATGGATTGGCACCCTGTCCAGGGTGTACCCCGCCTAGTGCCCGAAGTCTCCTGGGATAGGCTCCAGGTCCCCCGCGACCCTGAACACAGGATTAAGCGGTATAGAAAATGAATGAATGAATGAATATATATATACAGTGGTGTGAAAAACTATTTGCCCCCTTCCTGATTTCTTATTCTTTTGCATGTTTGTCACACTTAAATGTTTCTGCTCATCAAAAACCGTTAACTATTAGTCAAAGATAACATAATTGGACACAAAATGCAGTTTTTAATTGAAGGTTTACGTTATTAAGGGAGAAAAAAACTCCAAATCTACATGGCCGTGTGTGAAAAACTGATTGCCCCCCTTGTTAAAAAATAACTTAACTGTGGTTTATCACGTCTGAGTTCAATTTCTGTAGTCACCGCCAGGCCTGATTACTGCCACACCTGTTTCAATCAAGAAATCACTTAAATAGGAGCTACCTGACACAGAGAAGTAGACCAAAAGCACCTCAAAAGCTAGACATCATGCCAAGATCCAAAGAAATTCAGGAACAAATGCGAACAAAAGTAATTGAGATCTATCAGTCTGGTAAAGGTTATAAAGCCATTTCTAAAGCTTTGTGACTCCAGCGAACCACAGTGAGAGCCATTATCCACAAATGGCAAAAACATGGAACAGTGGTGAACCTTCCCAGGAGTGGCCGGCCGACCAAAATTACCCCAAGAGCGCAGAGACAACTCATCCGAGAGGCCACAAAAGACCCCAGGACAACATCTAAAGAACTGCAGGCCTCACTTGCCTCAATTAAAGTCAGTGTTCACGACTCCACCATAAGAAAGAGACTGGGCAAAAACGGCCTGCATGGCAGATGTCCAAGGCGCAAACCACTTTTAAGCAAAAAGAACATTAAGGCTCGTCTCAATTTTGCTAAAAAACATCTCAATGATTGCCAAGACTTTTGGGAAAATACCTTGTGGACCGACGAGACAAAAGTTGAACTTTTTGGAAGGTGCGTGTCCCATTACATCTGACGTAAAAGTAACACAGCATTTCAGAAAAAGAACATCATACCAACAGTAAAATATGGTGGTGGTAGTGTGATGGTCTGGGGTTGTTTTGCTGCTTCAGGACCTGGAAGGCTTGCTGTGATAGATGGAACCATGAATTCTACTGTCTACCAAAAAATCCTGAAGGAGAATGTCCGGCCATCTGTTCGTCAACTCAAGCTGAAGCGATCTTGGGTGCTGCAGCAGGACAATGACCCAAAACACACCAGCAAATCCACCTCTGAATGGCTGAAGAAAAACAAAATGAAGACTTTGGAGTGGCCTAGTCAAAGTCCTGACCTGAATCCTATTGAGATGTTGTGGCATGACCTTAAAAAGGCGGTTCATGCTAGAAAACCCTCAAATAAAGCTGAATTACAACAATTCTGCAAAGATGAGTGGGCCAAAATTCCTCCAGAGCGCTGTAAAAGACTCGTTGCAAGTTATCGCAAACGCTTGATTGCAGTTATTGCTGCTAACGGTGGCCCAACCAGTTATTAGGTTCAGGGGCAATTACTTTTTCACACAGGGCCATGTAGGTTTGGATTTTTTTTCTCCCTAAATAATAAAACCCCTCATTTAAAAACTGCATTTTGTGTTTATTTGTGTTATCTTTGACTAATAGTTAAATGTGTTTGATGATCAGAAACATTTTGTGTGACAAACATGCAAAAGAATAAGAAATCAGGAGGGGGGCAAATAGTTTTTCACACCACTGTGTATATATATATATATATATATATATATATATACATATATACATACTATATATATATATATACATACTATATATATATATATATATATATATATATATATATATATATATATATATATATATATATATATATATATACACACACACATACATAATAAATATATATATATCATTTCTTTTTTTAAGTAAAATACTACTAGCCCTGTGTAACGGGTTCGACCCTAAGTGCACGGGCGACACCATGAAACACGGACACGAGGCGAGGTCTTACAGGAAAAAGGGTAATTTATTTAGAAAAATGGGGAAATAAAGGGTTAAAGGCTCTCTGTGGTCTTTTCCCCTTCGGCGGCAGGGATGCGAAGGCGGGCTCTACGCGGAAGTGAAGGTGCCGCGGGAGCTCGCGCAGCTCGTTCACGCGCTCCTCTCGCGGAGATCAAAGGCACCCCCTTTTTAAAGTCTCTGGGGCGCATCACATCGCCCCGCTCTTGTGCCACCGTCTCTCATAAAATCCACCACGTCGCAAAGTCCAGCTTCCCAACAGTCAGACCCCGAGCTACACTCCCCGCTGTGTTTTATAGCGCCGATAGCTCATGGGCCGTTGCCTGATTCTGCGGCCCTGCTACTTCACATACCTAAAGGGGGGGGAGGCCGCCTAACTAGTGAGCGAGGAGCAATATCAATTTGGACGCACGCCCATCACAGGCGCACGCCGTGACACTCTGTAAGTAAGCTAAGCTCGCAAAGCTAGCGGGCATAAATAGGTTATGTTTAGGAAAATGGTATCGGATCGGTACGTCGACTCAAGTACTCGCCGATTCCGATGCCAGCTTTTTTGTGGTATCGGCAGCATTTCCGATACCAGTATCGGAATCGGAACAACCCTAGTAATTGTTACTAAGCCTGCCCTGAGTACACTAATTTTCTTGT
This sequence comes from Channallabes apus, assembly GCA_030522415.1. NCBI lineage: Eukaryota > Metazoa > Chordata > Actinopteri > Siluriformes > Clariidae > Channallabes > Channallabes apus. The sequence continues at coordinate 26,092,127 of CM060114.1, forward strand.
ATGTTGCCCTCATAAATTCCTCCAGCTAAGCTTGGATGTACATTTACATTCCAATAAAGGTTACTGATGACGTGCCTCTGAAGTTTGACTTTTTGCACCATTAAAATACTTATAGGCAACTAGTTATCATATCTTCTTCTCCATAAAACATGTTAATGCTCAGTAGTACACATACATGGTTCTTTAATGTATTTGCATTGTACTAAAATGCATTCTTTTTCAATTGCCATATACAGTATCCCAAATCAGCCGTTAAAAAAATACAACAAAAAAACAACACATTATTCTTTTTTTTATGAGGTGTTAGTGTACAGTAGTATACAGGCCCATGGCATAGCCTAAGTTTTTTCCTTAATGCGTTTTCCCCCCTCACGTTACTTTTACTTTTATACTTTAAGTAGTTTTGAAACCAGTACTTTTACACTTTTACTTGAGTAAAAAGCTTGAGTTGATACTTCAACTTCTAAAGAAGTCTTTTTAAACTCTAGTCTCTACAGATGTCGCCCTTAAAACCCTACGTGTTTTCCCGCGGGATGCCGCAATTTAGCGCGCGGCGTGCCGCGACTTGCCGGAGGCAACATTCGGGAATTTTAAATAAATGTGTTGCGCTTCACTGAATATCCGCCAGATGGCGCATGGAAGGACTTTATCTAAAAGCCGGACCAAGTACAACAATGAATGTAAGGACGCGGATGAACAGTGCTGAAGCGAACATGAATTTTATTTTGTTTTATAATAGATCTTTCATGATGAATGAGTGTATATGTGCTTCACATTATCAAACACAGGCAAAGGAGACAGAAATTATTGAGGGATCCACTGAAAAAAGTAAACCTAGTTTAATGTGTTTTTTTTTCTCATTCCATTAGTAAAAAAAATAATTTGCTCTTTTTAACTGAAGTGTCTAATTTATGCTTATGGGTGAATCTTTTTTTTTTTTTTTTTTTTTTTTTTTTTAGTATAATGCTGTTTACAGCAGGAAACCAAAGTGAAATATTTCATTTTGATCAAGGTACTCTTATTAGGTTGAGTGTGATTTGCGCATGCGCAGTCTTTAGACCATAGTTTTGCCGGTATAATTTTATTTCCGCCTCAAACCGGAGCATGACGTTGAAACAAGTAAGGAAGGATATCAGAACCTGTATTTCAGTTACTGTTAGTTAAAGCCCCTGATTAAACTTAAATCTAATCCATTCACAAAGGACATTTCTGCTTCAAACCGTGTCTCATGACCTCATGACGCAGCATTTTCACGGACTGAATCACCTGCGGGTGGAGATTCTCAAAGAAAACTCCTTTAAACCAGGTAAGAAAGCAAACTCATGTCATTTCTATGTTAAATGTATCTCTTCTATGAGCAAATTCATGATTTATGTCAGGAACAACTACTTTGTAGATTGAGTTTTGTGTCCGTGTTTGCTACTGTAGCTAAAACCACCTATATTACCTGCATTAGCATTAGCTAACTAACGTGGTGATTTTCAAAAACACCGGAGTTTATACAGTAAGTCAGCGGCGCCGAAGAAAATAATTATATTTAAGTACCGTTGGTTAACGATGTAAAAATTAATAGGAAAGTGACGTAAACATAGAACAAGCTAATTTGGAGTGAGTGCTGTTTGTAGTGTACTGCTTTCTATACTTTATACACACTGTAATTAAGATTTGCGAACATAAGAACTTGAGCCAGTCCAATTTTTGTTTTTACCTTTTTTTTTTTTTTTTTTTTAAAGATCAGTAATGAGTTTCTGAGAATTATATCTGCTCCACTTCAAGCAAGATTACTGGTTTCCTTGGACAAGCAACACTACAAACTAATTGAGATCATCAGAAACTAGGGAGGAACCCGTCAGAGAGAAGACCAGAGATATAATCTTCATCTTCAAGTTCTTGATCTGGTATGTACTCGCTCAAAAGCAGAAATTAGCTTGGTGTCAAATGTAATCTTGTGAATGGAAGCCACAGGACCTGAGCAAGGCATCCACATCAAGTTGGCTGTGATGCACTAAATTAAAACATAACTAGCAGAATAAAACTTTAGTTTAACTTGTTCACAGGTTAGTGTATGCTGTCTGAATACAGGTTTCAATGTCTGCCATGTTCATTTTTTCACGCTTTACAAGCCTAACAAAGCCAACAATACTATGTTTGTTTTTATGACCCTAGAGCCTGGAGGTGATTACCTCCTGAAATTAATACTTAAAATGATAAACTTTATCATTAATACATAGTGTGTATATGTATGTCAGTTATTTTGGCGTATTCATTGAGCTAATTACATTTATCATGCTGCACCATAATCCTAGGTGTTTTTTTCACTCATAGGGAGCATTAAGTGATTTTACATGCATACAGTACATCAGACACTGTTTTGCCAAATAGAGCAATTGTCTAACAAATGTCCTTTCTTTTATTAGGTTGTTCAGAAAGATGAAGCTCAGGCAGAACTTGTGAGGTGCACAATGGCCCTGTTTGTCCTCAGGTAGGAAGAGGACTGTCTTCAGCCTCCACAGGAAATCGGGATTGTGACTTTTTGAGTTTCCATCAGTCGCACATGAATGTTCCATGTTTTACCTCTGCTGATTTTGTTTCAAGAACATTTTCTAATTTTCTTTTCAGTCCAATTAATAAATGTGTGTTGCAAAGTTGAGTGTTACTATTTGTAATTTTATGGAGTAATGTTAACATTTTGGATGAAAATATGTTCATTCCACAATAAATGTTTATATAAAGAAATGTGCTTTGAGTGTAAATCAATATGTAATTAAGTTTTTTATGCTTATTTTTATGCTTATGCTTTTTTATATTTAAATTATGAATGCCTTAAATCTTAGAGTAAAAGGTTTATTTACATTACGTCACTTCCCAAATATTAGGTGTGACAGATTACTTCAATTGTTTTAAGTTTAGCCAGTGCTATTTTTTTTTTCAGTAGGGTCAATCAGATGTACAGTGTGGGTAAGTGTAGTGCTTTTATTGAAGGGATAATGACTGATAATTATTATTTTTTTTTTTTTCGGGTGAACAATTTCTTTAATGTTTTCTGAGTTGGGGCTGTTCAGTAGAAAGTAATAGGCTCACCAATTTACAGTATGATCTTTCAATTTAACAAGTGTAATGTAAACAAGTTAGTTATTATGAGTATGGAAAACATCTTTTCCTGCATTGTTTTTTTCTGCTTCAGGAGTCAGTCTGTTCTGAGACAGTGAGAGTAGAGGAAGGGCCAGGTACGGTTCAGGACCAGGGAGGGAGCCGGAGACAGCAGAACAAAGAGATGATATTGCCAGCACCAGCACAGGGAGCACAGTTTTTAGTTTAGATCTCATGTTTACATTTTATTGTATGTTGATGGCTTGACTGTAAACAACAAACAATGCAATAAATGTATAAAAAATATATATATTTATTGTCTCTTTCCAGGACCAGGCATATCGTTCAATTATTTTTTGGCCAAATAGGCAGCCGTAACAAGAGGTGAGGGCGCGCGCGTCATCACATGTGCTTACCCGACTCTGCGTTCACCGTAAACTTCAATATACATAGACGTTTATATTTTTGTTTATTTGTATATGTATGTTATTAATTTTACTTTTTTAGAGATTGTATGTGCGTGCACGGAGAGTATGTGTTGATAAGTTTATGTGGATAAGTTGATAAGTGTATCAGAAAGCATTAAAATGTTCATTTGAATTAAAATGACACACACACGTCTGTATATACAGTATATCAATTACATATATATCAATTTCATTAGTTTGTTCATTCTATTTGAAGCTTCGGATTTTTTTATTTTTTTTGGTTTGGTTAGATTAGTTCTGAACTCGCTTCCGTGAAACTATCGCTAAAACAATGTACTGAGCCCTCCTGAGGATATAAAGCTTTATTATTGTGTTTGAATAAATATTCAGATCTACCACAGCAGGTAATAAACTATGGTGTGTCATAAGCGAAGCAAACACCACGATTATGCCTCGTTTCGTTCGACGGGAACATGGTTCACTTGGCCGCGGTGTATTATAAACCTGTGGAATGTTTCACTGTTTATGATCACATAAGAGGAATAAAAGCGAGTGAAATGTGGAAATGATGTGTGGCAACTCAATGAGAACTAAAGCAAAAGATTTCGGTAACTCCACTGAGTGTAACATCTGCATAGTGACACTGAACATCTTCACTTTTCCGTTTACCTCTGAAAAAAAAGCTGTATTTTGTTTGTTTATATTTAGAGTTTTTATAACAGTAGAACAAGTACCCGCGCGCACACACACACATAGACACACACACACATAGACACACACACACACACACACACAGACACACACACTCCCCTGAGCCCTCGGGAAACATCCAATCACCGTCGGTATACAAATGAGTCAAGACGTAGCCTAACGTGGTGTCGTGTCGGATTTCAGTGGTCACGGAGTGGGAAGACTTTGAAGAAGCTGCAGTGACAGTAAACAGCTGAACAACTTCACTTTTCCGTTTACCTCTGAGGAAAAAAAGCTGTATTTTGTTTGTTTATATCTAGAATTTTTATAGTAGTAAGAGAGAGTTATAGTTTGGTCTGTACTGTAGTTCGCACCCTTGTAGAGAATAAATAAATGAATAACACCTTCATATCCCCTCTCAAGAGTGTCATAGTCCATTGTTAGTTTTAATGATCTGGCTGAAACTAATTATCACTACATAAGTACCCTAACACCATTGATCATGAGTCTCAGCTGAACCTAATTCTAACTTGTAACAGAAAATGTAGATGCAGATTCCAAATGTGTATTTATATAATAGATAGATAGATAGATAGATAGATAGATGTGTGTGTGTGTGTGTGTGTGTGTAGGCTCTACGCAGGGGCAAGAGAGGGCAGCGCACCCTTAAATGTCTGCACATGTTAATATATTCCTAAAATGTATATATTACAAGTTGATAAACTGATCTGCGGTAGCGGAAAAATCCGCTGAAATAGGACAGGCACACTAACCCGCACACACACACATACACACGCGCGCGCACACACACACACACACACACCTCCCTTGAGCCCTGCGTCTGTCGGATTTCAGCGGTCACGGAAAGACTTTGAAGCAGTTTATATATGAATCTAAGCTTGAACTTATCAGCATTGTAAATATATAATACTTTTCAAATAAAATCGCTATTACTTTGACCCTGAAGTTTAGTTTAGCACACACAAAAAAACAGAAAAGTCATTTCTGGTAAATCAACGGAATGTGTAGTTTATTTACAGTAATTCATTAAAAAATGAATATACATTGTACAGTACACGGTAAACACGGGAAAGATTACAAAATGAAAAAACAAACAGTGTCTACTTTATAAACAGCTTAGTATGTGCGTCGAGATGCTGAAATCCCTTGCATGTTTTTGCTTCCAAGTGGAGAGATATTTGACCGATAGCCTAGAACAAAAGATCTATAGGTGTGATCACAACCCCCTCCGACCGACCGTGCCATCAATCACTGACCACCTCAGAAGTTCCCTCCAATGTATGGCTGCAATACTTGTTTTGCAAGTATTTTTAACACCATTCAAAGGCTTCAAAGGGGCAGTTATCGGCTATGACACGTTGAAGGAGAACTTAATAGTTCTCAAAAATAGTGTAAATGTCTGCAACAATCACTAACCATTAAAAAGTTTTTTTTTTGTAATTAAACACGAAAATATTAATTATATTTCCATATATATACATACACACACACACACACACACACAAGGGTGTAGGTTTGCTACCTATGACTCCAACTAATACCCCATCCCCCAATCCCCTTTTTTCCCCAATATCTTATTTTGTATTCAACAAAATAAAGAAAATCATTAAAGTTTGGAACCACTTAAGGAGTAAATAGTGAGTAAAGTTTTTTTGGGGGTGAACAATGGCTTTGACCCTAACTCTTCCCCTCTGACTGCACTAGGACCGGACAGCATTGCCACCTGATGAAATAGCGTGACAAAAAAGTGAAATGTCAGTTCAAAACTTTTGCCAAAAACACTAATGAATCACTTACATCCTCAGCCTATCACTCCTCATAATGCTAAATATTAGTATAATCAACATGTATAATACACGCACACATATTATATGTTATATACTGTATAATCAACATTCAGATTGACCTCCTGTGAACTCGCCTCTTCACCTGAACTACAACATGGCTGATCTGCTTCTGTCCCCTAATTGAAAAACATTGAGGGATTCCTTATGAGCATGGACAGAGAATGCCTCAGCCTATTATTGGTAACAATGTTAAATCTCAGGACAACTACAGTGGCTTGCAAAAGTATTCGCCCCCCGTGAACTTTTCCACATTTTGTCACATTACAGCAACAAACATGAATCAATTTTATTGGAATTCCACGTGAAAGACCAATACAAAGTGGTGTACACGCGAGAAGTGGAACGAAAATCATACATGATTTCAAACATTTTTTTTTTTTACAAATAAATAACTGAAAAGTGGGGTGTGTGTAATTATTCAGCCCCCTTTGGTCTGAGTGCAGTCAGTTGGCCATAGACATTGCCTGATGAGTGCTAATGACTAGAGAGCACCTGTGTGTAATCTACACTCTCTCCATCGCTGTCTGATATACAGCACAGGTGTTTAGGTTCTGTTACCTGACAAAACAGGATAAACACATGCCATTTAAACAGCAATCATTTTATTTCACTTTTTCTGAGTCTTAGTGTGCAAACCTCGAATCAAATCATTAATGTTCGCCAAGTAAGTGAATGCATTTTAAAAACTATTTTTCTGAAGTGGATTGTCTATTGGTGTCAAACTAATATACTAATATTGCCATATGGCTAGAATTTTGTTACAATACTTTCACAATACTGATTTCTGACAAACAGTCACTAGATTAGGAGACTGACAGGGATCATATTTATACTTTTACATTTAGCTGTTTAATCTGCTGTTAGTTTTACGTCCGTATTCACAGACTATATCCTGGCCTGCTGTACTGAATGTGAGTCCACTGCATTTGGCGCTGCTTGTGTCTGAACGCGCTGAATGTGTCTGAATGACAATGGAATAGGACGTGTGAGTTGCACCGGTCACACACACACACACACACACACACACACAATAAATATATATATATATATATATATAATTAAATTCTTAAAACATCGTGTTCACCCATGCACTGAAAAAAAGAACTTGTAAGATTTACTTGATAAAATCCTCATAACAATTTGGACACAGATTTTAAGTAAATTTTATTGCTCCAATATTAAGGCTGAATCCCAACCCTTCCCCCTACTCTTCCATTTGGCGCGTTCACGTGCAGGGGTAGTGGTGTCTCATTTCTCTTTTGGTTGGAGGTGTAGGGGGAGGGGGAAGGGCCAGATAGCCCTCCAAACGAAGATTTTTCAGGACCTCACTTCAAACGAAGGGCTAAGCGAAGTTTTCAACATGGCTGCTCACTCGAGCAAACAGACCCATAAATGTTAAGTCATTTTTGCCATTAATAAAGATTTTTATGACAAGTTTTCATTGTATGTATATTACCTTTAGTCTTGTGTCTGTGTTTATGGTGATGTTCTGTAAAGAAACGTTTGCAAAAAAATTCGCTAAAGTTTGCTAGCGGATAGCACATATTGCACAATATTACAAATATATATTTTTATGTCACATACACTTTACTGCATGCTACAAACAAATATGAAAGTTCAGTAGCACGGCATTTTGCCGAGCATTTGATAACGCATTGTTTGTTTTGCTTACGGCCATACACTATTGTTTTGCTTACACTATTCTTACTTATTGCAACGTGACCACAGTTTTGTAATTTATATTCTGTATATGGACGGCTGAGGAAACCCGAAGACTCATCCGTGTTCGTGGTGAAAATGAGCAACCTTTTTAAAAATCGAAATACGGCGCAAAAAACCTTTGGGAGTGAGTAATCTCTCTTATTGGAATGTGTGATAAACATCGGCGCATGTCCTCTGACGTAACATGGACACACAGGAATGTAAATGAACACTGCATTTATGACCCAAAAAATAAACGCTTTGAGATGATTTATTTGCCGTATGGTGTGTTTATTTGAATATGTTCAGTAAATTTATGAATTACACTCAAAGTGTCAGCGAAACCGGTTTGCAAATAATTTGTGTGTGTGTGTTAGGTGATGTGAGAGTGGGTTTTTCAAACTTGCAGTAAAACATTTTTGGGGGCAGTTTTTGATTCCCCCTTATCTAAGTACTGTAAAAACTTATATAGTCTTGGGTTAAAAAGTCTGCATTTCAACATGCATCCCCCACCTCCAAAGACTAAGCTCCTGTTGGTATAGCTCTTAAGGTCACTGTGGCACGCAAACCCCCTGACCACAATAAGGTGGCAATCCCTCAGGGGGGGGAGGTGAAAAATACAAATTAAATAAAATAAATTATCCTTAATCCAGATTTTATCAATCAACGACATAATATTTATCTTAGCTGGATGGTCTAATTCTCAAAACCGTTTAACCTAAAGAAAAACATAACACACTATAACTAGAATATTTACAAAACTGAAAGGTTTTCTTATGAATAATTAAAAAAAACATTATAACTCAAAAAGATCATATGTTTATATATATATATTTTATAGTAACTGAACAGCTCTCTTCTCTCCAATCCACTCATACACCACAGTCTCCTATTTCTCTGTGCGCGCGCTGCAGCCTGTGAATGAATACACGCAGCGGAGGTTTTACATATTTAAAACGTAAAAAGGTGTCTCCATCATAAATAGCCCTGAATTAACTATATATATATATATATATATATATATATATATATACATGTTTTGTGAGATTTTCCCTTACTTGGTTTTATCAATTTATATTACTCCCTATAATAATGTAAACATTGCTAATTTATGTTTTGGAAAGAAACTTAAGTAATTATTTCATCTATATCTTTCATAAATCACACAACTAAAATATAATTAAACAGTTTATTCACCAACATTACCAAATATTTGTGACATTCACAGTCTAGATCCAAGTTGTCTTTTTAATAAAAGTGCATTCAGCTAAATTTTGCATCCATAGAAAAAAACTGCACGGCACCAGGGCCTGAAATACTTGTTTTAAACAAAATTGTGTAAAATAATAAATAAATAAAATACAGCATTCATTTAGAAATAAAATGCAGCAGAAAATACTTTAAACAAACTGTAGAATACTGCGATGGATTGGCACCCTGTCCAGGGTGTACCCTGCCTTGTGCCCGAAAGCCTCCTGGGATAGGCTCCAGGCCCCCCGCGACCCTGATCACAGGATAAAGCGGTATAGAAGATGAATGAATGAATGAATGAAAAAACTGTAGAATAAACGTTAGAACGTAATAGCCCTCTGAAGCAGTGAAGTTGCAACTTTCAAATCAGCACTCTGGACTAGTGCACTTAAAAGTATGCCATTGAAACCTTAATGCATGAAAACATTTTAAGCTGAACATGTAAACACAACATGTAAACACTTGTTGTCAAGCCAAATCAAATGTTTTAAGATGATAACTTCATCTTTAAAGCTTGCACTTTTGGTGATAGCTTAATCCCATCAAGTTCTAGAAGAAATTTCTGAAAATAGCCTCTCCTTCAAGGATTATGGATACACCAACCGGTTCTTCCCCTTCAACAGCACGGACGACAAGGATTTTAAGAAGGTGTCACTTCGTCTGTCCCCCTGCATAAAATTTACAAGAAAATAAATCATTTATTTTGAGAAGCAAAAAAATCTGAATTGCTTCAACCTGTGCTGACTTCATTGAGAAAAAAATAATAATAAAAATAAATGATAATAAAAAAATGACCATCACTTCATATACTTCATATTGTTAAACTTGGGTTAAATTGCTTTATCTTGCATCAGTAAAACATGGCATGAGATGGCTTTACAGTGTCAGGAAATCCTATGATGAATGCTGAGTTTGTATTTAAAGGGTTAGTCCAAACATGAAAATTCGTTCAATAATTACTCATTTATATATTCATTTGCATTTATATGCTTCTGTACAATACAACAAACACTATATTCAAGGTATTAATAAATTGTATAATTAATAAGAAAACAATACTTTACCAGGCAATCATCAAAGAGATCCTCTTCAGATTCACGTCTCATCTTTACACTTTGTTTCTGTGAAAATATTTACATTGTATCATTACATAATCTTTTATTCGTACAACTACATTCAGGCATTTCTTCATCTTTTGTAAGTTTGCCTTTATCCAAAGCAAATTACAAAAGAGGAAGGCGTCAAGCATGTCAAGCAGTGCTACTAACACAAAGTTTCTGACACCGTTAGAAAATACAAGATAGAACAGTGAGGGATTAAGGAAAAAGTGAGAAGCAAGAATCATGTGTGCAAAGATTAAGCATGTAGGGTCACAGGATGACTCAACTTATTTTTATTGTCTGCAATGCGATTTAGACAAATTAGAACTGCGGTAAAGCCAGCCGCGGTTCAGAAGAACACGGTCAAGCCAGCCGCGATTGATTTTAGTGTGCGCACATATTACAGTGATTACGGTAGTTTCAGGACCGACACAGAGACAACGCGCTTTCAGAGCGCTTTTCATTTAGACGCCCAGGACTGAGAGATAATACAACATGCTCGTCAATTTTTACTTGCTTATTTATTTGCATTTCTGCTTTAATATCCGTGTTATTTATTGGTGACTTTGACGGTTGTCTGTTACAATATTTTTCTTAAATATTCACCATTCAAATAATTGTTTTATGTAGATAAGTTACAGCAGAATTCGTAGAAAACAGACAAAATAATGTATTTAGTCTTTCTAAATACCAGAATTGATTTTTATTTTGTTTTACTGTTCAAAAGTAGCAGTTATTCTTCAATGAATGTTTTCTATAATGAGGATTAACGTCTGCTTTGGAAGAGAGGTCAAATAAACAAATGTTCACAATGGGGAAAAAAAGTTAAATAAAATGCCTTTATTTCACTTCAGAGACCTATGAAAAAATAAATTCTAGTAAGTATAAAACGCCATGGTCAGTTTTTATCCCATATAATGTACACACATTATATGATAAAAAAAAAATGTAGAAAAAAACAATGATCAGTTCTTATTCAGGACGTCCCATACTATATACACACCACATATGAAACTATTTTACTGCAGCATTTTTGAGATATTGGACATTATTACACTTTAAAGGGGTATAAAGACCCCATTTCTAATAAGTAGAAAAAAACAATGATCAGTTCTTATTCAGGACGTCCCATACTATATACACACCACATATGAAACTATTTTACTGCAGCATTTTTCAGATATGGGGCATTCTCTCTGTGTTGTTCATGAAACTACCGTAATCGCTGTAATATGCGCGCGCACTAAAATCAATCGCGGCTGGCTTGACCGTGTTTTTCTGAACCGCGGCTGGCTTTACTGCAGTAAATTAGAGCTGCTGTCAATACTGTATGAACATATGTACAGGTTCTTTACTCGTAACTCATTAATAAAGTTCGGCTTCAGAAAAAAAACGTTTATTGCTAGTGCTCTTTTACCATTTAATGCTTTAACACACACGACTCAGTTTGTTCAGAAATGGCATCTAACTGGCGAGCCTTTGTCTGAAGACGCCGTTTTCACTCGGGTTGGGGGTAAGAAACACACATCTCGGTGTATTAATCCGCGCGCTCGGTTCGTTATTATTTTATTTATTTATTTATTTACCACAGGACCCATGGGGGCTCCGTAGGTTCAGGTTTTTACACAAAAACGGTGTTTTGTGAATCTCCACACTATTAAAAACTGAAATTGCTAATTGTACGTCCTGAGATTAAGATGAACATTAATTGGGAGTCATGAAAGCGAGAATCACATCCAAAAAAGAAAGCTAAACTTACCTCGAACACGACAAACTCCAGCTGCAGCCACACCGTGTTGTAACCTCCGTGATGATTCCCAACCGACTGATACACAGCGCGGGCACAGCGACTCCAAACACGCATGCGCAGTTTAATTTGCACACATTTTCGGCTTCAGTAGACACACAATACTTCAGACTGAAACACGACTGCCCCCTACAGGTAATGAAGGGCATGTTCACAGCTTCCCGCACGCAGCCGCGCAAAGCCGCGGCAAGTCACGGGATCCCTTTTCTCGAAACGCAGGTTTTTAATGGCGACATCTGTATACTTCTACTCAAGTAATGAATGTGAATACTTTTGACAGCACTGTCTGCACGTCTATCCGACATCCAATGTTTAGTGGGCAGTCTCAAACTCACTCATCTTACTGTAGAATATGTCCTTGAGAATATAGACCCCGGGATTGTCTATTCCACACTCCAAAGAGACACAAAAGGTGCGGTACTAGCCTCATAGTGGGAGGTAGTTGTCATGAACTCTAGGTGTGTGTCGGTGTGTGCGTGGCATAAGTGCAGGAGGCGAGCTGGCGGTTCAATAATAATGTTTATTTAAGTTAAACAAACAGAAAACAAAACAAAAGCTCTTCGTGGAGAGCACCTAGTAATCACTAATATACTTAAATAAACAAAACACCACCACAAACCATACGACGATTAATGCAACACAAAGTCTTCAACTTAAACTGGCTACCCAGATAGCAGAACAACATTGAATCATCGTTGAATCAACATTAAAGCATCAACCAACTTGTCATTGAATCAATGTTGAAATTTCAATGTTAAATGTTGATTTTTCATCAGGTTTGCACCTTGAAATAATGTTATTTCAATGATGAAACATAGATCAAGATGGGCATAAAATCAATGTTTGTTCAACGTAAATTAAATCACTTATTTTACATTGAATCAACATTGAAGCAATTATAGTTTAGTCTTGCTTTATGTACAGCAAGATTCTATGACAGTAAATCATGTCCGTTTTGATTTATTTCTTTAAATCAGAGACCATGTAGGGCTGAAAAGCTTCTTCTTTTTTTTTTAAACAAAAAGTCAGTAACTCAACATCCTTCAGTTTACATGTAAACATTTATTTATTTATTTATGCTCCATACCCATTTAAACAGGAAGTAACATCACAATTACAATAAAACAACTATATAATAAAACACACTACAACTTACATACAAATTATTATAAACTGAATGACAAAATGACTTTTTAGAAGAGAACTATTAGAAGAGATTGTTAATTCTGAATTCATAAAACAGAATCTAACTGCCAAGAGAAGAGACTGGAAAACCATAATATAAAAATGGCAGCCTGCCTCAGCAAAATTCAGTCAAATGCAAATAGAAACAACCAAGTCAGAAACACAACAGATGACTGAAACTATTATTTTGAAACTGAAACTGAAATTGACTGAAATTATGACTGAAACTATTATGAAATTATTCTTAGTTGAAATGTATTTACTCAGCAAAACAGATAAGACATGAGTCTGAACTTATGGTTTTCCACCACGAGCAATCCCCCCCCCCCCCCCCCCCCCCCCCAGCTGTTCTGGGGCATAACGAAGCCATTTCTGAACTGTTGAAGCAAAGAAACTCTGTGGCCTCCTTTTCTTCAGCTTTCAGCTGTTGTTGTTGTAGTGCATCTAAAGAATTAAAAACAAACAAAAGGTTAGAACAATGCTCTAAAAACTTGGAGTGGTAGTTGTTTATGACAGAATGACAGAAGGTGGGTCCTAAATTTTTGGAAATGTGACTTTTACAAATGTACAGATATGTAACATATGTTTTGAAATGTCATACAATCTTCCATAGATACAATGCACACATTAGATTTTTTTTTAATATACAGGTACTTCTCAAAAAATTAGCATATTGTGATAAAGTTCATTATTTTCTGTAATGTACCGATAAACATTAGACTTTCATATATTTTAGATTCATTACACACAACTGAAGTAGTTCAAGCCTTTCATTGTTTTAATATTGATGATTGTGGCATACAGCTCATGAAAACCCTAAAAAAATGAAAACCCATGAAAATCTCAAAAAATTTGCATATTTCATCCGACCAATAAAAGAAGTGTTTTTAATACAAAAAAAAGTCAACCTTCAAATAATTATGTTCAGTTATGCACTCAATACTTGGTCGGGAATCATTTTGCAGATTCTTGTGTCTTGCGTCTCTCAACTTTCTCTTCACAATATCCCACAGATTTTCTATGGGGTTCAGGTCAGGAGAGTTGGCGGGGCCAATTGAGCACAGTAATACCATGGTCAGTAAACCATTTACCAGTGGTTTTGGCACTGTGAGCAGGTGCCAGGTCGTGCTGAAAAATGAAATCTTCATCTCCATAAAGCTTTTCAGCAGATGGAAGCATGAAGTGCTCCAAAATCTCCTGATAGCTAGCTGCATTGACCTTGTCCTTGATAAAACACAGTGGACCAACACCAGCAGCTGACATGGCACCCCAGACCATCACTGACTGTGGGAACTTGACACTGGACTTCAGGCATTTTGGCATTTCCCTCTCCCCAGTCTTCCTCCAGACTCTGGCACCTTGATTTCCGAATGACATGCAAAATTTGCAACCTGTAGCCCATTTCCTGTACACGGTGGCTCTGGATGTTTCTACTCCAGACTCAGTCCACTGCTTCCGCAGGTCCCCCAAGGTCTGGAATCGGTCCTTCTCCACAATCTTCCTCAGGGCCCGGTCACCTCTTCTCGTTGTGCAGCGTTTTCTGCCACACTTTTTCCTTCCTACAGACTTCCCACTGAGGTGCCTTGATACAGCACTCTGGGAACAGCCTATTCGTTCAGAAATGTCTTTCTGTGTCTTACCCTCTTGCTTGAGGGTGTCAATGATGGCGGCGGGCAGCCGTGAATAGCTGACGCTCAGTGACAGCCAATCAAATTGAAGCATTTTCCACGTGGTGTGGCGTGGCTTAAATACTAGCATAAAATCGTCCAGACCCTGGTTCGAATCCCACTCTGGGTGAAAATGTAATAAATGTGAATCCTTTGTTTTACACTTTTTGCTTATGATTATCATTAAATTATAGCAACTGTGAGGTGAATGCTAATTTTAATGTGTTTCATAGCTTAAGAAAAAAAAATCTCAATTGCAAACATGTGTTTAGTACTGAGGCATAACTTGATAATGTAATGGCATGGTTATATCCAAAACTTGGTTTTTGGCTATTAAATAATAAGACTGACTTCAATTATTCAGCTGAAACACTTTTAATTGAAATTGCAATTAATTCCAAACTCATTAATTTATTTTACTTCTCACTATACATTATTCACTTTTCTTAATAAAGCATGCAGAAATTATTATATTTTAAACAAATATCGAAAAAAAACTCTTGGCAACAATAACATGGCAAAAAAACTGAATGCTAAATGCTAAAAATAAATGCTAATCATAGATACAAAAAAAGTATATTTAATAGTTTTTCCTTCTCCTTTTATGGAAGAATGAATGTTTAAAATGAATGGGGCCACCAGAGTGTCTTACAGATTTCAACAGAAAGATAAAAGAGATAAATATACACATGGATACAAAAATAATAGTAATAATAATCAGATGAGAGGACATTTCTAATTGTTCTAAAAGGGCAGCGTTAGTGCAAAAAAAAAAAAGATAAAAAACTATAAAGACGAAGAAGAACAAAAAAAGTACACACTTGAGAAACCACTGTCAGTCTCCCCCTTTCTTACATTATCTTTTCCCATCTTTGTCTTTTCATCTCATTAAATGTAAAATCCTGAAAATTCCTTCCTTCTCCATGATTCTAAATATCCTTGTACAAAGAAAATACCTTTGCAGGTCAGTAATCTACTTCCCTGCCATTCTATGGTAACCCGTGTGTACGAGTCGGCTGTTTGGGTTGAGAAGGAAAGATTTAAGTGAAGATTCAGTTTGGGAAAACAATTCGTGGTCCCGGCGCAGGAGGACTTTTGGTTAGACAGCTCTTTCAAGTCCTGAAAAACCTGCATTTTACCTGTTAAAAAGAACAGATATTTTGTTTAATTAAGCATCACAGACAAGCATAGTTTTTATAAAATATGTTGATAAATGCTCAGTGGGCAACAAGGATTATGAAGTTTAAATATCAGCACTGGTACTTTTACTGTCTGCACTATCTAATTCTAACTGTCTATGTTTCCTTCTGCCCAAATTAAACAAACACACATAATCTGTAATGCTGGCAAAGGCCTGACACTGGCATGAAATCCCTCTACTACATGGGAGCTATCACAAAAACTATACATTTTGCACAATAAGGTTTTACTTACAGTGCACAAACAGAACATTGAAATATCTTAAAATCCAATGAATACAGTTAACATAAATGAAAACACAACACATAAGAAAATTTAGTATGGCATGTAGCATATAATTTTTTGGACTTATTCACTGATATAGAACATGTACTACACTACGGTACATGATTCTACCATGTCACATACTTTAGTACACACCCTTGTGTGGAACATGGATGGAGATACCATAGAAAATATGTTACACATGTTTATGTACGATAGTAATAGTAATATTTACACAGTAACTTCTGCAATGCCATTTTACCTGTTACGGTTCCCTCCAAAGGATAATATACAACACGTTGGTGAATACCATGGTACTACGAAAGTTCAGTGGGTATTTACTATGATACTGCCTGTGCTTTACCACACCAGTATTGTGTACTAACATATCTACTGTGGTACAGTATGAACAAAAATACCATATTAGAGACCTGTTGAACTTTAATAACCACTTGTGGAAAGTACCAGGAAATTCACCCAAAGTTGATAAATACAGTATACTATTGTTTACAATAATTACATTCCTTATGAGATAAACACATTAGAGTTAGATGTAACAGAATGAAATGTAGCATTTTTTCTTTTTTTAATGAAATGTATCGTTTTTGTCTCTTTGCTACTTCATTTAAATGACCTTTAACTAAATGAATGAATGATGTGTACAGAGTGTATAGACGTGAACACAAGCAGTCAGTGAATGATGAAGATTAACGCAGGCGATAAACTCTGCAAAAGCAAACAGATTACAGCGGAAGAGCTGAGATAACATCTATTTATCTGTTTATCAACTTACCGATGATCAGCGGGGGTCTCTGTGTTGTCCAAACGCATGCTGTCCGTCTGTCTCACTCAGGTCCTGGCTCAACCAATCAGCGCGCAGAACGACGCCAACGGGGCGGGCACGCAGCGGCCAAAAGTATATTGCATCCGTAGTGGTTTTAGCACTACCATTGAAAATGAATAGGAAACGGTTTAGGGTTTTTTCTATGGCGCATCGACCAATCAGCGCGCGGAACCGCGTCAGCGGGCTCCACAGGTTCAACAGGTTTGATTCATCTGCCCCTGCCTTTCCACCCATACTGCCTTCATCCAGTATCTGCTACAGGCACCCCTACCCCCACCTCTGTCACACCTCAGACCAGGGGCTCTCTTTGGGAGTGACAAGGATGGATAGGATCAAGAATCAGTTCATCAGAGGGACAACCCATGTGAGATGTTTTGGAGATAAAGTCAGAGAGGCCAGATTGAGGTGGTTTGGACATGTTCGGAGGAGAGATTGTGAATATATCGGTAGAAGGATGCTGAGGTTGGAACTGCCAGGAAGGAGGTCTAGAGGAAGACCAAAGAGGAGATTCATGGATGCAGTGAGAGAGGACATGAAGTTAGTTGGTGTGAGAGAAGAGGATGCAGAGGATAGGGTTAGATGGAGGCAGATGATTCGCTGTGGCGACCCCTGAAAGGGAACAGCCGAAAGACAAAGAAGAAGAAGATCTTTTTGTCAGTTATTAAACATTCCTTTAACATTAAACTATTCCTTAATTTAACTTAATGAATTGCATTTCGAGTGGATTAATATCAATCGAAGCATTGCTAGTATTAATGTAAAGTGATTTTGCACCATATTAAGAAAAACATGTATTCAGTGGACGTAGTTGGGGTGGGAGGTTGGTAGGTGGGGCAGGGGATTGGGGGGTTGGTGGGTGGAACAGGGGATTGGGGGGTGGGGGATTAGTTGGAGTCATAGGTCCCCACCAGTGTCCAGAGCAAACCTACGCCCTTGCCTCAGACACTTCCTCTACACTTCAGAGTCCTCTAGACTTCACACTGCTCCCCAACCCCCAACCAGGAGAGATTCAGGAGAGACTCTACAACAAAGTCCTCGCAGCTGACCCCACACACATAGACTAAAGGCGCTTTTCCACTGCATAGTACGACACGACACGGCTCAGTTCTACTCACTTTTGGGGGGTTATCCACTGGGACCAGTACATAGTACCTGTTCCTTTTTTTAGTACCACCTCGGCCGAGGTTCCAAGCGCGCCGAACCGTTACCAAAACGTGACGTGTAACCACGCTGGTCACTGATTAGCCGGAGAAAATCGTCATTACTGCGTCACCGAACTTGCGACACGAGACACAACAGAACCGCTATATTTAGAACAGCCAGAGAAGGATCGCACGCACCTTTTTGTATTAACCGTCGGCCTCTTTTGAAACAAACTCCTTCATCTCGCTGTTAAAAACATCCACATGCTGAGAATGAAGAACACCATGCCGTCGACACGATGACATCACGGCAGTAGCGGCGCCACGCGCGTGAGTAATCCCGCCCACGCTAAAGTGTTACTACTCTGCAGTGGAAGAGCAAACTGCGCCGAACCGAAGTGAGTTGAACTGAACCGTGTCGTGCCGTTCTATGCAGTGGAAAAGAGGCATAACAAACACACACATCCAATACGCCATGGTAGTTTCTATGTGCAATATTAGTTGGTGTCAATTCCTGTCACTACATTGCATGCCTGTCCATAAAGATATATCCACAGTGTTGTACATATATTTATATATCCGCTCTGTACATAATATACATACACTCTACTTATATATACTATATATATCTACTATATATATATATATATATATATATATATATATATATATATATATATATATACACTGAAAAAAATTTATATGAGATGTTGTAAATGTAGCATTATTAAATCTGTGTAATCAACAATAAATAATCAAGTTTGTTCGTTTACATAAATATATCTAAGTAAGAAATTAATCTGCATTGGTTAAGAACACAAGACAATGTGCATTTTTTACTTAGCATATTTTTTTTACGTAATCCCTGACAATCTTTTTAAGTGCAAACACACAACAAGCAATAATCTTGTTCATTTTACTCTGTTTAAATAAAACTGCCTTCCCATGGAAAAAGCTTGGGAAACCCCGTATCAAATGAAATACTAAAGCCTCATTGCGGTAGGAAACAACTCTTGGGAGTGTGCAAAAAGTTTTAACAAGCAGAAGACGACCTGTGGATTCAGGACCAAGTGCACTTTGAAGGAACTGTAGATGTTCAGGAGTGTATGCACGGGTTATTTTTTCTACCCAAGCGCTCGGTGGCCTCTGTTGGGTAATTTTTCTGGGTTATTTTCAGAGAGTTGGGTAGTTTTTGTGTAACCCAGTTGCTGGGTTGAAGTTTGCTTAGCTCCTCCCCCAACGTTCACCGGTGTATTCAGCGGCTGTCAGTCAGCTTCGTGTCTCTTGAGCTCCCACACCGCTGATGACGGTTCATCCTCCTCGGACATTTAAGGGGAAATGGCGTTAAATACAAGGTCTGTATACATATGTTCACTCACCTAAGTAAAATATGACTGAAAAATTATAACTATATGTAACATTTATTACTTTTACCGTGTTAAGGTTACACACAAACTTTCCGGCTGGTCTGAGGTACTGGATGATAATTTAGCTGAGAATAGCTGCTAGCCACCCCACCTGTGTATGAAAGAAACGGCTAAGATGTCTGAGCTTTTTAGCTTTCTTTGTAGAATGTTTGCAGGGTTACGAAGATGGTGAAGTGATGAATGAACGCTAAACTGTTAACTGTAGTGCTAGCATGACGCAGGCATTTAGTTAGTTTGCTAGCATTAGAACTTTATTAATCTCACTGCTTGAGACAATAAAATGCTGGGGTGTTACAAAACACTGACCCTCTCACCAATATACAGACCTGGTAATTACCTGGGTAGACCCGTTTTTCACTAGCTAGTAATTTACTCAGCGGTCAAAATTCTCCTGCGTTTCTCCCGAGTTATAACAATATTTTACACCTTTCCCCCTTTGGCAAGTATACAAATGTATCACCAGTAATTGCATGTAAGCTAACCAGGTAGCTCTCTTTAACCAAAGTTAAATTAACTATCAGTCAGCGCGCCAACTACAGGAAAAAGTACCACAGCGGTACAGATAACTACTAGATGGAAGTATTAATATTTTGGCGATTGTAATGTACCAGTATGACACCAGCTATGACATTTTTTCCGTAATTAGCTTAAAATCAATGCAGACCACAAGATCAACTAGTCTGACATAAAGCTGTACATTAAGATAGTTTATAGGTAACCTGAAACAAAAACATGGAGACAGCTACTACCAAAAATAAAACAGCAAAATAAGCATGGCTTTTAGGATACAGCTCTTTGTCATTTTTTATTTAGTATCAATCCTATTACACACTAAATTAATAGTCTTATTCAGTTTAATCTTTGCTATTCAACAAAATGTTTCTTTCATTTTTTTTCTTTCTAAGGTTGTAACCAACATGGTGGAATACCTCCAGCAGGCTGAAGTGTCGAGGCCGTACCCCTACATCCCGACGTTGGGAGATATTGACCAGCACTTCTCTCAGGCATTCATCATTCTGGTGCAACAGGCTCTGGTTCAATGCACACTACTTGGGTCAGTTGATGTGTGCTTCAAGGCATTTTATATTTTTGACATAAACTATCCAAAGCAGTGTGCTCCTGTATAAGACTATTTGTAATGTTGCTATGAAATAGCGAGGCGTACCTGAGAAGTCATAGACAGTGTTTGTATGTTAAAATGAGACCAGGGCTGGATAGTTTTGTTCTGCAGAAAAGATATCTGAAGTCACAGAGAGATCCTGCTCTGTAGAAGCTGCCTCAGTCTATTTGTGCAATTACTCCATTCTGCCCTTGTGAGTAATAGTATAGTAATGATGTCACTGTTGATTATCTGTCCTTGTGCTTTTGAAAAATAAATATTTTTTCTAAGAACATTTAATAGGATGTTGTTTATTGCATATATGTATAGTTTGCAAAACTTGGAAGTTTTTTTTTTGTAATAGACCAGTATATCAAAGTAATTTAACTGTTTAATAGACATGGCTAGTGTTTTTTTTTTTTTTTTTAATATTCGCTATAAACAAATAACCCATTTTGCTGGGTTAAATTAACCCAGCAGGTAGTTAGTACAATATTTACCCAGCAGCTGGGTTAAAAACAACCCAGACTGGGTTGTTTTTAACCCAGTATTTTTTAGGGTGCTTCTTACTTCAAGTTTTGTGCTGGATGAAGTTGTATTTCAAAGAACAAAATGACACAACTGGTATTTTAACTAAAATATATAAGAAATGCCTAACTAGATAATGTGAGTATATGTAACTTTAAATGAGACTAGGACATTTAATAAAACAAAGTAGGCCCCACTCCAAGGTAAAAAAAAAAAAGAGTAAAATTTAAATTAAAAATACGTATTTGAAACTCTTATAGTTAAGTAGAGCATGGACACAAAAGACTGACTAGGGAAATTATTAAATTAAGTAGGGTTTACTTAACTAGAAAAAATTAAGTAGACTTTACTAGCAAAAAATTTTTTTTAAATAAAGAAATGTAAGTAGTAAATACAAAGAATAGTCTTGCTTGAACTACATAATAATCTGATGCAAAAAGTTACCTTAATTTTTTTAAGTAGATCAGGCTGGATATTTTTATCAGTGTATACAATCCCTGGCATAAATTATGGAATCACCAGCCTTGGAGGATGTTCATTCAGTTGTTTATTTTTTAGACAAAAAGCAGATCACAGACAAGACACAAAACTAAGTTAAGCTCAAATGGCAGCTTTCTAGCTTTACGAA
This sequence comes from Channallabes apus, assembly GCA_030522415.1. Classification (NCBI taxonomy): domain Eukaryota; kingdom Metazoa; phylum Chordata; class Actinopteri; order Siluriformes; family Clariidae; genus Channallabes; species Channallabes apus. The sequence continues at coordinate 26,114,046 of CM060114.1, forward strand.
ACATTAAAAGAAATCAAGAAAGAAACATATTTAGTCAGTAAGAGTTGCCTTTTTTAGACCAAGCAAATGGGAAAAAAAATATGGAAGCACCTAATTCCAAGGAAAAAATTATGGAATCATTGAAAATAAACAAACCAAAAAAGACCGCAACACACCCCTAGTACTTTGTTGCACCACCTCTGGCTTTTATAACTGCTCGCAGTCTCTGAGGCATGGACTTAATGAGTGACAAACAGTACTCATCATCAATCTGGCTCCAACTGTCTCTAATTGCAGTTGCCAGATCAGTTTTGCAGGTTGGAGCTTTGGCATGAACCATTTTCTTCAACTTCCACCACAGATTTTCAATTGCATTGAGATCCGGGCTATTTGTAGGCCATGACATTGACCTTATGTGTCTTTCTTCAAGGAATTTCTTTACAGTTCTTGCTCTATGACAAGATGCATTATCATCTTGAAAAATGATGTCATCATCCCCAAACATCCTTTCAATTGATGGAATAAGAAAAGTGTCCAAAATGTCAATATAAACTTGTGCATTTATTGAAGATTTACCTGATTTTGCCTTTACCTGACATGCAGCCCCATATCATCAATGACTGAGGAAATTTACATGTTTTCTTCAGGCAGTTGTCTTCATAAATCTCATTGGAATGGCACCAAATGAAAGTTCCAGCATCATCACCTTGCCCAATGCAGATACGCGATTCATCACTGAATATGACTTTCATCCAGTCATCCACAGTCCAAGATTGCTTTTCCTTAGCCCACTGTAACCTTGTTCTTTTATGTTTAGGTGTTAATTGTGGTTTACGTTTAGCTTTTCTGTATGTAAATCCCATTTCCTTTAGGCGATTTCTCACAGTTCGGTCACAGACGTTCACTCCAGTTTCTTTCCATTTGTTCCCCATTTGTTTTGTTGTGCATTTTCTGTTGTCAAGACATATTGCCTTAAGTTTTCTGTCTTGACGCTTTGATGTCTTCCTTGGTCTACCAGTATGCTTGCCTTTAACAACCTTCCCATGCTGTTTGTACTTGGTCCAGATTTTAGACACAGTTGACTGGGAACAACCTACATCGTTTGCAACATCACGTGATGATTTGTCCTCTTTAAGGAGTTTGATTATCCTCTCCTTTGTTTCAATTGACATCTCTCGTGTTGGAGCAATGATACATGTCAGTCCACTTGGTGCAACAGCTCTCAAGGGGTGATTACTCCTTTTAACTACAGATTAACAAGAAGATCTGGTTCAGGTGGGAAAGCAGATCTGGTGCAGGTGGGGAAGGAAATTGACAGGGTGATTCCATATTATTTTCCTTGGAATTGAATGATTCCATAATTATTTCCCTCTGCTTGGTCTAAAAAAGGAAAAAAGAATAACTACTTGTTTTCTTGATTTCCTTTAATGTTTTCTAAAGCTAGAAAGTTGCCATTTGAAATTCACTTAGTTTTGTGTCTTGTCTGTGATCTGCTTTTTTTCTAGAAAATCAAACAACTGAATGAACATCCTCCAAGACTGGTGATTCCATAATTTATGCCAGGGGTTGTATATACCAATATCTTTCAACACTCCATTAGTATTAACACTGCTACAAAGTTATCATTAGTGCCTAAAACAGTAACAACTAATTCATTTTATATATTAAACATTACCTGGTAAGTGTGTCCAGTTGAAAATTAAGGGGAAATGATAACGTTATCACACTATAATTCATTGTATATTTCATCGTGTTGTCCTAGAGCTGATATCCGGAAAGCTTCCGTGTTCAGTTGCATTTTGACCTCACTCCCATAGTCCTTTGCACGTTATCTTTAGCATTTAGCTTGCAATATATGTGAGAAAGAGAGTTCTCACACGGGGAAAAGCAGTTGCGCACAAACGGGAAAAAGCACACATTTTCAAGGGAAAAAAAACTTCAAGAGAAAAAGGACACATTTTCAAGAACAAAATTATATTTTTTTCATGGGGAAAAAAATCTTTCAAGAGAAAAAGCACACATTTTCAAGAAAAAAAAATTTCAAGGAAAAAAAAACATTTTCAAGAGAAAAAGCACACATTTTCAAGAAAAAAAAATGTTTCAAGGAAAAAAAAACATTTACAAGGGAAAAAACACACATATATGGGAAAGATGATTTGCCCTTCTGGGCCAACGTACTGTACCATGACAGATGTTCATCCTTATTTTAACATTTAAAAAATAATCAAATGATATCACTTAAAAACTCTATACAAAGTGCTGTGGGTCCTTCCAACTCCTACAGTTCATGCTGTTCAAGTTTCATTCCACATGCCTTGCCTTGTGTGGAAGAAGTGTAAGAAATTCCTCAAGTTGAGCCGTTCCACTTCTAACTTGTGCAGTAATATTCTGGATATTAAATGAGAGAGAGAAAAAGAGTGGATGATTAAATTTTTTTTTTTTACTGTATTTTGTTATGTTACACACATTTTAATGACATTTATGTCATAGCTAAGCATTTTGTTTACCTATTTCACTTCAGGTTCTTTCAGTATTATTACTTGCATTAATGTTTACTTGGTTTTGTGTACTTTGCACTACATACTGTATCTCCCAGTGTGGTGCTTTAATAGCTGGATCCTTATTGGTGCACTTGTACTCACATGCAAAGACCTTACCACAAAGTTAGATGTGAATTGATTTAGTATTTTGCTTGAATATATGCTGGTAATATCTGCCCCTAATGTGGTTGAGTGCCTCTCGTTTATTATATTATATCCTAGTGTACACAGGTACTGTACAGCAATGCAAATCTGCATTTAGTACAATCTGCAAAAATAGTACATTTACCTAATCGATCCATCAAGGAGCCTCTGTAGTCCAACTAGGGACTGTCAAGGCCCTTTTTTTATTCCCATTTGTACAACCGTAGTAGGACCTCTGGTCAACATTCACACACTACGGGCATTTTGGAAATGTCAAATAGCCTAATCTGCATATTTTTGGATTGTGGGACGAAACCAGAGAACCCACCTAACACGGGAAAAACATGCAAACTCCATACACAAAGACCGAAACAGGAATCAAACCCAGGTGCAAGGTGACAATGCTAACCACTTAGGCACTATGCTGCCAATGTATCTTATATATTACTAAAATGTGTGTGTGTGTTTGAAGGGGCATAAAACAGAAAGACTGTTTTATCAGAAAACAAGGAACATCTTTGATGACACTTGCGTGAGTGCATGCTAATGGAATTACTGCTGTAAAGTTAAACTAAAACAAATTAACTTGCACTTTACTTTGAAAAGAATCACGACAGAGCAGTTTCCATTAGAGAGAGAGAGTCTGTGTGTGTGTGTGTGTGTGTGTGTGTGTGTGCGCATGTGTGTGTGAAAGTGAGGGGAAGAGGGGAGGAGAGTTCAGGTTGATACAGAGAGGGAGAGAAAATGTATCTTTAACCTCTCTAAACTTTCTTTTGCCTTACACACGTGCACACAAGTGTGATATGTGATATGTGTGTCTTCCTGTTGGTGACGTAGCTTCCTGTTTTCGTATCGTTGCCGCGAAAGTTTCGCAGAACGCGCGAGTTTCCTCGTCTAAAAACAACAAACAGAATTCATCTCCAAACAACTAAAACTCCGACTCAGGAACGTTATCATGTCTACCATTCAGCTTGTTCAGTGTGTAGAGTGCAGGATGTTTAGACATTCTTCCTCCGTCATTAGCGATAACTTTATTTGTGATAGGTGTGTGTTAGTGAGCACTCTGACGGAGAAGATATCAGCGTTAGAGGAGCGCATCCAGACTTTAGAGAGGGTTAGAGAGTGTGAGAGCAGCGTTATTCCTGTAGCGGACAGTCTGGGTGCCACAGGCGGAGATAAACAGCCCCCGACTCCGGCATTAGAGCCCTCACAGCGGGGCGAGTGGGTGACGACTCGGCGGCATACTCGTTCAGCCAAAGCTAACGCTAAGGCTAGCCCACCGGAGCTTCACGTGTCCAACAGGTTTGCTCCCCTCAGTGCTGCACCCGCTGAGAAACCTGAAAGAGCTCTGGTTATAGGAGACTCTATACTGAGGCACGTGACATTAGCTAGACCTCTAGGGGCGGCAGTGGTTAGGTGTATCCCGGGAGCCAGAGCACCGGACATAGCAGGTAATCTTAGGGCTCTAGGACAGCACAGGTTCTCTAAGATAGTGGTACATGCTGGAGCTAACGATATACGCCTTCGTCAGTCAGAGGTTAGTAAGAATAACTTTACAGAGGTGTTTAAATTAGCGAAGGCGATGTCCGATGAAGTAGTATGCTCTGGTCCCATCCCAATGAGACATGGCGACATAGCTTACAGCAGGTTATGGTCGCTGAACCGCTGGATGTCCAGGTGGTGCTCCAAAAATAATGTGGGCTACAAAGACAATTGGAAGACCTTTGAGGGCAAAGCTGGCCTGTTAGGGCGGGACGGTGTCCATCCCACTCGGGAAGGTGCTGCTCTCATTTCCTGTAGTATAGCTCATAGTCTCAGTAGAGGTCTAGTTAATCGGTGACAATCCAGAGCCCAGGCCAGGGAGCAGACAGACAGGCTAAACCAACCGTCTGCTAGCTGCATAGAGTCGTCACTCAGGGTTCACCATATTGAGACTGTGTCTGTTCCCCGATCTAAGCAAAAATGTAGAAAGACTCAGAAAGTCTGTTTTAATAATTTAATTAACATAAAGACCACAAACTCCGATCATACTGAATGCGCAGCCGGCACCTCTGATCTGAAGCTAGGATTGTTAAATATTAGATCTCTCGCATCAAAAGCAGTTATTGTTAATGAAATTATCACAGATCAGGCATTTGATATACTCTGTTTAACTGAAACATGGGTTAAACAGGACGAGTATGTAGCTCTAAATGAAGCTAGTCCTCCTGGATACAGCTACATACACCAGCCTCGGTTAACTGGTAGAGGAGGAGGCGTCGCAGTTATTCATAATGATAATCTGTCTATCGTACAAAAACACGGACACAAATTTAACTCATTTGAAATTCTTTATAGTAACATAAGCGTACTTAAGTCAGCTCAGTTGATTCCACTAATTATAATTTACAGACCTCCAGGGCCGTATTCTGAATTTCTTAGTGAATTTGAGGATTTCATCTCAGACCTGGTCGTTTCTGTAGACAAAGCCTTAATTGCCGGAGATTTTAACATTCATTTTGAGAATACAGAAGAACCTCTGAGAACAGCATTTATGTCCATACTGGACTCCGTAGGCGTAAATCAGTGTGTAGTAGGACCCACTCATAAAGCTGGTCACACTTTAGACTTAATCATATTTTTCGGATTACCTATAAGAAATGTATTCACAATTCCACTGTCTGAAATTATCTCAGATCACTATCTTGTCTCCATTCAAGTGTGTCACAGTGATAATGTACGCACAGCACCGCGCTACCGTATTAAACGTACTTTCACATCAACTACCACACAGAGTTTTATCAGTAATCTCCCACAGTTACCAACTTCGATTAGGTCACCGTCTGACCGCACAGAACTCGATCAGGCGACTGAATATTTAGAGTCGACATTTCGTTGTACCTTAGACAATGTAGCTCCAGCTAAAAGAAAAATTATTAGAGATAAGAAACTCGCTCCCTGGTATAACGATCACACGTGCACTTTAAAACAGACCGCTCGGAAATTAGAGCGTAAATGGCGTCAAACTAAATTGTTAGTATTTCAAATAGCATGGAAAGAGAGCATCCTGAACTATAGGAAAGCTCTTAGTGTAGCTAGATCAACGTATCTCTCCACTCTTATAGAAGAAAATAAAAATAATCCTAGATTTTTATTTAATACCGTAGCCAAATTAACCAGAAATAAGACCACTACAGAAATCTCCACAACATCATGCAATAGTAAGGACTTTAACTATTTTAATAATAAAATTATAAATATCAGGCATAAAATTGAGGCTTTGAAACCGAACAATGTAAGTGATACAGATGTTAATCTAGCCATGTCAGATTCAAACCTAGAATACTTTACTCCCGTTGAAGAGAATGAACTAATTTCACTCATCTCTTCTGCAAATTCATCAACCTGTACAGCATATTAGATCCTATACCGACACATTTTCTTAAACAGATAGTACCAGTAATATCAGAACCGCTGTTGAGAATAATTAATTCCTCACTCAGCATTGGTTATGTTCCAAAATCTTTTAAATTAGCAGTTATCAAACCAATAATTAAGAAACCTGACCTCGACCCCTGTCAGCTGTCCAATTACAGGCCAATATCAAACCTCCCCTTTATCTCTAAGATTCTGGAAAAGATAGTAGCAGAGCAGCTATGCTCATATCTACATAGAAATGGCATACATGAACTGTATTAGTCAGGATTTAGGCCTCATCACAGCACAGAAACAGCACTCGTTAAAAGTAGTAAATGACCTCCTATTGGGCTCTGATCAGGGTTGTGTAACTATGCTTGTATTACTCGACCTCAGTGCAGCTTTTGACACCATTGATCATGCTATTCTTCTTCACAGATTAGAAAATGTAGTAGGAATTAAGGGTACAGCCCTCTCCTGGCTCAGATCCTATTTGACCGATCGTTATCAGTATGTAGACTTAAATAGTGATATTTCTGCATGTTCTCTAGTGGAGTTTGGCGTTCCGCAGGGTTCAGTTTTAGGCCCACTGCTTTTTTCCCTTTACATGCTTCCTGTGGGCAACATAATCCGTAAGCATGGTATTAGTTTTCATTGTTATGCTGACGACACACAGCTATACGTCTCAACAAAACCTGATGTGAAAAACCATCTTACTAAAGTTGAGCAATGTGTGCAGGACATAAGAAAGTGGATGCTAATTAACTTCCTTCTGCTTAATCCGGATAAGACAGAAGTTCTAGTCATAGGACCGCATACAGCTCGAAGTAAAATCTTAGATCACACCGTAACTTTAGATGGCCTTTCTGTTCCATCAAGTGCAACAGTAAAAGACCTCGGCGTGATTATAGATTCCAGCCTTTCATTTGAAGCTCATGTAGATAATATCACCAGGATAGCATTCTTTCACCTCAGAAATATTGCCAAGATAAGAAATATATTGTCGCTAAACGATGCAGAAAAACTAGTTCATGCTTTTATCACTTCTAGGTTGGACTATTGTAATGCCTTACTGTCTGGTTGTTCAGTTAGGTGCATAAACAAGCTTCAGCTAGTCCAGAATGCAGCAGCCGAGAGTCCTCACTAGAACCAGAAGATATGAGCACATCACCCCTATCCTATCTTCGCTACATTGGCTCCCTGTGAAATTTCGCATTGATTTTAAAATACTACTCTTGACATATAAAGCATTAAATGGTCTCGCGCCGCAGTATCTGAGCGAACTGCTAGTGTCTTATGATCCGCCACGCCTACTTCGGTCAAAGGATGCAGGCTGCTTGTCAGTACCCCGTATTATGAAAACTACAGCTGGGGGCAGAGCTTTTTCTTACAAAGCCCCAAAATTATGGAATAGTCCTCCAAATAGTGTTCGGGACTCAGACACAGTATCAGTGTTTAAGTCTAGGCTAAAAACTTATTTATTTAGCCAAGCATTTTTTTAGATTTGTCATAAGGTAAAGGAGCAGATCTGGGGGACTCATGGACGTAGAGTATTATGGTGAACTGGTATGTTTAGATGTTGTCTTCCTCAGTCTCATTTGATCACTCAGGTGTGTTGACGGTGAGGTGATTGTTTGCTTTACATCTCAGGGAACCCTCATGTTTGTGTTTCCTTCTGGCTCTCCCTTTTAGTTATGCTGTCATAGTTAGTCCTGCCGGAGTCCCTGCTTGCACTCTACAGTAAATATACATTCACATTATACATTGTGACTGTGACCATACCTACTGTAATTGCAATCTCTCCTCCTCTTCTCTTCCTCACCCTCTTTCTCTTTCCTCTCTCCCCCTGTCTCCCCCTTTCACTCTCTCTCTCTCTCTGTCGAGCTACACATGTCGTTCCTGAGCTGCCAGTGATCCAGACTCCCTCTGCCCTCCGAACCTGTCTGATCCATTCCGGGCCCCCGTTTCTGGTTGGAGGTCTCGTCGCATGGATGCCCCGTGTTTCTCTTTGGGATGCGTCTGGTGTCTGGGGATGATTCTATCTACTTAGAAGATGGTTCTGGCCTCGACTGGTGTTGTCAGCTGTTTCTCTGAGGACTTGACAATTCGATAGTTCAGGACTTTCTACAAGTCTACCTGAGTCTCCAATAACTACTGGACTCCATTTTACATCAACTATTATAACATCAATTAACATCAACTATTATAGCTGAACCTAACACTTAACACTGTATAAATGCAGATAATTTCCTGCTATCTGTTTTACCCAGATGAGGATGGGTTCCCTGTTGATTCTGGTTCCTCTCAAGGTTTCTTCCTATTACCATCTCAGGGAGTTTTTCCTTGCCACTGTCGCCCTCGGGCTTGCTCACCAGGGACTATCTGAACATTTGATTCATACACATTCACATTCCATACAAACTTAAATAATTCTCTTGATTGTGTAAAGCTGTTTTGAGACAATGTCAATTGTTAAAAGCGCTATACAAATAAAACTGAATTGAATTGAATTGAATAATAAAAACACACAAATAAACACAAAATTACGCGCACACACGTGGTCACAGTGTTTTAGTGAACATTACATGCGTGCACGGATGTTGATTATACCAGTAAGAGACGCGCACTAAGACCCAGCAGGAGAGACGATTACCCACAATTCCACAGTGCAAGAGAGAAAAACCATTGGCTCAGTTGTGATCCTGTGACACTCTGCGTCAAAACAAGAAGTGCATGCATGATACATGATACTCGGTACTCGTAAACCAACCCTCATTCGTCAAAATTTATTAAAAAGCTCGTGTTGCGGAACACTCGCAAACCACGTTACTCACAATCCGAGGTTCCACTGTACTTGGTGAACTGGACTTGAAAATACTGTATTTTGACAAAATGAGAGTTTGAACCAAATTTTCAAATGAATTAAATCTGACCCAAGTGGCACAACTGAGACAGCCTGGTTAGCTATTAATTTTCATGAGGGCTGCCAAGTAGCTCCTGGTTAGCAAATTCATTGGACTAATTGATTCTGTCAACAAATGAGTACAAAAATTTCATAGAGATAAAAACATCAATACGACAAATGTTCCATATACAGTATATATATATAAAGGATAGAGGCATTTGGCAGAAGACATTTACATTTAGGCATTTGGCAGACGCTCTTATCCAGAGCGACTTACATTTTTATCACATTATACATCTGAGCAGTTGAGGGTTAAGGGCCTTGCTCAAGGGCCCAACAGTGGCAACTTGGTGGTTGTGGAGTTTGAACCTGGGATCTTCCGAACCGTAGTCCAATGCCTTAACCACTGAGCTACACTGTAAAAAAATTCTTGCTACTCCAACTAAAAAATTTCTAGTGACCTGTTGCATCTAAAATTTTTAGTTGGCTCAATTTAAGTTGTATAAACTATTTTGTTTTTGCTGTGCTGATTACCTCTAAATGTACACACAAATTGAAATAAAACATTCTGTCAACTAAATGTTCTATGCTGAATAAACATGCCTAGTTAGGCCAACAAGCAGTCTCAAATTGAAATATAATGTTGTGTCAATTAAATGTTCCAAGTTGACTGAAAGGTATATTTTGAATTGGAAATTATGCTTGCATAATTATAAAATTAACATCTTAAAGTTTACTTGAGTAGGTTATTCACTGTGGCCACATTTCAAATAACATGACGCATTCTTCTAAATTTGATTATTTTTTTTATGTAAACTTTAAACACCTGTTAAAGACTATCAACATTGATTAAGTGCAATCCAGCTACTCTATTTCAACAAATAAACAAATGCTGCATTGTTATAACAAAATATGCAAATAACATTCCAAAATGCAAGAATGAAACTGTGCCCTTAACATTCATGTTACAAAGCTTACTAATATCACACTCAGTCAAAACAGTATACTGGATAAATAGACTTCTGCCTTGTAGAACAAAACATACTGATATTTCTCAGTAAAAACGTGCAGTGGCTTATTTGAAAATAAAATATTTGCTTTAACTCAGAAATGGTTTAAGATATAAAAAAAAAAATGTTGTGAAATAATTTTGCCAAGCTCCAAGATTGTTTGCAGATGCAGTAAGCACTGTTTCCCAGATATTCTCCCTAATACCTGAAATACAAAAAGAAAAATATATGAATAACTAATTAAGTAACCGTTTGTAGTTCAAAACCATTAAAAATCCTAGACAAAAAAATGTCCGTTTAGCCATTATAACCGTTTTCAGACACTATACGGTTAATGAATGATGAAGTGAGAACATTAAGCTCCCTCAGTGGCGCACTAACGCGCTGTCTTTTTCAAATAGCCTTTGAAATTATCAGCCATTAAAATGAATAAAATGTATGTAACGTAATTAAACTTTAGCGGTTTCATAGATTAACATTAATGTCAATGTACATACCATCTGAAAAAAAAATGCGTTAGGAGCTGAAACGAGTGCATTGTCAGATAACTACTGTAACACTCCAAATTATATACATAAACACTCGAAAATATAATGTTCTAAAGCTTGCTGCTGGATAATACAGTGGTGTGAATAACTATTTGCCCCCCTCCTGATTTCTTATTCTTTTGCATGTTTGTCACACACAATGTTTCTGATCATCAAACACATTTAACTATTAGTCAAAGATAACACAAGTAAACACAAAATGCAGTTTTTAAATGAGGGGTTTTATTATTTAGGGAGGAAATAAAATCCAAACCTACATGGCCCTGTGTGAAAAAGTAATTGCCCCCTGAACCTAATAACTGGTTGGGCCGCCCTTAGCAGCAATAACTGCAATCAAGCGTTTGCGATAACTTGCAACGAGTCTTTTACAGCGCTCTGGAGGAATTTTGGCCCGCTCATCTTTGCAGAATTGTTGTAATTCAGCTTTATTTGAGGGTTTTCTAGCATGAACCGCCTTTTTAAGGTCATGCCACAACATCTCAATAGGATTCAGGTCAGGACTTTGACTAGGCCACGCCAAAGTCTTCATTTCGTTTTTCTTCAGCCATTCAGAGGTGGATTTGCTGGTGTGTTTTGGGTCATTGTCCTGCTGCAGCACCCAAGATCGCTTCAGCTTGAGTTGACGAACAGATGGCCGGACATTCTCCTTCAGGATTTTTTGGTAGACAGTAGAATTCATGGTTCCATCTATCACAGCAAGCCTTCCAGGTCCTGAAGCAGCATAACAACCCCAGATCATCACACTACCACCACCATATTTTACTGTTGGTATGATGTTCTTTTTCTGAAATGCTGTGTTACTTTTACGCCAGATGTAACGGGACACGCACCTTCTAAAAAGTTCAACTTTTGTCTCATCGGTCCACAAGGTAGTTTCCCAAAAGTCTTGGCAATCATTGAGATGTTTTTTAGCAAAATTGAGACGAGCCTTAATGTTTTTTGCTTAAAAGTGGTTTGCGACCTTGGAAATCTGCCATGCAGGCCGTTTTTGCCCAGTCTCTTTCTTATGGTGGAGTCGTGAACACTGACCTTAATTGAGGCAAGTGAGGCCTGCAGTTCTTTAGATGTTGTCCTGGGGTCTTTTGTGGCCTCTCGGATGAGTTGTCTCTGCGCTCTTGGGGTAATTTCGGTCGGCCGGCCACTCCTGGGAAGGTTCACCACTGTTCCATGTTTTTGCCATTTGTGGATAATGGCTCTCACTGGAGTCCCAAAGCTTTAGAAATGGCTTTATAACCTTTACCAGACTGATAGAACTCAATTACTTTTGTTCTCATTTGTTCCTGAATTTCTTTGGATCTTGGCATGATGTCTAGCTTTTGAGGTGCTTTTGGTCTACTTCTCTGTGTCAGGTAGCTCCTATTTAAGTGATTTCTTGATTGAAACAGGTGTGGCAGTAATCAGGCCTGGGGGTGACTACAGAAATTGAACTCAGGTGTGATAAACCACAGTTAAGTAATTTTTTAACAAGGGGGGCAATCACTTTTTCACACAGGGCCATGTAGATTTGGAGTTTTTTTTCTCCCTTAATAACGTAAACCTTCATTTAAAAACTGCATTTTGTGTTCAATTATGTTATCTTTGACTAATAGTTAACGGTTTTTGATAAGCAGAAACATTTAATTGTGACAAACATGCAAAAGAATAAGAAATCAGGAAGGGGGCAAATAGTTTTTCACACCACTGTATATATGTTATAAAGCTAAAATTGCTAATTACTTTGCAGGACAGTTAGTTTCCATGAAGTACTCACCATTTCGGGAGGAAATAGCGGGAAGTTCGAAAATTCTGGAAGAACGCTTTTGCGCATGCGCAGAGGTCCCTCTTGTTCGTCCAACATAAAATTGTTTGTGTGCAGTTAAATGTTTCATGAACACAGTTTTATTCGTTGCCTCGATGAAACTTTCGTAGTTGAGTAATGAAATTTATACAATCATTGAGAAAACATATTTTTCTTTTTTGACACCAGCATTATATTAGCCCAACATATATTTCTTTGTTCCAACAACTATTTTCAGGATTTATTTTTTACAGTGTACACCTGGCCCTATCTTTATCTAGTCGCTCTAGATAAAGATATGACTTTACTGTATCTAGAGCGACTTACATACTTCTCATTATAAATATGAGCAGTTGATCATTTTGAACCAATGACCCTTAGCAAGAAGGTTCTAGGGATAGTAAGATTTTTACAAGATAATTTATAGAAAAATACTGTATATGGTAATGTAATTCTGTGGTATGGTCTGGCATGTGATTTACCCAGGGGTAAAAACACCAGATGGTTAAACAATTTTCAGTACAGTAGCACAGTCACAATGGTTACCTGTGTTTTGAACACCTACTGTATGATGTACTTAATTCTTAAATGCACTTATTTCTTAAATAAATCCAAATTAAAATTCTTCAGTTAGCTCTTGTGGCCAATTTTCTAAATTAATGTTCGGCATAATTGCTTTACTGTAATGGTGAACAACAAATGAGAACACGAAACGAAAAGAAAAGAAGTGGGTAAACTATTCAACTGGCAAACAAGTTACAGTACAGTATGTCTAGTAGGAAACTGTTTGTAACATAACTTGAACAACAGTGAAGTGCTAAGTTATTTGCACTTCAATACCTCTCTGTTTTCACTTTTATATGACATTTTTTTATTTATTTTAGCCTAATGTAGATAATAACTCTCAATATTTAAAATGCATTTATTTAACATTAACTTGTAATGATTATTCTGTGAGTTTTTTCTGTGAGTTTTTGTATTCATGTACAGTACGTGAATTTGTAATTCATTTGATTTATATTTTCAGTCTTTACACTTTTTTCTAAGTTTTATGCTTTTGTACTATACCATTATAATAAAAATTATACAAAACAAAATTTCTGCAAAATTATAGTTTTCATTTAATTAATATTGCATAATCTGGGTAAAGTTAATTATATGGGAAATACCATACAGATTACGATTTAATAAATGTATAAACTAATATTTAACAAATGTATCATATGAATAGAAAATGGATTTTTAAATATTGTAATAAGTAAATATTAAATAAGCTATATAATAAGCTAAATGAAAGCATGTTTTAATATAATATAATATAATATAATATAATATAATATAATAAGCTATTTTGAAAAAAATAATACAATTACAGTACTATGCTGAAATATTGAGAAATTCAGATAATCATGAAAAACTTGTGTATGAATCATGGTTTCTGTATTTTTAAAGATTATTATTTTACATTTCTTGGTCCAGTAATTTGGTTTGCGCTTACCTGTCCAGCAACTCCCAATCCTCTCCTCCCCACTTGTCTGTAAACTCTTGCGTGTTCATACCTCTGATTCTAACAATGTCTGATTTGTAAATGCCAACAAGACCATAACCATAAGTTTCCCAGAAACCTGTGTCACAGAAACAACAAAAAAATTATATTATTATAATTACTATAGAGGAGTTGTAGGACAAATATGATAAAAAAAATAAATAAAAAATCACACAGACAATTTTGTATATTGTAAATGAATATAGAGTGCAAACTCATTCAATGTGTACTATATAATCATTACCTGCAGGAGCATCCACTGTGCCTCCACATTCCAGTCTCAATACAACAGGAGCAAATGCCATTTTTCCTTGCACACAGTGTTTCCGTATAGAGTTTATTATTGTTACAGGAAAATTGAGGTGCAGGTCACAAAGGAACAAAATGCTATTATTATCCTGATGGAGAAAATAAAAATTAGTGAAAATATCCTTACAATTTTATCATATAATTTTCACAAGTGTATTATGAAACAAAATAAAAAAATATTTCCTACTTCAACAAGATCTATTCCTTCTTGTAGTCCTGGTGATCTGCCAAAAGGTCCATCCAAACTTTTAAACTGGTAGCTGTGTATAGACCCAAAAAAATAAATGTCATATATATAGTACACATACTGTACAAGGCAAAACATTTATGTATATATTAATGTACAAATGTTACCTTGGTAAAATAGCTTTTTTAAGTTCCTTCTCTACATCAATATCGGTGCTGTTATAGTCTATGATAATGATGTTAAAGTTTTTGTCTCCAGTGGCTTTGTATATTTTCTCCATTTCCCTTATAAAATGAATGACCCATCTCCCTTGGTTTTTCACTGTTGACATAAGAACCAGAAAAAAACAATAAGTCCAGAAAACCTTAACATTTAAACACAGCAGAACCTTATGCCAAGGACTGCAGGACTTAAAGTTGGATGCACCATAATTAACCAAAATCAGACAAGCTTACTTTGTTAAAAAAGATGCACATTTGTCAACTGTTACATTAGACCACCTGGCTAATCTTGTGTATGCCATCCTACTGCCTCCAAAACAGCTCTGATATCATGTACTGTACTTTGCTTCTGAAGGTGTGCTGTGGTATGTGCACCAAGCCATTATTATTAAATTCTTAGATTTAATGGGCCTCTATGGATCAGACTTGTTTGTCCAGCTCATCCCACTGATGCTTGACTGAACTGAGATCTGGGGAATTTGAAGGCCAAGTCAATACCTTGGTCTCTTTGCCATATTCCTCAAGCCATTCCTTAACCATTTTTGCAATGTGACATTGTACAGTACATTATCCTACTGAAAGAGGCCACTCTTTAGGTAATACCCTTGCAATAAAATAATGAAATGTATTTTATCAGTCAATCTGCCAATGATGGTCAAGCTTTCTGTAAATTTCTTTTAATGATATTGATTTTACATGATTAAAAAAAAAAGATTTAAAAGAACAGCCAACACATAGAATCTATTGTTTAGAATTGCTTTAACTTAAAAAAGAGATTATTATAAATATGTTCAAAAAGTTCTGACCTGCTATAACAACATGGACTGTTGCTTTTGGATTCCAGGAAAAACCTTTTGGGCTACAAAGTTTAGGTAGTCCTGAATTCTTCTCTAATTTTTTCTCCTTGGTAACATATAAATATTTAGAGAACAGTAAGCGTTTCCCTTCTGTGTCCTCCAGCTCCAGCTCCATCAGGTATCGAGTGCCTGTAGTTTCATTTGATTTCTTTTCCACATTTAGCACACGCTTTATGTGGAGATCACTGGACATACATGAAAAGTCAAGTTAAATGCTGCAAATTTTTGGATACCAGCACAAGCCAACACGTTCACAATGAAGATACTGTGGGGGGGTGAGTATTAACCTTGTAGCCTTTGTTGTGTGTAGCTGATTAATTAAGGTTTGAACCGCAGGCATGACTTCTTTTTTGAGCATTATAATATTTCCAGCTTTTCTGCAGGTATCCATAACAGCATCGCTCTGCTTTGAATGAAAATCCAAAGCATTTACATGGAAGACCTGTTTCCATTTTGGTTCTTTTTCCTTGCTTTTTGATAATTCCACTGTAAGGAATTGCAGAAAACACATTATATAAAATTTTCACATGAGAATAATCATGGAAAACACTTTAAAGGATTTAGAGTTTCAGTAAACTACCTGGCTTTTCGTTGTCTGCTGTCTCATCAATTTTAAGAAAGGGTCTAAACCCACCCCTTCAATGATTGAACACACACACACAGAGGCATATAGTAGATAAATATGTCAATTTTAAAGTACATGCAATTTATTATAGAAGAGAGAATGGGTACAAAAAGTCTACATTACTCTTTAAAGTAAGTTTCATCCTTTTCATAAAAGCACTTCTGATCATCAGTCTGTTCATGTGTTAGTCTTGTATGATCATTGGGATACACTGCTGAGTAATGAACCTTTATAAAAAATTTAAAAAAAGCACAATCAACCGTTATTTCATGAGAACAAAATATACTGTAAATTAAAAAAAATATTTCTAGAGGTTAAAATAATATTTCTATCTATTCATTTGTTTGTTCATTCATTCATTCAATTTCTTTATTCTGGTCTTAGAGTCTAAGAATCTAGACACTAGCTTGGTGTGGGAAGTGGGGGTGTGGATTAGAGGGAGTCAAAGGACTGCGGGGAATGTATTTAACATGGCTCACCTGTGCCATGTTTGGCTTTTTGTCTCTCTCTCTCTCTCTCTCTCTCTCTCTCTCTCTCTCTCTCTTTCTCTCTCTCTCTCTATCTATCTATCTATCCATCAATCCATCCATCCATATGTGGTCACTCTGAATCTGCTAGATTCCTTGAAAAGTATTCACAAACAAACCCTGGTATTTTAAAGTGCATCCAATCCACCCCCATCTGACTGTCACCCCCACATCAACTGACATGAACATGGAAAGAACACATCCACACAAAAACAATATTTTGTCTAAACCTTTAAAGGACTATTTCTCAAAGAACATAATGTAAAGATGTACTTACATAATTAATACCATCATATCTCTCAATGGTCTCATTGTCAAATATATAAATTGGATAGTAGTCACATTCTGGAAACAAATTTTCCAAGCCGGATTCCTCCAGCAGGGGTACTGTTGATAGATAGATAGATAGATAGATAGATAGATAGATAGATAGATAGATAGATAGATAGATAGATAGATAGATAGATAGATAGATAGATAGATAGATAGATAGATAGATTATAAATTTATATTAACAGAAGTTCATTGAAACTTAGAAATGATGAGAGCAATCTTATGAACATGTACTTGGAAATGCTTCAAACCCCATTCAAACCAAAACCCTAAAGACACATAGCTAAATAATTAAATAATAAGATAAAATACAAATAAATACAGGCATTAATCTGTTCTTTTCATATGATAACTTTTATAAGCACTTACTACTATAAATAGAGTCTCGTGAGTCTGCTTTGACCATGTCCACATCCTTTGCTGGCTTGTAAGCAGAGTCAAGGAGTGACTGATGACTGGCTTTTGTTTGCGGGATGTGATCATTTTCAGTTATCAGGAGAGAGGACTCATCTGTATATACACAATAGAAAACACACATTGTTTTTTGCTTTTTTTTTTGCAGATGTGTTAGTTCAAATTATCTTGTACATGAGCAAGACTAAGTTCCAAGAAAGAACACTGTCCATGGTTGTACTTAAGATTAAGATTATAAGATTCCTTATGGACAAGGATACTTCTAACATAAATCACCTGGTACCACTTCATAATAAAATCCCTTTTTCTTAAGCATGTAAAGTAAAATATTGTATAATGGGAATGGCATTGGTTTGATAAAATATCGACATCCATTACTTGGATGTAATATAAAGCTTAGGCTGCTTGAACCTGCATATTAAAAGTTTGATAACACACAAACACTGGTGATTTAGAATAATACGAGCAACAAGCTGTGCAACTTACCAACATAGAGGGACAAATACTCTGCAGTAATGACCTCAAAACTACTATCTTCATTATTGAGACGCCACTGAAACAAACAAACAAACAACAAAAGTAATAAAATCTCTTAGTCAATTAATTATAAGCATCTCAGACATTCAATGCCAGAACAATTTCCCTGTTTATTGCATTTAATTTAATGCTATGCAATAAGATTAGTGAAACTTGTGTAATCGCACTAATAAGTAATAGTTCCATGAACTAATAGCCACAGGTAGAAACTTTACACAGTAATTATTAGAAATACTGAAGTATATAATATGT
The DNA here is from genome assembly GCA_030522415.1 of Channallabes apus. Lineage (NCBI taxonomy): Eukaryota > Metazoa > Chordata > Actinopteri > Siluriformes > Clariidae > Channallabes > Channallabes apus. The sequence continues at coordinate 26,132,153 of CM060114.1, forward strand.
ATGAAACAGACGTACTGCGACCTCCAGGTGATCAATTCCTTCACTTTGTTTGTAGAGTACTTCAAAGAAATATCGGTTGTCTTTTGTTAGTCTATAAAAAGTAATGTATTGGATTAATACACATAAAGAGAAAGAAGCAGTAAGAGCTAATTCATTAATAAAGTTTTCTATTTACTGTATGAAAAAGTGGACAGTAAGCATTCATGAGAGAATCACTTACAAAACAGGTAGTGATGTTTGAGATGAAAATTTCTCATACTCTCCTGGGGCTGCCCATTCATTTCCTGTCTGACTGACAATCGATAAGGGCAGTTAGGCAGAGAATATGTAATAATAATAATAATTATTATTATTATTTAATGTTATTAAAATTACTGCTCCCTATGCTTAACCTTGTAAAACATTTTACCTTGCCAAGGTAGGCTATAAGTTTGACTCTTTTAGGGCTGTCATCTGAACTCAGCCAGATTTCTGCATTATTGTCAGAGGCAACAGCAAAAATGTATTCGTCTGGTAAGGAGCAAGCAAGAATGATTAGAACGAAGCTTTCCACATGGCAAGGGTGACTAAACTTCAATTAAGCAGGGTTCTACCGGACAACATTTTTAAGGGTTATATTTATATACAATGAAAAATGTCAGGACACCAGCTTAGAAAAAAAAGGTATGTAATTTTGACATCCATAATTAATGAATTATTTAATTAATTTATTAATGAATTAATTAACCATAATTGATTAATTATAATAAACAGTAATTAATTATCAATCCCAGTCATTCATCAAATGAATTAATTAACTAATTAATTAATAAATTATTCAATTAAAAACAATAATGAGAACGCACCAGTTTTTACAGGATGAAGATATCCAAAAATTCTCACACCATAGTTTTTCCATCCAGCATTAATAGCCAGCCGGCCGATTGTAGTGCGGGTCTAAGATAATGATACCATATAATACAGATTTTGGTGAATTGAGTTTGCTTTTAAATCTGGAATTTGTAATTATTGTATAATCTTTCATATATACACAAAAGCATCAGTCAAATGTCATTAAACATCAACATTTCTATTTCAGAATTTGTTTAAAATACTTGTAACGTAATTTTATTTCCAAAATGTTGAGCATGGTTGAGAGAGACACATTATTGACATATATTGCAGTTAACATTATGGTAACAAATAATATTGCTAGTTATTGATTAGATTTTGCATGTTAGTGGATAGACTGCAATTATGCAAGTAATAAAACCATGGAATACAAAGTTCAATTTGGTGGCATTTGCATCTAATATCAGTCAGTTTCATATATTGTATATGCATTTAATAATGATTGTGTAATGAGACCTGTGAAAAATTAATGCAAGTACAATATCAGGCCATTATGAGGCTAATCAATATAAATAATTTAATAATTGTTTTTACACTTTGAGAATCAACAATCACATCAGCATAAGAATAGTAAATGACCTGGCAAACCAAAATGGCCAGAGATTGCATTCAGTCATCAAGAAAAAAAAAAATGCTTACCAGATAAATCTTAAGGATGTTAATATCAATGTACAACGAATTGCCGCTAGGACCATATTTAGAGTTGAGTTACTGTACATGCGTATACTGAGGAGTTAAAGCCACATTTGTGATTCAGTATACAGCCTTCGCAGTACTGTGCAAACGTTTTAAGCCACACCTTATTTCTTTAAATTAGTAAAGTTAATTAAATAAAATGTATATAGATTATATTGAAGAAATGGGAACAAATGTTTTACTGCAAATAGGTGCAAAGTGCCTAAAGGTACAAATAAAATATTAGGTATTTATTGACATAACAGCCTCAGCAGGAACCTCATTTCCCCTCTCATTTGTTTCAACCACTCAGCATTCAGCATCACTGGTATACTAATCACCAATCTGATCATCTGTCATCATCTGAACCTGTTTCTCACTGGTTCATTAAGTTAGATGCTTCCTTGTGCTTTAATGATTCATAGATCATTGTGTGGGTTAACAAACAAAAAACATTCCTCTGAAATTGCTCAGATACAGAAATTGGACTAAAAAAGATAAGCAAAAAAGTCCCTTAGGAAGACTGGAGAACTATTCAACTGCATTAAAAATACAACAAAGTCTGGCTCTTCGGAAGAAAAATCTAAAGAAATGAGGAGTGACTCAAGAATTTAAAACTGGGATTTGCAAATTAAATTATTGACATTTTAGGTAACTTGTAACTGCTTGCTTCAGTATATCAAGCCTATACAGAATACTCTAAGGTTGACAATGTCAATGTACACCAGTCAAGAAGCAATTTGTCTTTGTAATTGAAACTATTCCTTCGCACTTGGTGCAACAATTTCTTTGAGCCTGAGAAACCTGCGAATGATTGTGTGTGTGTGTGTGTGTGTGTGTGTGTGTGTGTGTGTATGTTTGAGTGCGTAGGTGAAGCATGAAAGATTTTACTAACATGAGGGAAAAGAGGGTACAGCACGTTTGCCCTTAGCTGACTCACAGAACCTCCACACCAGTCCTCGAAAACATGCATGTTCACTTCACCTAGAAACTGTTCAGACAATATAAAGGTTTAAAAAAAAAAGGCACTAATTAAAAAAAAAAAAAAATACATGCTTAATTAAGTTAATATTTTAACATGCTTAATTTAACATTGCCATCTGCAGGCTGGTTGATAAAAGAATAACGATAAAATAAAATAAGTGTTTGTTACCGCCGGTTTCCATAACGGCTGTTCATCTTGTGCTCGTTTCTTTTGAAGGAAAGGGAAAAAAAGAGGCATTGAATAATCTACTTTTCAGAACATTACGTCTACAGTACATTCTTTAAAATGAAATGTCATAAAGGAGCAATTTATTAAGGGGGAAAAAACTAATTATATTATACCAGAGCGGAGGAGTGCCCAGGGTGGTGACTTTCCCAAAATCCTGAAACAAAAAAAGAAAAAAGCATTTTCATTCACAGTCATTCTCTATATTGCAGTTTGCACCATGCTGCGTACCTTGCAACTACCAGTTTTGCAGTTACTCTTTGCATACCTGTTTTTGTTTTGATTAAGTATTGTTGTATTATAATTGTGCCTTATTATACGGGCAATTAACTGTTTGTTTCTTTTTATTTATCAATTATTAAAAACAATTTCTTTCACTTTCTGTCCTAAAGCATGCAAAAAAATATTTGGACATTTTTTTCATTTTTTTTGTTCGTGATCCTGCAGCGCTGTTTTTATCCCCTAATGGTAAAAAAGGGCTAAATAGGAAGGCAAGGTGGAAATACTGTGCTGTCACTGCAAATTGCTGTTCTGTATGAAAGGAATGGAGGTGGATTCAGGTCACACCTTTAAGCCAGGGGCAAGAGGAGTTTTACGTGTGTGATATGTGCAACACGCCCTCACGCTTAATCAACTGTAAACAGTTAACAGCTATCTCACTGATATTTTACAGAGAGTACAGAATCAGATGTACATACCGTTCTTGAACATTGCTTAGCTGTAATGCATCAAGAATAATGATTTGAAAGGATATCTGAGACTGAGATCAATACCAGGCTTTTGTTTTTGGATCACATTAAAATTATTAAAGTGTTTCAGAGTGCAATAGATAACCAGAGCACCCAAAGGAAACTCAGCAAGCATGGAAAGAACATGCAAACTTCATTCACACAGACCCTGAGGCAGGAATCGAACCCAGAACCTGGAGATGCAGGCGACAGTGCTAGCCACTAAGCCACCATGCACCATGTAATCTCCATTTATTTCTTTCATTATTCCTTTATATACCCTCCATTATCAATCTAATCTATTTCCTCTGGGGCATTTCCATGATTGACATTTTCTAGATCTAATAACCCTCTGTCCTGTGTATATTAACATTGCTCACATCACAAGAGAACAATCACATAACAATAGCAATTCAAGTGCATTGCACACGTTTAAAGATTTTGTAAGTAAATTGTGTGAAGACACAACCTACTTACAGTATTTAGCGTTTACACTATCTTCTCATGGCGAGAGCAAACTTTGTCACAGTCACAAAACTGACATGTACATTTCCAATGCATTGCCACTTTTTATTTGATTGTGAAACTTGTGCCACTGCTGATTCAAGAACTACCCAGCGGAACAACAAGGAATGCAATGCTGGACAATGTCATGATGACTTCATTCCAATGAGATATCCATCCTTAGCTAATTATTCATTCATTCATCTTCTGTACCGCTTTATCCTCTATTCAGGGTCGCGGGGGACCTGGAGCCTATCCCAGGAGACTTCGGGCACAAGGCAGGGTACACCCTGGACAGGGTGCCAATCCATCGCAGGGCACACACTCATACGCACATTCACACACTCATTCACACACTACGGTCAATTTGGGAACGCCAATTAGCCTAACCTGCATATCTTTGGACTGTGGGAGGAAACCGGAGTACCCGGAGGAAACCCACCAAGCACGGGGAGAACATGCAAACTCCATGCACACAGAGCCGGAAATCGAGCCTGGCCGGGGAATCGAACCCAGACCCTGGAGGTGCAAGGCGACGGTGCTAACCACTACACCACCGTGCCGCCTAGCTAATTATACTTTCAGCTAAATTATACTTCTGGTAACAGAACATTTTATTCAAAATGTCTCACACAGGATTTTAAACAATTATAGTGGCACGTTATAATTTAAAGTTATTTATGAGCCTGTGATGAACGTAAAGATAGACTAACAGTACAGTACTATGGTCTAATACGAGGTATTTAAAAATAATGGGACAATTGTTAGCTAAATAAACACTCTTTTATCTCAAGGTGTTATTCATTGTTTATGTTGTTAAGAACAAATCTGGTTAACACATGATGTTTAATATTACAGTATGTATAATTGCAGTAAATATTTCAATTTGTTCCCAGTAGAATGCCCAACAAAAACAGATAGTGTATGCCATTGGTCTATGTCCTGAATCTTATTGCAATACATCAAGCTTCTGATTAATGCTATACTGTCACCAAACAGTTTCACTAGAGAAAATACGAAAAGGCTGATTATTTGATAACTTATGTATATATCATATCACTTACAGTATGTATATATCATATGCAGCTAATATGGGGTTGTTAAAAACACCTTTTCAGGGAAAGTTTATACATAACAGGATTATATTAATTGATTATACTTTCACAAATCATGGCGAAGATACTGTATATATTTATCCTATAATGTCTTCCCCAAATAATAACAATACAGTAGAATATTTACTGTTAGCCTACTGCGCACACTACAGCCATGAAATTAATCAGATGAAAATCTAAAAAACTGCCTGCAACTCAAAATTTTATTTTTTAGAAGTCCATAACTTTTTCCAGATGTACAGGTCCTTCTCAAAAAAATTGCATATTGTGATGAAGTTCATTATTTTCTGTAATGTACTGATAAACATTAGACTTTCATATATTTTAGATTCATTACACACAACTGAAGTAGTTCAAGCCTTTTATTGTTTTAATATTGATGATTGTGGCATACAGCTCATGAAAACTCAAAATATCTATCTAAAAAAAATTAGCATATCATGAAAAGGTTCTCTAAACGAGCTATTAACGTAATCATCTGAATCAACTAATTAACTCTAAACACCTGCAAAAGATTCCTGAGGCTTTTAAAAACTCCCAGCCTGGTTCATTACTCAAAACCGCAATCATGGGTAAGACTGCCGACCTGACTGCTGTCCAGAAGGCCATCATTGACACCCTCAAGCAAGAGGGTAAGACACAGAAAGAAATTTCTGAATGAATAGGCTGTTCCCAGAGTGCTGTATCAAGGCACCTCAGTGGGAAGTCTGTGGGAAGGAAAAAGTGTGGCAGAAAACGCTGCACAACGAGAAGAGGTGACCGGGCCCTGAGGAAGATTGTGGAGAAGGACCATTCCAGACCTTGGGGGACCTGCGGAAGCAGTGGACTGAGTCTGGCGTAGAAACATCCAGAGCCACCGTGTACAGGCGTGTGCAGGAAATGGCCTACAGGTTGCAAATTTTGCATGTCACTCGGAAATCAAGATGCCAGAGTCTGGAGGAAGACTGGGGAGAGGGAAATGCCGACATAAAATGCTATCTATATTTATCTTCATCATCATTATTTAAAATCTATATGAATATTCTTGGAATGGCCATTTTAACGTAATATTTACATAGCAAACACACAGAAATGATTTTAAGCAAGACTACTTGTGTTTTGTTTGATTAGAATGATTAACATATCCCAGAGTTGAAACCACTCCTTAGCTATACAGTACATGCCATATTAATTTACAGATGACAAAAGAAATCACTACTCACCAAGAGCGGGTAGAGCTTTACCTTCATCCCGATAAACAGCAAAATATGTGAAAACACTCACTGCTAGTAAAGACAAAAACAATACTCTTAAAAGTGTGACATTTGTGACACTAAGAGACCTCCCAGAACTGGTCGACGTCTGATCCATCTTCTTTAGGCAATGGCAGATACCTCAGTATAAGCCAAGAACACTTCTTGTGCAACCGCGTCATACCAATTATTATCCGCCTCTCTAGGCCACACCTGTTAAGAAGAAAAAGGCTAGGGTGTATAATAACAAAAGCAGAAAATCTGGTTCAGTCTCATGAATTAGTTTGACTCTAGCCTATTGTCTTATAATATAACAAAGGTAATAAATAATGTCTCTTAAGTTAAGGTTGACTTATTACACGCAAACAAGGACACACACATACAATACCTGTACATACAATTTGGTTAAATTATTTTATTGCTATTTTACACACCTAAGCAGGGTAATCAAGTGATCGTTGTAAATTGATGTGGTTAATAATGTAATCAACATTAAATAATCTAATTACGTAAAAACATTTTTATCATGGCTTTATATGGGTGTGTTAAAGCTACAATAACTATAACACCAAGCAGTGTTGTGTGATTATTTATGAAATACTATGATTATATGAATAAAATATATAAAATACTTTATGTCTGAAGAAGCAGGAACATAGGGCGCCAAATAAGAACAAAGGCAGAAGCACTCAGGTGATCTACGTCTTGTGTCGATGTTGTAATCTGAAAGAGATCAGTGACTGCAAAGTATTGGTAAGGTGAGGAAGGTGGTTAATAATGTAATCAACATTAAATAATCTAATTACGTAAAAACATTTTTATCATGGCTTTATATGGGTGTGTTAAAGCTACAATAACTATAACACCAAGCAGTGTTGTGTGATTATTTATGAAATACTATGATTATATGAATAAAATATATAAAATACTTTATGTCTGAAGAAGCAGGAACATAGGGCGCCAAATAAGAACAAAGGCAGAAGCACTCAGGTGACCTACGTCTTGTGTCGATGTTGTAATCTGAAAGAGATCAGTGACTGCAAAGTATTGGTAAGGTGAGGAAGGATGATGGTGAGGAAGGTGAAGAGGACAAAGGCAGAGCAGAGGACGAAGAGGTGGAGGTTGAAAAAAAAAAGAATGTTGTGTAGTTTTCTGGGAGGAGTTGAGACAGGTTCTTTGTGGTCAGGAGATGGTGCCAGTTTACTTGACAACTACAGCTAATGTGATCAGGGAGATACAGTAGGTAGGATGGTATTTGGTGTATCATCAGGAAAGGGAAAAGTGGACAAGGAGACTTTATGGTGAAATGAGGAAGTCTAGAAGTGTATACAGAGAAAGAGCTAAGAAGAAGTGAGACACTGAGAATACTGAAGAGCTGGACTTCCTGTTGGTGAAGTAGCTTCCTGTTTTTGTATCGTTGCCGCGAAAGTTTCACGTTTGTATCAGCGTTTAAATTACATAGCTTTATACAATAACAATATTAATAGCAACTAGCTTTTACATCTTCATACTATTCGGCTTCGCCTTTTTTTCCTGCGATTTTTGGAGAACGTGCGAGTTTCCTCGTCTAAGAACAACAAACAGAATTCATCTCCAAACAACTAAAACTCCGACACAGAGGTACGTTATAATGTCTACCATTCAGCTCGTTCAGTGTGTAGAGTGCAGGATGTTTAGACATTCTTCCTCCGTCATTAGTGATAATTTTATTTGTGATAGGTGTGTGTTAGTGAGCACTCTGACGGAGAAGATATCAGCGTTAGAGGAGCGCATCCAGACTTTAGAGAGTGTTAGAGAGTGTGAGAGCAGCGTTATTTCCGTAGCCGACAGTCTGGGTGCCACAGGCGGAGATAAACATCCGGCATTAGAGCCCTCACAGCGGGGCGAGTGGGTGACGACTCGGCGGCATACTCGTTCAGCCAAAGCTAACGCTAAGGCTAGCCCACCGGAGCACACCTCCTCTGCGCTTCACGTGTCCAACAGGTTTGCTCCCCTCAGTGCTGCACCCGCTGAGAAACCTGAAAGAGCTCTGGTTATAGGAGACTCTATACTGAGGCACGTGAAATTAGCTAGACCTTTAGGGGCGCCAGCGGCAGTGGTTAGGTGTATCCCGGGAGCCAGAGCACCGGACATAGCAGGTAATCTTAGGGCTCTAGGACAGCACAGGTTCTCTAAGATAGTGGTACATGCTGGAGCTAACAATATACGCCTTCGTCAGTCAGAGGTTAGTAAGAGTAACTTTACAGAGGTGTTTAAATTAGCGAAGGCGATGTCCGATGAAGTAATATGCTCTGGTTCCATCCCAATGAGACGTGGTGACATAGCTTACAGCAGGTTATGGTCGCTGAACCGATGTATGTCCAGGTGGTGCTCCAAAAATAATGTGGGCTTCATGCAAACCGGATTCCAAAAAAGTTGGAACACTAAACAAATTGTGAATAAAAACTGAATGCAATGATGTGGAGATGGCAAATGTCAATATTTTATATTATAGATTCCAGTCTTTTATTTGAAGCTCATGTAGATAATATCACCAGGATAGCATTCTTTCACCTAAGAAATATTGCCAAGATAAGAAATATATTGTCGCTAAACGATGCAGAAAAACTAGTTCATGCTTTTATCACTTCTACTGTAGGTTGGACTATTGTAATGCCTTACTGTCTGGTTGTTCAGTTAGGTGCATAAACAAGCTTCAGCTAGTCCAGAATGCAGCAGCGAGAGTCCTTACTAGAACCAGAAGATATGAGCACATCACCCCTATCCTATCTTCACTACATTGGCTCCCTGTGAAATTTCGCATTGATTTTAAAATACTACTCTTGACATATAAAGCATTAAATGGTCTCGCGCCGCAGTATCTGAGTGAACTGCTAGTGTCTTACGATCCGCCACGCCTACTTCAATCAAAGGATGAAGGCTGCTTGTCAGTACCGCGTATTATGAAAACTACAGCTAGTGGCAGAGCTTTTTCTCACAAAGCCCCAAAATTATGGAATAGTCTTCCAAATAGTGTTCGGGACTCAGACACAGTCTCAGTGTTTAAGTCTAGGCTAAAAACTTATTTACTGTATTTAGCCAAGCATTTTTATAAATAGATTTGCCTTAGGTAAAGGAGCAGAACTGGGAGACTCATGGACGTAGAGTATTATGGTGAACAGGTATGTTTAGATGCTGTCTTCCTCACTCTCATTTGATCACTCAGGTTTGTTGACGGTGAGGTGATTGTTTGCTTTACATCTCAGGGAGCCCTCATGTTTGTGTTTCCTTCTGGTTCTCCCTTTTAGTTGTGCTGTCATAGTTAGTCCTGTCGGAGTCCCTGCTTGCACTCTACAGTAAATATACATTCACATTATACATTGTGACTGTGACCATACTGTACCTAACTGCCATCTCTCCTCTTCTTCTCTTTCTCCCCCTCTTTCTCTTTCCTCTCTCCCCCTTTCACTCTCTCTCTGTCGAGCTACACATGTCATCCCTGAGCTGCCAGTGATCCAGACTCCCTCTGCCCTCCGGACCTGTCTGATCCATCCTGGTGCCCCGCTTCTGGTTGGAGGTCTCGTCGCATGGATGCCCCGTGTGTCTCTTTGGGATGCGTCTGGTGTCTGGGGATGATTCTATCTACTTAGAAGACGGTTCAGGCCTCGACTGGTGTTAGCAGCTGTTTCTCTGAGGACTTGACAATTCGATAGTTCAGGACTGGAACTTTCTACAAGTCTATCTGAGTCTCCAATAACTACCTGGACTCCATTTTAACATCAATTAACATCAACTATTATAGCTGAACTGCCTGTCACCTAACACACTGTATAAATGCAGATCATTTCCTGCTATCTGTTTCACCCAGATGAGGATGGGTTCCCTGTCGAGTCTGGTTCCTCTCAAGGTTTCTTCCTATTACCATCTCAGGGAGTTTTTCCTTGCCACTGTCGCCCGCGGCTTGCTCACCAGGGACTATCTGAACATTTTGATTCATACACATTCACATTCCATACAAACTTAAATAATTCTTTTGATTGTGTAAAGCTGTTTTGAGACAATGTCAATTGTTAAAAACGCTATACAAATAAAAAAAAAATTTAAATTGAAAAGAGTAGACAGGAGTACAGGGAGATCTAGCCTAAGGTGAAGGTAGAGGTGGCAAAGGCCAAACAAAGAGTATACTGTATGAGGTCGTGTATGCTATTTTGGACAGTACTGTACTGTAAGTACTGTTGCTAGAGGTTGATCAGAGGTTGATCAAGTTGGCGAGGCAAAGAGAAAGAGATAGGAAATATGTGCAGCATGTTGAAGTGATTAAAGACAGGGAGGGAGATCTACTGAAACATGCCAGAAAGGACAGAGGAGGACAGAGGAGCTGTGATATTGTATGGGGAAGTCTGGAGTGGCAGAGAAGTATGTTAGAGTGGTGCAGGACATGTACAGTATGAGAGCTGTAAGACAGGGTTGAGATGTGTCCTGCTTGCCCTGCCACCCTGCCCTAAGGACAGAATCTGCAACCTCTGTGCCTAGTGCCTTTTGAGCAAATTGAGACTCTTCTGTGTTTTTGTTTATTGGACTTGAGTTCCCAGGATGCATCTCTCTCAGGTGATGGGAGCACTCACCTAAACCAAGGTGGCTCATTAGTTTTGTTATACATAACCTGCCTAAGTTTGTTTGTCTTGCATCTGTTGTGTTTAAACTGTGTTTCAGTGTTGTGCCTTTTTGCCATGCTTCGTGTTTTTGTTCTTGTTATCATAAATTCATGTTATGCATGTTCCTGGTTATAGTCTGTTTGTTTATGTTTTCTTTTTTAATATATTAAAAAGACTGTAAACAGTCTTAACTTCCGTGCTTACGCATACAGCCCAACACAATAACCGTGACAGAGTGACAAGGATGGATAGAATCAAGAATGAGTCCATCACAAGGACAACCCATATTAGATGTTTTGGAGATTAAATTAAATTACATTTTATTTTTTACAGCGCTTTTAACATTGACATTGTCGCAAAGCAGCTTTACACAATCAATAGAATTATTGAAGTTTGTATGAAATGTGAATATGTATGAATCAAAATGATAAGACTGTCCTTGATGAGCAAGCCGAGGACAGTTGTGACTGTGGCAAGAAAAAACTCCCTGAGATGATAATAGGAAAGGGATTATAAAGGGAATTTTTTACTCTCACAACTGTGTTCTGTTCTTCTGAAAAATCAGAAATCTTGGTTTGACTGTAACACATCGTCCTTTAGTAATAAGTAGCATTTAGAAATGTCTATGATAACATTCTTGTAGCATTAAATGTTTGGGTGTGTGATATACTGTATGAAAAACGTACAGCTGATCTTTGCGTTGTAAAATAACAATGACTGTTGTTGTTGTTGCTATTAACTACCAAATAAGGTAATTACAGTATGTGCTATTTCATGGTTTTGAAATCCTCAATATTGTTCTAGTATGTAGAAACTATTTCATAAAACAAAAACCAATAAATTATAAGGGTTGTCCGAACGTTTGACTAATACTGTTGTAATGCTGCCTTTGATAAATGTTCCTCCCAATAAGTAATTTTTACAGTACCAGCGTAAGCCAAACCACTCCCACCCACTGCGCAATGTGACGTCGTAGCGACGTCTTTTCCATGTCATTTTGGACGTCCAATTTCCGTCCATTGATGGGGTTGTTTTGTAACGCCAGGCGACGTCTTTTTTCCGACGTCTACCGCACATCTAATGTTGACTCCACCAAATTGCTTCGCCGGCTGACGGCGCTGTAGCTTGCCCCGGCACTTGCGCAGCCTCACCATTGGGCTCCGCCCCGTGACCCGGGATCTTCAACTCGCCGCTCCGCTTTAATCGCGCTGCATCGCTCGCTATCGTGGAGATACGAGTTGGATTGATTGCTTCCCAATGCAAATGGCTGGAAGTACTTTACTCACCACAGCACACACGGGAAACGCATTCACTCGAGAACCAAACCCAATTCAGCCTTAGCATGAACCAGAACACATTCAACAGGTCTCTCACACACACATACTCAACACATCTAAACTTGGCCGAAGCCATTATCCCAAACACCTTTCCTCAACACGGTGACCACAGCAACCCGCCGCAAAGCATGACGGTCGTCAGCCGCTGCCCCGACAATGCCACAATATGTTTTTCTTTTTTACATTTTCCTGTTCCCCTTTAACAGTTTTTATTTTATTTAAAGCCTATAATCAAGTTATTTATGTTTTTATTTTATATTGTATATATATATATATATATATATATATATATACAGTATACAGTTGTGTGAAAAACTATTTGCCCCCCTCCTGATTTCTTATTCTTTTGCATGTTTGTCACACAAAATGTTTCTGATCATCAAACACATTTAACTATTAGTCAAAGATAACACAAGTAAACACAAAATGCAGTTTTTAAATGAGGGGTTTTATTATTTAGGGAGAAAAAAAATCCAAACCTACATGGCCCTGTGTGAAAAAGTAATTGCCCCCTGAACCTAATAACTGGTTGGGCCACCCTTAGCAGCAATAACTGCAATCAAGCGTTTGCGATAACTTGCAACGAGTCTTTTACAGCGCTCTGGAGGAATTTTGGCCCACTCATCTTTGCAGAATTGTTGTAATTCAGCTTTATTTGAGGGTTTTCTAGCATGAACCGCCTTTTTAAGGTCATGCCACAACATCTCAATAGGATTCAGGTCAGGACTTTGACTAGGCCACTCCAAAGTCTTCATTTTGTTTTTCTTCAGCCATACAGAGGTGGATTTGCTGGTGTGTTTTGGGTCATTGTCCTGCTGCAGCACCCAAGATCGCTTCAGCTTGAGTTGACGAACAGATGGCCGGACATTCTCCTTCAGGATTTTTTGGTAGACAGTAGAATTCATGGTTCCATCTATCACAGCAAGCCTTCCAGGTCCTGAAGCAGCAAAACAACCCCAGACCATCACACTACCACCACCATATTTTACTGTTGGTATGATGTTCTTTTTCTGAAATGCTGTGTTACTTTTACGCCAGATGTAACGGGACACGCACCTTCCAAAAAGTTCAACCTTTTTCTCGTCGGTCCACAAGGTATTTTCCCAAAAGTCTTGGCAATCATTGAGATGTTTTTTAGCAAAATTGAGACGAGCCTTAATGTTCTTTTTGCTTAAAAGTGGTTTGCGCCTTGGAAATCTGCCATGCAGGCCGTTTTTGCCCAGTCTCTTTCTTATGGTGGAGTCGTGAACACTGACCTTAATTGAGGCAAGTGAGGCCTGCAGTTCTTTAGATGTTGTCCTGGGGTCTTTTGTGGCCTCTCGGATGAGTTGTCCCTGCGCTCTTGGGGTAATTTTGGTCGGCCGGCCACTCCTGGGAAGGTTCACCACTGTTCCATGTTTTTGCCATTTGTGGATAATGGCTCTCACTGTGGTTCGCTGGAGTCCCAAAGCTTTAGAAATGGCTTTATAACCTTTACCAGACTGATAGATCTCAATTACTTTTGTTCTCATTTGTTCCTGAATTTCTTTGGATCTTGGCATGATGTCTAGCTTTTGAGGTGCTTTTGGTCTACTTCTCTGTGTCAGGTAGCTCCTATTTAAGTGATTTCTTGATTGAAACAGGTGTGGCAGTAATCAGGCCTGGGGGTGACTACAGAAATTGAACTCAGGTGTGATAAACCACAGTTAAGTTATTTTTTAACAAGGGGGGCAATCACTTTTTCACACAGGGCCATGTAGATTTGGATTTTTTTTCTCCCTAAATAATAAAATCCCTCATTTAAAAACTGCATTTTGAGTTTACTTGTGTTATCTTTGACTAATAGTTAAATGTGTTTGATGATCAGAAACATTTTGTGTGACAAACATGCAAAAGAATAAGAAATCAGGAGGGGGGCAAATAGTTTTTCACACCACTGTATATACTGTATATATATATATATATATATATATATATATATATATATAGTGGCGACGACCGACATGCTTTGGGGCGGGTTACTTTACCCTCTTGGGGAAATGTCTTTGGTCTAAGTCAGATTAGGTCAAATGTTGAACGTCAAAATGACGTCCAAGTTGGGTCATGGTTGGACGTCCAAATAGTGGACCTCGTTTGGACGTCAAAATGAAGTCCAAAAAAAAAAGCCAGATTAGGTCGTCAAAATGACGTCCAAGTTGGGTCATGGTTGGACGTCCAAATAGTGCACCTAGTTTGGACATCCAACCATGACCCAACCTGGACGTCATTTTGACGTCCAAATAGTGGACCTAGTTTGGACGTCGAATAGACGTCCAGAATTGGTCATGGACCGACGGACCCAATATAGACATGATCTGCACGAGAGGTGTCAAGTAACAAAGTACAAATACTTCGTTACCTTACTTAAGTAGAAATTTTGGGTATCTATACTTTACTGGAGTAATTATTTTTCAGCTGACTTTTCACTTCTGCTCCTTAAATTTTTAAGCAATTATCTGTACTTTCTACTCCTCCTATTTTAAATATAGCCTCGTTACTCTATTTTATTCCAGCTTGTCATTTAAAAAACAAACAGAAAAAAAAAACATCCGGATAAATCGAGCCATCTGGATGGAGTGGATTTAATTGTGGTTGGATGAGAAGTATAAACATACCATTCCAACACCCTATTGGTTGGTACGCGATCCATCGCACCTGCACATGACGTCACGTCACACACTCCAGCAAGGACGTTTGAATAAAATAGCATTTTCGGTTGATAACGTTGTAATAACGTCTGACCATTTTGATTCATACACATTCACATTCCATACAAACTTAAATAATTCTTTTGATTGTGTAAAGCTGCTTTGAGACAATGTCAATTGTTAAAAGCGCTATACAAATAAAATTTAATTGGATTGATAAGTAGACGAAGATGTCCGTGATGGAGACTCAAGATTCGAGCGAAATGTCACAACCAAGCACCAGCGAGGAAGGTAACAGCACCAGGAAGGTAACAGGAATGATTATATGTCACAGTCGAACCAAGCTCCGAACCAAACCAAACACAGCGCCCCCTATCACCCGAGTACTGATCACAACCACCTGACACCAATTAACAAGAGTATAAAGACCACACACCATTCCACAGTCAACGTCCGGGCTCGTTTCGCTGAGTGTGGACTCAACACTCGACGGGCAAGTAAGAACGTTTTCCCATTGTCCAGCCTACTTACCGTATTCTCTGTTTCCAGAAGGTTCTTCCAGTCTCAGCTCCGGAGTGGAAAACTCCCCTGTGTCCGCGGTTTGGACCGCCGCCGGATTGTGTCAAAACCCAGGTCGTACTGTAACTCTAGTCTCTTTTTCCCTAAAGCCCAAGACAGAAGGAGTACCGTTGTCAGCATCTGTACCCGCTAGCGGAAACGCTAAGCTAGCCCCTCGGCTAACTAGCCCAAGCCGTCTCTCCTGCCATATCATTGTCTGCTTTCAAAATAAACTCTCATATTATATACTTTACCCTGTGTGTGAGATCTGTCACTGTTACAATATATTCATTCATTCATTCATTTTCTATACCGCTTAATCCTGTGTTCAGGGTCGCGGGGGACCTGGAGCCTATCCCAGGAGACTTCGGGCACTAGGCGGGGTACACCCTGGACAGGGTGCCAATCCATCGCAGGGCGTGTTACAATATATATTTTTATAAATTTTTATTAACCACTTGGATGAATCATTCATTCTGACAGCACTAATGTTTATTGTAGACAACCATACAAGGGCCCTGAGTACACTAATTTTCTTGTATGTTGCCCTCATAAATTCCTGCAGCTAAGCTTGGATGTACATTTACATTCCAATAAAGGTTACTGATGACGTGCCTCTGAAGTTTGACTTTTTGCACCATTAAAATACTTATAGGCAACTAGTTATCATATCTTCTTCTCCATAAAACATGTTAATGCTCAGTAGTACACATACATGGTTCTTTAATGTATTTGCATTGTACTAAAATGCATTCTTTTTCAATTGCCATATACAGTATCCCAAATCACTATGGCCGTTAAAAAATACAACAAAAAAACAACACATTATTCTTTTTTTTATGAGGTATTAGTGTACAGTAGTATACAGGCCCATGGCATAGCCTAAGTTTTTTCCTTAATGCGTTTTCTTTCACGTTTTCTTTCACGTTACTTTTACTTTCATACTTTAAGTAGTTTTGAAACCAGTACTTTTACACTTTTACTAGAGTAAAAAGCTTGAGTTGATACTTCAACTTCTAAAGAAGTCTTTTTAAACCCTAGTATCTATACTTCTACTCAAGTAATGAATGTGAATACTTTTGACAGCACTGTCTGCACGTCTATCCAACGTCCAATGTTTAGTGGGCAGTCTCAAACTCACTCATCTTACTGTAGAATATGTCCTTGAGAATATAGACCCCGGGATTGTCTATTCCACACTCCAAAGAGACACAAAAGGTGCGGTACTAGCCTCATAGTGGGAGGTAGTTGTCATGAACTCTAGATGTGTGTCGGTGTGTGCGTGGCATAAGTGCAGGAGGTGAGCTGGCGGTTCAATAATAATGTTTATTTAAGTTAAACAAACAGAAAACAAAACAAAAGCTCTTCGTGGAGAGCACCTAGTAATCACCAAATATACTTAAACAAAACACCACCACAAACCATACGACGATTAATGCAACACAAAGTCTTCAACTTAGACTGGCTTTATAGTCTTAATTACATTCCTCGGTTCAGGTGCGGATGTTCAATCGGAAAATGCTACCCATCGAGTTTTGCTAACTACCAGATCTGTGCATGCGCAGTCCCACAAGTTTGCACACTGTTTCCATAAATCCATACTACCTTGGTGCTGAGACTTCGGTAGGTGGTGGGTTTAAACTGTTTTCTTTTGCTTAATTTGACCGAAACATTTGAGTTTCTGCATAAATTGTCGTGAATGAGCCTTAAGGTTGAGGAAAATAAAAACTTGAAACTGGTTCAGTGTCTCAAATTTAAACACCTACGTTTACATCTTTTGTATACTTGAATATCTTGTGTTATCATGTGTGTGCAGCACTATTCAGTGCACAGAGTAGTTCATACATAAATGCTTACGCACGTGATGACATGCGTTCTTGATTTAATTTATGATAATGCTAATAAATACAATCAACTCTTCTAATAAGATTTAACATCCACAGTGTAGTTGTAGTGATGCGGTAGCGTAAATCGACAGACTCTGCTATCGATTTGTGCTATGGTAGCATTTGTCGACAAAGCAGCAAAAATCGACAGGACACCGGCATACGTCACCTGACCGAGGTGCAGTCTGGGAACTGAAGTTTTAACATTTAACCGAAACAGAAAACAAACTACAACAGAAATAGTCTTTGGCGCATTGGCGCCCTCTCTGGGTTAACCCTTACAGTAGTCATTTTATTTAATGAATAGACAAGCAGTTACAATTTAATAGTAGTAAGTAAAGCAATGTTGGATAGATATGGATAAATAAGCAAAATTTTTTCTTAAGAAAATAAAATGAGTATAAGGACCAGTGTACCCAAAATTATCTAATCTAAGAATGAAATCTAGGTAGAGCTCCTTATATACAGTACCCTGGATTTGTGAATTAGGTTTCAACACCTATTTTGTTCTTTTAATTAAAGGTCATGAACATTTTCACCCAGAGCAGGATTCGAACCAGGGTCTGGACGATTTTATACTAATATTTAAAGGAGCCATACAGACTCCTTTGCAGATTTTGCATAAGTTAATATGATTCTTTAGGGTCCTAATGAAAAGTTTGTAATATACTTTAATTAAAAATTCTCAATTGTTGTGTAAAAAAAACATTACTTTTACCTGGTAAAAAGTAGCTCTGTTCTCAGCAACCTGTTTCAGTACATGCTCCTTTAAATGTTAATGACCTCTACTGAACCCGCCCCCCAGTTCTGTGGGGCGTGTCTTCACAATACAAGTGGGGTATAGCTTTGACAACAGTTAAAAATATTTAAAAAACAGTTAAAAATAATTTTACATGATGTTAGGATTATTTTATATATAAAGGAGTTATTTCTACTCTCTTGCTCTCTTCCTCATAGATCTGATATTAACGTGTTAAATCTTCCCTGCTGCTATCTTCCTGTCTCCTCTTGCATCTGTTCATTCATGCTCACCTTCCCATACTCTCTCTCTCTCTCTCTCTCTGTCTCCTTCCACTTATCTTCCTCTCCTTATATGTAAGGAATAAATATCAATAAAAAGAAATACTAAAGAAAATAAATTTAACTAGTAAAATAGTTGTACAAATATACAATGTACAAATGAGGGCATAATAAAAATCTTACAAAATATAGGGGACATATATATATATATATATATATATATATATATATATATATATATAAAATATTATTATATATATCCCCTATATTTTGTAAGATTTTTATTATGCCCTCATATTTATATATATATATATATATATATATAGTTATATATGTATATAAAATGTTACATGTGAATCTGGTTGTAAAAGTTTTTTGACTTCCCAGACCGGGAATCGAACTCGAGTTGCTGCGCTGAGAGCGCCGTATCCTAACCACTAGACCAAGGAGGATTAATGGCTGCTGCTTGGAAATGCCGGCTATTCAACCCGCGACCTTATACACGCGAAACATTGTTTTTTTCGGGATCTCACCAGGACATTTACAATGGTTCATTTGTAGTAACATATGTCTATAGCACAGGCGTTTAGTCAAACATATTTATACCGATCTTTTGCTGTTAATAAACAGAGACCTTTCTGACAGACAACGTGTGTGTGTGCGTGTGTGTGTCTGTGTGTGTGAATGAGTCATATAGATGCAGGGAATAGGACATCATACACGCGAAGCATTGTGTGTGTGTGTGTGTGTGTTTGACTGAGTCTCTCCTTATGTCAGAAAAGCTTACCGAAGCATAGCGCACTCGCCTCGTTACTAAACGAACTTTAGAAAAACTAAATAATTATATAGTGCAAAAAAAGCATGTACCTTAAGCAGGAATTGAACCCGGGTCTCCCACGTGAAAGCACCGAATCCTAACCACTAGACCACTGCACTACAGCAACAAACTGCATACCATACTCATGTAGGCGTCATTTTACTCCAGTGTAGAAAAACAATGGCCGACGGCTCTTTTTTTCACTCGGGGCGGGTCTTTGCTAAAACACCAGTGTCAATCAACTGTAGTAGGAGCGGCCTCTGTCGGTGTGACTTCACACCGACAGGCTTTTGAAAACGGGCTGATTTCAGAAGGGGCATCTTATATTATTAAATTAAAAGAAAATCGCTGGGCGGCTCTTTATCACTGTAGAGTGGTTGTGTACACACTCTCCTAACACACAATGCAGTCCAAACAGCTTGAAAAGGTCCATGTAGCACCGTAGGTGCCCTTTAATGCCTTGTTTTTGTAATTATTTTTAGGTCTATATTTAATGGTGAAAGTGGGTGATAACTGGAGGGTTGGGTTGGGTTTTTGTTGAGTTTCAGCAGTAGGTTAATGATACAGTAGCTGTATTTATGTGTGTTGGTATTTTAGAGGTAGCTTTGATTATTTTTGTTACTCTATAAAACATAGTGGCAAAAGTATTTATGGAACGGAGCTGGGAATCCATCAGGTCCAGGTAATTTCAGGTCCATATATATATATATATATATATATATATATATATATATATATATATATATATATATATTTTTTTTTTTTTTTTTTTTTTTTTTGCCATTGTATTTGATGCTCTATGGAGTTACTCTGTGGTAAGGAGTACATTTGCTTCTTTGGATAGTGCTAGAATTTCCAAATTATGGGTGTCCAAGTTATGATCTGTCAGTGTCAAAAGGGTACACGACAGTCCTTGTGGTGGTAGATCGCTTCTCCAAGGGATGTCGCTTCATTCTGTTAAGCTCTCTCCCAGCAGCCCTCCAGGTGGCAGAAAATCTATTCGACACAGTGTTTCGCTGCTATGGCATCCAGGAGGACATTGTTTCAGATCGGGATCCCCAATTAATCGCTAGAGTCTAAAGCTTTCTTTCAGAAGTTGGGGACCACTGTTAGTCTAACGGAATAATGGAATTCAGTATTGAGTTCTTGACTCAAGTTGTCTCGGGCCGGGACCCAGCTCCGTTCCTCCGGACGAACCCCGCCCAATCCACTAAATATTGGAGGGAACCTCCTCTCCTCCGGGAGTTCAGTAGTTTCTTGACTCTGAAGGCTTTGTCTCCCCCTAGTGTGTCTACGTGTGTACGTGTTTTCCTTTATTTTTAGCACCAATTAAGTTCATCTGTGTCTCCCCTGTGTGTCTCTCTATTCATTCCAGTCGAACCCGTAGCCCTTTGTCTGTTCACTGTTGTGCACCCTCATGTTTGTTGTGTTCACCTCAACTTGCTTGTTTATCCTCTCCCCCAGGACTGAACGGTGTCTGCAGGGTCGGGCTCGTTTCGTTTTTAGCAAGACCACTTTGTGTTTCTTTTACTCTGCCAGCCTGCCTGCAGACCCAGCTGGGGGAGTCAGCAATATAGTTTTGTTATGTTTGGACATTGGTATTGTTATTGGAAAGTTATAAAATAAATCTATTGTGTTCGCCCTGCATCTGCGTCCGCCTCCTAGTACAGCGACATGACAAGCTGAACTTTTCTCAGAAAATTAATGTAGGACAAAGAGAGAGAGAGAGTTAGCATACAGAAAAAAAGGTGTGAGTAATACTGTATGAACCATTTGTTAGATGTTACAGAGTTGTAGTGTGCGTGGGCCCAGCCGCAGGTGTCTGGGATAAAGTGACATGCATTGAGAGCGGGTTCCAGATATTGTTAAGAGGTTGTGTAGCTTTTGTTGTTATTTTCTTTAATGTGATGTATTTACATATAAGTTTAATCCACTGAATGTGTAGTGATTTTTTTAGGTTTCAAGTTTAGAATAGTTAGCAATTCTACCCAAATTGAGTGAACTCTTTGGCAAACCCAAATGGAATAATAGTAATCATCTGTGCTGCCTAAGGTGCATTGTAATCAGGTGTTTGTATTAGTGAACCTCATTTAAAACATTATGAACTTTTTACCGTGTGTGCTGTGAATGCTGAGAATTATATTGTACTATATAATTTGCAAATGAGTATTGTTAGTCATAGAAAAAAAAAATCTTACAGACTTCCGTCCAAAAGTCAGGGCTGGGGTAGATGGCCAATAATTTCCCAATAATAATTACAGGTACTGATATTTTTCTATTTGTGCTTAGTATAAAGCCCCCACTGAGACAGATTTACTATAGTCCTCTCCTGACGTCTCCCTATGGCTCTGCTGGCGCTGCGCTCGACGGCGGCGTTGGTGCTGGCACTGAGCACGACGACGGCGACGGAGCTTGCACTGAGCTCGACGGCGGCTTTGGAGCTTGCACTGAGCTCGACGGCGGCGTTGGAGCTTGTACTGAGCTCGACGGCGGCATTGGAGCTGGCACTGCGCTCGACGACGGCGTTGGAGCTGGCACTGAGCTCGACGAGGGCGACGGAGATGGTACTGCGCTCGACGGCGGCGACGGAGCTGGCACTGCGCTCGACGGCGGCGACGGAGCTGGCACTGCGCTCGACGGTGGCGTTGGAGCTGGCACTGCGCTTGACGACGGCGACGTTGGAGCTGGCACTGCGCTTGACGACGGCGACGGAGCTGGCACTGAGCTCGGTGACGGAGCTTGCACTGAGCTCGACGGCGGCGTTGGAGCTTGCACTGAGCTCGACGGCGGCGTTGGAGCTTGTGCTGAGCTCGACGGCGGCGTTGGAGCTGGCACAGCACTCGACGGCGGCGACGGAGCTGGCACTGCGCTCGACGGTTCAGCGTCGTCCTCAAAACCGAGAGGCGGCGGTAGAGCGGGTGCGTGGTGCAGCGGTTGCTGACAAGCTAGCGCTGTCCTCGAAGCCTGGGGGAGGCGGAAGGATGACGCTCACCAGCTCGCACGGAGACTGACTGGTGGAAACGCCGTTCTGCTCTTCGTGCAGACACGGCGCGCAGTCTTCCTCCGCGACGGGTTCAGGCAGTGGCCGGAGAAGGAGCGCATCGTCCAGATCCGGGAGGGGGATCGCTTCCGGGACTACAGCCTGGTTCTCCCGAACCTGGACGAACTGCAGTTGGAGCTGCAGCACCTGCTCGCGCAGGTCACGAATGCGCTCCTGGTTGAGCTCTGCCCACTGCCTGCAGAATCCTCCCGCGTTGCCGTGCCGCAGCGGCGCCCAGTCCTCCATGCTCAGCCCCGGCGGCGGGGGCGGGGGAAGCGCGCTGTCCACGCCGCATCGCCCATGTGTGTCTACCTCCGCGACGGATTCAGGCAGTGGCCGGGGGAGGAGTGCATCGTCCAGATCCGAGAGAGGGATCGCTTCCGGGACTACAGCCTGGTTCTCCCGAACCTGGACGAACTGCAGTTGGAGCTGCAGCACCTGCTCGCACAGGTCACGGATGCACTCCTGGTTGCGCTCCGCCCACTGCCTGCAGAATCCTCCCGTCTCTCCCTCGGCTGCTACACCTCTCGGCGGTGTGCGCCGGATGACGGGCCCGCAGCCTTCCCAGCTTCGCCTCGCCAATCTCTCTCTGAACGTCACGCTGTCCTCCCGTGAGTCCCCCGGCTCGATGAGCCCACAGTTTCCCCAGCCTTGCCAAACCTCCATCTCGCTGGCCTCCAGCAGTTCCGCCAGCTCGTTGGATATGATGATTTCCCCCCAAAAAAAATTCCCTAGGAGGGGGTCCTCCGCCATGCCGCTTATACGGTCTAGCTTTCTGTCATGAATCTTACGGTGTCTGTGTCGGGTGCGTGGTCGCGGCATGAACGCGGAGATGAGCTGACGGTTCAATTCAGTCTTTTTATTAACATAAAAAGGTATAACACCAAACACAAACTAAGCATAAACACAACAAAAGCTAGACGCCTGACTGAACTTCAGCCAGGCTATTTATACTAAAACATAATCAAAACCTAATTAGTTTTCCTCGGTTCAGGTGAGCTTCTTACGTCACCTGACTGAGGTGCAGACTGGGAACTGAAGTAAAACCAAACATAACCAAAACTACAAAATGAAAGATAAACGGGCGTTAGGCGCCCTCTAGGGGTTAACCGTTATACTATCTTGTTCAACAGAGGTGTATAATTGAGATTAAGAAGTTCTGATAGCCAGAGGGAAATATTGATATCTTAATATTTGATGTTGTCCCAGTGAAGTGGCATGCTCAGAGAGAGGCTGAATGGTTGATTTCTTCAGTTTATTGTGTAATTTGAAATCTTAGAGAATGTGTTAATAATGTTGAAAGTTTCCTGTAAGGACCTGTAAGTACAATACCAGATCATTTGCATAAAGACAGATTTTTTTATGTGAATCATTATCTTGTATTTCCTGGTTTTGTCATATTGCTGCTGCACTTGGTTCTATTAATATGGTGAATAAAAAGAGAGAAAGTGGGTACCCTTGTCTGGTCACCACCTGTGAAGTGATCCCATTTGTGTTTATTGTGATCCTGGGTGAGTTTTTATTCACTGTAGTAATGACTCTCCGAAACCAAATCCTGTAGGGTTTTAAATAGAAATGTCCAATTTAACTTACTGTATTGAGAGTTCTGAAATCGTGTACATTCATGCAATGTGCAATGGGCAGTGGTGGCTCAATCGGTTAAGGCTGTGGGTTACTGGGTTACTGATCGGAAGGTCGGGGGTTCGAACCCCAGCATCGGCAAGTTGTCACTGTTGAGCCCTTGAGCAAGGCCCTTAACCCTATCTGCTCCAGGGGCGCTGTAAGCTGGCTGACCCTGCGCTCTGACCCCAGTTTCCTAATTGGGATATGCGAAGAAGAAATTTCGCTGTGCTGTAAAAAGTACATGTGACAATAATTGAATATTCTTCTTCTTCTTCTTCAATGTTTAATTGACTGCATTGGTATATGTTAAATGTGTCTCATTATTTGTAATAGAAAGGTAGAAAGTTTTTCACCTGCCATGATGAAGGCCCGGGTTCAATGCCCAAACCCCAGGCATTGGATGCAGTGCCGGTCCCAAGCCTGGATAAAATTGGAGAGTTGTACCAAGTTAGGTGAGGGGATCAGCAGAAACACAATAGTTTCTTAATTGTCTTAAATAATTGTCTTATAATCATTGTTCTATAACATTGTGCTGAATTGACACTATAACCAACATGCTGAGTACATGTGCTGACCCTTTGCCCAAACCATACAGTAAAGAAATTCCACTTGTGAATGTATAAAACACAGCCTTCATACCTACCTGTGAGTATTTATTAAAAAGAAAAAAAAAACACAAGTGATTAAAACTTCCCCTTTGTCTCTACTAGAGTTTTCAGAGGACAGTGCAAAGGCCACTCCTTTCCTGTCACCAGGGTTAAAGTTACCTGAAAACTACCTGAAAAAAAATTAAAACACATCTCCAGGTCAAGCATGATGGACAAATGGCCGTGTAACTGAGCATCTAAACTACCACCAACCAATCATCTTCAATGTTACATCATGATAGGTCACTCACAAGAATAAAAGAATAAATATTTTAATCTTTTATGTTCACAAATATTTATAACATTCAACAAATATAATCAGCCTATGGTGCAAAGTTAGTGTGATAGGCCATTAAAAGCACTTTTCACATTATTTTATTTATTATGCAATGCAAAATTTGTAAATAAATTTGGAGATTTGTGGTATTCACAGAGATTGTACCTATTTTTTTATTTATCTTAAAATATCATCTCCATATAGACAGCACTTCTGGCATCACTGTAAGCAGAAACAGGTTAAGTAGGTCAGCGTTTATGTCATAGATGACGAGTAAATTCTATATATTATGTTAAAGTACTATGGGTAATATTTTAAGAGTGACTGGGAAATCATTTCCCCTTAAAATATCACTTTAACATAGAACAGCATAGTAATAATCAACTGTTAAAAAGTCAAAAGTCAAGTCCCAAATATCTTTGTTTATTTGATGGATTCACCACTAGGGTGCAGTATAACACCATACATAAAACCATGGCTGATTTGCACTCCTATAACTACTAAAAATGTATCTTGTGCCAAAAAATATTTCTTTATTTACACACAGACATTTATATAAGTCATAACATTTTATATCAGCCATAACAGCAAATCCACATGTTTATTATTGTGTAGGCTGCAAGAACTAACCCCTTGAACCCCGTTTCTTCTTAAACCATTCCTGAACACCATTTTTTGCAGTGTGGAAGAGCAAATTATGCTTCTGAAACAGCCCTCTGACATTAGGGAATACTGTTGCCATGAAGGGGTGTATTTAGTTTGCAACACGGTTTATGTAGGTGGTACACGTCAAAGAAACAAGCACAAAATGCCAGGGTTTACCGGCAGAACATTCTCCAGAGAATCTCAATGGATCTGCTGGCTTGCCTTTTTTCCCCATAGTGCATCCTGGTGCAGTCTTACATGAACCTGGCTGTATACATGATGTAAAAGAAAAGGTGATTCATCAGACCAGGCCACCTTCTTCCATTGCTCCATAGACCAGTTCTGATTGTCATATGTCCGCTGTAAGCACATCAACACATCAATTTTAGGAACTGACTGTTCAGCCGCTGCCTAGAGCTGTATATCTCGCCAACTGACAAGTGCCATTGTAACTATATGATTAATGTCATTCACTCCACCTGTCAGTTGATTTCATATTATGGCTGATATGAATATATGCACTGTAGTTCCTATAATATGTCATAAAAAAAAGTAAATTGTTTGCTGGACAGTACACTATACTACATGTAATTGTAAATGGATAAAACATGTTTATTGTTGACTTAATTGAAATATTTACTCATGGATAAAGACTGCAATAGAACAAGAATTATACCCTATGCATCAGGCCACATCACACCACCCTGTTCTCCTTTAAAACATTTTTTTTATCATAGTTTGTCTAATCCCTTAAGGCAAGAGTCTTCCAGAAGAATAACAAGATGTTAACATTGTTTAAAAATCACATCTTAGAGGCTTTATCCTGAGGAGCTGAAGGATTCATGATCAAGGCTGAACTCTTTATTTATTATATAATTACCCGTTACACATGTCCAATATGCACCTTGTTCCACCTTTTTCACAAGAATAATAATGTCCATTTTTCTATTTTTTAATTACTACCACTACAATTACTACCAAAGCAGAAATGCTTTTTGTTTTATTGTGAGTCTGTCTTTGTGTTGCTGTCTACCGGTTTGTACTAAAAAAAAACTAACTAGATAAATATTGAATGAATTAATATTGTTTTGTCGGTCCAATATCTTACAGTGGTATTTGTTGAGACAACAGGTAACATGTAAAACTTTGGAGACACAGACTGAATAAACTAAAAAAATCAAGTTGAGTCACAATTTACTTTCTCTGAGATGCAATCACATGATTTTATAAGTGTATTTTGAATTGGGTACATGTTGTGTCAACTAAACAGCAATGTGAAATATTTAGTTTGGCCAACAAATTTCATTGTAATCTCTAAGTTGTTAGTCTTTCGGCCGCTCCTGTCAAGGTTCGATCCGCACACATATCTTGGTACAAGCTGTATGCCAGATGCCTTTCCTGATGCAACCCTCCCATTTTATCCGGGCTTGCATCCCGTGGCTGGTTTAGGCATTGGGTGGGAATTGTACCCGGGCCTTTCGTATGGCAGACGAGTTTACTTATCTTTACTATTATTACTCATTTTTATTGACTTCACGGGATATGAATCTGATATGAGAAAGCAGGTTGCCAGGTAAGTCTACATTTTCAGATGTAGTTTTTGTCTGTACTCAGTTACATAAATATAGAGAACTACAATGAGACTGCCCCAGGCAGGGTTGTGTGCAGCCACCCCATCAATTACGCTGACCAAAACAAAAATGTTTTCTAGGATGAAGTCAAGCCATAGTTGATGAGCCCCACTGTGATTGGTACTGCCCTGTCGCCTTTATTCAATAGAGCCATGCCAATGGGCAAAAATACCTCTGCTGCATCCCCCTGACTCCTTTCTCCCTTTTATTCTGCTTATTCACACATCAGACAGAGAACTGAATTCTAAGGTTCTTGGTAAGCATAAGCGATTAAGAGTACATCCTTTATATATGCAGTCATTCTTAGACATTTAGCACAGTAGTCTATATTCTGCATTTACTGTATTCTTAGGTTTCTTGCAAAGTGATCAACTCATGTTCACATCAATGACTTTCCCCTGTTTGACTTGACTGTTGAAAATTATTTTATTTTACTTCTTCTCAGTTACTCTCCCAGTTTCTGTTACGTAAACATATTTCAAAATCTCTATTGTTCTTGACATATGCAAACAAAGAGAGGGTTTCACCAGCTTTAGTGGAATGAAGAATAAAAAGAAGCGTTCAGAGGAGGCAGGGTTTGAAGCTACAAAAAAACGTCTTTATACGTTTCATTGAATGGTG
This sequence comes from Channallabes apus, assembly GCA_030522415.1. Lineage (NCBI taxonomy): Eukaryota > Metazoa > Chordata > Actinopteri > Siluriformes > Clariidae > Channallabes > Channallabes apus. Next base: position 26,159,910 of record CM060114.1, read on the forward strand.
CTGCCCTCAACACAAAATGGTCTTTTATTTTAAAAAAGAAACTGAAGTGATGTAATTCTGCACGCACAGCAACATAAAAAGTCAGGATTTTTTTTTTATATTTAAGTCAGGGATGGATACTGTATAACTGTACCAGTTGCCTTGAAACTTCTTTCCCTGTATTCCAAATAGAGAGGGCCCATGGGTACATTTTTTAAAAATTTGATGTGCCCTTGAATCATTTCTGGAGTAAAAAAGTAAAACTATTCAAAAATAGTTTATGCAACACCATGGCAACCGAACAACTCCTTGTTTATACAGTACTGTTCAAAAGTCCCATATTTCTTCAACCCTGAACCAGTGAGAACGATGTTATGCTGAATGCTAAGTGGTTGGAACAGACGAGAGGGGAAATGAGGTTGCTGCTGAGGGGTGGCTCAACACTTTTTGCACAGCATTATATATCGATACCATCATTACTTTCAATCAACCATTTATATCTACAAACACATATATAATATAATATAATATAATATAATATAATATAATATAATATAATATAATATAATATATGTGGAAGACTGCACTCAGCATGCTGTTAAAGTGTCTGCTCTTCCACTGATCTCTTATCTATAGAAGACTATTTATAGTACAATCAAAAACCTCTTCACCTCTGAGTGCTTGCTCAATAAAAATCCCCCAAACCTGTACATACATTATTATATCATGACCATAATTTACTTAGATGAGATAACATTGTTGTGCACAATTAATATTAGAGTGCACAGTATAAACAATATAAATTTTGAATAATTTAATGCTCTGTCTGCTCATTTTCACTTAATGAATTAAGATCCAGTCTTACCTCTATACTGTAAATGCACATGGTATTTCCAGTTTTTCCAGGCGTTCTCTTTTCTGGATTTTAAAGGACATGTTTCCAGACCTATAGAATCCATGTTCAGACGCCAGTCACTGAAGAAACCCAAGGACAAATTTAACCATCCTTGAGGAGCCCCCAATGAAAGAAGTGGATTTTACTTTTAACCAAAAAAGTGAATAGATATGAACAGTATGAGCAAGGCTACTTTATTCTCCAGTGCTAAGGGAAGAACAGACATTTAAACAACATGCTCAGTGCAGCTCTTAACACAGTGATTTTGCATCACAAATCTATAATTTGTTTTTTGATAGAGACTACAGGGCATACGCTCTACTGTTTAAGGGTATCCCTTATGCTAGAAACAAGATAAAACTGTATCTTTTTATAAATTTATACTCAACATTATTCCGTATGTAACAATGCAGTAGTCTACGCCCATATTATTTAAAGGCTTCTTACGCATAAATTTCACCAATCTAAGCAGCAGAATTAAAATAGAAACGGTTTTCCAAATATACAGTATTTCATGAATACCAATTGTAGTGTGTAAATGTTCATATGTATTATTAATGCATAAACCCATTTATAATTAGCTTGATAAATTGGTCCTTTAAAAAAAATCAGATCAACATTGAAAATATATTTGCAAATTTAGCATCTAATATTTCAAGTTTTATCATCATGTATATTTTATCACTACTGTATGATTTCACATTCTTATGTCTGAGGATGGATGTGTTGTTAGTTATTTTGTTTGTCAGCAGACATCAAACACAATATGTAACAATATAAAGCAATTACAATAATAAGAAAAATGATAGGAAGAAGGAGAAAGAGAGAAAATGAGAAGAGATAGAGAAAGAAGTACAATAAATCTGCGATTGCTAGGATGTTTCTCTGAGATGGTGTCATAGACATTACACTTGTATTGGGTGCCACAGTATTTTGTATAGGGTGCCACAGTATTGTCTAGCATTGCCCAAACATGCTCCAGCATGAGAATGCCCTTATGCATAAAACACAATGACCACATCAGTTGGACCTCAAGCACATTTTGAATCCCACTTACTGCACCCAGAGCGTTTATCACCTGACGTCTAATAGAAAACGTCTCGGGTTACTTTGCTGTAACCCTGTTCTCTGAAAAGGCGGGAATGAGATGCTGTGTGAAAACGCTATGGGAACATCTTGTCATGTTGCCGGCTGTGAAGCATGTGTGTATAAACACACCAAATTTTGGCCTATATAACCTCGGTCAGGCGACGTCATCTGATTAGACGCACCGGCAGGTTATAAATAGTAGTGAGCCAGAGGCATTCCTCAGATTGATTTGTCTGAACGAACGTCCGGTCACGTGGCAGTGCGGCATTGGGACGCAGCATCTCGTTCCCGCCTTTTCAGGGAACAGGGTTACAGCAAAGTAACCCGAGATGTTCCCTTTCAAAAGGCTTCACTCGATGCTGCGTGAAAACGCTATGGGAACGAGAATACCAACGCCGCTGCACTGCAAGTGTCTGGACCCCAAGGTTGTGTAGCGTGTGTGCACAAGGCCGAGAAGGTCTCAGAACTATGCCTGGGCAGCTAACTCTGGGCTTTCTGTGAGCATAACTGTGAGTAGCATAAACATCCAGAGTATAATGTAACAAATGTGTGCGGGAGGTCCAACCTTCCATGTCACACAATTGCTGCAGGGGAGTAACTCCTGCAAGAGCAACAGATGAGGTGACGCCTCTGGTCCAATGGGCCCTGATTCCTAGAGGTGAAGTGAGCCCATGCGCCTCATAGGAGAGGGCAATAGCATCTCTCATCCAGTGTAGTGGCGGTCGTACCGCCGGTTGCGGTCCCAAACATGTAAAAACTGCTCTGACTTACGCCACTGGTTGATGTGGTGGACGTAAATCTGAAGAACATGTACTGCACACAGTAAGTGAAGTCTCTCCTGTTCCGAAGCTGTAAAGGCGGAGGACAGAAGGCTTCAAAACAATAGCAATGTTTTTTTTTTTTTTTTTTTTGGACTTATGACGATACAGTAGCTCAGTGAGGATGCAGTTACGTGCGTCCTGAAAGTACTGGGGCACAAGCCTGAGGACAACTTTCCTGCAGAGACTCCGGCACTGGAACAATTCGGCAGTGGACTGGGTCTACCTGCTTCTCACGCACTTGCTGCAGGGGAATACCTCTTGCTAGTGCAATAGATGAGGCGGTTCCCCCTGGTTGAATGAGCCTTGATTCATAGAGGCAACGTAAGCCCACGTGCCTCATAGGAGAGGGCAATAGCATCTCTCACCCAGTATAGTGGCGCTCTGACTTGCGCCACTGGCTCATGCGGTGGACGTAAATCTGAAGAGCACGTACTGGACAGTAAGTGAAGTTTCTCCTGCTCCGAAGCTGTAAAAGGCGGAGGACAGAAGGCTTCAAAACAGTAGGGTGCATGTTACAAATGGAACTTTCAGAAGATAGTTCAGTGAGGATGCGGTTAAGTACATCTTGAGAGTACTAGGGCACAGACCCGAGGACGGAAACTCCAGCACTGAAACATATCGGCAGTGGACTGGGTCTACCTGCTTAGCACACACTTGTTGCAGGGGAATACCTCTTTCTAGTGCAATAAATGAGGCAATCCCCCTGGTTGAATGAGCCCTGATTCCTAGAGGTGAAGTGAGCCCACGTGCCTCATAGGAGAGGGCAATAGCATCTCTCACCCAATGTCACCCTTTAAATACATTCCATTTGAGGGCATAAGCTCTTGAAGAAGGATACTAGATCCAGAGTCAGAGAGTAGCAAAGGGGACATTTGCTGATCTTGGGAGGCAAAGAGGTCCACCTCTGCTACATGAAATCTCTCCCAGATTGACTGACTACTTTGGGGTGGGGTTTCCATTCCCGGTGTGTCAGAGATTGATTGGACAGTACAACTGCTCTCACATTCATATGCCCTGGAATGTAAATCGCGCTGAGGGACAGGAACCTGGTGCGCTAGCTATATAGCGGCGCGAGCACAGTCCACACTGGCGATTAATATATGAGACTTGCCATAGTGTTGTCCACCCGCAATGGGACATGGCACTCTCAACTGCTGGAGGAAGTGCTTTAGGTCCAGAAATAGAGCCATCATTTCGAGGCAATTGATGTGCCGTGCGAGAAGAAGGCCTCTCCAGCTCCCTTGGGTTGGACGGTCATCTAAGATCGTACCCCCGCCCGTGAGGGAAGCATCTGACGTTAGCATCTGCGACGACAAGACGAACTTAGAGTGGGACCCAGAGTCAGAACCGGGGTCTTGAACCACATAGGAGGGGAACGAAGCACCTGGTGCGTAACCCTTGTTGGGGATCGGCCCTAGAGTGAAATCCCCTGTCTTAGCCACAACTGAAATGCTCTCATGTGCAGAAGGCCCAAGGTGTCACTGATACAGCTGCCATGGGCGCTAAGATCTCTGAAAGTGATGGTCACTTTCTTGGTCTAGCTTGATTTCCTTGAGGGTGTTGATAATGGATTCGACACGAGCGGGAGACAGCTGTGCCCACTTACGATCGAATCTCATGTGACACCCAAATCCTCAGAACAGGAAAGAGCACGCTTTCTTGGCGTTGGGTCTCAATCCTCAGAAACAAAGATGAGCTAGGGCGACATGCTAATGTCGAAGCGCTAGCAAATGAGACTGGGCCAGCCGGTCGTCCCGAGGCTGATAGTAATTCGAATATGGATGTCCTGGTAGTTGTAAGAGCCAGAACTACATCCATACATTTTAATATGTGCGGATGAGAGAGCTAGACCAAATGGAAGGACCCGATACTGGTAAGCTTGGCCCCCGAAAGCGAACCTTAGGTCTTTCCCTGTTTTTTGGCAATATGTCTATATGAAAGTAAGCGTCCTTCAATCGATTGTCACAAATCAAACGCTCGGTAGGATTTGAGAGCAATCACTTTAAGAGTCAACATTTTGAAACTGTATTATTTATTTTAGATAGCGGTACAGCCCACAAAATCAAAAAATTTTGACGCAGCCCCCCTGTTCCTCTGGTAGGGGAACATGTTCCATGGCCCCATTCCCCAGCAGCTTCTGTCAGGAGATATGCACTTTCTGGTTTCATGGAAGTGGAGACCACGCCATTTTGAAATGCGGAAGGTGATGTGAGAACTGACTCCTGTAGTTTCTCTACAGTCCTTAGTACCCAAGGAGATATACTTGGCAGTAGCTTCCACGCTGCCAATTTCTCAGAAAGGGGCAAAGTTTTGGCGGCTTGGTTAAACGGGGGGGGGGGGGGGGATGTTAGATGTTCGGCATCCTGAATGCCTCAGGGCTTCTTTGTGAAAAAGACAATATGCCAGTCTGACCTTTTTGAGGCTGATAGTGAGGCGCGTCGCACCCCAAAGGGGTGGCAGGCTCAAAAACATACAGTACTCCTTGTGTTTCATGCCTCGCAAGAGTCAGACCCGTCCGAGACTGTATGGCCAACAGTCCCGACTCGTGAGCACGGCAGGGAAGGAATTTCCCGAAGGCTTGTTCATATAACTTCACCTCATGAACCTAGTGGCGAACGAGTTAACAATATCGCCAAACAGGCCGGAAGGCGAGATAGGGGCATCCAGGAGGAATGCACGATTCTTATCCTTGATGCGCCTGAGATTTAACCACAAGTGCCTCCGCGCGAAACCCATCGCAGCCATAAAACGGCCGATAGCACGAGCCGTCTGCTTTTGTTGAACATAGAGACAAGTCTGTGGCCTGGTGTAATTCCAATACGCCCTATCTGAAGAGCCTCGCCAGTGCTCAAGTCTCTCAGCAGGTCGGCCTGGTAGGCCTGCAAAACCGCCCTAGTGTGCAAAGGAGCACCAACCTGACCTGACAGGGAAGATGAAATTCTACACAGCTTGAAAGGAAGTATTAGCTTTTCAGGAAGGATGATGTTCCAGGAGAGAGATAGCTTTTGAAGCGTCTCTTCTATCTGGGCGACATAATATAATTCCGTGCTTCCACATCAACTATATTCATTCATTCATTCATCTTCTATACCGCTTAATCCTGTATTCAGGGTCGCGGGGGACCTGGAGCCTATCCCAGGAGACTTCGGGCACTAGGCGGGGTACACCCTGGACAGGGTGCCAATCCATCGCAGGGCACACACACATACACACACTCACACACCCAATCACACACTACGGGCAATTTAGGAACTCCAATTAGCCTAACCTGCATGTCTTTGGACTGTGGGAGGAAACCGGAGTACCCGGAGGAAACCCACCGAGCACGGGGAGAACATGCAAACTCCATGCACACAGAGACAAGAATCGAGCCTGGCCGGGGAATTGAACCCAGACCCTGGAGGTGCAAGGCGAAAGTGCTAACCACTACACCACCGCGCCGCCTTAAATCAACTATATTTAAACAATAAATTAGTCAATGGCAGGAAAACACGGGATTAATACAGCTTACTCCATGAAAGGGTTAACTCATATGGAGAAAGCTAAGAGGGGGGGGGGGGCACCCAACAGAAACTGCCCCCCGGCCACCCAACAGAAACTGCCATTTTTTTTTTTTTTTGTGCTCGGAGAGTATTTCCATCTCCACGGTTTAAGCAAGATGTTTATCCTTACCCATTCACAGGAAGCGTGGGGCGTGCTTGAGAGCGGACAGAGGGATTTCCTGATCCAACGAGGAAGTGAGTTTTAAGCCCCAAAATGCGCCGCGGCTCGAAGCTTCTCAAGGAAAGCGAGGCGCGCGAGCATTTTAATCGAAGCAGTAAAGTGTAGAGATCGCCCTCCGATATGGATATCAACCACAGAAGGACATCTCATTTTAAAACTCCGATATCGGTGAGTTAAACACTTCTTATCTTTGGTTTTAAACACAAACACGCTAAACACAGCGAGGTGAAGACAAAAGATCTGAGGAATGCCTCTGGCTCACTACTATTTATAACCTGCCGGTGCGTACATTCAGATGACGTCACCTGACCGAGGTTATATAGGCCAAAATTTGGCGTGTTTATACACACATGCTTCACAGCCGGCAACATGACACAATTTTCCCATAGCGTTTTCACGCAGCATCGAGTGAAGCCTTTTGAAAGGGAACTAATGCTCTTATGGCTGAACGAGCAAAACCCTACAGACATGTAGAAAAATAGAATGAAAGGCCTGGGGAATTGAGAACTCAAAAACTACACATTTAAGCTATGTAACAATATTAATATTAGGAAAAAAAGGAAGAAAAAGAAACCTCAATCATTTTCTGTATACAGGGTCACGGTGGGCCTGGAGACTATCCCAGGACTCTTAGGGCATGAGGCGGGGTACATGGGACAGCAAGCCAATTCATCGTAGGGCACACACACATACTGTACACACACTTATTCACACACTATGGGCAAGGTGGGAATACCAATTCGCCTAATCTGAATGTCTTTGACAGGAAACCGGAATACGTGGAGAAAACCCACGAAGCACGGAGAGAACATGCAAACTCCATGCACATAGAGGCAGGGATTGAATCTGGCTGGGAATCGAACCTGGACCCTGGAGGTGCAAGGCAACAGAGCTTACCAACTAAGTTAACCCAATATATTAAATATAAATGTAAAAAGAAAAAGTCAAACAGAATAATGTAAACCCTGTTGAAGGTGTCTTTTATCAGGAGTCTGCAGCAGATGCATGGGGGAGTGTATTGGGAATGAAACATTATCGCGGTATACTGTACCTGTTGCTTATCTTTTCGGATGGTAGTAATGTTACCATTGCTACTAATGCTCCAAGGCACATGTCATAAAATTACCCAACACTATTATTGCTTGATTCAGTCTGCAATAAATGTGTGCACATATGTGCGAGTAAGTGAGCCGAAGGCAGCTGCAGGAAAGCAGACAACCCTCTATTATTATTACTATTATTTTGTTTTCCTTTTAGAATAAAAATGCACATGCAACCTTTACCTGAGTCTGCTAAGTTCCCTTTCAAAAGCTACACTCAATGCTGCGCTGAAAGCGCTATGGGAAACGATTCCTCGTGACCGGTTGTGAAGCACGTGTGTGTCAAACACGCCAAATATTTTGGCATGTATAACCTCAGGCAGGTGACGTCAACTGATGAGGTGCACCTCATCGGTTATAAAAAGGCATGAACCGGAAACACCCTCAGATCATTTTCTCTTCAGGATCCGCCTTGTGGTGTGTAAAAAAAATAATTAAAGCAGACCTTTCAGGGAAGTAAAAAATTTTTTTATTTATTTACTTACTGATTTACCTGCTGATTCTCGCAGGAAATGCGTTTATCCGTGTGAGAGGAGTCTCCCGGATGGTGATTTCCACACTCATTGTGTCGAATGTTTGGGGGAAAAGCACGCTGTCCTCGGGCTTGAGGGAGGATGTGAGCATTGCGATCTCCTCCCTATTAAAGTCCTTCGCGCTCGGCTCACCTTCTTTAAAACGGAACTTCGAGCCGCAGTGCATTCCTGGGGCTCGCGTGTTGATTTGGCGGAAGTACAGCAGAGCGAGCTTTCTCTTTCTCTTGCCCTTTCGCCGAATCGTGTGCCGTTGCCACCTACTTCTCAATCACGCTCCGGCGCCTCGTGTGAAGTAGCCGAAGAAATTTCCTCTCTCGCTTCCGCGGACTTGGAAACTGTCGCTTCCGAGCGCCCCTCCAGAAGTGAGCAGGCATATCAGGAGCTTTTAGAGGTAGTGACACGCGCTGTCAAGCTCTTACACCTCGAATGGCCGCGGGAGCAAGACTCCCCCAACCGGTCGAAACTAGATGACAGGTTTCTGTCAGGTGGCTGGAGGGAGGAGCCTCATCAGCGCTCCCTCCCCTTCTTTGGTGATCTCCATGACGAATTAACCCGTTCATGGGAGAGGCCTTATTCATCCCGTGTGTTTGTGCCAACGACATCGATGTATTCTAATGTCGTGGATGCAAATACACGTGGTTATTTGATGATCCCCCAGATAGAAGAGACGCTTGCGGGCTTTCTCTCTCCTGGGACGTCATCCTCCCTGGAAAAGCCCACGCTTCCCTCCAAGCCGTCCAAGTCCACACCATGGCAGTCTTGCAGGCATACCAGCCTGACTTGCTAAACGACTGGAGCACCGGCGGGGTTGCTAATGAAGCTACGTTCTTGGAGTTACGCCGAGCCACAGACTTGTCTCTCCATGGCTGCCTTAGTGGCTACAGAGAGACATCTGTGGCTTAATCTTACGGGCATCAAAGACAGGGACCTGATCTCGCAGTCCCTTCCGGACTGTTCGGTGACGTCTTCACGACCATCATGAAAAAGTTCCTCCATGAGGAAGCCTTTGGTAGGTTCCTCTCCCACCGTGCTCAACAGGCGGAACTGTTGGCCACTCGTTGACAGTTGACAGTTTTGATCAGCTCTGGCCTCCCCGAGGCGTGAGGTGCAGAGGGAGAGTGTGGCGAGCTGAGCACCCCCTCGTAGGGACCAGGGTGGAGCTCGCCGCGCCTCACGATCCGTCGGATGTGAGGACCAAATTAAATGAGAGGAGAAAGGTCGAAGCACTATGGAAGTCCATAGACCATGTTCAATTCCCGCCGCCACTGGTGTTTCGGGAGACAGCGGTTTCCGACAAAGTGTTAGGTGCTCGTTCCCTCCTGGCGTGTCTTCAGGACACTGAACACCTAACAACCACCAACATCACCACCACTCCTCCGCCTAGCCGAGTACCGCCCCTTTGGAGAAGCCGGCAGCGTATAAGCTACTGCCAAGCATGTCTCCTTGGCTACAGGATTCAGTCATTGTGCTTCAACGGCGTGGGTTTCCACCTCCATGAAACCACAGTGAGCACCTCTGTTAATTCAAGATCACAGGCTTGCTGGAAATGGGGCCATATCACATGTTCCCCTACCAGACAGAGCCATTCAGCGCCAACATGTCGCCCTATCTTACCTCATTTTCTTAGGGTGGAGTCTTAACGCCACAAAAGCGTTCTCCTTCCTACACAAGGTATGAAGTTGAGTGTCATGCGGCATGTGTGTAATGCAGGCACAGCTGTCTCCTGCGCTCGCCGAATTCATTATAGCACTCTAAAGGAGTATAAGCTAGGCCAGGTGGTAACTTCACCGCTCCCAGAGTGGTTTCGGTGGTGGCTAATTGCCGGGGGATTTCATCCAAGGGCCAACCCCCAGAGGCAATAAGGGTTACACGCCGGGAGCTTCGTACCCTTTCTACAGTATGTGGTTCAGACCCTCGTCTTTGACTCTCGGTCCCATTCTAGGTCTGTGCTGTCGTCGCAAGTTTCTAACGGCAGACGTTTTTCCCTCAGGGGGCCGGAGCGCGGCCTTAGATGGCCGCCCAGCCCAAGGGATCTGAAGAGGTCATCTTCTCGTGTGGCACATCAATTGCCCCGAAACGATGACTCTATTTCTGGCCCTGAAATACTCCCTCCAGCAGTCAAGAGGTTAACATGTCCTAGCGTGGAACACTACGGCAGTCTTGTAAATATTTCCAAGGCAGACTAAGCTCGCGCCGCCAAGAAGACTAGTGCACTAGGTTCTTCTTTGAGGACAGGACAAACTCTGTCCTATATAGAGCTAGAGCTATTCTGCATCCTCACCCAACTACCTTTCGCAGTTGTTTTCAAAGCCTCTGTTCTCTGCCGTTACAGCTACGGAGCAGTAAGACTTCATTCACTGTGTCTAGTTCATGCTCTTCAAGATTTACAGTACACCACCACACTGGCCAGTGGCGTAAATCAGAGCAGATTTCATATCTCATGGCCGCTGCCGAAGGGCAGCCGCCATTAGACGAGTCGGGCTAGAGATGCTAGTGCCCTAGCCTAGGAGGACAGGAGAAATCCTGTCCCTCAGGATCTTTACATTCCAGGACATACATGTAGAACATGTAGACCCAGTCCACTGCCAAACTATTTTAGTGCTGGAAGTTTCTGCAAAAAAAAGAAAAAAAACCCGTTCTGCATTCTTACCCAACTATCTTCCACAGCCGAAGCCTTCTGTCATCCGTCGTTAGCTCCGGATGCAAGTCTTCATTCGCTGTGTCCAGCTCATGCTCTTTGATTTACAGCCCACCTCTGCATTAAAGCATTAAAGTAAGTTAGAGAAGGGTTTAATATGTATGGGGCCGCGGCCGAAAGGCAGCCGCAATTAGATGTGTGGCACACTTCGTCTCTAGTGACTAGGGCCCATTCGACCAGGAGGCTTACCTCACCAATTGCTCTGGCAATTGGGGTTTCCAAGTATGTCATGCGGCAGGCTGCCTTTCCGCAAGACATCTGTCAGGCTTCATAATTGGATGCCAGGCTCGCGGGTCCTCGAGTCAGCATCCCAGAATAATGTCTAGACTCCTTAGGGGTACTGTGCGCACACTACACAACCCTGGGGGTCCAAACACTTCCAGTGCGGCAGAGTGGGTATTTTCATTCCCATAGCGCTTTCAGCGCAGCATCGAGTGTAGCTTTTGAAAGGGAACATCTCAGGTTACTTTGCTGTAACCCTGTTCCCTGAAAAAGCAGGAACGAGATGCTGCGCTCCAATGCCGCACTGCATGCGTGACTGGACATCCTTCAGACAAAATTGACCTGAGGGTGTTTCCGGTTCATGCCTTTTTATAACCTCCAGGTGCACCTCATCGGTTGACGTCACCTGCCTGAGGTTATACATGCCAAAATATTTGGCGTGTTTGACACACACGTGCTCCACAACCGGTCACGAGGAATCATTTCCCATAGCGCTTTCAGCGCAGCATCTCATTCCCGCTTTTTCAGGGAACAGGGTTACAGCAAAGTAACCCGAGACGCTCCCCCTGCTGATAGCCAAAATATGACACATTGGCGCTATAACTATCAGCACAAAATGGAAGCCACTCTGACAAGGAGGAAACTCCCCTGGCACAGCTGCCGACAAGACAGGTTCCAGTGCCGCCGACCAGACTATAACAGATGATTAAAATGTTCATACTCAAGTACCCAGTGAGTCATCAGTTCCCCAATCAGGGGTGTTGGAAAGTTAAGGTGTCCTGTATTCATATGGATGTGCACATATGGTGCCTCTAAAACCACTTGTAATGGAAAAAAACATAGGTGGCGATTTGTCCCCACCTTTCCCATTTAGTAATTTTGAGTACAGATTGGCTAGATTAAACATACAATAATTAACAGTAAAAGTTTGACTGGGTGGGTCCCAGCCATTAGAGTGTGGCCTGGGCATGATCACAATAAGGCAAACGGTGAGGTGTAAGAAGCAGACACACATTCTTTCTATAAGCATCTAGCAGATTTTCTGCTGGTGCAGTCATCTGATGTTAACTGTGAGCAATGCAATTGAGCAGGTGGTGGTAATTGAGGATGAAAGCATTCAGGCTGTTGGCACTTGCTTTTCCCATTTTCCTATTATTAGTGATCGCTTATACCAAGCTAGCCACTGAAACAAGCAGTACAATGACCCAGTTACTGATACCAAGAGGCAGCAGGGAAGCGTTCTTTGACAGAACTCAATATAACTGAATAACAGAGAACTCTGGGGTGATTGAAACACCAGCATGGTAAATAGCTTGTTTTTTACTGTACTTGCTGGATGCATGCAGATCGTTTGTGTCTCGGCATGAATGTCACCTGGTCTTCAGGCAGTCCCAGTAGTCCCAGATACCACTGTGTCCTCTCTCTCTTACTGTGATCCTGTTTAAAAGAGTTAGCATGGATCGCATCAGGCCATTACACCCGTCAGCATGGGGATATCACTTCGGATTAGTTCTGGTGGACTATGCAGAGTAATCTTCCGTAGCAGAATGCTTCTATGAAGAGCTTAGCAGAGGTGCTGTTTTGACCAAGACACATCAATTATGTCCCATACTGTATGCAAATAAACTCCATGCACTAGGGCACTTGTGACCGGAGACTTTGTGAGTGGGAGATGTTGACTATAAGGTTGTACACACAGATAGAGTCCCAAAAGGCAGATCATGGTAGTGTAAGTTGCAATAAAAAAAAGTGTCTCAGGATGAGTTAGAGAGAATGCTAGGCAGATAAATTCTTTCCCAGGCCACGAGGACCAACAAGACAGAGCTTACCCAAAATAGCAGCAGAATGAGAGGAACTGGCTCTACTGAAGGCTAGGGAGGCAGTCCATTTCTGTGTGGACATCCACGAAATCAATGTAATTTCTAAAATTAATTTCTATCCTACTGTATGCATTCCATTGATGTAGTCTTGGATTGATTAAATATGACTCTTATGTTTACATATTGTGTAAATTAAGATCAGTCTTGATAGTACCTGGATAAATTTTTGGATGTAATGAGTAATCTAACATGTTAGGTCCCCCTTTTATATACTCAGTTATTTAGTTATTTTTAAAAAAAAATGTCATCCGTTATTCAGACAATTTATGTAATGCGTGAGCCAGAGAACAGTCATTCCCAATCCGTTAGTGTGTATATGTGTGCGTGTGTGTGTGAAAGTCGTCCTACAAGCCACGTCCCGATAACCCGCCCCCCTCTGTTATTGCTGCTGTTATACCCCTATCTCACCTATGCGGTTTGACTATGTGAGGACTGACACGCAAAAAGATGGAAACCTAATCACAGCACCAAAACTCACGGTGAGTCATGATGAACTGTACTTACAGCCACCGCACGAAACCACGTAGGGGTTTAGGTAGGGGTTGTTGTTGTTGGTCTTTCGGCTGCTCCCGGCAAGGGGTCGCCACAGCAGAATATCCAGTCCGCACAACAACTTGGCACAGGTTTTACGCCGGATGCCCTTCCTGATGCAATCCTCCCATTTTATCCGGGCATGTGGTAGTTAACAGATTATGGGCCAAACTTCGCTGAGTGATGATGGTAGAATAATTATAAAGGTCTTGACTAAAACAACATGCATGAGGAATCACAAAGGATTTTTCATTTTCTGCAATGGAAAAGTACTCGAACTAGTTACTTTTATCAGAAAGTAATGTTGCAATTTTGTAATGTAATTAGTTGCAATCCCCAACACTGATTAGGACTCCGTACGAGGACACTGAGAAGCTGCTTTTTTCCGAGCTCCACCATACTGACCAACTTTTAAACTTTTTCGTCCCCTTACGAAGAGTGTACATAAAACGGATAAGTATCTTATAATATATTTACTCGAAACGCGTGTTATATCGTTAAGTTTTAATTGTTTTGCAGCACACCGCTTTTAGCCGGCATTAGCATCGCTAATTAGCATTAGCATCGCTAGCCCGGCTATCACGTTTGTTTGTTTGTTTCTAAAGTTTGTTTTCGCTTCCTCACACCGATTATTTTCCGTGTTTAGACACCATGTTGGTTGTGATTCTGCCTCTGAGTGCAGGTGAGGAGACATTGGAGCTGCACTCGGTGGATTTGGAGGTGGAGGCCGTGGAGAAGCTGATCCGTGAGCTACAGGTGAAGCTGGCCCGGTTACAGCAGCGGAAAGCCACGTTGGAATCGACGCAGACCGACACTCACCTGTCCCAGGTAAATTCTCGGCGTGAGAATTCTCCTACAACCTCAACCCCGCGTGTTTCTCTGCCCAGGTCCAACACACCAAGGACGCATCCCGCCCAGTGTTCCTACACCCCGGCGCCGGGATACCACGGACCCTGGATACAGCAGCAGCGGAAGAAGCACGCCAAGCCCCGGGCGAGGACCTCTCCACCACCACCACCCGTCTTCGACATCTCGACCCAAAACCGCTTTGCTCCTCTCCGCGAGATGGCACACGACGTCCTGGTCATCGGAGACTCCATCGTTCGTCACGTGCGTGCTACCACGGCTAAAGGTAAGGTGCACACACGCTGTTTACCTGGTGCACGTGTTCTTGATGTTGCTGCACAGGTGCCTGCTGCCCTGAGGAGGAACATTGGAGCTGTGGTTCTTCATGCCGGCACGAACGACACCAGGCTGAGGCAGACGGAGATCCTAAAGAAGGACTTCAGGAGCCTGGTCGAGAAGGTCCGCAGCACATCACCCACGACAATGATCATCGTATCTGGACCGCTTCCCACATTTCAGCGAGGAATCGAGAAGTTCAGTAGATTATTTGCTTTTAATGAATGGTTACAATCTTGGTGTCAACAACAGAAATTACGCTTTGTTGATAACTGGAATGTTTTCTGGGAGCGTCCTAGGCTCTATCACACCGATGGCCTACACCCTAGCAGAGCTGGAGCAGCGGTCCTCTCTGACAACATCTCCAGAACACTACGAACCATCTGACTGGCGGTAAGTCATACTGTAGATTCCAAACATATTAGCCACATCACAACTCACCGTAGTGATAGACGCACACACATAGCTTGTCCTATAGAAACTGTGTCTGTTCCCCGAATACTGAGAAAAAAGAATAAATTTGTTAAATTTGCCCGAAACAATCTGATAACCAGAAAACCAGAAAAAGGCAAAATAAGTAGTCAAAATCCACCTCTAAAGTTTGGACTACTCAACATTAGATCCCTTGCGCCTAAAGCACTTATTGTTAATGAAATTATCTCAGATTATTGCCTTGACGCACTCTGTCTCACTGAAACCTGGCTTAAACCAAATGAATATTTTGGTCTGAATGAGTCTACTCCGTCAGGATATTTCTATAAGCACGAGCCCCGTCTAATTGGTCGCGGCGGTGGTGTCGCCACTATCTACAATGATGTACTCACTGTTACCCAGAAAATAAGGCCCAGGTTTAATTCATTTGAAGTGCTTATCATTAATGTTGCACTAAATGAAATACGTAATAAACCCTTGCTATATTTTACCTTGGCCACCGTGTACAGACCCCCGGGGCCATATGGCGATCTTCTTAAAGAATTTGGACATCTGCTATCAGACCTATTGGTTAACTCTGACAAAGTATTGATAGTAGGAGACTTTAACATTCATGTAGATGATGCTAACGACGCTTTAGCACTCGCATTTATGGATTTACTAAATTCCTTTGGGGTTAAGCAAAATATAATTGGAGCAACTCACCGCTTTAATCATACGCTAGATTTAATTATATCCCATGGTATAGATGTCTCTAATATAGAGATCATACCTCAAAGTGATGATATCACAGATCATCACCTCCTGACATATACTCTACCCGTAGAACAGATTAGCTGTGTCTCCCCACGCTATCAATCTGTTAGAAATATGAATCCCACCACTAAAGACAGATTCACAAGTAATCTGCCGGATCTGTCCCAATTTCTTATTAGACCCCTAAATGCAGATGATCTAGATGAAGTGACTAGCAGCATGGGCACTATTTTTACCAGTACATTAGACACTGTTGCTCCCATCAGATTAAAAAAAGTCAGAGATAAAACATTGGCACCGTGGTACAACAGTCATACTCGCGCCCTAAAGAGAGCAACCCGTAACCTCGAGCGAAAATGGAGGAAAACTAAATTAGAAGTTTTTCGAATTGCGTATAAAGACAGTATGTGCAGCTATAGACAGGCTCTAAAAACTGCTAGGACCGAGCATCTTAGCCAACTGATAGCAAGAAACCAAAACAATCCCAGGTTCTTATTTAGTAGAGTGGCTCGCTTAACAAAACCTAAGATGCCCGCAGAGAGTATCCCATCACAGTTTAGAAGTGAAGACTTTATGGACTTCTTTAATGAAAAAATCAATAATATCAGGAAGAAAATAATGGAGGTTCAACCTCTAATAGTATCTCACGATCCAGTTCAGCCTATAGCTTCACATTTAGATTTTCACTGCTTTACAGGTATAGAACAGGAAGAGCTGTATAAACTCATCACCTCGGCTAAATCAACAACGTGCCTGTTAGACCCAATCCCAACCAGATTTTTAAAAGAAGTGATGCTTACGGTTGGAGAGCCACTCCTAAACATTATTAATTCTTCATTACATCTAGGTCACGTCCCTAAACCTTTCAAGTTAGCAGTTATTAAGCCGCTTCTTAAAAAATCTAATTTGGACGCGAATGAAATAAAAAATTACAGACCGATCTCAAACCTCCCGTTCATATCAAAAATACTAGAAAAAGTAGTATCAGCTCAAATTTGCACATTCTTGCAGGATAACAACATCCTTGAAGAATTTCAGTCAGGTTTCAGGCCCCATCATAGCACAGAAACTGCACTAGTTAAGATTACAAATGACTTGTTTTTAGCTTCAGACCAAGGCTGCATCTCATTGCTAGTCCTGCTCGATCTTAGTGCTGCATTCGAAACTATAGATCATAATATTCTCATAGATCGCTTACAAAATTATATAGGCATTCAGGGACAGGCACTAAAATGGTTTAGATCTTACCTGTCTGATCGCTACCATTTTGTAGATCTAAATGGAGAACCGTCTGGTATAATGCCAGTGAAATATGGGGTCCCACAAGGGTCAGTTTTAGGACCTCTGTTGTTCTCAATATACATGCTTCCCTTGGGTAACATCATTAGAAGACATGGGATTAGTTTCCATTGTTATGCTGATGATACCCAATTATATATCTCAACTAAACCAGACGAAATACCTAAGTTGTCTAGATTAACTGAGTGTGTCCAGGACATAAAAGATTGGATGACCAATAACTTTCTTTTACTAAATTCAGATAAGACAGAGATATTACTTATTGGCCCAAAAACCAGCACACAACAGCTTTCACAATTCAGCTTGCGCTTAGAAGGATGTACTGTTATTACCAGCTCAGCAGTAAAAGATCTGGGAGTAATATTAGACAGTAACTTGTCTTTTGAAAATCACATTTCAAATATCACAAAAACAGCCTTTTTCCATCTTCGAAATATTGCTAAACTTAGGAACATCTTATCCGTATCTGATGCAGAAAAACTAGTTCATGCATTCATGACCTCCAGACTGGACTATTGTAATGCATTACTAGGTGGTTGTCCTGCATCCTCAATAAACAAGCTTCAGTTAATCCAAAATGCAGCTGCCAGGGTTCTCACTAGATCCAGAAAATATGATCATATAACCCCAATATTATCATCCCTGCACTGGCTACCTGTTCAGTTTAGAATAAATTACAAAATAGTATTACTTACATACAAGGCCTTAAATGGTTTAGCTCCCACATACCTAACCAGTCTTCTGATACGCTACAATCCACCACGCGCCTTAAGATCACAAAACTCCGGACTTCTGGTAGTTCCCAGAATTTCAAAATCTACAAAAGGGGGTAGGGCTTTTTCATATTTAGCTCCAAAGCTTTGGAATAGCCTTCCAGACAGTGTTCGGGGAGCAGACACGGTTTCTCAGTTCAAAAGTAGACTCAAGACGCATCTTTTTAATCTGGCATACACATAACTCATCCCAGTACTCATACTCCAGTACACCTATACCGAATGGCAACTACGCTAATTCTCCCCATCTGTTCTGTATTTCTCTACCCATCCCGAGGCATCGGGAGATTTTGCCAGCTTCAGTAGACAAAGGCCGACCCTGCGAGGTTCCTGAGGCATCCAGAGAAGGACCAGCTCCAACTGGATTCAGCTTTATGATGGAGCTACACATGCTGCTCCTGTGCTTCCAGTGATCCAGACCTCATCTGCCCTCTGCACCTACTGACTCGTCCCTATGCTGAACTGGTCTTCATGACAATTTAAATAATTTCTGTCATATTGAATTTTCACCTGCACAACACACAAGATGTTATATCATTTCTATCTGTTATCGCCCAAATGAGGATGGGTTCCCTGTTGAGTCTGGTTCCTCTCAAGGTTTATTCCTAATGCCATCTCAGGGAGTTTTTCCTTGCCACCGTCGCCGTCACCCTTGGCTTGCTCATCAGAGACATTTCATTCATTCATCTCATTATTATCTGCACATTTCTCTCACACATCCACACTTCCAATTATTTTCTTTTCTATAATTATTATTATTTGTTTTTATTTATTTATTTTCTATTATAATTTTATTTATTTATTACTTTATATATAATTATTCTATATATATATATATATATATATTATATAATTTTTTTTTTTTTTTTTTTTTTGTTAGTTAAATTTCTAAAATTTTTGTGAAGCTGCTTTGAGACAATGACCATTGTTAAAAGCGCTATATAAATAAAATTTAATTGAATTGAATTGAACTACTGTAGCTATTTCTGATAATTTAATTTAATTTTATTTCACATTCCATATACTTTTTATGACAGCTTGTCATGAATTGTGGGGCTGTGGGATTGTGGGTGAGGCATAGATGCAGAGGAGAGCGAGTGAATGACTTTTTATTAAACAAAACATGACCAAAGGAAGTTGGCTTTTCGCTGGAGCATGTTTTGAACAGAACATTCATAACGGACAAGGAAAACAAACTGGTATCAAAATAGACTAGGGACTAAACGAACAAATAGACTAACCAGAATAAACAGACTAGTAGACAAATCAGACTAGGCGACTAAACAGACTAAGATCTAATCGGGTTAGTAGTTAAATGGTTAGTAGCTAAACTAAGACTAAGAACTAGAGCTGAAGATCTTTGCCCGAGCCTGACGGGACCCGACAGGACCCGACGGGTTCGATCGGGTTCGGGCTTAATTAATATAATTTTACACGTGCTCTGGCTTGCGCGGTCATGTGATGCGTTTTGATTAGCGCGAGACAGAGCTGAAGGTCTTTGCCCGAACCCGATGGGTTCGGTCAGGTTCGGGCTTAATTAATATAATTTTACACGGGCTCGGGCTTGTGCGGTCATGTGATACGTTTTGATTAGCGCGAGAGAAATGCGAAAATGGATGCTGAGGAGGTTAAACAGGGGCTTGCCACTGGGTCACGAGGTCATTAAACATTAAAACGGCTGTCATGGAAAATTAAATGGATGTTCTTGGCTCGTGGAAGATCAACAAACCATCCTACCCAAAACTTGCTAAATTAGCCAGGTCAGTGCTATGCATCCCGGCTAGTAGCAGCAGCAGTGAAAGGGTGTTCAGTCAGTGCTGCTGGAGTCGCACACTCAGTGAGCGCAGGACCGCGCTGAAGCCATCTACACTACAGTGGATTCAATCATTTTCCTCCACAAAAACATTTTAATTGAGTCTTAAATGCATAATGTAGACAGAGTATATGTAGGCTAATGTTGGCATTATTCTTTTATTAAATTTCAGCTGCCGTTCACCGTCGCGTTGAGGCCGGATTGTGGAGGGAAGTGATGAAGCAAATTATTTTAATTTCGTTATTGCCTGGATTTATTTAGAGAGCTGAGAATACAGAGGTCTTGTTTATTTTTTGTTCCAAGTTGCCTGTAGTTTATTTGTTAGTCATAAATATATTATGTTAAAACATGTATAAATGACTCATTCTTGACCAAAGGCAAAAGAGCTGTGTGTTTGCGCACTTTTGAATATGTGTATATTAATAATATGAATTATTAACATTAACATAATATGAATAATGTCGGGCTGTAAAGTCAGGTTCGGGCTTTTAAAAGGCTGTCAATCAAAATGTACTTGTCGGGCTCGGGCCCTGTCGGGCCTAACTTTTAAGGCCCGATTACAGCTCTAATAAGAACTAAACAGGCGATTAGACAAAACAGACTAGGATACACCCGGGCCAGGAGACACACCGGCTAAGAAAAACACACAGACAAGGCGACAAACTAACAACACAGACTTAATCAAAGCAAATGTAAACTTAACAGCTCCACAAACCAGATGCCAACTAAACCAGAACCAAAACAAATGCCCACTTTATTGAACCAATGCAAGTCTCAGTTTAACAGAACAAACAGCTATTTATAAAGAAACTAATGAGCTTCCTCGGTTCAGGTGAGCGAGGTGCATTCTGGGTAAATGAGTTCAAGAAAAAACAAAACTACAAAACACAAATATTGATTCTTCGGGCCTTTCGGGGTGATCCCTGACACAGTTTATTTAGTGTATACAGTTCATACTTTTTTCCTCACATTTTTATATATTCTTGTTTGTACTTTATTGTATTAACAATATAATGCATATTGTAGCGTTTTTCACTGCTGGAAAGGATGTTGGAGAGACGAGTGAGCTTGCTTGCTACCCAATGCAATGGCTGGGAGTATTTTATTACTACACAGCACTGTATAGCATGAGCAGCACATTCAGTGTTATAACACACACAGAGAAAGCGCGCGCGTTGCAAATGCAACCATGGGGGGACGCAATCCAGTGTCTTCTTGTGCCAGTCCCAAGTCTGGATAAATGCAGAGGGTTGTGTCAGGAAGGGCATCCGACGTAAAACATTTGCCAAATCAATGATGCGAATCAGAAATATCATTTCCATACCGGATCGGTCGCGGCCCGGGTTAACAACGACCGCCACCGGTGCTGTTGACTTACAGGGTGCTGGTGGAAATTGGGCTACTGTTGGTCGAAGAAGGAGAGGAGGAAGGCGTGTTCGAAAGCAGAGAGAGAAGAGGAAAGGCAAGAGTTTAGGAGTGAAAGTAGGGACCTTGAATGTTGGGACCATGACAGGGAAGGGAACAGAGTTGGTTGATATGATGCAGAGGAGGAAGGTAGATGTACTGTGTATCCAGGAGACCAGGTGGAAAGGTAGCAAAGCTAGAAGCTTAGGATCAGGGTTCAAGTTGTTTTACCATGGTGTGGATAGGAAAAGAAATGGAGTAGGAGTTATTCTGAAAGAGGAGTTTGTAAGGAATGTTCTAGAGGTGAAGAGAGTATCAGATAGGGTGATGAGTCTGAAGCTGGAAATTGATGGTGTGATGTTCAATGTTGTTAGTGGTTATGCTCCACAGGTAGGATGTGTGTTAGAAGAGAAGGATAAATTCTGGAGTGAGTTAGATGAAGTGATGCAGAGCATCCCCAGAGGTGAGAGAGTGGTGATTGGTGCAGACTTAAATGGACATGTTGGGGAAGGGAACAGAGGTGATGAAAATGTGATGGGCAGGTTTGGTCTTCAGGACAGGAATGTAGAAGGACAGATGGTGGTGGACTTTGCAAAGAGGATGGAAATGGCAGTAGTAAATACTTTCTTCCAGAAGAGGCAGGAACATAGGGTGACATATAAGAGCGGAGGCAGAAGCACTCAGGTAGACTACATCTTGTGTCGCCGTTGTAATCTGAAAGAGATTAGTGACTGCAAAGTGTTGGTAGGGGAGAGTGTAGCCAGACAACACAGAATGGTGGTGTGTAAAATAACCCTGGTGTTGAGGAAGGTGAAGAGGACAAAGGCAGAGCAGAGGACAAAGTGGTGGAAGCTGAGAAAGGAAGAATGTTGTGTAGTCTTTAGGGAGGAGTTGAGACAAGCTATGGGTGGTCAGGAGGTGCTTTCAGTTGACTGGACAAATACAGCCAATGTGATCAGGGAGACAGGTAAGAGGATACTTGGGGTATCATCAGGTAAGGGAAAAGGAGACAAGGAGACATGGTGGTGGAATGAGGAAGTCCAGGAGTGTATACAGGGAAAGAGGCTAGCTAGGAAGAAGTGGGACTCTGAGAGGACTGAAGAGAGTAGACAGGAGTACAGGGAGATGCACCGTAAGGTGAAGGTAGAAGTGGCAAAGGCCAAACAAAGAGCATATGAGGACTTGTATGCTAGGCTGGACAGTAAGGAGGGAGAGGTGGATCTGTACAGGTTGGCGAGGCAGAGAGATAGAGATAGGAAGGATGTGCAGCAGGTTAGAGTCATTAAAGATAGAGATGGAAATGTACTGACAGATGGCAGGAGGGTGATGGGAAGATGGAAGGAGTACTTTGAGGACTTGATGAATGAGGAAAAACAAAAGAGAACAAAGAGTAGAAGAGGTGACTGTTGTGGAGCAGGAAGTAGCAAATATTAGTAAAAGTGAGGTGAGAAGGGCATTGAAGAGGATGAAGAGTGGAAAGGCTGTTGGTCCTGATGACATACCTGTGGAGGTATGGAAGTGCTTAGGAGAGGTGGCAGTAGAGTTTCTGACTAGTTTGTTTAACAAGATCTTGGAGAGTGAGAGGATTCCAGAGGAATGGAGGAGAAGTGTATTGGTGCCGATTTTTAAGAACAAGGGAGATGTGCAGAGCTGTGGCAATTACAGAGGTATAAAGCTAATGAGCCATACAATGAAGCTGTGGGAAAGAGTAGTGGAAGCTAGGTTAAGGGCAGAGGTGAGAATTTGTGAGCAGCAATATGGTCTTATGCCTAGAAAGAGTACATCAGATGCAGTATTTGCTTTGAGGATGCTGATGGAGAAGTACAGAGAAGGTAATAAAGAGTTGCATTGTGTCTTTGTAGATTTAGAGAAAGCGTACGACAGGGTGCCGAGAGAGGAGCTGTGGTGTTGTATGAGGAAGTCTGGAGTGGCAGAGAAGTATGTTAGAGTGGTGCAGGACATGTATGAGAGTTGTAAGACAGTGGTGAGATGTGCTGCAGGTGTGACATAAGAGTTCAAGGTGGAGGTGGGTCTGCATCAAGGATCGGCTCTAAGCCCCATTTTGTTTGCTCTAGTGATGGACAGGATGACAGATGAAGTTAGACAGGAGTCTCCATGGTCTACGATGTTTGCAGATGACATTGTGCTTTGTAGCGAGAGCAGGGAACAGGTAGAGGAAAATTTGGAGAGGTGGAGGTACGCTCTGGAAAGCAGAGGAATGAAGGTTAGCCACAGCAAGACGGAATACATGTGTGTGAATGAGAGGGACCCAAGAGGAACAGTGAGGCTACAGGGAGCGGAGGTAAAGAATGTGCAGGATTTTAAGCACTTAGGGTCAACGGTCGAGAGCAACGGAGAGTGTTCAAAGGAGGTGAAGAGACGAGTACAGGCAGGTTGGAATGGGTGGAGAAAAGTGTCAGGTGTGTTGTGCGATAAAAGAGCAACAGCGAGAATGAAAGGAAAGGTGTACAGGACAGTGGTGAGACCAGCAATGCTCTACGGCTTAGAGACAGTGGCACTGAAGAAAAGACAGGAGGCAGAGCTAGAGGTAGCAGAGCTGAAGATGTTGAGGTTTTCTTTGGGAGTGACAAGGATGGATAGGATCAAGAATGAGTTCATCAGAGGGACAACCCATGTGAGATGTTTTGGAGATAAAGTCAGAGAGGCCAGATTGAGGTGGTTTGGACATGTTCAGAGGAGAGATTGTGAATATATCGGTAGAAGGATGCTGAGGTTGGAACTGCCAGGCAGGAGGTCTAGAGGAAGACCAAAGAGGAGATTCATGGATGCAGTGAGAGAGGACATGAAGTTAGTTGGTGTGAGAGAAGAGGATGCAGAGGATAGGGTTAGATGGAGGCATCGTTGTGGCGACCCCTGAAAGGGAACAGCCGAAAGACAAAGAAGAAGAAGAAGAGAAAGCGCGCGCACGCACACACACACACATATACAGGTCAAGCACACATACATGCACACCCCCAACATGGCCGAAGCCACCAACCCGACCAAACGCCCCAACCATGGTGAACACACAGCGAACCTCCCGCAAAGCATGACGGTCGTCAGCCACCGCCCCGCTTACTCCACACAATTTTATATTTTACATTCTTTTCTATTGGCATTTGCCTCTCTTATTTTCTTTTTTTTCTTTCCTTTTTCTTTCTTTCTTTCTTTTTCTTTTTTTTTTTTTTAGAAAATTTAAATAAAAAAAAACCTGGATTTGAATCAGAGCTACTGGCAGATTCTATTGTTTCCAGAGTCTAATGAAATTTGTCTTTTTTCACAACATTTGGTTTACACCAATTTGTCACATTTTCATTCTGGCTTTTTGGGGCACTGGCTATTTTTTGAAGACTAATGTATTGGGTGTTACAGCCCCAAAGCACTTATGCATCTGCCTACTTAGATGACATAGTAATCTATAATAACGATTGAAAGTAGAGTGTGTAGCATGTAAGAGTGGTCCAAAATATATTTTTTTGGACACTGGGCCATAACACAGGGCAATTTGGTCCGGGCACAGGAGACACCGAATCGTCTCTAGAATTGGTGATCCCAAGTGAGAAATTTTACACTTTAAGTCCTTTTATGGCTTCCCACCTTTACTACTTAAAGGAGTGCCCACCTACAGTATTCTCTGTTTCAGTGGCTCTGCCCCCCCCCCCCCCTGCAGCGGCTCCACCACATGAAGGATATCGATGAGCCGATCACCCGTTGGTTTCTGGTGTTACAACTGTTTACAATAAGTTTACTTTGGTCCACAGGCTGTGGCTGCAGATGGTACTGGCTGACTTTATGTCCCTCCAAAGGGGGATGTCAGAGCGGACCTGTTTTGGGTGGTGGTGTACAAACTCCTGGCTTACTGGGAGTCTGCCGTGGAAACATGTGGGAGGCAATTAAGGTATCACACCTGTTGTGTATATGTGTGGGATAAATTGATGAGCAATTTTCTTTTCTTTCTCTTATAGAGCCAAGCCAGAGTGCTTTTGTGCGTGTGTGTGTGTGTGTGTGTGTGTGTGTGTGTGTGTGTGTGTGAGAGAGAGAGAGAGAGAGAGAGAGCCAGAGTGAGCCACTGGAAAGCAGCCAAGCCTTCATTATTTTTCCAGTTCTATCAATTTGTTTGTTCTAGAATACAAAGCTCACATACTGTACAACATGAAATATGCCACATAAAAGTATCAGTCAAGGATGAAAACAACAATGCTGCAATAAAACTAAGTGCTCAAGGAGACGCCATAACTAGATCTGTGCAGTTATTGTTTCTTTTTTTATTCTGTAATGTTTTGAGACATTTGCTTAAAGAAATAATTAATTAGCTCATTCTAATGATATTGCTAAAAGGTGACACACAAAAAAGTGTGCACCAAAATGCTGCACAATCAAAAACAATTAACTTGCTGTTTAAAACCAATTGGTAGCAAGGAATAAAATAAAGGGTCGCACATTGTAAGTTTGCTCTGAGGGACTCAGAACATGTTGAACATGTTGTTCTTGGGGAGATTTCCATGATGTTAGAAGAACATCCATTCAATTCAATTTTATTTATATACTGTAGCGCTTTTAGCAATGATCGTTGGATAGTTACAAAGCAGAATATTAAAAAATGTTGCAAATATGATTATTAAGTTTGTCCTTGAAAGTAGCAAAGAAAACTCCCTGAGATGACAATAGGGGGCCCATCCATCATGGGTGATATCAGATATCAGGGAATGATTTTGACGTGATTCTTTGTGCTATGAGGCTGAAAGTCCAGTATAACAGGAGAGGTGTTTATGTTAACATGAAGTCCACTTTTGTTGTTGGAGGCTCAAGTACGAAAAACTTTTTATGGGAATTTCAGCCTCAGAACTATTAAATTTACTGCAGTCAGAAGTCATCAGAGAAACACTGCCTACATCAATCTTCATGGTCAAGTGGAAGCATCCCCAGTCACCACACACGCACACAGACACACACGCACACAGACACACACGCATGCACGCACGCACGCACACACACGCACACACACACACACACACACACACACACACACACACACACACACACACACACACACACACACACACATCCCAAGCAGACCACACAGCCCCACCTTCAGCACTGACCCAGAACTCCAAAGGTTGAACTCCAAAGAAGAAGATGTGGATTCGTGGCAGCTCAGGAATACCATTTGTATCTTGAGAGAAAGAAAGAGAAAACAATTACTGTAGGTGTACTCACAGTCTTGTAACAAACTGTCTCAGAACACATTGTGTTTACTGTACCTCCATGTTAAAGCACAAAATGAATTAGTGTGGGTGTGCTGGTAATTAATTACTTTAAATAAAGTAAGAACTGCAATAACTGTGTTGAAATTCTTCTGCACTTTCTTTAGGGAAGATCTATTCCTCAGGAATGACCATGCAAAGTTTATCAAAGTTTATCAGAGATCAGAGTTGTGGTCCATGTCTGTTTTATACTCAAAGTTCATCTCTCCCACGATTACCTGACCCACATACCACATGGAATGATTGCTCATTGAGCGGTCGATTCCTGGTTGAATAACTGAACAATTATTGCATATTTATATATTCTACAAATTGTTAAAACTATTTTTAAACAACACTATTTTTACACTCACTCACTCACTCATCTTCTATACCGTTTTATCCTGTATTCAGGGTCACAGGGTCCTGGAGCCTATTCCAGGAGACTTAGTGCATGAGGCAGGGTACCCACTGCACAGGGTGCCAATCCATCGCAGGGCACAGACACTTACACAGATTCATTCACACTGTATGGGCAATTTGTGGAATGCCAATTAGCCTAATCTGCAGGTCTTCAAACTGGGGGAGGAAATTGGAGTACCAAGAGGAAACTAATCAAGCCTGGAGAGATGATGCAAACTCGATGCACACATGAGGTGGGAATCGAACCCAACCGGGAATCAAACCCGGACCCTGGATGTGTGCACGGCGACAGTGCTAACTAATAAGCCACCATGCTACCCACTTTATTACACACATTTATTAAACACAGGGGCAACTGAATTTTGGTAGTGAAAAAAAAACTGTTCAAAGCAAGTATGTCTTTAAACCTTACCTGACTTTTTGATTATTATTATTATTATTATTATTATTTAGCAGTACCACATATAGGCCGTCAGAGCCACATTTTTGCCCAGAACTGGCCCACGTCCAGGTGTTATCTGTGCAGGGACTGGGTGTTGTCTGTTTGGGGTATGGGTCCAATTACTTCATGATGACTGAAGTTTTCTGAGTTTGCCTCAAAGAGTCCTCCTGGTGTATTTTTCTAACTTTAGTTCTAGTATCTCTGCAAGTTTTCAGTAATTCAGATGACTCAACAAGATGTACAGTAATCAAATTTGAAACACACTGCAGAAGTAAAACCAAAAAATGTCACAAGCACCAGCGCCAAAAGAGCAAGGATAAATAATCACAGAGGAGTATTTCAAAAGGCACAGATGAAACAACAGTCCAGGTAACATAGTATCACTCAGGATCTGCAGCTCATCAGGGTGGTAGTCATGCCACAACATAATTACAATGTCAATTATGTGTAAGTTAGAAAATAGAAAAAATGGTTATAAAATTAGGGCGGCATGGTGGTATAGTGATTAGCACTGTCACTTTGCACCTCCAGGATCTGGGTTCGACTCCAGGCCAGGCTCGAGTACCGTCGCTGTGTGCATGGAGTTTGCATGTTCTCCTCGTGTTTGGTGGGTTTCCTCAGGGTACTTTGGTTTCCTCCCACAGTTCAAAGACATGCAGATTAGGCTAACTGGCGTTTCCTACACTAAATTGACTGCAGTGTGTGAATGAGTATATGAGTGTGTGTTATGTGTAAGTGTGTGTAGCCCTGCGATGGATTGGCACCCTGTCCAGGGTGTACCCCGCCTCGTACCCTAAGACTCCTGGGATAGGTCTCCAGGCTCCTGTGACCCTGAATACAGGTGGTGAGGATGATGAGTGAGTGTTAAATTTAATACAATTAAATTTATATAGTATAACAGACAATATGTTGTCTGTTGCCACTTTAACTATAAACAGGCCATAAGATGTTGTTAGTAGTAATTAGTCAAAATGCCAAAATGGGAAATTGAACAAGTGCAAGAATGTATTTCAGCTGTGGAAAAAAAAAACATTTTATTTTCTCAGGTCATAATTTATTACTAGAAAATGAAAAACAAAAAATTAAAATTGTGCAGTAAGGGGAACCAAAACTCTTAGCAGGAATCTATTCTTCTTAACATGGTCCTCACAGCTTGTTTAAAAAATTTATCACTGAATTATTATATTGCACAGCGGTGGTGCCACATTCCATTTGCCTGTAATTAAAGAGTTTGTGAATAAATAAATGCATTGAGTTATTACAAGCTCAAATTTAGAAGTTGAAAGGTCCATTTGCACTGCTTCCAAGTTACAGTACAGTACATGTATAATAATGCTAGGGAAAATAATAGGTTAATGCTTCACAATCAAACTGGTGTCTATATATTCATTCAACAACAAAGTATTACTACAGTATATTGCATAATCTCTAATATGTGTTCCACCATGCCTGTTTAAACTTGATGTGTACACAAAACATGTTTACATACAGTATACAGTAGTACTGTATATGCTCACTGTTTTTTGAAAGACACAAAGTTGGAGCTTTACACTTTATTATATACTGTATAATATACTACAAACTGTAGGGTCATTGGCAATATACACTCATCAGCCATAACATTAAAACCATCTAGGTGTTGGGTTCCCCTTGTGCCAATCAGGTGGCTAAAGCAGGGCACTAAGGTGTGTGTGGTGTCTGGCACGAAGATGTTGATGGAAGATCTTTTGGGTGCTGTGGGTTGCAGGGTGGTGATTTGGACTTTGTTTGTCCTGTGCGTTGTCCCATGGGTGCTCGATCAGATTGGTATCTGAGGAGTTTGGTGGCCGGGTTGGCAGCCATGGGCCCTGTACCTGCTGGGCCCTTGCATGGTTGCAAGCATTTTGATGGCTGAGCAGTGGACAGTATGTGCACTCTTTTTCATGTGAAGTCACCAGGACATTTTCTGAAAATGTCCATTAAAATTCTTCTAAATCACATTTATGTGATGATTTGTATGCTTTAGTTTCTGGTTTGGTTTCTGTGTATGCAGCGTGGATTACTTTAATCACTAAAGCTCAGGTCACCAAATATAACAAAAGATCTACCTCTTCATTTGTGAACTTCTTGAAATTTATTAGGTACCTACTGTACTTTATATCTTAATTTCCTTTTGTTTCCTTTGTAATACTAAAATCCTAGGTTCACTTGAAATGAAGAAAATGTCAGTAAGCGGAATAGAGAGTAAAGCAATCTATCTCAGATGTGAGCAGCTTAGGTTCCATTGTGGTGTTTCAGTATTATCCTTGCTTTTAAAAGAGGATTAGAAATTTATCAACAAAAGCTTACCAAATGTTAAGGAGGAATGAATGTGCTTGGCTGATGCGACACTGTGCCTGACAAGAAAAGCTAGTGACATTTAATCTGTTCTTTGACGGAGAGAGATTAGGTGTGTGTCATCAAAGTATGTCAACACACTACAAGGAGAAAGGAGAGTGAGAGTCACCATGCTATTTAAGTATCCAGTTTGTGCCTAAATGATCATGGGTTATCTGACCATGAGCAAAGATACAGTATTTGTGATTGATGGTGAGTGATTGGCTGTACAGCATAGTGATTAGCACTGTGGCCTCAACCTCCACGGTTGAGGGTTTGAGTCCCACATATGAGTCATTGTGCATAGACACTGTATGTTCTCCCCAATCCAAAGACACGTAGATGAGGTGGCATTTACAAATTCCCCTTATTGCAGTGTGTGTGAGTGTGTGCGTACACATGAACGGCATCCTTTCCATATATAGCGTCTAGGTCCTTGTTTGTTCCTACATACATCTTTTATTAAAAAAAGGTCATTTATTTTTTTGAAGTTGAAGTAGTGCTCTTATTGAAAAAAATTTAAAATAAAAGGGAAAAATAAATCAGACGAGCAACCGGATCCAAACCATCAGTCAAAAGAAAAAGGCTATAGCAAATAGATTTGACAAGGCATTACCAAAATCAAGGAACCAGGAAACTAAGGACAAGCTTATAAACCAGAATAAAAAAAAAAGAAAGAAAAGAAAGAAAAAGTTATATATTTGAAATATAAGATATGGAATTTTGGACTATTCTTTGCATCATGGGGTGGTGTGGGGTCTTTCTACCGTATATACTGTAAGAGAACGTAGGAAGTTGTAAAGAAAAATTGCAAGTTTGAATGTGACAGTGCTTTATAAGAATATGGATATATGGATAATGGATATAAGAATAATAAATAGGGTGGATGTGACTTTTTATTTATTTATTTATTTATTTATGTCTTTTGTGCTAAATTTAGGATATCAAAAAAGACAATCAATTGCATAAATTAGACAAGTGATTAAATAACGGCAAAGAGGTCAAGCTTGTTGACCCGACCTTCAAACTCCCCAGATCCCAGTCCCATGGGATACACTGGACAATTACAATATTAAAAAACCGTGAAACATGTAAACGTGATTTCTGTATTCTGATATTGCCACTGCTACAGTAATTCAAAGGCAGGGGTGACTCAAAGGTTAAGGTGTCGGTCTGCTGACCAGGAGATCCCCGGAATGATGCAGACATTGCCACTGTTGGACCCTTGAGCAAGGTCCTTCACCCCCAAGTGCTCAACCCGACCCTGTAAATACTGTAACTGCCACAGAAATTATGGAGATACTGTATACCAATGAAAAAGGGTCTCTAAACAGGGAACTCAGGGAAGGAATAGCAATCTGTTACATGTGACCTGGTGGTCACTTTCACATGCAGCTCCTCCAGGTCCACCTCTGGCCTAGGTGCATCATCATCTGTGAGAAAAGATAGCTTGAATGTTTAACAATGCTGTGATGTCACAAGATTTCTTTGGCCAGCATGCTGGGTTCAGGCACATTATACAGTATTAACTTGTGAACTTGTATATTAATCTCAACTCACATCTTAATGATGGACAGCAAATTGAAAAGCTTCAGCGAAAGCCATAGATTTACATCTATTGTTGCACAATAGAAATCATCAGTGGTATAACACTGGCTAGTTAGTCTCACTGCAGTGAATTGACTACAACCATATTCTAAGCCTTATATACATTTTCTGAATAGTGGGCGTTCTGTTGATAAGGCAGACCCGCATACATTGTCAGAGTAATAAAACTTAAAATGCTTCTCTTTTAATTCAGTTTGTGTGTAGAGTTAAAACTTATGTTAAAATAAGGTACTTCAAGCATAGCCATGAAATAAAGATGCATAAAACTTCACTCTAATGTTTTAATTCATTTCGACAGGAGAAACAAGTGAGAAGTCAGTAAGAAAGTGACACACTGTGAATACAGAGGGAGAGAGAAAACAAAAAGTAGAGGTCAAAGAGTGTGTGAGAGAGAGAGAGAGAGAGAGAGAGAGAGAGAGTGAGAGAGAGAGAGAGAGAATTGTGTAAAGGAAAGCGTGTACAGAAAAATGAGACAAAGTATATGAAATCATGTATGAGTATGACATGGCAATAATAATAATAATAATAATAATAATAATAATAAATTGTATAAGTAATTTGAGAGTGAATAAAAAATAAGCCAAATAAAAAAATTAATGAATTGTCTTTCTGATACAAAACTCCCACATGAGTGGAGGTTCAAGATCTTGTACTTGTACTAACTTCAATCTCAATATTTTTAAGGGTATATCATCTATATATGTATAGGTTTCTAGCAAGACTGAGTCACTCTGATGAGATGTTTGGCATTGTGAAGGTGTGCATTTGCCTATTCTAAGTGTGTTTGGTTACCTCTCTTCAACAGTGTCAGTCCACTCTTGTGAGTGTAATCTTCTTTAAGTGTTCTCGAAAAACATTTTATGTTAAGGACGTTGAAATGCTGTGATGTTAGCCAAACATATTGCCTTTACTTTTATTCCTCCCTCCAAGGCATCTTATCATTTCTCTTTCTTCCAGGTAGAGCACCTAAGATATATCAAATGAAAAAAATCTAGCACTGGACCAGCACCTGAGGGTATGAGCACATGCCCTTGTCACTACTACTGACACATGTCTTTGCAATGTGGCTGAGAGGCATCAAGGATTTATCCAACACTGAGATGTCTGGTGGTGTGGCATTTCTAGCCTTACTGTTGGCGTCAATACTGCCAACATTCTTGCCAGTGTGCACAGGCTTCAGTGTGTGGCTAGTCAACAATGTTTATGTTTCTGTGTCTAACATGTGCATGAACAATGATGATTGCTAAGGCAACATATTTATATTATTAATGCTTACACCACCACAGCAACATGCCTGGTGGTTATCCAATGACTTGCCAGGTGGAAACACCAGTCTTCTCCTGGATAGTAAAGACATGCATGCTATAACACCGTGATCACCAGAATGGTGTCATAATGCAAAATTATCACATTAACAAATTTTACATTAATATTAAACATCATACTGTATACGTATATACAGTATATATATATATATATATATATATATATATATATATATGGGTTTGACATTAACTTTTTTGCTCACTGGCCAATGTAATAAACTACCCGCCAAAGTGGCTATATATATATATATATATATATATATATATATATATATATATATATATATATACAGTATATATATATATATATATATATATACAGTGGTGTGAAAAACTATTTGCCCCCCTCCTGATTTCTTATTCTTTTGCATGTTTGTCACACAAAATGTTTCTGATCATCAAACACATTTAACTATTAGTCAAAGATAACACAAGTAAACACAAAATGCAGTTTTTAAATGAGGGGTTTTATTATTTAGGGAGAAAAAAAATCCAAACCTACATGGCCCTGTGTGAAAAAGTAATTGCCCCCTGAACCTAATAACTGGTTGGGCCACCCTTAGCAGCAATAACTGCAATCAAGCGTTTGCGATAACTTGCAACGAGTCTTTTACAGCGCTCTGGAGGAATTTTGGCCCACTCATCTTTGCAGAATTGTTGTAATTCAGCTTTATTTGAGGGTTTTCTAGCATGAACCGCATTTTTAAGGTCATGCCACAACATCTCAATAGGATTCAGGTCAGGACTTTGACTAGGCCACTGCAAAGTCTTCATTTTGTTTTTCTTCAGCCATTCAGAGGTGGATTTGCTGGTGTGTTTTGGGTCCTGCTGCAGCACCCAAGATCGCTTCAGCTTGAGTTGACGAACAGATGGCCGGACATTCTCCTTCAGGATTATTTGGTAGACAGTAGAATTCATGGTTCCTCTATCACAGCAAGCCTTCCAGGTCCTGAAGCAGCAAAACAACCCCAGACCATCACACTACCACCACCATATTTTACTGTTGGTATGAGGTTCTTTTTCTGAAATGCTATGTTACTTTTACGCCAGGTGTAACGGGACACGCACCTTCCAAAAAGTTCAACTTTTGTCTCGTCGGTCCACAAGGCATTTTCCCAAAAGTCTTGGCAATCATTGAGATGTTTTTTAGCAAAATTGAGACGAGCCTTAATGTTCTTTTTGCTTAAAAGTGGTTTGCGCCTTGGAAATCTGCCATGCAGGCCGTTTTTGCCCAGTCTCTTTCTTATGGTGGAGTCATGAACACTGACCTTAATTGAGGCAAGTGAGGCCTGCAGTTCTTTAGATGTTGTCCTGGGGTCTTTTGTGGCCTCTCGGATGAGTTGTCTCTGCGCTCTTGGGGTAATTTTGGTCGGCCGGCCACTCCTGGGAAGGTTCACCACTGTTCCATGTTTTTGCCATTTGTGGATAATGGCTCTCACTGTGGTTCGCTGGAGTCCCAAAGCTTTAGAAATGGCTTTATAACCTTTACCAGACTGATAGATCTCAATTACTTTTGTTCTCATTTGTTCCTGAATTTCTTTGGATCTTGGCATGATACCTAGCTTTTGAGGTGCTTTTGGTCTACTTCTCTGTGTCAGGTAGCTCCTATTTAAGTGATTTCTTGATTGAAACAGGTGTGGCAGTAATCAGGCCTGGGGGTGACTACAGAAATTGAACTCAGGTGTGATAAACCACAGTTAAGTTATTTTTTAACAAGGAGGGCAATCACTTTTTCACACAGGTGTCACGACCCGCCAAGCCACAGCTCCACCATGATTTCAGAAGTACTCCTGCTCCACGTTCCATACCACTCCTTACATCTCACCTCCTCATCTCCCGCCCTCCACACACCTGTGCACTATCTGTAATCATTTCCCCTACCTATTTAAACCACACATCAACAGAACCTCATCGCCAGATTATTGTGTGCCTTCCATAGCCCAATTCTCCAGCGTTTTGTTTCATGCTCTGACTCTCTGATACTGACCACGCTTTGTTTTTCTCGACCACGTTATTGTCTCATGTTTTGGATTTCCATGCTCACGGATTTTGTTATTGACCATTGGAATTGTTTCAACGACTACGAACTCGGATCACGGACTTTGCCTCGTCTTTCTGGTACTGAACTTTGCCCGCCCCCGACCACGAGAAAGCTTAACGGAACCAGCCACCAACCTGCGCGACGTCTCCATTCACTCGCCGGCTCTCCACGTCTCAGTATCCCCGCACGAGTCACGCTGCAAACACAGCGCTCTCACAGACTCTCCGCACTTCCGCATTCCGACGCGGGACACACACAGCGCGCTCGCCGGCTCACGGCACTTCCGCATTCCGACGCGGGACACAGGCCCTTCAGTAAAATTTACACCCCTGCGCCCAAACTCACTACCCCTGAGCCACCTCCTGATCCAATGCAAATAGGCCGCGCACATATCTCCCCAAGGGAGCGTCAGCGCCGTAATGATGATGGGGCCTGCTTCTACTGTGGCCAGGTAGGCCATGTTGTTCGCTCCTGTCCACTAAAAAGGTCGGGCCCCCCAGTAGTTCTGGGGTTACAGGGCGGCCCTGCTTCCACTCTTTCCCCAGATCAGCGTTCATGTTTTCCTGTCACCTTGACCCTGGACAGCTGCTCCTTCATCACCCACGCTCTAGTAGACTCCGGGGCAGACCAAAACCTGATCTCCACCTCTGCCGCTTCACAATTCAAAATCCCGCTCACTTCTCTGTCTCGACCATTCGTCGTTCAGGCCCTTGATGGCAGTAGGCTCGCTCCTATCACTCATCGCACCGCTCCAGTTACCTTACAGTTTTCCGGCAATCACATCGAGACCATCACCTTTCTCGCTGTCCAAAACGCTCACGCACCCATTGTCTTAGGCCTCCCGTGGTTAAGATTACATAACCCCCACATAGATTGGTTAAAACGAAGCATCCTGGCCTGGAGCCCCACCTGCCTCTCGTCATGTCTGCGCTCTGCTACCACAGGGCGACTCTCTCCCACCTTCGAAGAGGAAATCCCTGACCTGACCAAAGTACCAATTGAATATCATGATCTTCGACAGGTCTTTAGCAAATCACGGGCTGTCTCTCTACCACCTCATCGCCCCTATGATTGTGCTATCGATCTTCTCCCTGGCACCTCCCCTCCTAAGGGCCGACTGTATTCTCTCTCCCGCCCAGAGAGAGAGGCTATGGAACAATACATTAACGAGTCACTCGCAGCAGGTATAATTCGCCCCTCCTCCTCACCTGCAGGAGCAGGATTCTTTTTTGTAGATAAGAAAGACAAGTCTCTCAGACCCTGCATTGATTACAGGGGATTAAATGAGATCACGGTCAAGAATCGCTACCCTCTCCCATTAATGTCTTCAGCCTTTGAACTACTCCAGGATGCCTGCGTGTTCACAAAGCTTGACCTAAGGAACGCCTACCATCTGGTCCGAATAAGGGAGGGCGATGAATGGAAAACTGCCTTCAATACCCCTACTGGCCATTACGAGTACCTGGTTGTTCCGTTCGGCCTAACCAACGCCCCAGCAGTCTTCCAGGCACTCATCAATGATGTCCTCAGAGACTTCCTCAACGTCTCAGTGTTCGCCTACCTCGATGACAT
Organism: Channallabes apus; assembly: GCA_030522415.1. NCBI lineage: Eukaryota > Metazoa > Chordata > Actinopteri > Siluriformes > Clariidae > Channallabes > Channallabes apus. The sequence goes on from CM060114.1 coordinate 26,196,049, forward strand.
TTTAATCTTTTCACGCTCTGAGGAGGAACACAAGCTCCACGTCCGTCAAGTTCTGCAACGCCTGCTAGAAAACAAGCTGTATGTCAAGGCAGAGAAATGCGAGTTTCACTGCTCCTCCACCTCTTTTCTCGGCTTCTTTATCTCACCGTCCGGTATCCAAATGGACCCCACCAAGGTTAAGGCGGTAACTGACTGGCCACTACCATCTTCCAGACGGGAACTTCAGCGCTTCCTGGGATTTGCCAATTTTTACCGTCGCTTTATCAAGAATTACAGCATGGTGGCAACCCCACTCACAGCACTCACGTCGACCAAGACCCCGTTTCACTGGAACCCCCTGGCAAGCAACGCCTTCGACGAGCTCAAGCGTCGATTTACCATGGCACCCATCCTCACCCTACCCGATCCCTCCCTCCAGTTTGTAGTGGAAGTGGACGCTTCTGAGACCGGTGTAGGGGCCATCCTCTCTCAAAGATCACCTAAGGACAACAAACTTCACCCTTGCTCCTTCTTCTCACGCCAACTCACACCCCCAGAACGAAACTATGACATTGGAGATCGGGAACTCTTGGCAGTCAAACTGGCCCTCGAAGAATGGAGACACTGGCTGGAAGGAGCCGAACACCCTTTTCTTGTATGGACAGATCACAAGAACCTTGAATATCTAAAATCGGCCAAAAGACTTAATTCTCGTCAGGCGCGGTGGTCACTTTTTTTTTCTCGCTTCCACTTCACACTATCATACCGGCCAGGCTCTAAGAACATTAAACCCGACGCTCTCTCCCGGCAATTTTCCACCTCCCAGCACACACCCACAGCTGAAACCATCCTCCCCCCCCCATGTCTTGTGGCTACTATGCGGCTAGAAGTGGAAAACCTAGTTCAGCGAACCCTTGATCAGGAACCAGGCCCAAGTAATGTCCCCCCCAGGATGCTTTTTGTCCCTGCGTCAGTGAGACCCCAAGTACTTGGCTGGGCTCACAGCTCTAGGTTGGCTTGTCACCCTGGGGTGACACGCACACTTTCACTCCTACAGCAACGGTTCTGGTGGTCTACTATTAAGGAAGATGTCAAGGAATTTATAGCCGCCTGTGACATCTGTTTGAGAAATAAGACAACTAACCGCCCCCCTGAGGGCCTCCTAAGACCCCTCCCCATCCCCCATCGGCCCTGGTCTCACATCTCTATCGACTTTGTCACTGGACTACCACCATCCGACAATAACACGTGCATCTTGACCATTGTAGATCGGTTCTCCAAATCAGCCCATTTCATTCCGTTACCCAAGCTTCCGTCCGCCAAAGAAACAGCCGAAGTTCTGATCAACCAGGTTTTTCGTCTCCATGGACTTCCGCTGGACATTGTTTCTGACAGAGGGCCTCAATTCTCAGCTCGTTTCTGGAAGGCATTTTGTGGCCTTATTGGTGCTACCCCCAGCCTCTCTTCTGGTTTTCACCCCCAGACCAATGGACAAACTGAACGCATGAACCAGGAACTGGAAAAAACATTAAGGTGCATGGCCTCTCGGGACGCAGCTTCCTGGAGTCGTTTCCTACCCTGGGTGGAATATGCCCACAACTCGCTCCCTACCTCCTCCACAGGGCTGTCCCCGTTCCATTGCTGCCTTGGGTATCAGCCACCACTATTCCCCTCCCAGGAAGAGGAAGCGGCAGTTCCCTCTGCCCAAGCCTTCGTCCGCCGATGCAGAAGAACTTGGCAGCGGGCTCGTGCCCAATTACAACGCACTGTCAGCTCCTTCCAGCGTCAGGCTAACCGCCACCGTTTACCAGCTCCCAGATATCACATCGGCCAAAGGGTCATGTTATCTACTCGTGACCTTCCCCTCAAAACCACCTCTAGGAAACTCTCGCCAAGGTTCATTGGCCCGTTCACAATCACTCGTATTATCAACCCATGCTCTGTCCGGTTGGCCTTACCTCTATCCATGCGCCGGATCAACCCCACTTTTCATGTCTCACAGATTCGCAGACTGGTCTCCTGCCCACTATCTCCACCCATCCAACCCCCCCCTCCTCCTCGACTCATAGACGGGGGTGAGGCCTTCACAGTCCGTAGAATCCTCAAATCTCGCCGCCGTGGACGTGGTCTCCAATACCTTGTGGACTGGGAGGGCTACGGCCCTGAGGAGAGAAGTTGGGTACCTACCAGGTTCATCCTGGACCGCTCCCTCATCAGTGATTTTCACAGACTCCACCCTGAGGCACCTGCTAGAACGCCAGGTGGCGTTCATAGGGGGGGGGGTACTGTCACGACCCGCCAAGCCACAGCTCCACCATGATTTCAGAAGTACTCCTGCTCCACGTTCCATACCACTCCTTACATCTCACCTCCTCATCTCCCGCCCTCCACACACCTGTGCACTATCTGTAATCATTTCCCCTACCTATTTAAACCACACATCAACAGAACCTCATCGCCAGATTATTGTGTGCCTTCCATAGCCCAATTCTCCAGCGTTTTGTTTCATGCTCTGACTCTCTGATACTGACCACGCTTTGTTTTTCTCGACCACGTTATTGTCTCATGTTTTGGATTTCCATGCTCACGGATTTTGTTATTGACCATTGGAATTGTTTCAACGACTACGAACTCGGATCACGGACTTTGCCTCGTCTTTCTGGTACTGAACTTTGCCCGCCCCCGACCACGAGAAAGCTTAACGGAACCAGCCACCAACCTGCGCGACGTCTCCATTCACTCGCCGGCTCTCCACGTCTCAGTATCCCCGCACGAGTCACGCTGCAAACACAGCGCTCTCACAGACTCTCCGCACTTCCGCATTCCGACGCGGGACACACACAGCGCGCTCGCCGGCTCACGGCACTTCCGCATTCCGACGCGGGACACACACAGAGCGCTCGCCGGCTCACGGCACTTCCGCATTCCGACGCGGGACACACACAGCGCTCTCGCCGGCTCACAGCACTTCCGCATTCCCCCCAGGCTCAAAGTACACACAGAGCTCTCACTCCGGCTTCCGCATTCCTGCGCCTCTCTCTCCCTCTCTCTGCACACGCAGCTCCCCAGCGCAGAGCAGCAGGCGCTTCAGCAACAAACACGTTTGCAGAGAAGAACCACTGCCAAGTCAGTTTTGAATCTCACGTCCAACATAATAAATTCCTGGAAGTTGCTCCACTGCACTTGGATCCATCCCGACCTGCAACCCTAACAACAGGGCCATGTAGATTTGGAGTTTTTCCTTCTCCCTTAATAACATAAACCTTCATTTAAAAACTGCATTTTGTGTTCAATTATGTTATCTTTGACTAATAGTTAACGGTTTTTGATGAGCAGAAACATTTACAGTAAGTGTGACAAACATGCAAAAGAATAAGAAAGGGGGCAAATAGTTTTTCACACCACTGTATATATATATATATATATATATATATATATATATATATTTCTCTATACAATCACCTGCTACACTAATGCACTTATCCCAGTGTTTCACTCGTGCTTGCATACCATCAAGTTTTCTCAGTATGCCAGGGCTATGATCAGACTGCCTGCTTCACGTCTGAAATTCTGGCCTCCCAGGGACCTTCTTTAATTTTAAATTTGACTTTTTTTTTATTTTTAACTTTAAATTCATGAATGACTGTGTGTACAGTTCCCACAGACAGATGCATCTATCCTGCACGCTGGAGAAAAGTTCAGAATGGAAAAGTCGGGGAAAAAAAGTGGAGAATCTGTCAATTTCAAGGATCAGACTAGTTCACTCGCTGAATGTTAATGGGAAAGACTGCGGCTTTCTTTACAAAAATGTCAATCTGTGTTACACCTAAATTTATGAGAAATTTCAGCACAAGTCCTGGTTTGACTAGAATGCACCTCGTATATAAAATTTATACCGTTGTACTTTATTTCTATCAGAAATTTTCTGTAACTTTTTTTCTATTTACTGTAAATAAGGAATTGCACTTTAACTTGATGAAACAAGTTGATTATTTTTACCACCTCTGCTCTACTTGTAATTTCCTCTTTTTTTCTCTCATTGCTGTGATAATGCAACATCAAAGAAAAGCAGTATTTACACAACCCCAATTTGTTTGGTCACCCATGTGGGCTTATAGAAACAGCTGACAGGTGACAGCTGTTTGTTCTTTGGCAAAAACAATGCTTGTGAAAATAATCCTCTAGTTCCCAGAGTAGCTGCCCTGGTCATGCAGAACAAAATAAAATAGAATGTCTTCAATTACCAAGACTAGAAACTGGAAGTAAATCAGTAGGCGTGTTGAATTCTGTGTAAGTGGATCAATTAATGAATTTGATTCTCAACTTGATATAATCCAAGACCTTAAAATTATTACCAAAAACGTTTTACTCAGGAACCGTTTTATTCAATATAACAGGTTTCGACTATGGATTGGTGTTTCAGTATACACTATTTAAAAAAATGAATGGTCCCAGTAATGGTCATTCTTTTCATTATTGAGCAGCTCACTGAAAGCAAACGGTTCCATTTTATTTTTATTGTTTAGCTAGAAACACTACCAAGTCACACAACTTACGCCTTTAGAACTATGCAGACCATATGCAGTACAGTCCATACAGTATGTATTAATACTGCTGCAGCATAATGGAAGTGTCTTCCAGGCATGCATATCATGCCGCATCATGCTTTTCTTCTACTGTAGGTGATTTCATTCCTATTAATAGCATCACAAAAAGTTAAATTAAAGTGACATTAGCACATAGAACATTAAAAGGCAAACAATAATGGAAATTAGTTAGAAGAGAACAGGCAAGAAAGTAAAAAAAAAAAAAAGTTTTAACTTTTGCCTGAAGTTAAAAACAATCGCAGAAGAATTCCATTAGTGGTGTGGATATGTAATCCACCACATTAGAAACACATTAAAACACATTTAAACAAATCTGCATTCCCAAACAGGATATGTGTAAAGAACAAATAACAACAGCTACGCACACAATCTTAGCCAATTTCGAAGCCAATGACACTTTATATACACTTTATATACATATATCGATATACATCAGATACTGTATGTAGATCAGCTATAACATTAACATCACTGCCAGGTGAGTTGATTAAGAATGATTATCAATTATATACCACAGAAACAGGTTTACAGAAAAGCAAATGTAAAAAAAGAAAAAAAAAGAAAAAGAAGTAAATGCTGGAAACAGCAGAAAGGTATGAGAACACCCAGTGCATCATAGCCTGCTCCATATAATCTATGATGCACTGACAAAGAAGTCAAACTTGTTGACCCAACCTCCAAACTACCCAGATCCCAGTCCCATGGGATACACTGGACAAACAAGTCTCATCCTCAAAGACTTCAACCCTCAGCAACTCCCCTAGAGGTTCCTTGGAGCCATAGCAACAGGAAGGAAAAAAATACTAGGTTAAGTACAGTAGTTTTAAAGCTATGGTTGATCTGTCTAGGTCAGTATTGTACAGGTCTGAATAAATTTCAGCAATTTTTGCACATAATCAGCTCAGAAAACCCAGCACCTCCAGTCATGTTTTGACTGTAATAAGAGCTTAGATATCATTCTTTTCCCTGGTTTGGAAATTCCACTTGTCCAAAAGAAAGTGGAGGATACCCAGATAATAGACTGACATTGATGTTGAATTGGTGACCACATGCTCTATACTGTAGACATGATATGAATTGCACTGCAGAGAAGATATGAATGCTCAGGAACAACATAGTGGTGAAATATTTCACTGAATCTGACCTCAGCTAATTTGGGAGGTTGGTGATGAAATCAACTGAAATATGACACCAGGGATGATGAGGAACTGGAAGACATTTAAGCAGGCCAGTGGGTCAGTGTCTGGTGATGTGGAAAGGTTTATTTATTTGCACAAAAACAGTTTTCAATGCCTACTTTTCCAAAAGTATATAATACTTACCACCGACAACAGGAACAAAATCTTGCCTCTCTGGTCTGACCCCACACAAAAGTCAATTCAGCACAAATTGTCCCCCAATAATGCTAATGCTTGTCATGATAGAATTACACCAGAACGCCCAGTGCATCATACACAAGCCCTAGCCCTAAAGAGTTCAAAGCTGCCTCCAATGTCCCCAGATCACAATCTGATCAAGCACCCTTGGGATGCACTGATTAAACAAGTCTGATCCATGGAGGCCCAACAATTCAACCCACAACATCTAGTTGTGTTCTTAATGCAGACCAATTTGGAACTAAGTTTATGACTTTTGATGTGCTGGAGTGCAACAGAGCCTTTTGGACTAAATTAAAACTTTTATTCATGCACTATTTATATCACAACGAATAAGGAAAGAAGAAGTTACTTTGAACTTACAAAGCATTCTTCTCAGAAAACTGTTGCCACTAAAATCGTAGCTAATTTAATATTTCTGATATAGAGTATACACCTATGGCATTTATCATGATAGAAAATTGACTTATATTAATATTCACTTTTACAGATAGAACAAAAAAAGAAGTATTTTCTATGAATGCTACTCATGGGAGAAAGTAAGTCGGTGTGATCTGGCACTGTATACCTCAGGGTATGCTTGATTTATTGTTCTGGGACATTTGATTAAAACAAAACACGTTATGAACATTTTGAAAGTTTTGTCAATTTTTATATAAGCTTGTTAAAGGTTGTACCTTAAACATTAAAACAAATGTTTTGCTATAAACAATGTCAAGTGTTTCTAATTGCTTTCTACTCCCTACAGGTATTCGAATATTAAAATATTCTTGTCAAGGATGCATGAAACTGAGAAGATATGAATAATATGAAGCGATGAAGGTTGTGGTAGAATTTAATACCAATGTAGGCAAGAATTTAATTCTGCTTTCACTCCTGAAGCTAGCTAAAACATTTATGTTTAGGTGTGAAATTATAAAAGGTCACATAGAAATAGAGAGCCCAGCACTAGGTCTTTTTGAGGTGCGCTATAAGGCCAAAAGCACATGGACACCAGACCATTCACACCTATAAGTGCTTTGTGAATATTGCAATCCAGGTTTATTTCTGCTCTACTGTTATAATAACCGTTGCCCTTCTTGGAAGGCAGTCCACTAGATTTTGGAAAATGCCTGTGTGACGGTGTGCCCGTTCAGCCAGAAGGCATTAGTGAGGTCAGCCACTGAATTTGGATGATGAGGTCTGGTTCACAGTCTGCAGTTCCAATTCATACAGAAGGTGTTCAGTGGGTTTGAGGCCAGGGCTTTCTGTATGCCACTTCCACACAAACCTTGGTAAAATATTCCTATTCTGTTTGTGTCTGGCACATAGCATGTTTGCACTTTATTTAGTGTACCGTGTTCATATCATTTTAGAGATTGACATTAACTGTTGATATTTTATGTAAATCATGCATCACACTGCTATTGCAACTAACATTAAACCGTTAATTATTATGTTATACTGTTTCATACTTCACTTAATTTCTTTGTACGTAGTGATCTTAAGAATTAAAACATTGTGTCAAGTTTTGCAAGATTTTGTTTTATTACTGTCTAAAAAGCTTTAACAAAGTTGAAACTGAAAAACTCTCCTAATACAGGTAGTCCTCTACTTACAAACAAGTTCTGTTATACACAATATACCGGACTTTGGACATTTTATACATTCTCTTTGAAAATAGAGACAATACACACATTGAAAATATATACTTTATATACTGTAATTGCAAATATTGGTATATTGGTGAGTTACTTCCATGATCGAACCAGAAATATACCCGTGGTTCGGGTGTATCTGTGAAAATTTATAACTTAAATGTTTGTAAGTCAGGGAGTACTATATTACAGGTTTGATTATTTTACATAAAGAAAAATAATTGCATAAGTATCCACCCACATTGATGTGATACCCCTAAATTAATTCTCTTGATCCCCTACACACATACTGTAGAAGCTATTCAAAAAAAATAGGTCAATCACAGCCTGGACACTTCACAAACCTGGGCGTTTTGGATGAGTAGAAAATAGAGAAAAACATTACCACCAAAAAAATAAATAAATAAATAAATAAATCGAGTCTCAATTCCCAGAACACAATTTTTCTTTGGTCTGAAATTGAACTGTTTGGTCTCAACTGAATCTGACAGCGCTTGAGCAATTTTGACAATAGACAAGCAAAAAATATCAAGGATCCAGATGTGAAAAGCTGTATGAGACATATCTCAGGAGACTGTGGCCTCACACCTCCAGGGTCAATGGTTTGAGTCCTACCTTCATGTCTGTGTGAATGGAGTTTGCTTGGTGGGTTTCCTCCGGGTAATCCAGTTTCCTCCAACATTCCAAAGACACACAAGTTAGTCTTTTTGCATTCCCAAATTGCCCACATTGTACAGTATGAACATGTGCGTGATTGTGCCCTGCAATAGTTTGGCACCCCGTCTGTGGTGTACCCATCCTCATCCATCCTCATCCAGCCAGCAAATTGCTGTATTTACATTTTAAAAAATCCACAATTAGATGGAAAAGTTGCAATTAATTTGTTGTTGCATTACTAAGCTCTAGGGGGCTATTTACAGTGTGCATGGAACTTAGTTTCTCTAATAAGAGAATTTTAGACAGTAAGATGTCTGACTTACTGAGCCATGTAAAATATCATTAATTAAGGGTTTGGAAGTGTTTTGCGTTAATTTTCAATTAAATCTATCTATCTATCTATCTATCTATCTATCTATCTATCTATCTATCTATCTATCTATCTATCTACTGTATCTATCTATCTATCTATCTATGTATGAGCGGTATATATCTGGAAAGACATGGATTTAACAATCCATGCAGTTGTGGGTGGATTGGCATTTGGGATCTGTCTGTGGTGTCTTGTTAAATTGTTCCTATACTGTTTTGAGGATAATAACTATCAGGAAAGGCTCGATTTGAAACATAGCACATTTGTGTGGGCAGCAAGCTCAGTTTGACTTGGCATGTCTCAGCTTATTTTTTTGTTTCTTTTTTTTCATTATTATTATTATTATTATTTATTTATTTATTTGTTTTCCTGTTTCCTTTTTGAACTATAAGAGCAGTGCAGTCTTGCTGGGTTTATCTTTTTGCACGAGTGAGATTTATATTAATCTGCATGCATAATGCGGCAGACTTCATTTGCTAGCATGGTGTTTGAGCTGTGTCTTGCTTCATAATGGATAGCGAGATTTGCAGCAGAGCTATTTTAAAGTGGGCACATTATGTGGGAAATGGTTTTACATCCTTCTTCTCCTGATATGAATTTGGACCCGTCTGTGCCAACACATGGACAGAGTTGAATACAAGGTTGAAATGCCTATAAAGAGGGACTATTATGTAAATTACGTTTATAAGATCTCGGCCTAGTCGCCATCGAGTGCATATTGCAACATCGTTACAGAAAAAAAAGCGCAATATTTTAGCAATAAAAAGTTTAAAGCATTGACGTATAAAATAAGTATATGGTAGAACTCACACTATATCTACTTAGCCCTAGTGGGGAAATAAATGGGCGTGTGTAAATGATGAAATATCAACAGACAGACAAGAAAGACACTTTGCCTGCTGCTCTGTCACGAGAGATAAAAACGCACTGGCCAGTAGATACAGCTGAACATTCTTCTGATGTGTTCTTTATGAATCTGCCATAAACAGGGGCATGGAAAAAAGAAAATGGTTCAAAATAAATGTATAAAACCTTCTGCGCGTGTCATCTGCAAGAAAGCAGAGCAGGAATATTATTTTTGTGAAGGTTGAAGTGACTAATTTGTTGGGACATTACATACACGATGTGGACAAAAGTATGTGGACACACCATCATCACACCCACATTTGGGACTTATGCAAACTGTTGGCATAAACGTTGAAGCACAGAATCATCTAGAATGTCTTTGTTTGCTGAAGTTGGATAAAAATTTGGAATATGATCGACAAGTGCTTATGAATCTGATTTGAACTTCCCATGCATCTCTTACTGTACAGTACATCTCTCTTTATTCTATGTCATATGTCCATAAAATAGCCCCCTTGTTCCTTATATGGTAATATATTGTTTCTATACATCATGCGAATAGCTTTAATGTAGTGGACTCATAAAGTGGACTAATGCCTTTATACCGTAAATACTTTGCTGTTAATAAACCAGGAAGAACATTCAGGCACATCATGCATGCCGTGTGTGTGTGTGTGTGTGTGTGTGTGTGTGTGTGTGTGTGCGTGCGCGCCTGTGTATGTTTGTCTCTCTCCTGGCTGTCAATTCTTCTATCACTTTTAAAAGGGCTTACATTGATTACTACACCATGTCTCCATTCTTCAGTAAGGATTTACAGTGGCTTACTGTAACATTATAATTTCATGCCTCCAGCTTTTTTGTGTCTCTGAGATGTGTACTTTTTTTTTCACTTGAATTTTTCTGAATTGAGAACAAAAAAAAGTCTAAAAAGATGAAACAGATGAAACACTGTCGTGTATGTGACAAATAAAATAAAAATGTAACATTAACACCACTGTCAGGTGAATTAAATAACATTGATAGTTTTTCAATTTTTATATAACCATTTTACATTAATTATATACCAGTAAACTGGCGACAGGATCATGGACACTCAAGGCTTACCCATGTCAACAGGGACCAAAGGCCAGCCTAACTGGTCTGAAAGCACAAATTGCTGAAAACAGTTGGCTATGATAGAAAGGTGCGGCATGGTGGCTTAGTGGTTACCACTGTCGCCTTTCACCTCCAGGGTCAGGGTTCATGGAGTGGGCTCCTGGGGTCTTTGCATGTTCTCTCCATGCTTGGTGGGTTTCCTCCCACAGTACAAATACATGCAGGTTAAGATAACTGGCGTTCATAAATTACTAGGGATGTAACGGTATTGTCACAGTCGAACCAGGCTCCGAACCAAACCCAACTCAGCGCCCCCTGTCACCCGAGAATTAATCACAAACACCTGACATCAATCTACAGGAGTATAAAGGCCACACGCCATCCCACAGTCAACGTCCGGGCTCATTTTGCAGAGAGTGGACCCTACACGCAACGGGCAAGTCAAGAATCGTTTTCTGAATATCCAGTTTACTTACAGTACCAATCTCTCTGTTTCCTGAAGGGTCTTCCTGTCGCAGCTCCAGAGTGGAAAACTCCCTGTATCCGCGGTTTGGACCGCCGCCGGATCGTGCCAAGGACCCAGGTCATAACTCTAGTCTCTCTCTCTCTCTCCTTAGAAATCCAAAGGGACGGAGTACCGAGTTAGCATTGTCACCCGCTAGTGGACGCGCTAACCTAGCCTCTCGGCTAACTAGCCGAAGCCACCCCTTGCCATATCTTTGCCTGATTTCAAATAAAGACTCATTGTTTATACTTTACCCTGTGTGTGAGGTCCGTCACTGTTACAGGTATTGTAAATACAGTCGTACCGCAGTAACAATTTATTTCGATAATACCGTGGACGCATGACTCTATAAAACTATAAGTCTTCTGAGAAAAGTTTGCTCAGGCGAATGAAGCGAACGGGAGGTATCGGGAACTACAATTCCCATCAGCCCAGGCGCGGCCATCATCCTTTGCGGTCTGTTGTCGCTACAGATCCAGTAATGCGCACATCCGATTTAAAACCTGCTTACTCTGTAATGATTAATCACTTTTTCTATCTCTTTTCCTTCGCCGCTAATAGCAGCACCCGCCATTTCCACATTACTGGATCTGTAGCAACAACGTACTGTAGGATGATGGCCGCGCCTGGGCTGATGGGAATTGTAGTTCCCGCTACCTCACGTTCGCTTCATTTGCCTGAGCAAACTTTTCTCATAAGACCTATAGTTTTATAGAGTCATTTCGGTTTCTCTCTGAAAAGAATCAAGAAAGGAAAAAAAAATCCTGTCTCTGTCTGAATAAGTGAGTGAATGAGTTGAGTGTTCTCAAATACTCATTCAGCACATGGGCCAGCTGCAATAAAATAAGTAGGCTGCTATTTTTATTTTTTCAAGAATTCTAAATTGAAACGTTATTATTTTTTTTTTTACGTGGTTTAATTTTTTTTTGTTATTAAAATTGAAAATTTTAAGTTCCTGTTTCAAAGTTTACAGATGGATGGCTAATGCGTATGCCATATGTTCAGTGTTCATGTAAACTGTTTAATAAACACTACTGGCATTTTTTTCGAATCTCTTCATTAGTTTTGTTTTTCCTGTAAATGATTCAATAAATACCGTACCGCGTCATTCATACTGAAGTATTAACATACCGTGAAGTTTTGATACCATTACATGCCTATATGGTGTTTCCATAAACAGGTGTGCCAGATGGCAAGTGGACAGATCAAAATTTAAAAAATAAAATAAAATAAAAAAACAAAGAAAGAAAGGTATTGAAACTCCAAGTGCATCACAGCCTGATGTGTATAGATTTATCAGGCAAAGAGTTCCAGCCTCCAAATCCACCAATCAGACCAAAGGATTGGCTGATAAATTCCATGTGCCAGGGGTAGCTCAGTGGTTAAGGCATTGGACTATGGTTCGGAAGATCCCAGGTTCAAACCCCACAACCACCAAGTTGCCACTGTTGGGCCCTTGAGCAAGGCCCTTAACCCTCAACTGCTCAGATGTGCAATGAGATAAAAATGTAAGTCGCTCTGAATAATAGCGTCTCCTAAATGTAAATGTGCCAAACACCACAGCAGGACTTCAGACATGTCAGAGCTGTTTTGTTGATCCTACTATAGTTTAATAGTATCAGAACCAGACCACATCAATGTATGGTCCCATTTTTACAACTGTGGTAGGACCTCTTTTGGAGGGAATTTGGGAATGCTTATGAGTCTAATCTGCATGTCTTTAGACTGTGGAAAAAACCTGAATCAAGCATGGGGAGAAAATGCAAACTCCATACACACAGACCCAAGGCGGGAAACAAACCCAGACCCTGGAGGTGTAAGGCGACAGTGCTAACCACTAAGTCACCATGTTGCCAAACATACAACAATGTCAGTAAAAGTACATAACAAGCTTTGAATAAAAATTTCAAAGTCTTAGAGCACATGTTGCATTAAGTTTTTACATGTTGTAAAAAGATTAAGGATTTTCTTACATGCCATTAAAGTAGAGGTTCTAGAGTTAGTTTAACTGTCTAAAGTAACAGCAACAACAACAAAAAAACAACCTTTTATACTGACACAAACATGGGGGTAGAACAACCTGTAATTAAACTGCACAAAGCAACTGATGGTAGCTGCATGTTTCTAATTGCATACTGTCAAGAGGACAAAAAACGTCTTGAACACTGGTGTTGCCTTGGCAACCAGGGGAGAAAATGATGGTAATTAATGGGTGCAAAGAAATTTAGAAACAGAGTCTAAACTATTTATACATCGATCTCTTTGTACCGAGTTGTCAGGGTGTGTTCAAGATAAAGCACGTCTCAGAGTTGACTTCACATGGGAAATATATACAGTATCAGGTACTGTAATAATAACATCACAGGATAACCTGCTCTGAGATTTGAAAATTCAGCTTCGTCTTGAACATACTGTATGCCGATATGGCCTGTTGAATGAAATGTTGACGCTTATTGAGCTGTTATAAACAGCATTGTTTGTTTGTTTGCTATAAAATACTCATGGAGTTGGGGTCTGTTCTTCATTAGAGAAGTTTTGATTGACTTTGTCCCTAAACTACGCGCAGGTCCGTCCCTGACCTCTAACTAATAAGGAAAAGAAAAACTGTGCCATCACAACCAATTATAATTCTAACCAGATTCCTTTGGGTATCTCCATATATTCTAGCTAAAGTAATCTTCGTATCTCTGCGTCAATGGTGCTTTATTTGAAATAGTCCTGCGGTGTTTATGTTTTAAGTTGACAAAATCAAAAGAGCCCTAATCTAGAAGAATAAAATCTGTCACTGTCCCACAAAGAGAAATACTTGAACATGTAATTTGAAGGAGCTCAAAAGACAGTTTATACCATCCTGATTACAAAGCATTTATCCTTTCTTATAGAAATCCGTCAGCTTAAATCATTTAAATTGCATATTGATGCATTTCTTTGATGCAGTGCTTTTTAAAATGTGTATTCTTTTCTAACCCTAAGCAAATATTGAATTTTACTAGAAAGTTTTTGGTATAAAAAGACATAAAAAAAAACTATTAGTATTTGTGTGTTATGATAAAGATTATACTTTTGAGTTCCTGCCAGCCTGCATTAAAGTGTTTTGGTGCTGATAAAGGTTATATTTTTCATTGCTGAGAAAGTTTTGTGTAACCTGGTCATGAACTGTTTATTTGTTTCTTATTAGCTAATAACTTTAAACAATTAAAATTCCCATTTTTTTATGCACACATTATCAGCAAAACTGAAGTTCTAAAAAGAGAGCATTAAGCAGCTATTAATTAATGATTAAAAAAGATGTACACACAAACACACACACTTAAATATATATATATATTTTTATAAAAATGTTATTTTGTCATAAATATTGTCATATACACTGATCAGCCATAACATTATAATGCAAAACAATTTGCACATTATTGTCTAGGTTCTAGAGGCAGCTCTGGCACCTCGGTGTGAATTCACAAGATCCAGGACATTAGCAATGGGTGCTTTACCTTGCTGTGGGTTGTGGGATGGGGCTTCTCTAGATTAGTCTTGTTTGTCTGGCACATTCCCTGGGTGCTTGATCGGGTTGGGATTCAAGGGATCAGTGGGCTTGAGCTACTTGCCTGCTGGGCCATGTGCATGGCAGGCTATGGTGCACTGGGTATTCTGGTGACTTTCTATCACGGCCAGCATTGCCTTTTTGGCTTTTCTGTGGGATCAGATCAGACAGTCTGGCCTTTGATCCTAGCAAACATGAGTGAATGTTGGTGCCACTGATCCTGTCAACAGTTTACTGGGATATAACTGATACTCATTGTTGATGTATTAATGTTATGGCTGATTTAGTATAAAATAAAAAAATGTGCACATTATCCATGATAAGTGCTTTTTCCCTTTCTACCTCTTACTTACCCTATTAACCAATTTCCCTTATTATTTTGGTTAACTATATTATTGTTGCTGTCAGTCTTTCGGTTGCTCCTGGTGAGCGGTCACCACAGTGGACCATCAATCAGCACAACAAGTTGGCACAGGTTTTTAACCAGATGCTCGACCTGACGCTACCCTCCCATTTGATCTAAATTTGGGATCGGCACTGCATGCAGAGGATGGGTTCGACACTGGGGCTCAAAACTAGATCCTTAGATTCCCAAACCACAACCTACAGTAAAGCCTCAGCCGCCTGAGCTACCTCTCCCAGGTTATCTATATTACTGTGGCTTGACAATACTAGAAACATGGGCATGGTTTACACATACAGTATAACACTTCTCAGAATGAAAATGGAGTCCTTTAAGTACCATTTCATTATAATCACATTACAATATACTGTAAAGAACGTCATACAGATATGCTGCCTTTGCATGGCACATTGTCTGTATTAACTGTATAGAGCACCTGCTAAATGAATGGAAACTGTTTGGGTTGGGCTAAAACCTGAATAGTGCTTTTCTTATCTGTGAAAGTATTTTTTTTCCCTTTGGGATTCAATAGGCACATGTACTATATAGGATATATATATATATATATATATATATGGTTCTATGGCCAGGGTTGCTAGGCTATTTGTACAAAATGCACCTCTGTTAACTCATTTTCTTTCAAAAAGTTGACGTAAAAGAAGATAAATGTATTTATTTATAAACAAAAATCTGGCCTCTGGACTCGTCATTTCGTGTATTGAGATGGGAATATATCTCATATCAATATAGTCATACAGTATATATTGTATGTACTGTATAAGTATATATGAGATATATATTTCTTTATAATTTAATTAACAAAAAAGGCCATGGCTGCCTGCCATCCATCAGTTTAAAATCCCATAACCTGATATTCCACTACAGTCACAACTCTACATTTACACTCCAGTTAGCAATGTACAGAGGGTACTTTTATATGGTTTGTATAGTGCTACACCACATTGGGGAATCATGCAGCAGAGTACAGCAATAAGGCACAAAAAAACTCCATTTCACATAGGACACCAGGGCAAGCAGGTTTACTACCCCCTGACTGTAACAAACTGTCAACGTACTGAATATACAATATGTATAAAATTTTACCCAACAGAACAAAACTCAGTGGAATAATCTGTCATATTCACCCACCCATATAAAAGCAAATAGTAATACAATAGAGTGAAAATATACACTGATGAGGCTGTTATGATGTCATAACTGATAATTACCTGATGAGAAGGAGATACAGTAATACATTAATTTCTCAGTAATCTTATTGCACAGTACTAGCTCCTTAATGTTGCTTATTAAGTTATGTTTATGTTTCCTGTCAGCTAGGGTTATTATTGAATCTTGTTGCCATCACTGAAATTACATAACAATGAGAACATACAGTGGTGTGAAAAACTATTTGCCCCCTTCCTGATTTCTTATTCTTTTGCATGTTTGTCACACTTAAATGTTTCTGCTCATCAAAAACCGTTAACTATTAGTCAAAGATAACATAATTGAACACAAAATGCAGTTTTTAAATGAAGGTTTACGTTATAAAGGGGGAAAAAACCCTCCAAATCTACATGGCCCTGTGTGAAAAAGTGATTGCCCCCCTTGTTAAAAAATAACTTAACTGTGGTTTATCACACCTGAGTTCAATTTCTGTAGTCACCCCCAGGCCTGATTACTGCCACACCTGTTTCAATCAAGAAATCACTTAAATAGGAGCTACCTGACACAGAGAAGTAGACCAAAAGCACCTCAAAAGCTAGACATCATGCCAAGATCCAAAGAAATTCAGGAACAAATGAGAACAAAAGTAATTGAGATCTATCAGTCTGGTAAAGGTTATAAAGCCATTTCTAAAGCTTTGGGACTCCAGCGAACCACAGTGAGAGCCATTATCCACAAATGGCAAAAACATGGAACAGTGGTGAACCTTCCCAGGAGTGGCAGGCCGACCAAAATTACCCCAAGAGTGCAGAGACAACTCATCCGAGAGGCCACAAAAGATCCCAGGACAACATCTAAAGAACTGCAGGCCTCACTTGCCTCAATTAAGGTCAGTGTTCTCGACTCCACCATAAGAAAGAGACTGGGCAAAAACGGCCTGCATGTCAGATTTCCAAGGCGCAAACCACTTTTAAGCAAAAAGAACATTAAGGCTTGTCTCAATTTTGCTAAAAAACATCTCAATGATTGCCAAGACTTTTGGGAAAATACCTTGTGGACCGACGAGACAAAAGTTGAACTTTTTGGAAGGTGCGTGTCCCGTTACATCTGGCGTAAAAGTAACACAGCATTTCAGAAAAAGAACATCATACCATCAATAAAATATGGTGGTGGTAGTGTGATGGTCTGGGGTTGTTTTGCTGCTTCAGGACCTGGAAGGCTTGCTGTGATAGATGGAACCATGAATTCTACTGTCTACCAAAAAATCCTGAAGGAGAATGTCCGGCCATCTGTTCGTCAACTCAAGCTGAAGCGATCTTGGGTGCTGCAGCAGGACAATGACCCAAAACACACCAGCAAATCCACCTCTGAATGGCTGAAGAAAAACAAAATGAAGACTTTGGAGTGGCCTAGTCAAAGTCCTGACCTGAATCCTATTGAGATGTTGTGGCATGACCTTAAAAAGGCGGTTCATGCTAGAAAACCCTCAAATAAAGCTGAATTACAACAATTCTGCAAAGATGAGTGGGTCAAAATTCCTCCAGAGCGCTGTAAAAGACTCGTTGCAAGTTATCGCAAACGCTTGATTGCAGTTATTGCTGCTAAGGGTGGCCCAACCAGTTATTAGGTTCAGGGGGCAATTACTTTTTCACACCGGGCCATGTAGGTTTGGATTTTTTTTCTCCCTAAATAATAAAACCCCTCATTTAAAAACTGCATTTTGTGTTTACTTGTGTTATCTTTGACTAATAGTTAAATGTGTTTGATGATCAGAAACATTTTGTGTGACAAACATGCAAAAGAATAAGAAATCAGGAAGGGGGCAAATAGTTTTTCACACCACTGTAGTTATTAGGATAACAAAACTATCAAATAGTTTTTTGCAGTTAAAATAACTATTTTCTTATGTATCAATAATAAAAAAAATTAAGTATAAAATATTGTTTATATAAAATAAATGATATGGTAATGAACATGGAATGACTTCAACACAGGCTGAATTTTTTTAATCATGTGAAATAAAGACTTTAAAACAATATCCACATGGTTATTCTCATCTTTTGTATATAATATTTATTACTTTCATTATTTTTTAAATAAATTTGTGTTCCAATCGTGCACTGTTGGAAGAAAGAAATGCATGACAAACTGGTTAGAGAAAACAGGTTATGCAGTTTTATAATATCTCAAACAGTAGCATTTAGCAAATGGTAAACTAAAATCTCTCGACGACAGGGCTCAAAGCTTCATTCACAAAATTATTAGCCTAGAGCCTTAGCTGCCCAAGCCACCACTTCCACAGCGTAATGTCTTCTTGTAAAAATAGTTCACCTTGAAGGTAGCTCAAGCGCACAACTCAGTTTTTATCCACATTTCCATCTAGAAGCTTTTTTATAATGAAAATTACAGTTCAACAGTAACCGCGCTGCAATTATGGGAAGCCAGTGGGGTCAAGCTTGGTCATATGATTAATTTCTTAGTTTAAACAGCCGCTATTATGCTTTTTCAAATATGATCTTACATGCAGTGTGTCATGTAGCTGTATGTAAACATAAACTATCTGCACTATCTGTGACGCTGACAGTGCACGATAAATGACGGTTTTTTCTATAAAAAAAAAAAAAGAGTCGGCTCACATTCGCCTAAACGAGTCGTTAGCAAATCTATTTTTACTCTGTTACGAATATACTCCGTAACATATTTGCATAATGTCCGCCCACGTTCCACGTCACAAACAACTTGCCCGCCATCTTACAATTAACATTACCACACTCTTGTTAATGTGACCGAGTTTATTTACTCAAGAATATAAACGTTTGCTTTATCTACTTGTTTGTGTTTGTCATTTTTGCTCACCGGCCTTTTAACGCAACACCGACACAAAGATAAAAGACCTCTCGATTTTTGTAGCCACAGTTAATATATCATTAGCTGGTCTATGTATTGACGGGTCTCCAGAGCCGTCGTTCAGTTATGGTAATGGGCGTTTTGTTTTCCGACACACGCTGTAGCGGTAGACGAATCATAAAGGACCGCACCATCTGACCAATCACAGGAGTGAGGGCTCACGGAAAGGAGGGGTTTAGACAAACTGAATCTTCGAACTGCTTCACACGAGTCGTTACGAATCATTTAGAAATGGGGTAAAATTAGATCTATTTTTGTAGAAAACTAAAGTGTTTTTTGACCTTGCATACATGTACAGTAAACCTGTTTTAAGAGACTCATTAAGCAATATTAGCAACCTTTAAAATGGCATAATGGGGCACTTAAAAAATTAGTGAAGCGTTAAAGTTTCTGGATTAATCACATGCATTAACATGTTAATATTGACAGCCCTACAGTAAATTAAATTAAATCAAATAACACAGATGGAATTGAAATGGATTCCTAATTTATCCTAATTTTAATTGCTTGAGTGTCCAATCTTTTTTTAGGGGAAGGCTGAAGTATGAATGTTGGTCTACATTAAACATCGTGACAGGGATTCCAGTCTGTAAGTTTTAACTTCAAGAGGAAAAACATTTCTTATTCTTCTTGTTTTTTTTTTTCTTTTTTGTAAATAAAACCCCACAAATGCAGCTTCAGCTACATTAAAAAACCTTGTCATTGAAAGATCATCACAAGGTTAGTAAGACATCTGTAGACACACACAAACACACACACACACGCACACACAGTTGCACGAACACACACAAACACAAACTCGCTTAGGCAGAGGAAAATGGCTGACACAAGACTTTTGCAGACACGAAAAATCACCTCTGACTGGATGAAATCTCATTTAGCAATATCTGTCATGCTGCTTAATAATACAGAAGTAAACATAGAGGGTAATATAATAACCAAGGGAAAATGTATTGAGAGGATAAAATACTGAAGACAACAACAAATGAAGAGCAAGAGCAATATTGTGTCCTAGCCGCTCAAGCACAGGACATCTGAGGATAAATAATAAATAGTAATAAACTTCAGTTCTCAGCATGGCTCAGCAACAATCTCACCCTCAGCACACTCTAAACACTCCATCTCAGCAGAAGTCAAAACAGCTTTAGTTTTTCCCCAGCTAATTAAGAATGCTATATTACCTAAACATTTTTGCTAAATTTTAAATGTACACTATATCATATTTTATGTGCTCATTTTACTCTTGATAATATTCCAATGCCATTTGCTTATCTAATCCTTCTAATAATTCAACTTAAATGTTAGTTTCTTTAATTCACATAATACTTTTCTAGTCTGTGTTTGTAATTTGCTTTCAGTCGACAAACTTTTTTAGGTTTACCTTTATTCACTCACTCATTGTCTTACAACCTCTATTTAGTCATGCCAGTTAGCCTAATCTGCATGTCCTTGGACTATGAGATGAAACCCATCACGGGAAGAACGTCTCGGGTTACTTTGCAGTAACCCTGTTCCCTGAAAGGCGGGAACGAGATGCTGCGTAAAACGCTATGGGAACCATTTTGTCGCGTTGCCGGTCGTGAAGCATGCTGTGAAAACACGCCAAAGTTTTTGGCTATATATAGTCTCGACCAGGTGACGTCATCTGATCAGATGCAGGTGGAGGCTATAAATACAGGTGAGCCGGCATCAAACCTCAGATTAATTTGTCTGAACGGACGTCCGGTCACGTGGTAGTGCGGCATTCGGATGCAGCATCTCGTTCCCGCCTTTCAGGGAACAGGGTTACTGCAAAGTAACCCGAGACGGTCCCTTTCAAGGCTACACTTCAATGCTGCGTAAAACGCTATGGGAACGAGAATACCAACGCCGCCGAACTACAGGTGTCTGGACCCCAAGGTTGTGTAGCGTGTGCGCACAAAGCCAAGAAGGTCTCAGAACTGTGCCTGGGCAGCTACCTAGGGGGCAGTGAGCCCGGAGTAGCATGAACATCCAGATTATAAATGTAAGAATGTGTGCGGGGAGGACCAACCCTTGGCGCCACACAATTACTGCAGGGGATACTTCCTGCTTCCCAGAGGCGAAGTGAGCCCACGCGCCTCATAGGAGAGGGCAATATGCATCTCTCACCCAGTATAGTGGCACTCTGACTTACGCCACTAGCTGATGCGATGGACGTGAATCTGAAGAGCACATACTGGACAGTAAGTGAAGTTTCTCCTGCTCCGAAGCTGTAAAAGGCGGAGGACAGAAGGCTTCAAACAATGCAGCTAAAAACATCCTGAGGGTACTAGGGCACAAGCCCAAGGACAAGCTTTTCCTGCAGAAGCTCCAGCACTGAAACATTTCGGCAGTGGACTGGGTCTACCTGCTTGGCACCCACTTGTTGCAGGGGAATACCTGGTTGAATGAGCCCTGATTCCTAGAGGCGAAGTGAGCCCACGCGCCTCATAGGAGAGGGCAATAGCATCTCTCATCCAGAGCATGTAGAAGCTGCTCTGACCTACGCCACTAGTTGATGCGGTGGACGTAGTTCTGAAGAGCACAAGCTGGACACAGCAAGTGAAGTCTCTCCTGCTCCGAAGCTGTAAGCGCGGAGGACAGAAGGCTTCAAAAGCAATAGGGTGCCTGTTGGGTTTATAGAGCTTTCGGAAGATAGTTGAGAGAGAATGCAGTCACGTACGTCCTGAGAGTACTAGGGCACAGACCCGAGGACGGAAACTCCAGCACTGAAACAATTCGGCAGTGGACTGGGTTTACCTGCTTAGCAGATACTTGCTGCAGGGGAATACCTCTTGCTAATGCAATAGATGAGGCAATGACCATGGTTGAAAGAACCCTGATTCCTAGAGGCGAAGTGAGCCCAAGCGCCTCATAGGAGAGGGCAATAGCATCTCTCATCCAAAACATGTAGAAGCTGCTTTGACCTACACCACTAGCTGATGCGGTGGACGTAAATCTGGAGAGCAGTAAAAGGCGAAGCATATCTTGGAAGGCAAGAGGTCCGCCTTGCTACATGAAAATCTCTCCCTGACTACTTCGGAGTGGGGTTCCCATTCCCTGTCTGTCAGAGATAGACTGGACAGTACTACTGCTCCCGCATCCATGCTGGAATGTAAATCGCCCTGAGGGACAGGAACCTGGTGCGCTAGCTGTTAGCGGCGCAAGCACAGTCCGCCCTGGCGATAATATATGAGACTGCCATAGTGTTGTCCACCGCTCTAGGACATGGCAGCCTCTCAACTGCTGGAGGAAGTGCTTTAGGGCCAGAAATAGAGCCATCATCTCGAGGCAATTGATGTGCCATGCGAGAAGATAGCCTCTCCAGCTCCCTTGGGCTTGACGGTCATGAGACCACACCCCAGCCTGTGAGGGAAGCATCTGTCATTAGCCTCAGCGACGAAAAGATGAACTTAGAGTGGGACCCAGAGTAGAGACCGGGGTCTGAACCACGTAGAAAGGGTACGAAGCACCTGGCGCGTAAACCCCTGGTTCTTAGCCACAACTTGGAATGCTCTCATGTGCAGAAGGCCCAAAGGTGTCACCGTGGATACAGCTGCCATGAGAGCTAGGATGTCTGAAAGTGATGGTCACTTTCTGGTCTAGCTTGTTTTCCTTTAGGGTGTTGAGAATGGGTTCGACACGAGCGGGAGACAGCTGTGCCCGCTTATGACCGAATCCCATATGGCACCCAATGTGTTGTCCTCTGAACAGGAAAGAGCACGCTTTTGTGGCGTTGGGTCCCAGTCCTGAGAACAGAGATGAGCTAGGACGACATGCTGATGTCGAAGCACTAGCCACCGGATGCCCTGGGACTCCCGTAAGAACCAGGGCTAAATCCGTGCATTTTGTATGTGTGCGGGTGAGCTAGACCAATGGAAGGACCCGATACTGGTAAGCTTCGCCCCCGAAAGCGAACCTCAGGATCTTCCTGTGTTGTAGCAATGTTTCTGTATGAAAGTAAGCGTCCTTAAATCGATTGTCAGAAATCAATCGCTTGGTAGGGTAGAGAGCAATCACCTTGACAGTCAACATTTGAACTGTATTATTGATTTTCAGATAGCGGGAGAGCCCGCAGAATCTGGAAAATTGGACGCAGCCCCCGTTCCTCTTGGGAACCAAGAATACCGACTGTAGTAGCCTGACTCACTGTCTGGTGGGGGAACATGTTCCATGGCCCCCTTCCCCGGCAGCTTTTTCAGCAGATGCGCACTTTCTGGTTTCATGGAAGTGGAGACCACGCCATTGAAAACACAGAAGGTGAAGTGAGAACTGAATCCTGTAGTTCCTCTCTCCAGTGCTTAGTACCCAAGGAGATATATCGTACTTGGCAGTAGCTTCCACGCTGCCAGTTTCTCAGAAAAGGGCAAAAGTTTCGGCAGCTTGGTTAAACGGGGGGGGGGGGAAGTAGGAATGTGTGTTAGATGTTCGGCATCCTGAAACATGGCAGGAAAAACCGAAGAACTAAAAGCCTATTGGAGACACTGTTGCTCCCATCAGATTAAAAAAAGTCAGAGATAAAACACTTGCACCTTGGTACAACAGTCATACTGTACTCGCGCCCTAAAGAGAGCAACCCGTAACCTCGAGCGAAAATGGAGGAAAACTAAATTAGAATTTTTTCGAATTGCGTATAAAGACAGTATGTGCAGCTATAGACAGGCTCTAAAAACTGCTAGGACCGAGCATCTTAGCCAACTGATAGCAAGAAACCAAAACAATCCCAGGTTCTTATTTAGTACAGTGGCTCGCCTAACAAAACCTAAGATGCCCGCAGAGAGTATCCCATCACAGTTTAGAAGTGAAGACTTTATGGACTTCTTTAATGAAAAAATCAATAATATCAGGAAGGAAATAATGGAGGTTCAACCTCTAATAGTATCTCACGATCCAGTTCAGCCTATAGCTTCACATTTAGATTTTCACTGCTTTACAGGTATACAGTAGGACAGGAAGAGCTGTATAAACTCATCACCTCGGCTAAATCAACAACGTGCCTGTTAGACCCAATCCCAACCAGATTTTTAAAAGAAGTGATGCTTACGGTTGGAGAGCCACTCCTAAACATTATTAATTCTTCATTACATTTAGGTCACGTCCCTAAACCTTTCAAGTTAGCAGTTATTAAGCCGCTTCTTAAAAAATCTAATTTGGACGCGAATGAAATAACAAATTACAGACCGATTTCAAACCTCCAGTTCATATCAAAAATACTAGAAAAAGTAGTATCAGCTCAAGTTTGCACATTCTTGCAGGATAACAACATCCTTGAAGAATTTCAGTCAGGTTTCAGGCCCCATCATAGCACAGAATCTGCACTAGTTAAGATTACAAACGACTTGTTTTTAGCTTCAGACCAAGGCTGCATCTCATTGCTAGTCCTGCTTGATCTTAGTGCTGCATTCGACACTATAGATCATAATATTCTCATAGATCGCTTACAAAATTATATAGGTATTCAGGGACAGGCATTAAAATGGTTTAGATCTTACCTGTCTGATCGCTACCATTTTGTAGATCTAAATGGAGAACCGTCTGGTGTAATGCCAGCGAAATATGGGGTCCCACAAGGGTCAGTTTTAGGACCTCTGTTGTTCTCAATATACATGCTTCCCTTGGGTAACATCATTAGAAGACATGGGATTAGTTTCCATTGTTATGCTGATGATACCCAATTATATATCTCAACCAAACCAGATGAAATACCTAAGTTGTCTAGATTAACTGAGTGTGTCCAGGACATAAAAGATTGGATGACCAATAACTTTCTTTTATTAAATTCAGATAAGACAGAGATATTACTTATTGGCCCAAAAACCAGCACACAACAGCTTTCACAATTCAGCTTGCGCTTAGAAGGATGTACTGTTATTACCAGCTCAGCAGTAAAAGATCTGGGAGTAATATTAGACAGTAACTTGTCTTTTGAAAATCACATTTCAAATATCACAAAAACAGCCTTTTTCCATCTTCGAAATATTGCTAAACTTAGGAACATCTTATCCGTATCTGATGCAGAAAAACTAGTTCATGCATTCATGACCTCCAGACTGGACTATTGTAATGCATTACTAGGTGGTTGTCCTGCATCCTCAATAAACAAGCTTCAGTTAATCCAAAATGCAGCTGCCAGGGTTCTCACTAGATCCAGAAAATATGATCATATAACCCCAATATTATCATCCCTGCACTGGCTACCTGTTCAGTTTAGAATAAATTACAAAATAGTATTACTTACATACAAGGCCTTAAATGGTTTAGCTCCCACATACCTAACCAGTCTTCTGATGCGCTACAATCCACCACGCGCCTTAAGATCACAAAGCTCCGGACTTCTGGTAGTTCCCAGAATTTCAAAATCTACAAAAGGGGGTAGGGCTTCTTCATATTTAGCTCCAAAGCTTTGGAATAGCCTTCCAGACAGTGTTCGGGGAGCAGACACGGTTTCTCAGTTCAAAAGTAGACTCAAGACGCATCTTTTTAATCTGGCATACACATAACTCATCCCAGTACTCATACTCCAGTACACCTATACCGAATGGCAACTACGCTAATTCTCCCCATCTGTTCTGTATTTCTCTACCCATCCCGAGGCATCGGGAGATTTTGCCAGCTTCAGTAGACAAAGGCCGACCCTGCGAGGTTCCTGAGGCATCCAGAGAAGTACAAGCTCCAGCTGGATTCAGCTTTATGATGGTTGGAGCTACACATGCTGCTCCTGTGCTTCCAGTGATCCAGACCTCATCTGCCCTCTGCACCTACTGACTCATCCCTATGCTGAACTGGTCTTCATGTCAATTTAAATAATTTCTGTCATATTGAATTTTCACCTGCACAACACACAAGATGTTATATCATTTCTATCTGTTGTCGCCCAAATGAGGATGGGTTCCCTGTTGAGTCTGGTTCCTCTCAAGGTTTCTTCCTAATGCCATCTCAGGGAGTTTTTCCTTGCCACCGTCGCCGTCACCCTTGGCTTGCTCATCAGAGAAATTTCATTCATTCGTCTCATTATCTGCACATTTTTCTCACACATCCACACTTCCAATTATTTTCTTTTCTATAATTATTATTATTATTTGTTTTTATTTATTTATTTTCTATTATTATTATTTTATTTATTTATTTATTATTATTATTATTATGATTTGTTAAATTTCTTTAATTTTTGTGAAGCTGCTTTGAGACAATGACCATTGTTAAAAGCGCTATATAAATAAAATTGAATTGAATTGAATTGAAGACTGGTGTTGCCCGAAACACCAGTGGTGGCGGAGCAAACACTCCCCGACAAGGGAGAACACTTACTCGTTTGAAAGGAATTCTGGGTGCCTCTCCCTATTGGGGGGCCACCCTCATTTATTTTATTTTACATATATATATATATATATAATTTTTTAAAAATTATTTATTTATTATTATTATTTTTTTAAATCAGTCTGACCTCCTAGGGCAGATAGTGAAACGCGGCGCACCCCAATTTTTACGAGGAGGTGCCCGGGTCCAAAAAAAATTGTGGCAGACAATCCCGACTCTTGAGCACGGCAGGGAGGGAATTTCCCAAAAGCTTGTTCGTATAACTTCGCTCCAGAACCTAGTGGCAGCTGAGTCAACGACATCACTAAACAGGCCGGAAGGCGAGATAAGCCGGAAGGCGCCGGAAGGCGCCACCTTAATGCGAGAGGGGCATTAAGGAGAAATGCACTATCCTATCCTTGATGCGCCTAAGATTTAGCCACAGGTGCCTCATGTGAAAACCGTAGCAGCCATAGAACGGCCGAAAACACGAGCCGTCTGCTTTGTTGCACGAAGAGACAAGTCTGTAGCTCGACATAATTCCAATATGCCTTATCTTGAAGAGCCCCGCCTGTACTCAAGTCTCTCAGCAGGTAAGCCTGGTAGGCCTGCAAAACCGCCATGGTGTGCAGTGGAGCACCAAGCTGACCTACTGCCTGAAAAGCTTTTCCCTCCAGGGAAGATAAAAGTCTACACAGCTAGAAAGGAAGTATAAGCTTACCAGGGAGGATGATGTCCCAGGAGAGAGATAGCCTGTGAAGCGTCTCTACTATCTGGGTGTCATCATATAATCCCGCGTTTCCATATCAACTATATTTAAATAAATAAATAAGTCGATGGCAGGAAAAACACAGCATGAATACAGCTTACTCCATGAAAGGGTTAACTCATATGGAGAGAGAGCTAAGAGGGGGGGGGCGGGAGAGCGTCGTTGAGACTCCGTCCCCGGCCACCCGACAGAAGCTGCCGTCTACTGCTTTTTTTTTTTTTTTAAGTGCTTAAGGCTATTTTCATCTCCGCTAAGCAAGAGAGGAATCTTCGTGATGAGAACGCGGAAGAAAAGGGGCTTACCTCTGTCTGCCGTAGCTCTGTCAGATGCACGAGTTTTAAGCCAGGAATGCGCGGCGCGCGCAGCACTAGTCGAAGCAGTGTAGAGATCGCACTCCGATATGGATTATCACACACGGAGGGACATCTAGTTTAAACTCGTCATATTGGTGAGTTAAACACCTTCTTATTTTGCTGGTTTAAACACAAACACGCTTCACAACAAGGCTTTGAAGACAAATGATCTGAAGCCTTGAAAGGGAACATGTAAATTCCACATGCACAGTCATAAGCCTGGAGGTACGAGGCCACAGTACTAACTCGACCTGACTGCCTATAACATTGCACGCATTTGTACTGTAACTGTATCATTTACTGTATATTACTTGTACAGTACTACAGTATATTGTAACTTTTTTTGTGTAAGCTTGTATTTACCCAAATCTTAGCTGACGTGCAGAGAAACAAATCTATAATAAAAAAAAATATATATTTTATAATAAAAATTTATAATTAAACTGCATTAGTTTTATTTAAGTTTTTATAATAAAACTGCAAAGTTGGCATGTACATTGAAGATATTTGCAAAAAAAAAATATTTACAGGGGATGTAAGATGAGCAACAGAACACATCAAGATGGTTTTAAAAATGCTTGTCTGTCTATTTGTCTGTTTGTTTGTGCATGCACCATGTAAAACCTACTGAACAAATTTTTATGGTTTTTAACAGGTGCATTTGGCCGAGCTTGAGGTAACATATAGGCTTTGTTTCATTGCAATCTGCCCACGGGAAGAGAAGATATGCTGCTTTGAAATTTAAGTAAAAAATTTTCTTATCATAAAATAATTGACCTTGAAAAACTCATTAGTTTATCTTAAAATTCAACAGATGGCTCTGTACAATTTTTAATATGTGCTTATGAGTGTGCGATTGAAATCTACTTATTAAATGTGATCTCACACCATCATTCCGCGCACGTCACAGGAACACATAAAAATTTTAGTTCTGATATTGTGAACTTTTGTACCTTGATGTATAAAATCTATAAAATAACCCCCTCATTGTGCTTCCTCATTCCTTATACAGTATGGTAATATGTCCTATATCCTGTGGCATGCATATGGCTCTCTGGAACAATTTAGTCTGATGTTAATGTGCTTTTCTTATCATCTGTCTGTCTCCAGGTTTCCATATGACTTATATGCTAATTACTTTTTCTTTTCTTTTAAGATCTAGGACATACAAGGCATCCAGTCAAAAGGCTTAGATATGTACTCCTTGCTGATAATAAACAGAAAACTTCTGAGACATCACATGTGTGTCTGTTTGTTAATTTCTCTCAGTTCATGGCCATCTGGTAAGCATGCCGAGGTGAGATGGACTCATCAAGCAGAATTCTTTATTTCATTAATTATAAAAATAACAAAACCTCTACAAACATCAGAAACACAAAGAGAAATTAGAATTAATTAATTAATTAATGGTGACACTATGCAGATCAAGGACACAGCAGACTCCGGGTCAGATGACTGGTGGACTTTTTTGTTTGTCTGTGCCTTTGCACAGAAGAAAAAGGCAAACACATAAAAAAAAAAAATTGGCACCTTTGCAGCAGCTTTGTCCAGTTTAGTAACCTGCAGTTCAGCTTTGCTCGGCTCTGCTGTCAATCAGCTAGACAACCACACACCCACATCCCTTCTCACTCACCCACTCACCCACTCACCTTATAGGGGTAAAGAAGGAGAAAAAGCACATTTAAATAAGCATTTCCTCCATCGACTCTACTCCCACTCCAGACTTCAGTTAAACCACACCCCACCTATCACATGCACGAAATTGGAGGAGATAATATTTTATATTCCCTAATTATGAAACCCCAGCATTAGAAACTTAGATAAAAAATGTAGATTAAGACATTTTTGGGTGTTTAATGATATATTTGGTTTCATTCAGTAGCTCATGTTATGTCGCAAATTTCTCCTTTTCATTGTCAGGTGAATCTGAAACTTCTATGGATGCTGGATGCAATGTAGGAAGTATAGTACCAGAGAAAGTATTGACTCAGGAGGAACATGTAGAAAAGTTGTAATTTTCCAATGCGACCACTGATTCAGCACCCATAAAAAGGATTAAAACAATTTAGTTAGTTGGAGGAGTCTGTAGTGCTCCTGAAAAATTTTTTTGCATATCAGCTGAAACCCAACTTTAGTGAGTTTGTTTTAAATGGTGCCTTGTAAAACCTTGGGCTGAAGAACATTTTTCTCAACAGTACATACAGTATACAATAGTGGTGACAAGATCATAGCCACACAAGGGTTATCCATTCCCGTTGCAAACAAAGGCTTATTATATTGTCTAAATGCAGAATAAATGCAGAATTAATTGGCAATAACATCAAAGCTGACGATGAAGGAAATGCACCAGAACACCCAGTGCATCACAGCCCCATCACACATTGCATCATCCATGCAGAGTTCAAGGTTGTTGATCTGACATCTAATCCCTATCCGATCAAGTTCCCATGCAATGTGCTGGACAAACAACTCAGATCCATGGAGGTCCCACTCACAACCCGCAGGACTCATGCACACCCTCAAATGTCTTGTGGAGATATCTTCTAATCATTCTCTGATCCCTAGCTGTTGGCTGGTAGCGGGTCCTGGCCCCATAGCCAGTGCATTGCTGTGGGTGCTGTTGAATTCCAGACATTATGCTTCCATTTCTAGTGGTTGGTGACTACGATCCTGGCATCGCTTACCGTATGTTGAGATGGTGGTTCTTCAGATCTTCCACGATCTTCGTTCTTTTGAGTCAGATATGCTTTGGGGCCGATTGCTGGATATTCCACTGCCCACTGGGTTGGCTGTTGTTGCCAGAGGAGTGTGTGTAGACACATACTGTACATACACACACACACTGTAACAAATTGCTGTATTTTTTACAGCAAAATTATACAGAAACTTACCATTTTGCCTTTTTACAATTTATTGCTGTAATTTGCAATGCATTATGGGTTATACAGGGTTTCACAAGTGTTAACTGTATATTTCACTGTTAGCTGGAATTAATTTACAGGTAGGAGGTGCTTTCACTGTATCTTAAATATTTTTACAAGAATTTACTGTGCTGTTGCATCATGGTATTGCGCCGGCTGATATGGTTTGAAATCTGGTGGACTGAAGCATAGCGACAACAGCTAAAGAAGTTCAATTAAATTTACTTCCATAAGTATGAATTATTTCTTTTAATGTACAAACCGGATTCCAAAAAAGTTGGGACACTAAACATATTGTGAATAAAAATTGAATGCAATGATGTGGAGATGGCAAATGTCAATATTTTATTCAGAATAGAACATAAATCACGGAACAAAAGTTTAAACTGAGAAAATGTATAATTTTAAGGGAAAAATATGGTGAATCAAAATGTCATGGTATCAACAAATCCCCAAAAAGTTGGGACTTTTTTACCAGTAAATTATTGTAAATTCTACAGTATGTTCTTTACAGTGCACAAGCACACACACTCCTTTGAGCAGTTGATATTGAGTTGATGTGTCTGCTACTTATGATCTGAAAAGCCTTTATAAAGCTCTAACCTGAGGTGCTGTTTATAAATTGGTGATTTTTGAGGCTGCTAACTCTAAATTTGTTACGGTCCGGACGGGCGTGGTGGATCCAAGTGCAGAGCGCGTGTTGTTAAATGCACTGATTACCTTGTGAAGATGAGGCGTGCGTTGGCCGCGGTGCAAAGCAGGGGTGCTGTGCTTGCTTCGTGGAGAAGAGTCGCGGTGGTGAGCATGCGTGGGTCAAAGCCGAGAAGACAAACAGGGTCCGTGATCCGAATTCGTGGTCGAGATGCGAGAGTGGGGTTCGTTATCCAGAAATCCAAACAAACAACAATCCAATACAAGAAGCAAAGCCGTGATCCGTAAAACAAAGCGTGAGTCGAGATCCGAGTAGCAAGGCAGGTGAAATCGCTGGAGAATTGGGCATTAAGGCACACAATAATCTGGCAAGGGGTGGTTGTTTGTGAGCAAGTTAAATAGAGCAGGGTTGTGATTGAAATGAGGAACAGCTGTGCTGGAGCCGGTTAATGAGGTGGCAAAATTGAAACTGTGAACTGGAGTATGGAATGGATTTGTGGGAGATCATGGCTTGGTTTGACAGGTGGGCGTGACCTGGTGTGCCGTGACAGTACCCCCCGCCCTACGAACGCCACCTGGCGTTCTTGAGGGGGCCTCAGGGTGAAGTTGGTGAAAATCCGTGATCAGAGAGCGATCCAGAATAAATCTGGCTGGAACCCAGCTCCTCTCCTCTGGTCCGTAACCTTCCCAGTCCACAACGAGACGAGAGGCTAGGTGTTGCACCAATGAGGCTACAGAAAGCCTTCCAGAATTGGGCTGAGAATTGGGGGCCCCTGTCGGAGACTATGTCTAAAGGGAGGCCATGGAGACGAAATACATGGTTAATCATGAGCTTTGCGGTTTCTTTGGCGGAAGGGAGTTTGGGTAGAGGAATAAAGTGAGCGGCTTTGGAGAAACGGTCAACTATGGTGAGTATACATGTGTTATTGTTGGAGGAGGGTAGTCCAGTGACAAAGTCAAGAGCGATATGGGACCATGGGCGGTGGGGGATGGGGAGAGGTTTGAGTAGACCCTCGGGTGGACGGTTGGGTGCTTTGTTTCTGGTGCATATGTCGCATGCGACCACAAAGTTTCTTACATCTTCTGTGATGGATGGCCACCAGAATCGTTGCTTTAGTAGGGCAAGAGTGCGGGTAGCCCCTGGATGGCATGCTAACTTTGAGTTGTGGCCCCACTCTAATACTGAGAGACGGACTGAGGCTGGGACGAAGAGCTTCCCGAGAGGGACGTTACTAGGACCAGGCTCATGCTCTAGTGACTGCAGGACTTGGTTTTCTACTTCTAGCCGAGTAGCAGCCACCAGGCATTGGGGCGATAGGATGGTTTCTGTAGTCAGTTTGTCCCGAGGGGTGGTGAATTGTCGAGACAGGGCATCGGGTTTAGTGTTCTTAGAGCCCGGACGGTAAGACAACGTGAAATTAAACCGGGAAAAGAACAGCGACCAGCGTGCCTGACGTGCGTTCAGTCTCTTCGCCGACTTGAGATATTCGAGGTTTCTATGATCTGTCCAGACGAGAAAGGGGTGTTCGGCTCCCTCCAGCCAGTGTCTCCACTCTTCTAAAGCGAGCTTAACTGCCAAGCGCTCACGATCTCCGATGTCATAATTACGTTCAGGGGGTGTCAGCCGGCGAGAGAAGAACGAGCATGGGTGAAGTTTGTTATCTTGTGGAGATCTCTGGGAGAGGACTGCTCCAACGCCTGTTTCGGAAGCGTCCACCTCAACAATGAACTGAAGTGAAGAGACGGGGAACACCAGAATCGGTGCTGTAGTAAATAAGTGTTTAAGCTGGTTGAATGCTTCCTGGGCTTGAGGGTTCCAGTGAAAGGGGATTTTGGTGGAGGTGAGAGTGGTGAGCGGCATAGCCACAGAACTGTAGTTTCTGATGAAACGTCGATAGAAATTGGCAAAGCCCAGGAAGCGTTGGAGCTCACGTCTGGACGATGGGGTAGGCCATTCAGTGACTGCCTTTATCTTGGCTGGGTCCATCTGGATTCCTGACGGGGAGATGAGGTAGCCCAGAAAGGAGGTGGATTCTTGGTGGAACTGACATTTTTCTGCTTTGACATAGAGTTTATTCTCCATTAAGTGTTGCAAGACTTGGCGTACGTGGATCTTGTGTTCCTTTAGAGAGCGGGAGGAGATCAGGATATCGTCAAGATAGGCGAAAACAAAGGTGTTGAGAAAATCACGGAGAACATCATTCATGAGGGCCTGAAACACAGCTGAGGCATTGGTTAGGCCGAATGGAACCACCAAGTACTCATAGTGGCCAGTGGGGGTGTTAAAGGCTGTTTTCCATTCGTCACCTTCTCTTATCCTGACTAGGTGGTAAGCGTTTCTGAGGTCGAGTTTTGTGAAAACGTTAGCATCCTGGAGTAATTCGAAAGCTGTCGACATCAATGGAAGTGGGTAGTGGTTCTTGACTGTGATGTCATTTAGCCCCCTATAATCTATGCATGGGCGAAGAGATTTGTCCTTCTTCTCCACAAAGAAAAATCCGGCACCAGCTGGGGAGGAGGAGGGGCGGATGATCCCTGCGACTAAGGACTCAGAGATATACTGTTCCATGGCCTCCCTTTCAGGACGTGACAATGAGTAGAGACAACCTCGTGGGGGGGTGGTGCCGGGAAGGAGGTTGATGGTGCAGTCGTAAGGGCGATGGGGAGGAAGAGAGATGGCAAGTGATTTGCTGAATACTTGCTTGAGGTCGTGGTATTCAACAGGAACCTGAGAAAGACAAGGAATCTCCTCTTCTGAGGTGGGTTTGCTCCTGAGGGGGGGCGGACTGAAGACAAGAGGACAGACAGCCGGGGCTCCATTCAAGGATACTGTTCCTAGTCCAGTTGATATGGGGATTGTGCTTCTTGAGCCATGGGAGACCCAAAACTACTGGTGCATGGGGGCTTTGGATAATCATGAGAGAGATGGTTTCCGAATGATTACCAGAGAGCTGTAAGGTGAGTGGAGCAGATCGATGAGTGATTGGTGGAAGTTTGCTCCCATCTAGTGCCTGAACGCGAAATGGCTGGCTGAGTGAATAGGATTGGATTGTGAGGCGGCTGATGGTGGATGCTGCTATTAAGTTTTGGTCGGCTCCAGAGTCTATGAGGGCTTTCATGACATGAGACTGATTGTTGTAGGTTAAGATTATCGAGAATAGTGGTCGCGCATCTGGGAGATGGTTGAGCGTGGGGCCCCCTTGTACTCCCAGAATTACCTGGGGGCCCGGGCTTTTAACGGGCAAGATTGCACCAAGTGGCCCGCCTGGCCGCAGTAGAAGCAGGAACCTTCATCACGACGGCGTTGGCGTTCCTTTGGTGAAAGTCGTGTACGGCCAATTTGCATGGGTTCAGGTGGGATTTCAGTCTTGGTGAAGTCTGGGATGGTGACTTGAGCAAAAGCCGGAGTAAAGGGCAACTGGTGGGCTTTGGCAAAGTGATCGCACTTACGGGCATCAATGCGGGTAGCGAGATCCATGAGCTCTTGAAGAGTGGAAGGGAGGTCTCGAGCAGCCAGTTCATCCTTGATGGAGTCAGCCAGTCCATGAAGGAAAGTGTCGTAAAGTGCTTGACGATCCCAACCACAAGAGGGTGCCAGAGTCCTGAAATCAATGGCATAATTGTGAACTGAACGAGTTCCTTGACATAAGTTGAGAAGTTGGCCCGCCGCCTGTCGTCCAGAAAAAGAACGATCGAACACTCGCCTCATTTCGTTGGTGAACGCCATTAAGGTGGCGCAGCAGTCGACTTGGGCATCCCATAGGGATGTTCCCCATTCCCTTGCTCTGCCAGAAAGAAGAGTAATGACGTAGGCTACCTTTGAACGTTCCGTGGGGAAGGATGAGGCTTGGAGCTCAAGCACGAGAGAACACTGAGAGAGGAAGGAACGGCAGGTACTGTAAGTGGGTCGCCATCGTATGTGGGTGGTGCAGGGAGGCGTGGTTCATGGCGGGTAATGGGTGCCAGTGGTGGCGGTGGTGGCTGAGAAGCAGGGGATGTAATAAGGTGCAGTTGCTGGATCTGATCAGTGATGGAGGTCAGCGTCTGCGTGACGGTGTGGAGTGTGGTCATGATTTGCTGAATATCCTGCTGATGAGATCCTAGAAGGGCGCCTTGGCTCTGCAGCGCCGCCCCCAGCCGTGCAATCTCCGCTGGATCCATTACTGGCCAGATTATACTGTTACGGTCCGGACGGGCGTGGTGGATCCAAGTGCAGAGCGCGTGTTGTTAAATGCACTGATTACCTTGTGAAGATGAGGCGTGCGTTGGCCGCGGTGCAAAGCAGGGGTGCTGTGCTTGCTTCGTGGAGAAGAGTCGCGGTGGTGAGCATGCGTGGGTCAAAGCCGAGAAGACAAACAGGGTCCGTGATCCGAATTCGTGGTCGAGATGCGAGAGTGGGGTTCGTTATCCAGAAATCCAAACAAACAACAATCCAATACAAGAAGCAAAGCCGTGATCCGTAAAACAAAGCGTGAGTCGAGATCCGAGTAGCAAGGCAGGTGAAATCGCTGGAGAATTGGGCATTAAGGCACACAATAATCTGGCAAGGGGTGGTTGTTTGTGAGCAAGTTAAATAGAGCAGGGTTGTGATTGAAATAAGGAACAGCTGTGCTGGAGCCGGTTAATGAGGTGGCAAAATTGAAACTGTGAACTGGAGTATGGAATGGATTTGTGGGAGATCATGGCTTGGTTTGACAGGTGGGCGTGACCTGGTGTGCCGTGACAAAATTAACTTCTCTGCAGCAGAGGTCAGTTTTGGTCAGAGGTGTCAAGTAACGAAGTACAAATACTTCGTTACCTTACTTAAGTAGAAATTTTGGGTATCTATACTTTACTGGAGTAATTATTTTTCAGCCGACTTTTCACTTCTACTCCTTACATTTTTAAGCAATTATCTGTACTTTCTACTCCTTACATTTTAAAAATAGCCTCGTTACTCTATTTTTATGATCAGAACGCGCAACCTTTTATACTTTAAGTAGTTTTGAAACCAGTACTTTTAAACTTTTACTTAAGTAAAAAGCTTGGGTTGATACTTCAACTTCTTCTATTTTTGAACCCTAGTACTGTATCTATACTTCTACTCAAGTAATGAATGTGAATACTTTTGACACTACTGGTTTTGGTGTTTCTTTCCTGCAACATGTTAAAATAACAGCTGACTGTTTTTGTTACATAATTTCCCATTCTTTCATATTTTGGAAATCTTCAGTATTGGATTGTGTGTGTGTGTGTGTGTGTGTGTGTGTGTGTGTGTGTGTGTGTGTGTGTGTGTGTGTGTGTGTGTGTGTGAACAGCTTGTCAGTAAAATGACATAACTGATCATTTGAGAAATAATTTTTTTTTTTTTCAAATGAAACAAGAAGTATTGCAAACTGTTAGATAATAATTTGTACAAGTTTTCTTCCAGTCACAAGGTGTTAAAAAGCACAAATGGCGAAATGTTCAAATTGTTTTGGTTATATAATTGTGAATTTTGTATAAAAACCATAACTCCATCTCCCACAGTTTTGTCACGATGGATAAATCAGCCAGCAGTTGTGTTTGTGGGTAGTTGTGTTTGTTTAACGATGCAATTAAGTATCAGTAATATAGCAAGCTTCTGCTTTGATTATAATTTTGTAGTGATTCAAACAGATAGTATTGGCAGCAAATTAGATCAAGGAAAAAAGTTTTTGTTGCAAAGCTTATTGAAGATCATGAGAAACATTATAATCAAAACAAAATCGTTAGTTTATAGCTTTAGCCTCCTTCACTACAAGTTTAAGTTTTACATAAATACTCAATGACAGTCCAAACTGTACAGTACTGTATGTCTAATTTCAATGTCCTATCACACAGAGTGTATTGCAGGCATTGAGTAATGCATACCAGTGATGATCATTTCTTATGTGGCAACTGCAACAGGAGTAACAGAGCTCCGACATCCTTTTTCTGGGCTTAACATTCTCCAAAAATTTATTGAATGCATTTAATTCACTTCCAACAGCCAGTGTTTTTTAACAGGAAGGTGTTTTACTTTTCTGATCATGTGACAGAAAGGCGTTATTATGATTGCCACAGCAACATTTGTTTGAAAATGTAGCTGCAGCCTGTAATGGTTAACTGTCACCGCCAATAGTATAATGTAATAATAATAATGTAAAAGGAGCAGCACTGTTTCATATACTGTATATTGGGCTACATTCACAATCTTGAAAACATTTGAAAGGTTAGGTTTGTTTCTAAAAGTCAGAATAACAGTATAAATTACTGACAGAGTAACAGAGGCTAGAATGAAAGATTTTATTTTTGCCTGATCAAAGCCTGTCCCTCTTGGCTCTAGTTTTTGTTTTCAAAAACTTATCACAGTAATCTCTCCCCCACTCATTATATATACTGCTTACCCTGTACAGGGTTGTAAGTGGCATGGTATCCCAGGACCTCTGGCATGTAGCAGGGTACACCCTGGTACACACTCTCACAGACTCCCTCACTACAGGCAATTTAGAAATGCCAATTAGCCCAATCTGCATGTCTCTGGATTGTGGAACGAAACCGGATTACCCAGAGGAAACCCACCAAGCACAGATGGAACATGCAAACTCTACAGACACCCAAGATGGAATCTGGAAGTGTAAGACACCTTTATATAATTAAGGGTGCCCTGGTGCATTTTAAGAGTTTGTTTTGAAGTGCCTAAAAGAAACCAAAATGGTCTGTTGAAGATAATACCTAGTAAATAATGGCTTATTACTTTAAAACTTTAATCAGTCTCAATCTTATTTGGTGTAAATTTATATAGACAGCTCTTACTGGACTCAATGCCATGCAACTTTTCAATTAAGCTTGTAGCAGGGGCTCATGTGCTCAATTAAGCTTGTAGCAATTCATGGGCTCAATAAACTCCAAAGAGCATTCTCTATATAGCAGGTTCTCCATACCATGTGAGATTTAACCCGAAAATGAGAGCAAGTGGAGTTTTCTTGGTGTTGACTCCACAAGAGTCAGTTAATACTTTACATGCTACGTACTGTAGTTGCTTATTTTGGATCAAACTAAATGGATAATTTAATTGTCTGGACTCTTTCAGTGTTATCATAACCATATGTTTTGGATTATAGCGTCTTTATGGATGGACAGAAAGGCTTTAAAGGCAAGAAAAAGACACACTTGCTAGTGTTTACTCATTCTGGGCTTGAGATTTTAAGCTTTCTAACATGACATTGCATTACTGTATCCCTGGATTTTTTGAATAATAAAAAAATGATGTATGATAAACAGAGACTGGAAGCTTTGGTGGAGGTGTGGTATCAAAGGGTACACTTCTGACACAACCCTTGGATTTTTATCTGGTCTTGGGTCAGGCACTGGGGATGTCTAGCAGCCCCCATGGCTAGGAACTGAATCCAGGAAATGCATAGAAGAACTGCTCGTGTGGAAACAAAAAAGAGAAAAAAAAAGAATGGAAGATTTTATTTTTGCTTGATCAAAGCCTGTCCCTCTAGGCTCCAGTTTTAGTGGTCACAATACTCTCTCCCCCACTCATTCTATATATCTATCCCTATCCATCCCTGTCTCTGTCTGTCCGTCTGTCTGGCTCTTCCTCTCTGTTATTTCATAGTGTTTGAATGAGTCACTGTATCCAGAAGCCACCAAGGACGTATCCCCACTGGTTTGTTTTCAATTATATGTCTACAGCTCTACAGCTCAAGGCTCAAAATATTTTCTGACACTGCTTATCAGACCCCAGTTCTAAGGGCAACCAAACGTACCATGTCTTCTCACCTGTAAACCCTGCGATTTTAGCAAAGAGGGAAAGTTTTTAATTAATGCTGAATTAAAAAAAAAATTCACCTGTATAATACAGTTTTTATTGATGAAATTTATTACCTTTCTGTGACCTTTGAGTTTTTGACGTGATAAGAAGAGAAGCTTGTTTCCTACCTATTCATATTAGGGAGTTTTATTTAATTGAGGTAAAAACAGGTCCAATTGTATAAACACTCTCTCATTCAGTCCTTCCTTTTCATTTCCCTGCACTTTCCCATTAGGCCTCAGCCTTCCTTTCTCATCTCCTTCACGGATCTTTTCACACACTCTGACATTTGCACTTGGCTGTTTCCCTACGTTATTTCAGTCATTCACTGTCTTCATCCTAATACTTCTCATACCAAAAAGATACTTAAAATAATAACATCTGCAAACTGGTCAAGAAGGTTAATAATGCAGAAATGGTGTGAGCCACAGTGTGGAATAATGTCACCTGTCTATTAATATAATAAACAACCTTGTTCTCTCTTTCCCTCTCTCTCTCTCTCTCTCCCTCTCTCTCACTCTCTCTCTCTCTCTCTCTCTCTCACACACACACACACACACACACACACACACACACACACACACACACACACACAGGTGAAATTCACATCCATTATTTTGTAATAAAGTGAATTAACATCCAACAGAAATGTTGAAGAATAATACAGTATTGTGTATTATAAATTATGTTCATATTAAAAAAAATAAAACATTAATTTTGTATGAATAACTTGAGGTCATAGTGTCTAATGTTCTGAATGTGTGGTAAAATTATTTTAGTGCATCAATTAATGGAAACTGGTTAAGTCTCATCTAAAACATTATTAAAACCTGGAAAGATAGTGGTGGCCTATGAAATGTGGTAAAAAAAATACAGAAATAGTCATGATTGAGGGTGATTGGATGGATTGGCACCCTGTCCAGGGTGTACCCTGACTTGTGCCCGAAAGCCTCCTGGGATAGGCTCCAGGCCCCCGCGACCCTGATCACAGGATAAAGCGGTATAGAAGATGAATGAATGAATGAATGAGGGTGATTGGAGATCACTTAATATTTTGGTGAAGTTGCATCTTAAAAAACAATGTGTAATACTGAAAATAAAAGCTAATCTAAATGTACACGGCAATGGCAATTTATATCATTGGGATTAAATACCTGTGTGTCCAGAGGTAAAAAATGGAGTCCTGCACTTTTCTTCAGTACCACGGACAGCAACTGAGCGACCTGGTCACATTCAGTGGTCACATTCTCTCACTCTATTATACTGTACAGTATGTGACCTGGTCAGGTATTAAATAGCACAGGTTAAGATTGCTCTATGGCCAGTAGAGTGTAGCTGGTGAAATGTGCCAAGTATTCGATATTGACAAAAATCAGATGATAAATAACTTATATTCCTGTTTTGTCAAATAAATAGAGAAATTTTAAACTAAACATATTTTTACAGCACTTTAATGAACACTTCACTTGTACTTCAGTTGAGACAGAAACAAAAGATGGATTTTCTTGTTCTAAGGCTGTTCTGTTAAATTTATTTAAAGGGTAGCAGGGAAATTCTGGTTTTAAAATGAGACTGAGAATTCCCTATTTTTTTTACTATGTCATGGAATACTTACTGTATTTAAATATTATAAAGATAGGATTTCAACTGAGGTCTCTGGGGCCCACGCCAAACTGGCCATATTTCAGCAATTTGACACGATGCAGTAATAAACCTGGCATCAAAATGGAGTTTACTGAACCAGAAATGTGAAAACATGCACAACTCAAATCACCCAATGCAACATAATACCTGATTTGATGTGATGGGTCATAAATATCTATATCCTATAATTTCACAAAACAAAACAATATAAACCTAATTAAACTTACCACAGATGCAGAGAGAACAGACAAGTGATACAATGGAGCTACCGATTACAATTTTTAATTCAAAATGACATTAATGCCATGATCAGATGGCGAGACATTAGCACAAAGATAAGAGGTTCCAATTATAGTGTTCAAATTATAGGTTCTGATATCAGCACTGAAATGAATGGTTCTGGCATCAGTACTTAGTTATTTTCACATCACCACAATCGTGGATGCTGGCCAAAAATGGTCAATGTCACTGTCTTTGAAACTGACATTGATACCACTCAGGCTATCAGACATGCTTATTGTTTCTTTTCAACAGCTTTATTATTGTGATCAAGAACAAGGACTTGTGAAACTAGAACATGGAGAGAAGCCCATTCCTCATATGGTTATCAGTTAATGACATGCAGAGGTGGAAAGAGTAATAAAATTTTGTACTCAAGTACAAGTACTGTTACTTCAGTGAAATTTTACTTAAGTACAAGTAAAGTTACCATTATAAAAATCTACTCAACTAAAGGTAAAAAGTAGCTCATTAAAAAATGTACTCAGTGTAAAAGTTACCGAGTTACTTTTTTATTTTTATTTTTTTAACAGCGGGGTGGGATGAGGCATTCTAGCGTAGTTCAAAAAAGATGAGCAGATATAAAATCTCAAACTAGTTGTTTTTTAACTGAAGGAACACCTTTGCATAATAAAGCTGTTGTCTTTCTTGTGCTTGAAAATCAAAGTGGTCACTTAAATATGGTGTTACGTCCCAGTCTAGGGCCATACAGCAAAAGAATGGTTCAGGGTTCTATTTTAAACTGTATGGAAATGGTGGTATATGGCAGAAAGAACTAGATCCAATCATTAACTGATGAAATAATGAGGTTTTTATACATACATACACACACACACACACATAGACACAAACACACACACACAACAGGAGAAGGATCAGATTCAGGATGGACCCAGGCCAAAATAATAAACAAAATGGTATTTATATTTAGTAGCTAGATTACCTGCAAAAAAAAAAAAACACAAACAAAAATACAGGTACCTTCCCGGACTCCCTAAACCTATATAAACTATATAAAATATAAACCTAAGCTAAACTATATAAAATACCTGGCTCAAAAAAGTCTCACAGTGTAATATTTCACTGGATTGTTTTAGCTATGATTAAGCTGTGGGACTGCTTTGATAAAATTATATATTCATAATATATATAAGGTTATCACCCCCCCCCCCCCCCCCATCATTCCGTACAATAAGGTAGTCAGCTATCTTTATTTTATTCCTGAGCAAATAAATTCCCAAATAAACTCCCTCTTCCAAAAATAAATGGCAGCCACGCCCCTGCTACTAGTGAGTGCACAGACATACAGTGAAATTATCTACAAATATATACAAAGACCAACCAAACCATAGGGACAAAGCAATAATCAAAGTCAATTGGAGGCAAAAAGTCAAACCAAAATACACAGCCAAATGTCAAAACGCCAAAATCACAACCTCTTTCATCTTTCGCGCGTCTCTCTCCAGTCGCGTTAGTCGATGACGTCACTCAGGGCGGAAGCGACCGTGTGGAAGGTCAGGTAGATGCCGATGTCAGAAAACCTGGAGTGGAGTCTGGAGCGGCGCGCGACCAGGACATGATACACACGCGCGAGCACAACGGAGCATTTATACAAAGCATAATATTTTTTTTATTGTTTTATCATTTTCATTCATTTATTTTTTACTCAGTAGCGAATATGATTTAAAATGTAGCGAATTACAATACTTCAAACAAAACGTACTTAAGTAAAAGTAAAATTACAGATTTTTAAAACTACTTTAAAAAGTAGAAATACACAAAAAAGCTACTCAATTACAGTAACGCGAGTAAATGTAATTCGTTACTTTCCACCTCTGATGACATGTTAATGATTCCTGTGCAGTTGTCTCCCATGTTGTGGTCTGGTCTCAACACAAAGGAAGGTCATAGTTGGTTTCTAAGCTATAATGTAAGAGGAAGAAAGGAGAAATGAAGGACATGAACAGAGATGGAAAAAAGAAGGATATGAGCATAGATTTTGTTACAGAGACTTCAGGAAGGAACATTTCCCAAAGGGATTCTAGGGTAACTTCTGAGTTTGTAAAAGATTATATTATATATAAAGCAAGTTTATTTATTTTTTTAGAATAATATTCATGCTATCCAGACACTGACATTTTACTGTTTTTATATTGATGATCAAATTATAATGCTCCATAGGTATGATAGACATGTGATAACAATGCGCCTCACTAACTTTGTAACTTTTATTCTAAAATTGGCAATTTGTGAAAGGAATGTACCTATAGAATGTAGCCATCATACGCTTTTTTGTATTATGTTTTATGTAGGCTTTTATTTAATTTTTCTTCAAATCCACATCGTATTGTTTAGTTAATATATGATAGAGAATTACGTCAGTGAGAATCTCAAATAATGTGAATATGAAATCTATTTTAAGAAACGTATGGTTGGTTATATATCCTTTAAAAAAATAAATAATAAAATATATTTTTTTTTACTCTGCATAAATGAAATTACCTGTGAAAAAAGTATTAAAGTTGACTTTAGGATTTCTGAAACTATATTCCAAGTCAGCACATGAATTGTAATATTGACATTTAATATTTCCTTGATAATGGGAAGATACTGTATGTTCTAGGTACACATCCTGAGATTTTCTGAACTAGAAAAAAGACCACAGAAACTGGTACGTAGAGCTCTTCTTGGAGGTACCACCACTGAGGATAAACAAGGCATACTCTCTGTCCCACCTGCATGCTGTCCCATCCAGGGAAACCAATATGAGAAACACATGCTTTCATCTTCTTGCTTCTTGGGATCTGTCAATGGAGACTTAATCCAGATGTTCTTTTAAACTGATCTTAAACTTGACCATGTCTGAATTGATGCACCACAGCACTCCTAAAGCTCTCTCGACGGGGAGTGCATCTTTACTCAAATCTAAGTCTCATGTCTTTGATCATTTCGCTTTCGGGTATGGAAGTCAGTAGGGCACGGCTGTTGCTTGCCCACTTAGTGAGGTTGAACCCTCCACTTGCACAGAGGCTTGTGAGATCATTGTACAGGGCGACTGCTTGATCATGGTTTGCAACAGACTTCAAGCAGTCGTCGACGTAAAAGTTTTTAAGTAATATGTTAACTGCCACAGCAGGTGCGTTGCTGCGGTTTTCTTCCGCTGTCTTTCTAAGGGCGAAGTTAACAACGC
Source organism: Channallabes apus (assembly GCA_030522415.1). NCBI lineage: Eukaryota > Metazoa > Chordata > Actinopteri > Siluriformes > Clariidae > Channallabes > Channallabes apus. Next base: position 26,240,043 of record CM060114.1, read on the forward strand.
TAGGAGACGATTTTGCACCGAACAAGTGAACTACCATCTTATACTCAACTAGATCTTGGTTCACGTCTCCGTTCAGCCACCATAGGAAGCGCAGCAGATCTGTTTCCTTTTCAGGGACTCTCACCTGATAGTACATGGCAATTTCTTCTTGTCTAAAGCATGCCAATGAGTGAGTCTGTTAATTGTATCTTAATTAGTTATGATTTCCCTTGGTATGCAAATGTAAACACATGAGATAAATAATATGCACCCAAAGGATCTAAAACGACGTTTTAGAAGGTTAAGAATGTTTGATTTTATGGCTTTATCAAAAAAAAAAAAAAAACACAAAAATTTTATTGTCAGTCTTCCTGCCTGTCAATTAGGGGCTGGAATGTAAGAGCCATATCGTATGTGTTATGAATTTGTTGTTGTGTTTGCGCTTATGGGCACACCTGAGCGAGCTGCCCCGTAGAGCGTTGGCATTTGAGAATTGAGAACCACCAGCATCTACAACTCCCCGGTTCTTTTGTGCCAACAACATGCTTGTAAGTGTAATATAAGTGTAGATAATATAACTATAACATTGTGGTTCTATAATATGATGAGAAAGTTCCCATGCCTAAACGCCTATAAAACAACCCCCTTATTGGGCTTCCTGACTCTGTATGTGGTAAAGCTTCCAACAGCCCGTATCCACATGAATATACATCCGAACAGCAAGGTCTGCTGGAACCCTATTGTTTAACAGGAAAATGCAAATGCATTTCCTATCGTCTGTCTGTTTCTGTATCTTATACAAATCAATGTAAGCTTAAAGCTGAAATATTATAATGTAAGCTTAAAGCTTAAAGATCTTGTGTTTGTGCATTTCTCACGTTAATTCAGCATTGGCTAGTAAGTGTATCGACGCATGGCTGACACAAAGAGGAATAATTTTTCTTATTTTAACTGATTTTAAAAGTAAAAAAAATTTGGACACCCTCCTTTATAAATTTAACAGTAAGGACATGTCATCATTTGGGCTTATGTTTTACCATCCACTCTGGTACCCTCCAAACTAAAATTTGTACAGAACACCGTATTGGTGGTCTCCCATACTAAGGAATATGTCACAGATATATCCTCATAATTGTGCGTGCCCTGAACCATATCAGCTGATAAGCTTATGCCCCTTCCAACCTCACAGCAGCCATGGTGTCACCTGGTGGTGGACTTCATCACAGACAACCACACTGTTATCATTGTAATCAAAGGCAATTTCTACAGTTAAACTCGAAAATATTTAACCCTATTTATTGCAAAAATTCAGCACTTTTCAATAAATAACAGTAATTTATATACAGTACAGTAGCTCAACACAACTAATAATAAGTTGTCAACAAAAAAGAGTACTTTTAAAGACTACTACGATATCAGAAGTATTTGACCCCTTAATGAGAAACATTATCAGTATTTAGTAAAGTTCCCTTTAGCTATTATGACCAAATTTATGGACTGAAACCAAGCCTTGGTGGACTTTCAAGTATGCTTGGGATCATTGTCCTTTGGAAGGTCCAATGATGTCAAAGCTTCAGCTTCCTTACAGATGTCATGACATTTTCTTCAAGGATTTCCTGATACTTGATTGAATTCCTTCTGCCCTATGCAGGTTTCCAGTGCCAGAGGAAGCAAAGCAGCCCCATTTTAGTGCCTGCTGCCACCAAGTCTTTCTGTAGGTTGTTTGAAATAAGCGAGTGTTTTTCAACACTTGCTCTCTCTGGAATCTGGTTGCAACAGGTGATAGCTTCCACCTTCTGCCACATCCAGGTCGTGTAGCCACAATTTCTTCAACTTTGAACTTCTCACTGGGAACATTTTCTATACTATTTTTTACATCCTTGTCCTTGTTTGTGCAAGACAATCATCTCCTCTCTTAACTTTATGGACAACTCTCTTGACCATGCCATTTCCGACATGCTGTCAAACATCTCCATCAACAAACTTCTAGTAAGTCCAGGTCTTTGATGTGCTCTAAATCAAGTACATCTGAGGCATCTAATCTGTGCTTCAGACAACACCTGATTTACAAATCTGTGATCTAATGAGGGATTTTATTCAGGGGGTTGAATAATTCTAGTCATTAAAATGGGCAATTTCTTCCAGATTTTGAGAAACCACTTGTTATATTAGTTGTATTGAGCTATTTAAATTGCCCTTGTTTCACTAATTTATTACAAATAGCTGCAAGATAACAATTTTGGATTAAAAATCAACAACAAATTTTCAATGTGGGTTGAATAATCTAGTATACACCATTCAGTTCCATTATACAGGTTGATGTTGAACATGACACTGAATTTACTTCACATATCCGGTCAAGTTTTATGGTGGAAGTCACAATTAAACTAACCGCCAGTTCCCAATGGGCTGTGTGATCAAGTCAACCAGGAGATCAGCCTCTTGTTAAGAACTTCTTAAGAAAGTGCCAACAACCATGGGGGATTTGCTCCCAGTTTCTTCCATTGGTTGAATGAGCCGAAAACCCACTTTTTCATTTTGCCACACTTTTAATCTTGTTTCAGTGTGCAAACCCCACAGCTTTTCCAGCTATGGATATTTGGTTCTGGAAGATTGAACAGATATGGAAGAGTGCATATACTATAAAAATTTAAAAGCAACAAGCAAGAAAATGAGCCCTAGACACTTCAGCCCATATTAAGTGCTCTAACAAATGAAATCAGATCAGGCACCTAATGTCTAGAATTACTGTACCTTGTCACATGTCAAGGTGGTCCATCCAAAATGAAAGATGACACGTTCATTACCCAACTAGAACCACTAGATAATGAAGGACAACCAGCATACTTAGTCAAGGTGATCTTCAATTCCTAATGTTGAAATAGCATGCCATTAATAAAGAAGGGTATTGCACGGAAGATAAATGTTGGCTCCAGGACCATGACATCCTCAAACTTTAGTCGTGTAAATTTTTCCACAGCCACCATCCCTAACTCCAATTTCCCTGTCTTAGGGGAAAACCAAGAAAGTTACTCCGTAAATAATCCCTGATGCGAGGAGGTGTGGAAGTGAATTCGGTCTGCGTGTGAATGTGAATTTGCAAAGAACTCGATTTCCCAACAATCACCACAGACTACAAACATGGCCTTGAAGAACGCCAATTCCTAAAACTTTATTACATGTTCTTTCTTCCAGGCGACTAGACTTTGCTTATTGCCTCAATGACATTTTTGTCTTTGCCCGTTGTTTAATTCATGACATACAGACAATCATATAAAGCATAAAACAATCATTTCCTGAGATGTACAATTCTATAGCATGCCATGTTGGCCATTTGTACTGTAGATTCCCCAAACTGTAACATTATCTGTCGCTATTTAATTTACACTTCAGCACTGCAGCTAACGTCTAAGCTCCCATAATCTTTATTTGATTTTTGTGATTTTTCCTGACTTTGAAAAAACCCACTCACAATCTGCATTATTGTGGAGAAAGGCTCACGGCATCCTTCATTACTTTAGAGAGACAAGGAAATCCTAGAGCTGTTCTCATTCTTTCCACCTTTGCCCAGAACACATCAACCCTGTAGGCTCTGTGCAGCTGGTCACCAACAACTGCTCATTCTTAAGCAACAGTACAGTACCTCGGCAGATTCAGCTTTTATACCACAAACCAACGGTAATGCATAATTATAAGAAGAGTTTAGTTGACAAATAAATAGATATGTTTAACAAATAAACATTCATCTCACAGACTGACAGCAAGGATGTTAATGCATTACCTGAAGCTAAGTTCTTCACCCAGTGCTCATAGTCAGACTTGTATTTACTTGTCCTTTGACAAACTTCATTGGTATAAATGTCAGCAGTAGCTTTGTTAGAAACTATTCCATCTCTGAAACTATAATTCGTGAATACACCCTCACTCACTCACTCATTGTCTATACTGCCGGAGTACCGGAAACCCACCAAGTGTGGGGGAACAGGCAAACTCAATGCACACAGACCTGAGGCAGGAACCGAAACTGGAGATGTGAGGCTACAGTGCCATTGTGCCACCCAATTTTGAACACATTTGCAAGCAATTACAAATACATATGCTGTTCTTTTTAAGTTATCTAACAAAGAATAAATAATCTTCAAGATGTGCAAAACCTTAGACCCAATTGACCCAGTTAATGGGTCGCCACAGTACCAGTCTTTCACCTATTTACACGTTCATGGCTTTTAGTCTTAACGGCTGACATAGTAACTTCTTAATGCAGATTACCAGGTCTTACACTCCTCCAATGACTTCAGTTTGTATAGTTGTCCACTTGCACATACGCTTGAGTGCTAACAGAATAAAAACAAATTAGTGGGTAATAAACAATTCAATGAAATGTATTTTATTTAATATATTTCAAAGGAAGCCAGAGCTGTTGTACTGAATAATAGCATTACCTGAGGCATGCAGCCTGCGGCATCATGCCTGCGGCCAAATCACAGTTGTGATGTACTGTATATATGTAGTGTATATATACAGAGAGAGAGAGAGAGAGAGAGAGAGAGAGAGAGAGAGTATATACAGTACATTTAACATTGGAATGAAGAAAGTGTGTGATATCTGTGACTGTGGTAGCTGAGCAGGTTTGAATATTTTAGTTAATTTGCTCACCTTCACACGTAATGGGTATCAGAAAGTTCTTTGTTTGTTCAGCTAAGAGAGCATATTTAAGCTCTTACATCAATCACGGCTCTACAGCCAGTCACAGGCGTTTGTGATCAAACACACGCAGAGGGAGCAGATAGCGATTTTCTCCGAATGTATGATACCGCACCCCCAGCGGTGTGTGAGCTTAAAGTTAAAAAAGATGCAGTTGGTTAGAAAACATGTGATAGACTGACTGGTAGAGTAATAGCTTTAATGTGGGAGTGCCTTAATGACAGTTGGAATTGGAGTAATTGAGCACTTTAAAATATAACTCAATTACAGTACAGTACTGTATATCGGGGCGGCACGGTGGTGTAGTGTTTAGCACTGTCGCCAGACTCGATTCCCATCTCTGTGTGCATGTTCTCCCCGTGCTTGGTGGGTTTCCTCCGGGTACTCCGGTTTCCTATCACAGTCCAAAGACCTGCAGGTTAGGCTAATTGGTGTTCCCAAATTGCCTGTATTGTGTGAATGTGTGGTGAGTGTGTGTATGTTTGTGTGCCCTGCGATGGATTGGTACCCTGTCCAGTGTGTACCCCGCCTCGTGCCCTAAATCTCCTGGGACAGGTTCCAGGTCTCCGCGACCCTGAATACAGGAACAAGCAGTAAAGACGATGAGTGAGTGAGTGAGTGAGTGAGTGAGTGAGTGAGTGAGTGAGTGAGTGAGTGAGTGTACAGTATATTGGTAGTTAGTTAATAATTAGACTACTCCAAGCATGTTGAGCAGACAACCATCTCAGCATGCACAAAAAAATCAAACCTTAAACTCATGGGCTAAAATCAAGAGAATACTTCTATAAACGAAGAACAGAAATTTGAAAGGTTTTCACTGGTACGGACGCACTGAAATGGAGAATTGACAGTTTGGTTTGTCACACCATTCTGAGCCTAAAGGCTATTGGATGAGTACCACCTCTCCCCCCTCCCCCTCCCATTCTGATCAAACACGGCCTAATAACAGGCAGGCACAGAGCTTCTTTTCAGAATCAGCATAAGCTTTGTACTCCCACAATGAAACTGTCTGATGCTAGAGCTGGTAGCAGACTGATGAAGTGGTCACTCAGTGGTTGTTGCTAGATTACTGTACAGTATGTTCTGCTACAGAGTTTCCGAAATATACGTCCTCATTAAGGTGCCTTGGTGATTTTGGCTCTTTTTTCCTTTTCTGTGTGACATTTTGCTTTGAGGTTTTTTCTATTGAGGCAACACCTGCATATCATTTTATTATACCAAATGCATATTGTTTCACTACTTTTGACTATTTCACACAGTCAAATTGAGAACTTAATCTTGAGTCAAACTGGGACTTTTGATTGGGTGCAATAACAGGGCACAGTTATAAATTACCTTTATTCCTCTAAATAATTCCCTGCTATACTAATACATTTATCAAAGTACTTCACTAGTACATGGAACCCATCAAGCATTTTCTCAGTATGCCAGAAACATGATTGGACTTCCAGGAACTCTTCAACAAAAGGGCATAAGGCAATAACATCCAGCCGTGTTCCTGTATTTTCCAAGAGGACAGATGTGTCTGCCCCGCAAGTTGGTGACAAGTTATTCGACAATTCTTCTTCAAATTAGCATACTGCGGTGAAGAGGTTTGTGTGCCCTTATGAACCAGGGAGCTGTGTTGTCTCCCAAGGCAAATTGGTCTCAGGCGAGAATGGTTTGAACTAGACCCTATGAAAAACAGACTCTGGTGGATTGAGCGAATGAGACCTATCAATCTAGGACCAACAGTCATGAAGGCGGTTTCAACAAGCAACCTGGTGCAGGTGTGGATTCACTGGGAGCTGTAGCCACGGATCTGCATGCAGGCAGCTCAGGTCTAATGGTCGTCTTCATGCTGACCGAAGCAACAGCTGGATTCGGCGTCTACCTGAGTGACTGAGCAGAACCGCACTGTTCACCTCTGTAGTATGAAAAGTTACCCTAAACATTGTTTGCATCACAGAACCTTGGCCAGCTTACCCTGGCTGGAGGGGATTCCATTCATGCGGTCGAACAAAAAAAAAAACTTCAAACAAGGTGACACCACAGACTATTGGTTCATGGAATGTTTGCATGCTTCACCCATGTCTTCCCAACATGTGGCAGAACATTCCGTGCCCATATTGGCCTTACTTATTGGCCACCTGCAGACACATTGTGGACAGCCCTCATCCTGCTACTGTAGGTGTCAAGGTCCTCATCGAAACCTGTGGAAGAACATATATATTCAATTAAATTCAATCAATTATAAAATGTTCTTACGGATCAGGTGTTCCACTTACTGAATGTTAACGGGAATGAATGCAGTGGGCTTTGGGTGACCTCAGCCGGGATCGTCATTCACGGACATACAAGTAATAATTTTTTTTTTTTTACTGCTTCTAAGATTCTCTGTGTTATGCCTTTGTTCACTTGCAATTTCATCACAACTCTCAGTTTGACTTTAACACCCTTTGTAAAATAAATGACTTATACAAATCTGGCCAGTTTATGTTTTGGATACTCGATAATGATGCTCTGCAACATCTGTACGCCATTTCAGCAAAAACAAACAAAGATACAAAACCAAAGAATCTTAAGGGTAAACTCTTGAGTCTTTGTCAGGCAGGTAAGAGGTTCTGACACTCACAAGTCTCACAGTGTTGTGATTAATTTATAATGGATTCCTGCTCTTTTACATAATCCTTATTCAGCATTGAGCCATCATTTCAGTCCTACAAAGCTGACCAGGAGTGTGTGTGTGTGTGTGTGCGCGTGTGTGTGGGTAGGTGGATGGGTGGGTGGATGGATGGTTGTAAGATATAACACTATGCTGATATAAAGGATCAAAGGCAGAGAATACGATGTGATACACATTGAGAGAAACAGGAAAAATACAGAATACAGAAATAAACAATTAAAGAGACAGACAGAAAGAAGGACAGAAATTGAAAGAGTACAGAACACCACAAGATACAGAGGGACAGAAACAATAAAAATGGAAGAGGTGGAAAAAGAGATGGTGAAAAATATAAAAAAGAGATGCAGAAGTGGGACAAAAGATGAATAGCGGTAGAGAGATAAAGAGCAGAACCGAGACATGGAATGAAACATCAATGTAAGGTAATAGAAAATGTTAGAGGAAAAGAGAATTGGTAGAAGCGAATGTGTGTATGAATGAGAGTTGGCACATTCAGAGAAGCAGCTTCTGGGTAATGAGGTAGCCTACCGGCCCTTTCCTCATAATTTGCCAGAGGTGTCCCATTAAAGAAAAATTTGTAAAGCCATTTTAGACACTCAACCGAACTGATGATATGAGGGAAATGATATATAAAAATGCAACAGGCTAATGAAATTTCTGCTCGGTTCGGTATTATTACCTCCCACCTAATCCAACCTCTCTGTTCTCTTATTGCTCACGTTCCCATCTTCTTACTGTATGTCTGTGTGTGGTAGGTAAAGCACAGCAATGCACAAGAAGCTATAACAGAGCACAGTGCACATGGCAGTTTAAATATTAGATGGCTTTCCAATCAGTACTGTTTCATAAATCTGGTTCTTTATTAGACTTCTGGCAAGTAAATCATTGCAGTTTGAATTTGAACTTTGAAGATAATCATATTTCCCATTACCATAGTACAGTATACAGTAGTTTTAGTTAAGTATATATTTAAACTGGACATTAGGACATTTAAACTATGGCACTGTTGAATACACAGTTCTGATTAAGCGTTCTTAATCACCAGGACATGCACTTTGCTGCCTCATTGAATGTAATCGTAAAAATAAATAAGCAGAGAAAAAAAAAAGCCAAGATCAATGACAATGCGGGTTTTAGACATGAAAGTAATTCCATTACCAGGAACCAACAATCAAATATACTCTATTAGTGGTTTATTAGTTTTAAATTTCAGGTAATGTCCCCAGGTTCATGTTAGCAGTTTTTGTCTAATTTTAAAACAACGAAGCTGTAAAATGTTTGTCAGTGTTTTAGTATTTATTTATTTATTTATTTATTTATTTTTGGTTGTCATTTACAGTCGTAAATCAGATCTTCTTCACCCTGTCACATCGAGCCACACACCCACTACGTTTGCAAAAAATTAGCGACAACATGATAGATGCATTGAGAACTTGAAAGGGTCATGGCTAGTCTGAACAATATAAATGCACATTAGACCCATGAAGAAACCAGAATAAAAGAAGAAATACAGTGCCTTGCATACTGTAAGTAGGCACCTCCTTGAACTTTTCCACATTATGCAATGTTAGAGATCAAATAGACATTGTTGGGACTATATGCCATGAGTCCAAACTAAATAATGCATCAAATTAAAATAATAATAAAAAAAATCTACAATAAATAACAAAAAAGTTTCATTGCATAAGTATTCAACCTAGATGTTTTAAACCTATTAATTATTTCTGGTGCTAAAGTTGTCTTAATAATTCAAATAATTTGTTAAATTGAGCCTGTGCAGAATGAGGTGATCTTGACATTAAATAAACTTTTGGAAGCGCCCCAGAATCTATTAGAGAACATGCTTGAATGCCAAAAAGCTGTCAAAATTAATCAGGGTCAAAGTTTCAAGGTTTGGGTCCTTTTTTTTTTTTTTTTTTAAATCCAAACCTTTCACATCCTACTGTAGAACCATGAAATTCATTATCTAAAAAAAAATTGAAAGAATTTGCCACAACTGTGACTCTGTCTATGTGAAAGGAGCATTATGGAGACACTGGACTACACCTACCAATCACCATTGCCCTTGATAACATATCCTAATGTATTTTGTTTGCCTAATGATATTTATTTATGAGACTGCGCTTGCATCCACGCCTTCTGCTTTGTGACAGATTGCTCGCCCTCCAAATAAATGCAGCAGGAAGGCACAAAGAACCATGGGTTCTGCTACAAGGTTTCTTAAATAAACATCAAAGTGCTAGGATATACTGTACGTGCCAGCGTTTTGCATGATACAGATTTTCCCTAGTGCTGGTTCCCTTTTTAAAAGAAGGGTTTTCCCCATGATCCAGTATGAGCCTTCGTTTCACAAATTTGGGGGAAGGCTATAGCCAGTGTGTCAGCCCAGAGCTGCACAGCACAAGTGTGAGGGTCAACAGAAAGGCCCTACCAAGAAGGTTACACCAGGGTCCTGAGGAGCCTCCACTGCAAAGCTTAGGTAGAGGTCAGAGAGGCGACCTCTGTAGCCCAACTAAGTGGAGGTTAATGAGATCAGGCACTGATGTTGGTTGAGGAGGCATGGTATGTGATCTATTGTCCAGTTAATTCCAAAGATAAATGGGCTGAAATTAGGGTCCTGTGCAGGATACTCAAGTTCTTCTACAGCAACCTTGGTAGGCCATGTCTTCATGGATATGGTTTTGCACACAGGGGTATTGCTATACAGGTTTAGTCCTCTTCGTTTCAATGAAAGGAAATTGTAATACTACAACATAAAAATATATTTTATAAGGAATAGAGATTGGGGGGTGGGGGGGGGGTGGAATCCATTTAGATATGTATCTTCATGATTTTGTGTGGTGCCACAGTGACTCAGCATACAAATCAGCATACAGGAGCAAATTATTTGCTGAGGTTGTTTACAATTGTAACAATATAAAAAAAACAATACTTACAGAATCACAATAAAAATTTAATTGCAACAATGTCGTATCGGCCCTCACTGTTATATATTTAATATATGTTACATTTTTATTTATATTTTAATAGAGCAGATGAGACAAGTTAATTCCTGTTAATGTTTATGTTGCTTCATCAGCAGTCTCTTTAAAAAATATTTCCTTTGTTAAAAAAAAGCCATCTTGTCATTTTATTGAGAAAACAGACTCCTGAATGACCTGTGAAGATTTACAAGGAACTGTCCCTGTACCAAAGTGCTGACATCAGTGCAACTTTCTAAAACTACAATAACAACTAAAACAACTTAAAAAAAAAAAAAAAAAGAGACCACAAAAACTATTATATGGTGTTTTATATTATTCAGAGCATACAACATACACACAAATCCCTGTGTATGATTACTCACTCACTTATCACTTACTTGATCTGTATACAGGGTCGCTGAGGCCCGGAGCCAGGAGACGCAGGGCATGAGGGGGGTACACCCTGAACGGGGTGCCAATTCATCACAGGGCACACACACGATGCAATCAGCCTAACCTGCATGTCTTTGGGAGGAAACCCACCAAGGACGGGAACAACATACCAACTCCTTGCACACAGACCTGAGGCGGGAATCGAACTCGGAACCTGGAAACACAAGGCGACAATGCCAATGCCTACTCCTTCCATACCTGTAACTTAAAATGTCTCATCACAACAACTTCTTGAAATAAAAAAATAAACAACCACAAAAACTATTGTACAGTATGTCTTAGACTATTCAGAGCATCCAACCTAAGAATGTATGAGTTAAATAAATAAATAAATAAATGGAAACAATGTTAGAATGAGTGCATGAATTAAAACTGCTGTTATATAAAATTAACACACCTTCTGACCAATCGTGCTCGAGGATTGAACACACACACACACACATGGAACGTGTGAACAAGTGTGTTTGCATCTGTCAGTAGAGGAAATAAAGAGAGAGAGAGAGAGAGAGAGAGAGAGAAAGAGGGAGGAGTGAAAAAGTGATAGAGACAGAACGAGAGAGACAGAGAGTGAGGAAGTGTGTGTGTGTGTGTGTGTGTGTGAGAGAGAGAGAGAGAGAGAGAGAGAGAGAGAGAGCACACTGTGTTTGTGCGCAGCAGTGGGGAAAGTCTGAGCGATAGAGACTCAGAGAGAGAGACGCAGATGAAGCCGATGATCTGGTGAGTGTGTGCGTGTGTGTGTGTGTGTGTGCAGCGGGATGCAGCATCGCGTGCGCTGATGCGGAATCCAGTCGTGAGCGGGGGCGCGCGCTGATCACAGAAACGCACGGTGCCGTTTATTATTTTTTTATTATTTGTTTTTTTTTGTTGTTGTTATTTTCCCGCCCCGCGAATGTGAGCGGTACAGAGCGCGCGCCGGGGACGAGGATTCCGGAGCTACAGCAGAGAGCGCGAGCTGGAAGCGATGCTGCGTTAAGTTAAAGCGCTGGTAAGAATCTCAATCAGACTGCGGTCTTACTGTATCGATGACTTTATCAGCCAAGTGTATGTGTGTGTGGTTTCTTTTCATAATAATAATAATAATAATAATAATGATAAAACTTTGCTAAGCAGATCTAATTCCCCGGGTCGATATACTGTAAGGCATAATCTCTGGTAAGGCAACTTGGTTCAAGCGCGCAACCTCCTGCTATAAGGCGCGATCCGTCCTCCCTCCTCACACACTGTCGCTCACTGTAGTCCTGTGCACGGTACACTTCACCCCAGGCAGACTGGAACAGAAATGCGCACGCCGGCTAAAAATAGACACGTGTAACAAAATCTAAAGAGCCTGTTTGATGTTGCGCTTTGAGACGCTTTTTGATATTCATGTTAAAAAAATTTTTTTAATTCGAACTTGTAACAGAAATCGTTACAAAGTTATTCTATAGTACGTAACGGATCACCCTGATCCTATAATAAAACACTTCTGTCCTGATGGGAGTGGTGAGTGGTACTGTATGATAGAATGTGGATCGTCATCCCCAAGACACGGGGACTAAACCGTTTTACGAATATAAAAATAACAGACTAGATATACTGTAAATCATACAGTATGTTATGGCTTAGAGACTCACAGGATCTCATGCGCGTGGGACTGATGTGTTTAAGCTTTCCATTAGGCTCATCATAAAAACACCGATCCGTTTAGGATATACAGTAGATGGCTCATCCTTCTACTTCCAGAGACTTGTAGGATCTGTGCCAAGGCTGTTAGAAGCTGTTCAGTCGGCTTTCAGATTCGAGGAAAATTCAGTGCGAGCCATGCACAACAGTCACAAAGCTAATAAACTATTATTAATAATAATAATAATAATAATAATAATAATAATAATTAATATGTTTCCTATGTAAGTATACAGTATGCAACCGGCTGGAATTAAGATTTTATTTTTTGTCACATGTACCTTAAAGTAAAGTGAAATATTTTTTTCCACATAACCCAGTTAGGAAACTTGGGTCAGAGCTCAGGGTCAGCCAGGATACAGCATCCCTGGAGCAGATAGGGTTAACAGCCTTGCTCATCGGGCTCAACAGTGGCAACTTGGCGGTGCTGGGACTCAAGCTCCTGATCAGTAAACCAGTAATCCACAGCCTAAATAGATTGAGCCACCATTACCTTTATTTATGACTGATTACCAAGCAGAAAATAATTCAAAAATAAAAAGATTGGAAACTTTTAAAAAATATATTTTTACGGCATCTGGCAGACCTCCAGTTTGTTTTGTACTGTATGTGTTGGGAATGAGGACTCTTGACTGCAAATCAATTTTACCTTTGGTGCAAATAAAGGAACTTGAACTTGAACTTATCCAGGGCGACTTGCTCAGGCACCCAACACAACTTTGTGGTGCTGGGGTTTGAACCTGGGATCTTCCAGTTAGTAGTACAATGCCTGAACCATTGAGCTACACCTGTCCATTGTTTTATTAAACATGCTTGTTGTTATATAAACTTGCATGGTGGCACAGTGGCGTAGTGGTTAGCACTGTTGCCTTGTCCGTGTGCATGGAGTTTGCATGCTCTCCCTGTGCTTGGTGGGTTTACTCCGGGTATTTAGGTTTCTTCCCACAGCCCAAAGGCTAATTGGCATTCTCAAATTGCCCATAGTGTGTGAATGAGCATGTGTATGTGCGTGTGTGTGTGTGTGTATGTGTGTGCCCTGTGATGGATTGGCACCCTGTCCAGTCTGTACCACGCCAGATGCCCAAAGTCTCCTGGGATAGGCTCCAGGCTCCCGCATGCTGTATATAGGATAAAACGTTATAGATGATGAGATGATCTATTTATAACTAATTACAAGACAGACATTAATTACACGAAAACAGCCAACGACATTGGGGGAGAGGATAGTTTATATATATATATATATATATATATATATATATATATATATATATATATATATATATATATAGGATATATTATTAAATATTGATACACTTTTTTTTTGTTATTTTAATATATTTGCATTGCATATGCTGACTTCATGTTTGCATGCATAATGAATCATATAAAGGTAACTGACATGCAAAAGTATTTAGGCACTATATTAAAAAATGCCATAAAAAAATCATACTTCCAGATATATATGCTGTAAATATTACATCTTGTGCCATTTAAAAAGGCATGATAAAGCAGAAGGAACTTCCTTATGAGTTTAGGCAGAAGGATATTAAATAACATTTAAATAATAATAAAAACCCTACAGAGCCAAAGCAAAGACTTTAAACATCCCTGTCAGGACAATTGTTTAGATATAGAAAGTACCTGGAACCATGACTTATTGTCTCCAAACAAGTGCACCATGGACATTTTTACCATAGGCTCTCAGACTAAATATGTACTGTATCAGGTAAGAGAGCAGTGAACACAAAGAGTTGCAGAACGATCTGAAAGCAGCAGAAATGACAGCTATGCAGGAAACAGCAGGTGTTTGTCTAGACAAAACAAAATAATAACAGTTATTCAGTTTTAGGTTTCCAAACATACAGTACTGTGCAAAAGTCTTGAGCCACCCCTAATTTCTTTTCATTTAATTAATTTACTATCAAATAGTATTGTAATAAAGTAAAGAAACAGGAACAAATGTTTTACTGTTAAAGGCTTTAAAGTGCCTAAAGATTCAATAAAATTTTTTACATGTAACAACCTCAGCAGCAACCTTATTTCCCCTCTTGTCTGTTCTAACCACTCAGCATTCAGCATTGCCAGCCTGATAATCTGCATCTTTTTCTCACCGGTTTATGCCTTAAATTAGATGTTTTTATGCATGAATGATTTATACCTTAGGTCACAAAACCTTCCTCTGAAACTGGTGAGGTACAGGGACTGAACTCAGAATAATAAACTAAACCAAAAAGTCCTCCACGAAGGCTGGAAAAATCTTACTATTAGTGGCTCTTTAAAAGCTATATATTATATTAAAAATACTTGGGGCAGTGGTAGCTCAGAGGGCTAAGGCACTGAGTTACTGATCGGAAGATCAGCGGTTCAATCCCCAGCTCCACCAGGTTGGGCTCTTGAGCGAGGCCCCTAACCCTATATGCTCCAGAGGTGCTGTATCATGGCTGACCCCAGTTATACTGGAATATGCAAAGAAGGAATTGCACTGTGCTGTGATGAAAAAAGGCTTAACTTAACTTAAAAAATAGTAAGAAAGCACTTTTTTCCCTCTCATGTAATAGTGACATAATTTTTAAAGAAAGCAGCAGGCTGAAAATCAGCAACATTTAAAATGTCATCCAGATAAACTATTTAGCCCAACTCTATGGGTTGTTAACATAATGTAATAATTAAACAAAGAACTCATAAAATCTGCCAAAAATGTATGTTATATTTTTGTGTAATTCATTATGTTTATATACGTAACCTTAAAGATGAATGTAAATGAATAAAAAGTTAAAAATGTATAAATGATAAGAAATGCAAGAACACATAAAAAGTAAGATGTAAATTGCATTTTACTGTCTTTTAAGATTATTTATCTTAGTTATTCATAATAAATTTTTTTTTTATGAATTTGGAAAATTGAAGTAAAAATACAGCTTAGGACAAAATCTTAATATGTAGCACATCTTACATAGTCTACTTCCATTCTTTGTTCATTACATAGAAAACTGATTATCCTTATATATTATTATTATTATTATTATTATTATTATTAGTAGTAGTAGTAGTAGTAGTAGTAGTAGTAGTATTATATGTTAGTGGATTTGATTAAGTTTTTAATTTTATTTTAATAGTGTTATTGAAATTTTATTCATGTCTTGAATAAGTATGCAACAATGATTTTTGAAAATGTGTCATTGCAGATAAAAGTAAGGCAATTAATGTTGTCCCAAAGTACCAAACCTGCCATCATAATTTATCAAACATTTCATTAAAAATGTTTTTTAGTCAGTCCTCTCACATGATGTTTCCCATGAGCTGGTGCAGACAAACAGTTGTCCTCCACTTCTTTGCAGTGACTTCAAGTGTCAATGGGGATTGAGGACCTGAGCATGAGGAATGGCCGGGCATTGTCTGACCAGTGGGCTGACGATGTGGTGGTGCGCCCCCGAACCACTGAACAGCACATCACTGTGCACAAGAGACTTGTGCTTGCCTTTGCCATCTCCATTCTCACCCTCATTGTGGTGACAGCCATTGCTGTGATGCTGGGTGTCCGCTTTGAGAAATGCAACAGTGGCAGTGAGAGAGTTGTTCTACCTGGTCCGGCATCGAATCAGTCGCGGGAAGGAAATTCTGAGCACAAAGGGGAAGATTTGCAGCCATGGCGGCATTCACGCTTGCCAACCACTCTACGCCCACGCCACTATGACCTACAGCTCTCTGTGTACATGGACAATTATACCTTCGCTGGCAAGGTAAGCATCGAGTTTGAGTGTGTGAACGCCACCAAGTTCATCGTGCTACACGCGGACAAGCTGGACGTGGATAAGGTGGCTGTGTACTCAGATAGTAAGAAGCCTGGAGCGATGAGGATCCACCGGCACTTCCATTACGCTGCCAACCAGGTCTATGTCATCACTCTGCATCGAGAAATGAAGCCTCTCAGAACATACAAGATCAACATCACATTTGAAGCTCAAATAGAAAACGAACTGTTGGGCTTTTTCCGCAGCTCGTACATGCTGCACGGAGAGAAAAGGTAATAAGACAAGTACAGTTTTATCCATAGTACAGTATGTGTCCAGCTAGGCTTGCATATAGTGTTAAAAATGTTCCAGAATATAATTTGGAATATAATCAGAATTTTAGTGGTTGTAAGATGATGAGAGTATACATTATATTACTGTAACTTGTGTTGAATTAATACAGCTTTGAACAATCACAGGCTGAACAGGTTCAATTTAATGTAAAGTATTTTAAATGAGCTCTTACAGAATCTTACACTGTATATACAGAGTAAGCCAAAAAAATTGTATACACAGTTCAACATGAAAAATATACACCCTTCTTCTGACGATCACATGACAGCATCAATGAAGGTGCGACTACTGACATCTTCACAGGAAACATAATACTACACATTGCTGCCATAATTGAATTTGAGGTTTATAAAAGGGCACATATACATATATATTGGTCAGGGTGGGTGGCTCGCCAACAGCATTGGTGGGTTTGAATATCTGGTTGATGTGCATGGAGTGTGCATGTTCTCCTGTACATTGTTAGTTTCTTCCAGGTACTCTTGTTTCCCACAGACTTCCCCAGACATTTTAAGATGAGTTGGAGGATGATTGTTCCCATATGGCGTGAAGTGTATGATTTGGTGTGGGAATGTATTTGAGCTTGTCTTGGCACATTATCCAGGGTGTACCCAGATTACACTGGGATAGACTCCAGGTTTCCTGTGACCCTACACTGAATAAGTGGTATGAAGAATGAATGGATAAAAGTCTTTATTTCCAAAGTAAAATATATTAAAACTAAAACAAAAACAAAAAAAAAACTGAAATATTAGAATCACTATTGGAAAAGCAGAATCAAGGATCAAATGACTCAATTCTGGTTTGATTGGATGCTGACAAATCTCTGTTATTTCCTAATTTTAACCTACAGTATTTGCTATAATTCTACTGTAATCAAAGTATTAAAACTCAATGGAAGCTTCTATACAGTAAGTATACAGTATGTGATAAAACCTTTAACTGGTTAAACTGGTTTATGTTGAAAATATGCACAATACTTGGTAATGTAGTTTAATACTGTGAAATGTAATCAATCACCAAGGCCCAGAATCGCAGAATATTTTGCTTACAAAAATATGTACAGTAAATTATTTACAGGGTCTATGCAGAATTCTATGCAGAATGTTTTTGCTTTTATATATATATATATATATATATATATATATATATATATATATATATATATATATATACATACAATGTGTTCCAAATTATTACTCAAATGATATCTTTCTCTGATTTTCATAATTAGTACATGCAAATGACAATCAGTATAATTTTCTAGTCATCAACTAGCCTCCTAATGATAACAATATATATGTAAAAAAAAAAAAACTGAAAACACACTGTTCCAAATTATTATGCACAACAGAGTTAAAAAATTTTATAGGTTGTAAAGAACTGAAAATAGGCTTTTGTTGAATTTGCAGCTTTAGGAGGTCATGTTTACTGAAATCAAAAACTATGTCAATCAAAAACATCCTATCAGGGCATGTTACATCTTAACATAGGACCCCTTCTTTGATATCACCTTCACAATTCTTGCATCCATTGAACTTTTTTGGACAGTTTCTGCTTGAATTTCTTTGCAGGATGTCAGAATAGCCTCCCAGAGCTTCTGTTTTGAATCAAACTGCCTCCCACCCTCATAGACCTTTTGAGGATTCTCCAAAGGTTCTCAATGGGGTTGAGGTCAGGGGAGGATGGTGGCCACACCATGAGTTTCTCATCTTTTATGCCCATAGCAGCCAGTGACACAGAGGTATTCTTTGAAGCATGAGATGGTGCATTGTCGTGCATGAAGATGATTTTGCTATGGAAGGCACAGTTCTTCTTTTTGTATCATGGAAGAAAGTGGTCAGTCAATATACTTTGCAGAGGTCATTTTCACACATTCAGGGACCCTACAGGGGCCTACCAGCTCTCTCCCAATGATTCTGGACCAAAACATGACTCCAGCACTTCTTTGTTGACGTCGCAGCCTTGTTGGGACATGGTGGCCATCCACCAACCATCCACTACTTCATCCATCTGGACCATCCAGGATTGCACGACACACATCACTAAACAAGACTGTTTGAGAATTAGTCTTCATGTATGCCTGGGCCCACTGCACCCGTTTCTGCTTGTGATCATTGGTTAGGGGTGGCTGAATAGTAGGTTTATGCACAACTGCAAGCCTCTAAAGGGTCCTACACTTTGAGGTTCACGGGACTCCAGAGGAACCAGCAGCTTCAAATACCTGTTTGCTGCTTTGTAATGACATTTCAGCAGCTGCTCTCTTAATCCGATGAATTTGTCTTGTACTGGAGAAACCTTCTTCATTCTGCCTTTATCTGCACGAACCTGTCTGTGCGCTGAATCAGCCATGAATGTCTTCACAGTACGATGAGTTTTTCGTGAAATATCTAATGTTTTCATACCTTGTCCAATTTGACACTTTTCGGCAGCAGAGAGATCAATTTTCTTTCCCATAAACTGTGGCCTGCTTAATAATGTGGAACAACCTTCTTCAGTACTTTTCCTTTAATTGGGCTAATCATCTGCGTTAATTTTAGGGCTGAACAATATATCGAAAATGAATCAAAACCATGTTCAGAACTGCTATTCAATGATCTTGCGCATTAATTAATTGATTAATTGATTGATTGATTTACATTCTGTTAATTCTTTTCCCACTCTATGTATATATGTACTGTCCCATTAAAAACATACTACTATGTTTCCAATCCACAACATACAGTAGAATTTTAATAGTTAAGTGTATTTATAGCACAAACCTTGCAAGCGGACAGTAAGGGCAAAAAAAAAAAGAAAACCAAAAATGAATTTGGTTATTAATTCATTCATTAATTATAATCTCATTCATTAATTATAATTGAAACCAAAATGGTCAGTTTATTTTTATTTGATGTCATATCACCCAGCACTAGTTAATTGATTACTTTTGCATGAAAGTAGTAGTTGCATAGCTATCTTAACTAAATAGAATTATAAGACATAAAGGTTTGCTGTTCTGGATCAGTACTTGCAAGAACAGCTTTGTAAAGTGTATTTGCAAAACCTATCAAGCACCATAATAAAAATGGTTTTCATGAAGACCATGTCAGGAAAGCAAGACCAAAACTTTTGAGTTACCAGCCTCATTTACAAATAATTTAACAAATCAATCAATTAACAAACAGCACCACAGATTACAGCCATTATGGAGGCTTTACAGAGCATACTGTAAGTAGCAGACATATAAAAATCAAGAAAGACCATGGAATTAGAAGGTGTGCAAAATCTTTTGACTGGTAGTGTACTTCTGAATGATTCTGCACTTCTGAACGATTCTATCACCTAATATGTGATATTCGAAAACATAACACAAGTCGGCTTGTGGGATGTAATGGAATTATCATCCGTACATGATATTAGGTCACTAAACATTAAATTATACAGAGAAATCAAAAGTACTCTCATAACTGTGTTCTGTCATTTGGCACAATCAAAAGTCCCGGTTTCACTTGAACGCCCCTCGTACATAACTCAAATTCCAATGATATCTAAAGAGAACCTGTCATAAAGTTTTTTATTATAAACAAAAAGCAAACTGATTCCCACTGTCTTTTATTCTGCATAGTTATTAAGGGTTATATACTGTATGTAATACTTTTTGTCGACATTTCTTGCTGCCTTGAATTGACAGTTTTATACCTGGCAAGTTTCAGTTTTCTTTCAGGATCTCTTTGAAATCCAAGTTCATCACAACTGGAGGGCAATTAGTATGCAAAAAAAAAAAAAAATCCAATATTGTATTTCTCCTCCTGTCAACAAAGTGTTGTAGGGATGACAGTCTTTACATAAGCTACTGTATATAGTGCACATTTGATGCTCACATTTGGAGAGGAAAAAAATTATAAAGTGTAGAATCTGGGTTTGTGGAAATCGGGCATGCCACTATAGTAAGCTGAATAGGGACAGTGAAGGCCAGTGGTGATTACCAGTGTATTTATTCTAATTTTATGACCACAGTAGGATCTCCGATCAACATTCACACACGTATTCATACACTGTGGAAATGCCACCAAGACTAAAAAGCATGTCTTTGGGAGGAAACCGGAATACCTGGAGGAAACCCACCAAGCATGGGGAGAATATGCAAACTGCATGCACACAGATAAACATTTGTACAAAAATGTACATGACATAAACTTCCATGATATAAATTAAGTAAGTTTATATACTCATACAGGAGAATATATATGCATCGCTGTAAAGAATTTTTTTTTTATACAAGACAGACCAGTTTTCAGAAATAAAAGACCTAATGTACGCTCCTGGGATTTGCATAAAAATAGAAAGGAGCGAGTGTTACCAGAAGTTACCCGAAGAACTCATATTCTCCAGCATGCTCAGTAAAACATAACGTTGTACTATACATTTTTTTCTTTACAGCTATGCATATATTCCCCTGTAATGTTATTTATTTATTACTTTTAAAGTAATACAGTATATGGAAATACAGAATGATTTTGTACATAATTATGCAGACATGATAAACATATATAACAAAACTGGTGCAGCATATAATATGGTGCCTAAGACTTTTGCTCAGTACTGTATATACATTCATTCATTCATCTTCTATACCACTTTATCCTTATATACAGGGTCGCGGGGGGCCTGGAGCCTATCCCAGGAGGCTTAGGGCACAATGCGGGGTACACCCTGGACAGGGTACTGTATATACAGTGAGATCAATATGTATTTGATCACCCTCTGATTTTGCTCGTTCTCTTACTTAGAAATCATGGAGGGGTCTACAATTTTCAGCATACAGTAGGTGCATTTCCACTGTGAGAGACAGAATCTAAAAAGAAAAATCTGGAAATCACATTGTATGATTTTTTAACAATTTATTTGTGAATTACTGTGTCACATAAATATTTGATCGCTTGCTTATCAGCCAGATTTCTGCCCCACAAATACCTGTAATTTTGCTTTTAAATAGTCCAGCTACACTCTGCTTATGATTCTAAATTAGTAGCACCTGTTTGAAGTCGTTAGCTGTCATAAAGACACCTGTGCACCCCACAATCAGCCAAAGTCTAAGTAGCAACATGGGCATAACCAAAGAGCTGTCAAAAGACACAAGAGACAAAATTTGTGATTTTTGCGAGACCTTCACAAAGCTGGAAAGGGCTACAGGGCAATTGCCAAGCAGCTTGGTGAAAAAAGAACAACTGTTGAAGCAATTGTCAGAAAATGGAAGAGGCTAACGATTACTGTCAATGTCCCTTGGACTGGGGCCCCACAGAAGATCTCTCATTGTGGGGTATCAATGATGCTAAGAATGGTGAAGAATCAGTCCAGAACTACACGGGAGGAGCTGGTCAATGCCTTGAAGAGAGCTGGGACCATCGTTTCCAAGGCTACTATCAGTAATATACTAAGACGTCATGGTTTAAAATCTTGCATCGCACAGAAGTTTCCCCTACTTAAGTCAGCCCATGTCCAGGCCCGTCTGAAGTTTGCTAGGGACCATCTGGATGATCCAGAGGGATAAAAAATGGGAGAAAGTCAACTCCATTCGACGTGTTTGGAGGAAGAAAAATGATGAGTATCATCCCAATAATACCATACCTACAGTGAAGCATGGGGCTGGAAGCATCATGCTCTGGGGGTGTTTTTCTGCACAGGGGACAGGACGACTTCTCTGTATTAAGGAGAGGATGAACAGGGCCATGTATTGTGACATATTGGGCAAAAACCTCCTACCCTCAGTAAGAGCATTAAAGATGGGTCGTGGCTGGGTCTTCCAACATGACAATGGCCCAAAGCACACAGCCAGGAAAACCAAGGAGTGGCTGTGTAAGAAGCATATCAAGGTTCTGGAGTGGCCTAGCCAGTCTCCAGACCTAAATCCAATAGAAAATCTTTGGAGAGAGCTGAAACTCCCTGTTGCTCAGCGACAGCCCCGAAACCTGACAAAGAAGATCTGTATGGAGGAGTGGGCCAAAATACAGTGTGTGCAAACCTGGTGAAGAACTACAGGAACCGTTTGTCCTCTGTAATTGTTAAACGCTTCTATACCAAATATTAAAAATTTTTGACTCAAGTGATCAAATACTTTTGACACAGTAGTTCACAAATAAATTGTTAAAAAAAATCATACAATGTGATTTTCTGGATTTTTCTTTTTAGATTCTGTCTCTCACAGTCGAAATGCACCTGTGCTGAAAATTGTAGAAACCTGTCCCTTCCATGATTCTAAGTAAGAGAACTTGCAAAATCACAGGGTGATCAAATACTTATTGACCTCACTGTATATATATATACACATGTATATATACTGTATATGCATGCTTTTTTTAAAAACCATGTCTACATGGAACTGTTCCAGAATTTATTTTCATCTCCATGAATTCCCTGTTCTTATACACTGCATATACTTCAGCCCTGGCATATTGCTTTAATACATCAATATGGAGTCTGTAGACCCTTCACCCATGCAGCAGCTGACCCTAGTGACCATTTGTGCTTCAGGCAGTCCCTTTTATATCAATACACACATAGCACATTGTCTAGGATGCAGTGTAGAACAAAAAATAGCTATAAATTTAGGGTTTGAAAAACCCCAGTTTAACACAAGGGGTCTGGGCTGTGGGAAGCCCCAGGCACACTCTGTTTCACGAGAGGATGTTGGCAAATGATTTGACAAAGGGCAACTCCTAGAGGCTACAGTACCCTCAAATCCCAGAGTCCTTTTTCCCCATTCTGGCCAAAAACATTGCGATTCTCATATCATTGCCAGTGACATCCTATATGCAAGTCTGCAGAAGCCAGCTGAGTTTATCTACACCATTTCAAACTGTTTGATCGAGTCTGTCCAGACATTCAAATCATACTTTGCTAATCAAACTAGTTTTACAAGTACGATGACTCTCGAATCACAGTTAAGATAAATTTCATTAATTAATTCATGAATCTTCAGTTCTTTAACCTGGTCAGGGTCAATGTAGTACAGTAGCCTACACTAGGTACACTAAGTGGATGGTAGAATTACACCATGGGTGGGATGTCAATCTCATAAGCTAAACATCCAATATTCTGACATACATAGTGTTAGTCA
This sequence comes from Channallabes apus, assembly GCA_030522415.1. Taxonomy (NCBI): domain Eukaryota; kingdom Metazoa; phylum Chordata; class Actinopteri; order Siluriformes; family Clariidae; genus Channallabes; species Channallabes apus. The sequence goes on from CM060114.1 coordinate 26,263,656, forward strand.
GAAGCTCTGCCAGTCAATGTTAGTTTCTTCCACCAGTCGCAGAAGGATACCTGCCCATGACCACATTACAACTGTACTGTACTGATATTCAGCACAACAGCATTTGCTCTTGTGTGATATTGCGTAAGCATCAGCTCACGGCAGGCAAAGCTAGCGGGTTTTACTGTAAAGATCCTATAGTATAATCTGTCCAATGTACTATCTGTTCAAACTGGTAGAAACCCATAAAATGAAAAAACAAATGTTTTTATAACATAATCAAGTCAAAAGATGGAACCTTTCAGTTTTACTTCAATTATACAATAAAATATTATATTGGGCGGTGCGGTGGTGTAGTGGTTAGCACTGTCGCCTTGCACCTCCAGGGTCCGGGTTCGATTCCCCGGCCAGGCTCGATTCCCGTCTCCGGGTACTCCGGTTTCCTCCCACAGTCCAAAGATATGCAGGTTAGGCTAATTGGCGCTCCCAAATTACCCGTAGTGTGTGAATTGGTGTGTGAATGTGCGTATGTGTGTGTGCCCTGCGATGGATTGGCACCCTGTCCAGGGTGTACCCCGCCTAGTGCCCGAAGTCTCCTGGGATAGGCTCCAGGTCCCCCGCGACCCTGAACACAGGATTAAGCGGTATAGAAGATGAATGAATGAATGAATGATATTATATTGTACACTCTTACAGTGGTGTGAAAAACTATTTGCCCCCCTTCTGATTTCTTATTCTTTTGCATGTTTGTCACACAAAATGTTTCTGATCATCAAACACATTTAACTATTAGTCAAAGATAACACAAGTAAACACAAAATGCAGTTTTTAAATGAGGGGTTTTATTATTTAGGGAGAAAAAAAATCCAAACCTACATGGCCCTGTGTGAAAAAGTAATTGCCCCTGAACCTAATAACTGGTTGGGCCACCCTTAGCAGCAATAACTGCAATCAAGCGTTTGCGATAACTTGCAACGAGTCTTTTACAGCGCTCTGGAGGAATTTTGGCCCACTCATCTTTGCAGAATTGTTGTAATTCAGCTTTATTTGAGGGTTTTCTAGCATGAACCGCCTTTTTAAGGTCATGCCACAACATCTCAATAGGATTCATGTCAGGACTTTGACTAGGCCACTCCAAAGTCTTCATTTTGTTTTTCTTCAGCCATTCGAGGTGGATTTGCTGGTGTGTTTTGGGTCATTGTCCTGCTGCAGCACCCAAGATCGCTTCAGCTTGAGTTGACGAACAGATGGCCGGACATTCTCCTTCAGGATTTTTTGGTAGACAGTAGAATTCATGGTTCCATCTATCACAGCAAGCCTTCCAGGTCCTGAAGCAGCAAAACAACCCCAGACCATCACACTACCACCACCATATTTTACTGTTGGTATGATGTTATTTTTCTGAAATGCTGTGTTACTTTTACGCCAGATGTAACGGGACACGCACCTTCCAAAAAGTTCAACTTTTGTCTCGTCGGTCCACAAGGTATTTTCCCAAAAGTCTTGTCAATCATTGAGATGTTTTTTTAGCAAAGTTGAGACGAGCCTTAATGTTCTTTTTGATTAAAAGTGGTTTGCACCTTGGAAATCTGCCATGCAGGCCGTTTTTGCCCAGTCTCTTTCTTATGGTGGAGTCGTGAACACTGACCTTAATTGAGGCAAGTGAGGCCTGCAGTTCTTTAGATGTTGTCCTGGGGTCTTTTGTGGCCTCTCGGATGAGTTGTCTCTGCGCTCTTGGGGTAATTTTGGTCGGCCGGCCACTCCTGGGAAGGTTCACCACTGTTCCATGTTTTTGCCATTTGTGGATAATGGCTCTCACTGTGGTTCGCTGGAGTCCCAAAGCTTTAGAAATGGCTTTATAACCTTTACCAGACTGATAGTTCTCAATTACTTTTGTTCTCATTTGTTCCTGAATTTCTTTGGATCTTGGCATGATGTCTAGCTTTTGAGGTGCTTTTGGTCTACTTCTCTGTGTCAGGTAGCTCCTATTTAAGTGATTTCTTGATTGAAACAGGTGTGGCAGTAATCAGGCCTGGGGGTGACTACAGAAATTGAACTCAGGTGTGATAAACCACAGTTAAGTTATTTTTTAACAAGGGGGGCAATCACTTTTTCACACAGGGTCATGTAGATTTGGAGTTTTTTTTCTCCCTTAATAACGTAAACCTTCATTTAAAAACTACATTTTGTGTTCAATTATGTTATCTTTGACTAATAGTTAACGGTTTTTGATGAGCAGAAACATTTAAGTGTGACAAACATGCAAAAGAATAAGAAATCAGGAAGGGGGCAAATAGTTTTTCACACCACTGTATATGTATATGTAATAAGAACAATAATACAATATAGAATAACAGCAAACATAATTCTACATAACAGACAGAACAAAGACTTGATAAAAGCTGCCTTATTTAATGTGGTTTCTATGGTAACAGTGATTGTTAGCCTAGAGAAATGGCTTGCTTCTCTCTATATATGGCAAAGCATAATGTAGTATATGGCCTAGAGGAGCCACTTTGGGATTTGTCCTGTGGCTTAACAGCTCATTACCCTGAAGTGTACCTTTTTGTGGTTCGCAAATATTTAGGTAATTTGGGATCTAAGCAAAAGTGAAAAGAAAAAAAAAAAAAAAAAAACATATTTGTAATGCAAGAGAACCTGCTGGAAGGACAGCGTGTCTGCAGCACTCCACTAAGCAGGGCCTTCTGCTAGAATGGCCAGAAGGAAACTAATCTTCAGTAAAAGACATATTACATCTTGCTTGGCCAAAAGCAACCTAAATATTATGCAATAGGGCTCTCGTGTGTAGGCACTGTAGTGTAAAAAAATCGCTTATGTAGCTAATCCAGAATAAACCATATTTTCTCTTCATTCTCTTTATTATATCGAAAGCTACTGAATAGCTATGAAGTCTGGTTGCCGCTTTTAGGCATAGGACAGAGACAGAGACTATACCTGAACATGCATCAGAATAAGAATATGAAATAACTGACAATTCTTCGCTAACAAAGTGATTGAATGTGGCTTACATTTTTTCTTTGCCATTTTTTTATTTGATCAACACTACTGTATGTTTGCCATATATTTTTATTCTAATTGTAAGAGTATGAATAATACAATTCAGAGGAATCTGTGCGATTACATCCCTCAGTTTAGCATAAGGCACATAAAACAAAACAGGTTTGGCTGTGAGTCCTTGGTCACACTGTACATCCTCTATCTTTCACTTCTGCTCAACATTCCTTGGTTTGGTGTTGGCTGGAGATGTAGTGACAGAGAAGATGCAAGACGATGATCCAAATCTCCTGGGTGGGAAAACCACATTTCCTTCACTTACTCCTACGCTAGCTCTTAACTTTTATTTTGAAAAGCTCTAATGGGAATCTCCATCAAGCTGTCAGTTGCTGAGCTGGTACGACCAGAATTGGAGAACTGGAGAATTATCTGATGCTTCTTACTTATGGTTTGTAAAACATTTTTTATTAAATACACTTCTCCTCTATGCAGTGAAAATGTCCAAAAGGACAATATTTCATACTGTAGATTATTATTAAAATAATATTAACATTCTGAATACGAGGAAGACAAGAACAGAAAGGTTACACGCACGCACCGGACACTTCATTAGGTATAAATGTTCAATGCTCTTTAATGCAAATGTCTAATCAGCCAATCACATAGCAGCAGACAAGCAAACCAGGTGACACTCCTGTCAGCTAAGACCAAAAAAATGAGGCTCACCAAAATTGGACAATAGAAGATTGGAAAAATGTTGCATGGACTGACGAGTCCATAAACGATCTCCATAGTCATCAGATCCATCTTTGGGATGTGGTGGAACAGGAGATCGGGATCATGTGTATGCAGCTGACAAATCTGCAGGAACAGAATGAAGGCAGCTTAATTAACACAAAATATATAAAGTAAAAATAAAACAAATTAACCTGCACTTTACCTTAAAAAAAAGTAAAAAATAAATCCCAACACATAAGTGTTTCCATTTAGAAAGAGAGAGAGAACCGGCACGGTGTCAAATTACACGCGCGCACACACATAACACACACACTCTGCAGCGCAAGAGAAAGAAAAACACACACACACATAACACATTGATCTTCTGCAGGAAGTATGGTGAATGCCCCAGTCCTCAGCAGTCCAAAGTCATATTCTCCGATGATGCCCCTTACGATTGTTTGGGGCATCTGGAAAAAGGCTTGTCCGAGAAGAAAAAGTGAGCGCTACCATCAGTCCTGTGTCATGCCAACAGTAAAGCATCCTGAGACCATTCATGTATGGGGTTGCTTCTCATCCAAGGGAGTGGGCTCACTCACAATTTTGCCCAAAAACACAGCCATGAATAAATAATGGTACCAAAACACCCTCCAACAGCAACTTCTTACAACAATCCAACAACAGTTTGGTGAAGAACAATGCATTTTTCAGCATGATGGAGATGCAAAAGGAATAACTAAGTGGCTCGGTGACCAAAACGTTGAAATTTTGGGTCCATGGCCCGGAAACCCCAGATCTTAATCCCATTGAGAACTTGTGGTCAATCCTCAAGAGGTGGGTGGACAAACAAAAACCCACTAATTCTGACAAACTGCATGAAGTGATTATGAAAGAATGGGTTGCTACCAGTCAGGATTTGGCCCAGAAGTTGATTGACAGCCCAGTCGAATTGCAGAGGTCCTGAAAAAGAAGAGCCAACACTGCAAATACTGACTCTTTGCATAAATGTCATGTAATTGTCGATAAAAGCCATTGAAATGTATGAAGTGCTTGTAATTATATTTCAGTACATCACAGAAACAACTGAAACAAAGATCTAAAAGCAGTTTAGCAGCAAACTCTGTGCAAACTGTAGGGGTCTTCATTCATTCATTTTCTAGACAGGACAGGGTGCCAATCCATCGCAGGGCAACTGTAGGGGTCTGTTTATTGAAAATTTAACATTTTATTTTATTTCTGATCAAAAGAACATTCATTCATTCATTTTCTATACCGCTTAATCCTGTGTTCAGGGTCGCGGGGGACCTGGAGCCTATCCCAGGAGACTTCGGGCACTAGGCGGGGTACACCCTGGACAGGGTGCCAATCCATCGCAGGGCACACACACATACACACACTCTCACACCTACGGGCAATTTAGGAACGCCAATTAGCCTAACCTGCATATCTTTGGACTGTGGGAGGAAACGGGAGTACCCGGAGGAAACCCACCAAGCACGGAGAGAACATGCAAACTCCATGAACACAGAGAGGGGAATCGAACCCTGGACCCTGGAGGTGCAAGGCGACAGTGCTAACCACTACACCACCGCGCCGCCATCAAAAGAACAAAAAGAACAAAATGAACTAAATGACTCAAAAAAGATTTGTTAATTTTGATGAATGACATTCATAGAACTGAGTCTAAAATAATTCAAACTTCCCATAACTAAACCGCATAGATGAGATAGGGGTATAACAGCAGGAATAACAGAGAGGGGGCTGTTTATAGGGGTGGGGCTTGTAGGACAACTTTCATACACACACACACTCTCAGTGTATGACACCCTTATATCATAAAAAGATTTTGCAATCTTACATAAAATCTTAGATTTCACAAAGACTTTGAAAAAATCATTAGTTTAAAAATTTTTACAGATGTCGCTGTGCATTTTTTAACATGTGCTGAGTGTGCAATTTAAATTTACTTAATAAACACAATCTCACACCTACGTACATTCCGTGCCCTTGACTATAACACATCAAAATTTGAGTTAATTCCAAGATGGCATACATTTTTAAAAACCTGCTTATGAGGCAATTAAATTCTATGCGAACGAAATTGAGGGCACAGCAGGTACAGTAGGTATTAAATTATTGGCACATTTTTAATGCTTCTTAACACATTTAATCTCATGTTTATGGCTATATGAAAATTTCTCAATGGAAAAACTGGGTCATACTGCCATCTCTAGAAGCCCATGTTGTATGCTGTTCAACTTCATGCAGTATTTCTTTCCTGAATACAAAAAACACGGCATAATTTGATTCTTTGTAAGAATGTCTCAGGGTACATCAAATGGGCCTGTCATCAGTAAAAAAAAAAATCACAACTATTTGAACCTTTAAAATTCACAGTTAAACTTTTTAAAAGCGCTGGGAGATGGTGAAATTACTTTTTCACTCATGATTGATTGTTCACTTAAATGTGTTTTTTGACATATTCAAGGTCTCCTGTTACTTATTTCTATTCACTCGTATTTTCTCTTCTTTCATATTGTCACTCATTTTCTTTCTCCATACTCCTGGTTCATCTTGTATTATCTCTTATCTCTCTGATATCCTCTATTTTTTTTCTTGTACGTCTTTGAATTTCTTCTCTTGAAATTTTATCTTTGTGTCACTCTCTGCCTTCTCCATCCTTGATTTTTTTTAAACACCCCCTTTCTCTCACTCTCTCACCACTTTATAGGTATCTTGCTGTGACCCAGTTCTCACCGACTCATGCAAGGAAGGCTTTCCCGTGTTTTGATGAGCCAATCTACAAAGCCACCTTCATTGTGAGACTGAGGCATGATGCCTCCTACCAGTCCCTCTCTAACATGCCCATTGAGTCATCCAACCTGGATGAGGACGGCTGGGTAACCAATCACTTTTACAGGACACCTCGCATGTCTACTTACTATCTGGCCTGGGCGGTGTGCAACTTCACGTACCGCGAGGCGATCACAGATAGTGGAGTTGTGGTAAGTCTTACATAATGGTTTAAAATCCATCATGATTTAACATGCACACTTTCTAATAGTAATTTATATACTGTAGTTAATACATGAACAATATGATGTGCCAGACTTAAAAGTTTTTTTTTCTTTATTTGGATCCGAGTCACTTTTTGTATGTTGCTAGAGCCGATGTATACAGTATATCCGACATGCGGTCATGTGACATGAGTGAAAATGGTCAGATCAGAAATGTGACTTTTTGCCTCTGCACATCAGGGTTTGACATTGGCAACCCGCCAAATGCGGGTAAAATTCGGCATTTAATAACTTTAGTCTCACTAGCCACTTTGGCGGGTAGTTTATTCTTTGGAATGACAATATATTTTTGTTGTAATTTTCTCTAAAGTCATCCGATATAATAAACGCACTGCAATGTAATATTATGGGCATAAAACACGCATGAATGTAATGAGGACATTTAATACCTCTCTCTACACATGCTCACACATGCACACACACACTTTTACTTCCTGTTTGGTGTGTGTGTATCATTTCCTTAAAGGGCTATTGCTTCTCAACAGGATGAGAATGTTTGCCCCTTTCGCAGGTTATTTACTGATTATATAAAAAAGTAATCAATATTAAAATCTATTTAGATTTCATGTTGAATGATAGAAAATTCATCAATTGATTGAATTACCTCACACTATAAAGAGTCAACACAACAAGATAGACCAGAGTCCATTGTCCTAACTCAGAATTCTGATATAATAATACATAATGAATAATAATACCTGATAATAGTACACAACACATTAAAATGATAAATGTTCTGAGTTGTATTTTTTATATCAGAATGAGTTCAGTTGTACTGAATCTGTTATTTTTCAATTTCATGTGGTAAGAGGCTTGAATTTAAGTTCAATAAGCAGAATATACTGTTCATGTTTGCATGTTTATATATTATCTTAACAGTACTGAATACTTGACTACTACTATAGTGATACAGTGTATGCTGTCATTTATAAGTAAATCTAGATCTAACAAACATTAACGTATCATGGTGAAGAAAAAACAGCGATTTTCTGGTAACAAAATTGTGGCTAGTAATGGTGAGTGACTCCGGAAATCCACTAGCCACATTAGCCAGTGAGCAAAAAAGTTAATGTCAAACCCTGCTGTACATGTGTGGGGCACTCACTGATTTCATAAGTCAGTGCTGGCAATAGCTGCTAAAACAGCTAAGGAAAGGCTGCTGGCTTTATTCCTTTTTCTGGATCTCAAAAAAATACACCTTACTTACTGCAAAACCACTATCACATGTGCTTTAACCCAGATGTTGGGGCGCATGCTGTTTCAGACAACATGTCACTTGAAATTATGAATGTATACCATAATGACATGCAAATCTAGTCTGACTAAAAAAATTGAAATTGAACAATGTCAGGAGTAGCTCAGTGGTTAAGATATCGGATTGCGGCTCTGACGGTCCCAGGTTCAAACCCTAAGACCACCAAGATGCTCCTGTTGGGCCCTCGAGCAAGATTCTTAACCCTCAGATGTATAATGAGATAAAAAACAAAATGTAAATCGCTCTGGGTCAAATGCTGTAAATGTTTGTAAAAACAGCCTTGGTCACCTACTGTATTAATCAGTGAGGATGAGCTAGATGAGGTTTTCAAAATGTAATAGGTGAAAGACCAACAGATGATATTTACTGTACAACAAATCATCACGAAACAGTGAGCATCTGGATATCATTACAAAGAAAAACAGGTTATCAAATTAGTCTCGGCAGGTTATGGAGGAAGCTGCAGGGTCATTACTCAACAATATATTGCAATAATATACAAGACTTATGAGGAATATTCCAGAAAGGAACATGTTAGAGTTTGAAAGATCAGATGGCAGATTTTTTTGAGTGCAACCTACAGTATGTTTGGCATGAATGCTAGATACACATGAAGAGAGAATTATTTGACACAAATATTGTACATATACTGTACTTATTGTATATGCATATAGCAAACATTTATAGAAAGGAATTATTCATAGTCATGCTATTCTATATCACCCGATTGAGAGTGGGCTTCCTGTTGAGTCTGGTTCCTGTAAAGGTTTATTATTGTCATTACAGCAGGATTCTCTTTGTCATCAACACATCTACAGTACCTTGCTCATTAGGGACAGATGAAGCTAAATATAATTGCCTTTAACAGCAGTTACATGTACTGAAATTTTGGTTGAACAACAGGAAATCAAAAGCAATCCAGGTGTGACACATTTCAGTAGTATATCTAATATTGTTTGCAGTGGCTGCGAAGTGATGGGGGAAAAAATCTATTCAGTTACATGTACATATTGTAATTGTTTTGCAATTTATGTATCACCAAAATGTATTTTTTAAAATAAATATTGATATGTCAATATTAATGCATGTAATTAATCTAGAAATTTTAATGTGTTACTATTTTTTAAAACAAAATTTAACATATGACCAGGCTTATGACCTTATGACATATGACCCTAATGGCTTTCCATAATATCAATGCATTTACTCGGCTGTGTGTGATAACGGGACGTTTAACGCGGATGATATTAAGATGACTGAGGAAACATCACCAGCTGTGCTGAACTGCAAGTTTCATTATAAAAAGCATCTAGATGGAAGTTTGGATAAAACCAAAGTTCGTGTGTAAGTGTGCTGTGAGTAAGTGTGCTGGAGCTCCCTTTAAGGGAAACTCTTTTTACAAGAATACATTAAATGTAAGCTGTGGTAGTGGTGGCTCAGGTGACTAAAAAGGCTCTACTGTAGGTTGCTGATTCTTGGCTCTGATGATCTGGGTTTGAGCCCTGCTTTCAGTGGTTTTGCCACACCCAATACTACCCAACGACTACATGCAGTTCTGGTCCCATTAGAGAGAGTTTAATTTAATATTTGTTAAATGTCAATGTTTGAGACATTATAAAACTGCTGTTATGATGCTGTTATGCATTTCTTTATTCCAACATTGCACATTTATAATACAAGGAAATCTGTACAGTATATTAGTAAATCAGAGTATTTTGAAATTGTGATTAATTGTGATTAATCGCAGAATATGACTGTGATTAACTACAGTAGATTATATTTTTTAATCGATTGAAAGAACCTTTCATCTTTTTCATCTTGCATCTTTTTAAGAGCTATAGCATTCACATCCACTTAGTTTAGGTTTAGTCTAGAAGTAAAAATTACACATCACTTAACACTGTCAGAGATTTCCCCTAATAAACACTTAGATTGCGTTTAGCAGAGGTGGAAAGAGTAATAAAATTTTGTACTCAAGTACAAGTACTGTTACTTCAGTGAAATTTTACTTAAGTACAAGTAAAGTTACCATTATAAAAATCTACTCAAATAAAAGTAAAAAGTAGCTCATTAAAAAATTTACTCAGAGTAAAAGTTACCGAGTTACTTTTTTATTTAAATTTTTTTAACAGCGGGGGGGGGGGGGGGGGGGGGGGGATATAAATCTCAAACTAGTTGTTTTTAACTGAAGGAACACCTTTGCATAATAAAGCTGTTGTTTTTCTTGTGCTTAAAAATCAAAGTGGTCACTTAAATATGGTGTTACGTCCCAGTCTAGGGTCATACAGCAAAATAATGGTTCAGGGTTCTATTTTAAACTGTATGGAAATGGTGGTATATGGCGGAAAGAACTAGATCCAATCATTATATATATATTGTAGCATTTTTCGACGCTAGCAGGGATCTTGGAGTACGAGTGAGCTTACTTGCTCCCCAATGCAAATGGCTGGGGAGTAGTTTATTACCACAGCACAAGCACACATACACAGGTCAAGCACACACACATACCCAACTTGGCCGAAGCCACTAACCCAAACACCCTTCTCTCTCATGGTAGACACAGAGAAAAACCCCGCAAAACATGACGGTCGTCAGCCGCTGGCTGGCCCGCCCACGCCACACTGCCCCCACCCGAGCTGTGACCGTCCCCGGTCACCATGACGCTCAGTCTTGGAGGCGTGAAGGCGATCAGCACCGGGGTCCTTTTGTGGAGAAGCACATTGTCCCGGAGGCGGTCCGGCCTCCGCAGAATTCGCTGTCTCGCCGGCATGCGGCTGGAAAGGCGCAAGACGGTCTCGGTGGAGCAACACTCGCGCCCGCCCCGCCAACCGCACCCGGTAGATGAACTCGGCGAGCTGAGCTAGTACCGTACAGGGGCCCACCCAGTGAGACGTGAGCTTGGGTGAACGTCCTCTCTTCCTTCCGGAACACACCCACACCTGCTCACCAGCAGCAAAGCCTCGCCCCTGGCTGTGAGTGTCCACGCCCACTCGCTCCACAGGTGCCCCCACCCGAAAGTCCTGCAGCGGTGCCCGCGAGCGCTGGGTGGGGCCCTTCTTTGCCGTGTAGCGGACAAAACGTTCACTGACCAGCGGCAGCGCAGGTGAAACGACTGCGGGCGATGCTCTCGGCGAGGGAGTAACTCGGCACACGCACTCTTTACCTCGCTCGCAGTACCGATGACGTACTTTGCTGCCCGGATGTTCACCTGGCGCTCGTCCGACGGCTGCTGGGGTACGCTGTCCCTCAAACCCAGGAACGTTGCATCGCCGCGAAACCCCAGAGACTATTCTGTTGTCTAGCCGTGACGGGTAGCCCTGTCCTCGGCTAGATTCACCTACCGAGTGCCCCCGAGCTGCGGGCGATCGCTCGGCTCTTTCGCCGTGATGCACCGCAGTTATGGGTTCAGCGCGTTTTGCTGCGCGTAGCGCCTCGGTGAGGGAAGCTGGTGCTGCTAACCTGATGTGCTCCCCGAGCGGCGGCGGTCGAAGCCCACGAAGAAAAGCGCGATACGCTACACTCTGGATAGCCCCGGCTCGCGGACTGCCAGCTCCTCGCACGCTGCTTCTTGACGATCACCAGCGCCGAACCGGAGGTGAAGCGACTCGCGAAGCTTGGCCCAGTCCTTCCGCTCATCGGCCCGGAGGTCTTCCAGTGCCCGGAGCGCGGCGCCCTTCAGCGAGAGAGCAACCCTTACGGCCGTTTCCGCCGGAGACCAGCATGCGAAGTCGGCGGCTAGCTCCACTTGGGCGAAGAACGCGTAGGGCTCGACGGCGCCGTTGTAGGAAGGAAGGCGCAGCTGCAGCGCACATCGCCGGCACGGAGCTGTAGCTTGCTCCGACATTTGCGCAGCGTCACCGTTGGGCTCCGTTCCGAGATCCAGTGCCGGGATCCTCATCTCGCCGCTCCATTTTTGTCGTGCCGTTTTGCTGGCACTTGCTCCACCCGGGAGATACTTCTTCCGGAGTCGTGCTGCAACTCGGCGGCCCTCTTGAATCTTTCGCAGGTCCTCCGCCGTTCGCTCAAACTCAAAAATCTCCATCCCACTTCTGACACCAATGTAGCGTTTTTCGACGCTAGCAGGGATCTTGGAGTACGAGTGAGCTTACTTGCTCCCCAATGCAAATGGCTGGGGAGTAGTTTATTATCACAGCACAAGCACATATACACAGGTCAAGCACACACACATACCCAACTTGGCCGAAGCCACTAACCCAAACACCCTTCTCTCTCATGGTAGACACAGAGAAAAACCCCGCAAAGCATGACGGTCGTCAGCCGCTGGCCCGCCCACGCCACAATATATATATATATACACACACACCAGTAGGAGGATCAGATTCAGGATGGACCCAGGCCAAAATAATAAACAAAATGGTATTTATATTTAGTAGCTAGATTACCTGCAAAAAAAAAAAAAAACACAAACAAAAATACAGGTACCTTCCCGGACTCCCTAAACCAAAAACAGTGAAATTATCTACAAATATATACAAAGACCAACCAAACCAAAGGGACAAAGCAATAATCAAAGTCAATGGGAGGCAAAAAGTCAAACCGGAATACACAACCAAACATCAAAACGCCAAAATCACAACCTCTTTCATCTTTCCCGCGTCTCTCTCCGGTTTATATATGGTTGTGCTAGTCGATGACGTCACTCAGGGCGGAAGCGACCGTGTGGAAGGTCAGGTGGCTGCTGATGTCAAAAAACCTGGAGTGGAGTCTGCAGCGGCGCGTGACCAGGACATGATACACACACGCGGCACAACGGAGCATTTATACAAAGCATAATATTTTTATTATTTTATCATTTTCATTCATTTATTTTTTACTCAGTAGAGAATATGATTTACAATTTAGCGAATTACAATACTTCAAACAAAACGTACTTAAGTAAAAGTAAAATTACAGATTTTTAAAACTACTTAAAAAAGTAGAAATACACAAAAAAGCTACTCAATTACAGTAACGCGAGTAAATGTAATTCGTTACTTTCCACCTCTGGCGTTTAGACATGTCATTCTTAGGTTTAACAGGATTACGAACAAGAAGAAACAGTGTGCACTTTTCACATTCATTCCTTCATTTATGCTACCACACTTTATTTAATATCTAAATTAATCAGATCCGTTGACTCCAACGGTACAGTTATGTTTGAGTTAAATGAGGTAAAACATTTTTAATTTGTCTTAAATTCAGACTATAAGCTTCCTCAAAGTCTTTAGTGAATCTGCTCACAGCTGTTACAGTACTTAATAAAAGAAGATAATTATGATTAGAGTGGAATCTGATTGGTAATAACTAGCACGATCATCTGTTTAATAATGCTCAATTGCGTAACTCCTCCGGCTGTAATCAGCATGCACGAATGTTCAAGAAGAATTCAGCAAGATAAAATAAGGTGAAGAAAGAAAAAAAAACCCTCACATCTGTTATTTATTTTTAGGGTGTGCTTTTAGGGTTTGTGCATTTCAAACAATTCAAAACATTTCTCTCTCTCTCTCTCTCTCTCTCTCTCTTTGGAAATCTAAGTCTCATTCTCGTTTTTCAAGGCAGCTAATCTAGCTGCTACTGTCACCTTGGAGTTGATGCTATCTCTCTCATTTCACACATCATGAGCCAGGAGCTCCCCATGCAGAAAGTATAAAGCTTCCAACTATGTGCGTAGAATATGCAGCATATTTGCTCTTGTTAGATTTTTGCTCGTGTTTCTCCATTTCTATAGAATAGGATGGTCATGGTCTCGTTCTATCTATTGAAGAATTTGAAAAACGTTTACATTCAATATGAATGAAATTTATAGCCACAAAAGTAAAACTGTACCTCTGGTCTATTGTGCATAATAGATGCTTCATCATCTACCTTAAATGGGCTGCTCAAGCTGCTAGATGACTATAATTTTTAATCTAAAGTGTCATTTTGAAGACAATAAAGAAGAAATGCTCTTCAATGTCAATCAATTAGTAAGAATTAAAAGATTTCTTTTTATGAAGACTACAGTATGTGCTTCTTGGAGGGGTAGAGAACACCAAACTTACATACAGTATATACAAGTTTTTATTTAAAGAGTCAAAAGTTTGGACACACCTTCTAATTCAATGGTTTTTCCTGATCTCCTTCCACTGTGAAACAATACTGAATGCATCCAAAATATACAATAATCTCCTCTGAACGGTTGATATTAAGATATGTCTTAAGAGTTTGGTAACCTTAAATGAATGGCACGGTGGCATAGTGGTTACCCTTATCTCCTCGCACCTCAAGGATCTGGGTTTGATTCCTGCATCAAGGTCTGTGGGCATGAAGTTTGCATGTTCTCCCCATGCTTGGTGCGTTTCCTCCGCATACTCTGTTTTCCTCCCACATTCCAAAGACAGATTGCAGATTACACTAAAAACAACAATTTGTTGTCCCCATATTGCCCGTAGTGTGTGAATGTTGATCAGAGGTCCTACCACAGTTGTGAAAATGGGAAAAAACACAATGGTCTTCATTGGCTTACACAGTCCCTGGCAGTATGGAACTCTAAATGAACTTCTCCTCTGCAGCAGAGGTACTGTAAGTTTTGGTCTTGTTTTTCTGGGATGGTCTTCATGAGAGCCAGTTTCATTATGGTGCTTGATGGGTTTTGCAAATGCACTTGACAATACTGTTCTTGAAGGAGCTTTCAGATCTGTTGGCCTTTGTGTTTTAAAATAACACCAGGCTGCTGTTGTTGTTGTTGTTGTTGTTGTTGTTGTTGTCACTTAATTACCTAATGCTATAATGTGTTATTTCATAGTTTTGAAATCTCTGGTGTTGTTCTGGAATGCAGAAAACAAATAACTACACACAAAAAAAACATTGATTTAGACGGCATGTCCACACTTTTAACTAGTACAGTAATCAGTAGCAGATAATCTCCATCAGCAATAAAGATGCATACACATAGCACCACTGCTTAGTTTTGATCTCACCTAGTCTTCACTCTGCCCTCAAGCACCTTAATGAAAACTTAATCACTGTTCTTGGCCAGCATCCTACTTATATTAGTGTAATTACTCTCATCACCATCTTGGTAATTTCTTTCATCAATGACTACGCTCAGTAAGCTTTACATTTACTTTCAATATCATGGCCTGTAGCAGTTAGCCATGCACTACCTCTCTCCATCAATCACATTAGACGGGCAACTCATCTGGGTAGCCTGTCATCTGTCAAAATGGCAAAGAGGTGTATGAAGAATCAGAAAAATGAAGGAATTATCCTGGTGTTAAGACCTGTTTAGAGTGTACAGTACTGCTATACACATCACCAGGTACATTGACTCTGTGAAACCATTAACATTAATGCCACCTACTGTAGGTTTTGGGTTCCCCTTTGCGTGACATTTGGGTGTATCTGGTCCCTTGGTGATTGGCTCTGAGGATGTTCTGTGGCGTCTGTCACTAGGATGTTGTCAGTACATCCTTTGTGTGATGTGGGTTGTGGGGTGAGACCTCCATGGCTGTGGTGCACTGGGGGTTCTGATTCCTTTTTGTCATGGCATTGACTTTTCAGTGATTTGTGCTGAATTGGCTTGTCTGTAGGCTTTCGACCTAACGAGCTTGCCTTTGGTCCCTGTGGGCATAAGTGGGTCTTGGGCGCCAATGATCCTGTCACCGGATTGTAGGTGTATAGTTGGCGATCAATGTTTTTCAGTTTACCTGGTAGTGGTGTTAATGTTATGGCTGATGAGTGTGTATATACAGTACAGGTGCTCAGAAAGTATTTCACTCTTAAAACTTTCATTTAAAAAAATTATTTTTTATTTAATTAGCAAAAAAATATCTACAAGCTCTACACATTTTTTAATTAATGTTAAAGCCTAGGAGCATTAAAACCTTTTGAATAAAATAACACTATTCTTTATGTACCCGGGCAGCCACCTAAAGCCGAGAAAAATAATGGAAAAATCTTTTAGGTGACCATAAATTGGTGGTCAAAGAAATGAGAGAATTTGCCAGAAGAAGACCAATAACTGCCATCCACCAATCGGGTGTTAATATTGAAGTGTCTTTTCTGACTTGTACATAAATCAATACACCTGAATGAAGCTAAGACCTTTTCATCACCTGGGAAGCTCCACTGCTACACTGAATCTGAGGAGCAGCACAATCCTGTGGCAATGTTTTTTAAAAGCTAGGATAGTAGGACTGGGAGGATTGCCAAAATATAATGTCATCCCTGTGGAAAACATACTCTACAGCATTTAGGATCTCAGATTGGCGAAAGTGTAACCTTCCAACACATCAGTGACTTCAAGTCCTAAAATGCTAAAGCAGAGACTGGACTTGAACCCAAAAGGAAATCCCTAGTGTGCCATGAAATAGAGCAAAAGCAACCGTCTCGAGCCACCTGAGAGATCCTATGAGGTTTTGAATGATGTTAGCTTGTAGCATCATGCCCTGAATGGGTATGTAAGTATGTGTCAGTAAATGCATCTACTGTGCAGATGCTTGTTTAGTACCCTTTTAAAAAAAAAAAAGTCTTTTTGAAAGGTAAAATACAGTGAGCTTTTTGTTTTGAACAAAAAAAAGCCCAACTACACTATATGGCCAAATGGATGTGGACACCTGAAGAGCACAGCCTTATATGTGGGCCTTCTCCAAACCGTTTTCGCAAAGTCGAAGATCAGAATGGTCTACAAGATCTATGTACGCTGTAGAAATAGAAATTCCATTTGCCAGAACTACAGTAAGAAGCCTCTCCCAAACCTGCGTCAGCAGGACAGTGTCTGCATGTACAAACCAAGGTCCACGAATGGACACAAAACCACAAAGCCACATTCCAAAATCTAGTATAAAGACTTGCCAGGGACGTGAAGGTTATTATAACAGAAAAGGAGAGAATACATTTGTTTTGGGATGTTCCCCAAGCACATATGGTTGTGTTAGCCAAAAAGTGTAGTCCTGGTGAACACAGGAGTTCAGTGTGGTGTTGCTAAAGGTGAATCTAATAGACACTCAGTCAAAAGATCCACGATCAGGTTTTAAACCTCACTATGCAAATAGAGTATTTTCAAAGATTTGATGTGCCTGATGGTAGCGCATACTGAACTAAGGTCTGTAATAATACTCATGTACTGTAATAGCGCTTTTTTTTTGTCTGGGTGGATCAATGATAGATGAAGGCAGAAGATGGTTATATGGTGGGAAGCTGCTGATTTTTGTGCTTTATAACTAGCTGCTAATACAATTTAGGGTAATTGTGGTTTAAACTGTTAAGATTGTGAGTTACTGATCTGAAGGGTGGGGGTTGGAACCCTAGCACCACCAAGTTGTCACTATTGAGCCCTTGAACAGGACACTTAACACTATCTGGACCAGGGGTGGTTTATCCTGGCTGACCCTGCGGTCTGACCCCAGCTTCCTAACTGGGATATGTGAAAAAAATCAGTGTGACAAAAAATGTAATATTGTTATTAAATTCATGATGATTTATGTTGAATGCTACAGAACAGTAGTGATCGTGAGCCAGGCATAATTTAATGGGCACATAAAAGATAGTAGTCATAACGAAGGCCAAATTACAGCAAATGCTTACAGTACCTGACTTCATATCCTCTTATTTATACAGTAACGTTGAATATTTTCATAATGTCAGAACTGATGTTTTATGCAGAGATGATTTCCTCATTTAGTTTTGTGCTCTACACTGATTGCTATTTAGACTACTGATTTCAGATGACCTCAACTAAAAAGCTAAGCTAAGTCCCAGTCTGATAAGATTTGATTTTCCTATCTTGGGACTGAAATAAAAAGAAAAATAGTTACATAGACGGAAAAATGTATATCCAGACTTTTGGGTCACTTTTCATATCACTTGTCGTTGTTGTCTGTTGGTATACTTGGTGTATGGCTTTTCTAAAACCCTGGAACAGACAGGTCCTGGCTACAGTATGTGGAAGTGCAGGCTTACATGAGTTAAAGTCAGTGTGTTGGGTTTTCAGTATTGCACACGCTTCTGCAGTTACCTACACATTCCGCCCTTTCAGACCAGGTTCCTTGCTCATCACCCAACTCTTTTCCTGTTACCAACTGTCTGTATTTTAGTTCAGCTAAACTCCGAGTCCTGCACTTGCATCCATCGAGTATGTGGATATGTCGTAGAAGATTGTGCGAAAAAATTGAATGCAGCGAGTAACAGTGAGCTTGTCAAGCCGTCACCATTCAAGCGTGTGTTGTTGGAGAGCAACAACAGTAATTCACAGCTATCCGTGGCACATTAGGGGAACTCAACTCTAACAACTAGTGTTTTCCCCTGTACTTCCTCCTATTATGGTGTCTCGCAGCTGCCCTACCACTGCTCAGCTCAATAGGTATAATAAAAACCCTTCGAAATGTCTAGGATTCCTGGTGCAGTAATTGTTATAATATAGAGTAAGCACTTTTTTGTTAGAGTCAATGTCAGACAATATCAAGATACCTTTCTTTAGTTGCAGTAGTGGACTACTGGCATCTGGTCTAACAAGGAGAAATCAGATTGTTATAAAATTTCTTTGCTGAGCTTTTTATTAAAAATCAGCATCAATCATTTCCTTGAGGGAAAATAAACTGGTGAATGCTTGATCATGTCTAAACAATGGCAACATCCTACAGCAGAGTACTGTACAGTATGTCTTATACTGCCACTTCACACTATAACTTAAGGTCATGGATGGAATGAATCAGACCTCAAAAAAATGCCATCACTGAAAATTTAGATGACTTAATGATCTTGGGTTTTGACAGTTGTCTCAAAAGAATAATTCGGCACAAGCTGCTGTAGCCACAGTGAGAGAGGATACTCTAGTTCACAAAATGTCAGAAATGCTCCAGATACTCTACCAGTCAAAAGTTTGGACACACCTTCTAATAATTTCATGGCCTTTTCTGATTTCTTCAAAACTGAAGGCGTCCAAAATATACAATAATTACAATATACAACAGTTGATATTTAGATGTGTCTACGACTTATTCTCTGTTAAGCCTTCTTAACAGCTCTAGTCTGAGGTACTGTTTGCAGGGCTGATAGTGGAAAAAATTCCTGAGCTTGTACTTTTTTTACTTGAGGTGAGTAGGGTATGCGACGCACATAACTTGTTGGCCCCTGGGCCCAAATATACAGTGGTGTCTAAAGTATTCACATTCATTACTTGAGTAGAAGTATAGATACTAGGGTTTAAAAAGACTTCTTTAGAAGTTGAAGTATCAACTCAAGCTTTTTACTCTAGTAAAAGAGTAAAAGTACTGGTTTCAAAACTACTTAAAGAATAAAAGTAAAAGTAACGTGAGGGGGAGCTTAGGCTTAGGTTAGGAGCAAAGCTTAGGCTGTGCCATGGGCCTATATACTGCACTAACACCTCATA
This sequence comes from Channallabes apus, assembly GCA_030522415.1. Lineage (NCBI taxonomy): Eukaryota > Metazoa > Chordata > Actinopteri > Siluriformes > Clariidae > Channallabes > Channallabes apus. The sequence continues at coordinate 26,283,070 of CM060114.1, forward strand.
AAAAAAGAAAAAAGGAAAATGTGTTGTTTTTACGGCCATAGTGATTTCGGATACTGTATATGGCAATTGATAAAGAATGCATTTTAGTATAATGCATACACATTAAAGAACCATATATGTGTACTACTGAGCATTAACATGTTTTATGGAGAAGAAGATATGATAACTAGTTGCCTATAAGTATTTTAATGGTGCAAAAAGTCAAACTTCAGAGGCACGTCATCAGTAACCTTTATTGGAATGGTTGTCTACAATAAACATTAGTGCTGTCAGAATGAATGATTCATCCAAGTGGTTAATCAAAAAAAAATAAAAATAAATAAATATATATATACATATGTGTATGTGTGTGTGTGTGTGTATATATATATATATATATATATATATATATATATATATATATATATATATATATATATATATATATATATATATATCATTCCTGTTACCGTACTGGTGCTGTTACCTTCCTCGCTGGTGCTTGGTTGTGACATTTCGCTCGAATCTTGAGTCTCTATCACGGACATCTTCGTCTACTTATCACAACATTATCAACCGAAAATGCTAATTTATTCAAACGTCCTTGCTGGAGTGTGTGACGTAACGTGATGTGCAGGTGCGATGGATCGCGTACCAACCAACAGGGTGTCGGACTGGTATGTTTATACTTCTCATCTGTAACGTCCTTCGGTATAGAAGAAAATAAAGATCACATAGACAAACGAGTTGTTAGCGAATGTGCCGTTTACTTTTTTGTTCTCTCATGCGTATACCCAGTGACAGATTACACACGCTTAGTTACCTCGCCCCGCTCGACGTGCTTACGTGCTTACGTCAGAGTCAGCATGCTGAACAGAAAACTTGGAACAGAACTACATGCAAACATTACATCATCCAACCACAATCAAATTCGCTCCATCCAGATGGCGCAATTTATCCGGATGTTTTTGTTTGTTTGTTTGTTTGAATGACAAGCTGAAATGAAATAGGAGTAACGAGGCTATTTTTAAAATGTAAGGAGAAGAAAATTGTGTGAAAATGTAAAGAGTAGAAGTAAAAAGTCGACTGAAAAATAATTACTCCAGTAAAGTATAGATACACAAAATTTCTACTTAAGTAAGGTAACGAAGTATTTGTACTTCATTACTTGACACCTCTGCAAATACAGTATACTGTATAAACAGCCTATGTATAACCCTGACCATCTTTATTTTCAAGTGTCTCTTTTTAGATATTTTCATATTTACATTATGCCCCCAGTATTATTCAAGAAAATACAGCAATTTCTTCTCAATATGTTCAGCGCCTAGATTGACAATATTAGCCCATCTTAGTACAATCACTGGAAGTAAATGCTACAGATGCTACAGCCATATCAAGACAGGTCAGTAAAACCCCTTTCCCACTGCTCTGGTTCCCGTGCCGGTTCAAAATTTTGGAACCAGTGCCGCGCTTTTCCACAGAAAAAAATTGGTGCCGGTGCCCTAAAATAAGCACCAAACTGGTGTTTATTTTGTGGCATATTTTTCAGGGCTTGGTCATAAATATGTAAATAAATAAATAAATGTGTTGTTTATGATGAAAAATTTGACGAAACTAATTTTATTATAAAATTAACAATATAATAGTATATAAAATAAATTTTTTCATATACAACATTTATTTTAATATTGCTTATTTTATTTTATAAACACCGCTGTATTTGTTGATTAGTGATTTCTGAGTCTGGTAACTCCAAATGAACTTGGACTCTGCAACAGAGGTAACGTTTTGATCTTGCTTTCCTGGGATGGTCTTCATGAGAGCCAGTTTCATCATGGTGTTTCATGGGTTTTGCAAATGCACTCAACAATACTGTACTTGCAAGAACTATTCCAGATCAGCTGACCTTCAAGGCAAAAAAAAAAATGTGATTGGCATGCCGTCGACCGCTAAGGGTTAGGGGAGCCAATCACTTTTTTTTTCTCCTTGCAAGTGTTTTAGTAAATAAAACTATATTGCAGCAACCCAGGAAAAAAAGGTTTTCTTTCCAAAAAGTTTATTGCTTTATATCTTAAAAATAAAAAAATAGACGTATATCAGATTCTTGTCTCCATGCGGATTGGAGACCCGTCCCCATGCTTAGCGCTCCATTCACATGCAAGATTTATGTTAATTTAGTTGTTTTTCTATTGGCACACAACCAAGACTTTCATGAACTCAGGTCAATCTGCAATCTGCCAGGCTTGTTTATTCTCTGCATATGTGCTAGAGTTAGAAATTGTGCTCGCCCTATCATCCAGAGATCGCAAGTTCGATTCCCGGGTGATGCTGTAACCTCTGATGTTGTCCTCCGCTGCCACCAACAATGGTGCGTGAGTGAGCAGTTCGTGTTGATGAACTGCAAGATGAGGTCGGCTGGCATCACGTGGTTCGGAGGAAACACATGATAGTCTTCGGCCCTCCCGACTGAGCGGTAGTAGTAGCCTTAATGTGAGGAATTGGATACGACTAAATTAGGGAGAAAAGCAGGGAAACAAAAAAAGTCGCAGAAGCCACATTACTGTGTGAAAGCTCAGTTTGTGCTCTACATAAATAAGGGAAATTTATCAGCTATTACATACATTAGTAAATATTTGAAATGTACACAAATTTACAGTATAGAGCGCTGAATCACTGCAGGTCTTAAGAAAGGCCTCAGACCCCTAAGCTTACTTTTGTTGTTCTTACTCTATTCCTAATTCCATATGAGATTAGAAATCTCTGGTATTGTTCTAGAATGTAGAAAATAAATCCAAACTGGTGTATTCATACCTTTGAATGATACTGTTTATCTCTTAGTATGGTCATAATTTATGTACTGAATGCTGGGGTCTAAATCAAATTACTGTAAGGTACAATATTATATCAACATTGCTTCATTTAAGTCTTGTCTGATTGAATTTTTCATGAATGAAGGTGTAAAGCTGATTGACATTTACAGGAGAATTCAAGCGAGCTGATGAGCCTCTGAGCCGCAGTAAACCATTTGAATGGTTCAGTCATTTTTAAAGAAGGCTAAACTTCCTTGACTAATGATCCTGGCCGAGGTGGCTCAGCATCCACTGCAGTCATTCCCGTAAACATTCAGCGACTGTACTGCCTGATCTTTGAAAATCAACAGATAACTTGTCACCAACTTGCATCTGTATTTAGTTGTCTACACTGACCACAGAAACCTAAAATGACTCTCGTCACCACATTATAAAGTATTACAGAGGATCCAAGAGCACAAAAGCCTTTCATTCATCTTCTATACCGCTTTATCCTGTATTTAGGGTCGCGGGGACCTGGAGCCTATCCCAGGACACTCTGGGCACGAGGCAGGGTACACCCTGGACAGCGTGCCAATCCATCGCAGAGCACACACACACACACGCTCATTCACACACTATGGTCAATTTGGGAACGCCAATTAGAGCCTAATCTGCATGTCTTTGGACTGTGGTAGGAAACCGGAGTACCCGGAGGAAACCCACCAAGCATGGGGAGAACATGCAAACCCCATGCACACAGAGACGGGAATCGAGCCTGGCTGGGAATCGAACCCGGACCCTGGAGGTGCAAGGCGACAGTGTTAATCACTACACCACCGCGCCGCCGCACAAAAGCCTATTTCCTTTTATTGTCAAATTCCACAAGTACATTTAAATTCTTACACCTAATCCTAAATAGAGGCATGATGAATAGCGTTTTTGTCACAGTTCCAGAGGGATTGAGCGTTGAGCTTGGGTTACTCTCTGTATGAAGTTCCTGTTCATATTCCAGTCATGAGAGCATGTCTTTTCTTTTCTTCTACTGTACATGTACATGTAGGTACAGTAAGTAGATTGACTAATCTGGCAAAGTGAATACTCCTAAACCGCTTCCAGTGTAAGGGCTCTGGATCTTTCATGACCCTGATCAGGTTGAAGTGAAAGAATGAATAACTAAAGGTGAAATCAAATTTTTCTAATTGAAAAACATGTCAATATTGTACTGTATGTCAATGTTGATTCTCATTCCTATGCCTAATCTTCTCTATTTAATGACATTTCAATGAAATAAAATTTATTTCCAAAGCACAATCCTGACCGAAGTGCGTGTATAGTTTATCTATAATCTGACATACAGTCAGGTGCTACTGTAGGAAGAAGAGATTTGCCAGTAGTTTATGCAGGTGGCATCTAAAAGCAGCTCCTGTGGGCGTATGGTCTTTCTTTTTCTTTAATCATAAACATGTGATGGTTAGGAGTAATTTATTAGAAGGTCGAAGTGGCCTACCTGAAGTGTAAGGACTAATTACATCACTAATTGGCTCTAGAGCCAGGTCATGTAGTACCTCAATAACAAACAGCAAAAATGTACGGTATAACTGATTCCATACTTGACCAAAAGCTATTTTGACATCGTTGTGGGCAAAGGCTGATGTAAAGGAATTGAACTAATTGAGCTATGATGTAAAAAGCATAAAAGCATGAAAAATTTAATCCGAGTCCTTATACTTGAGGATAGCTTTCAATTTTGCAATAAGTCTCAGCTGATAAAAGCTCCTCGTTCCTTATTTGTAAAGAGTTTATTTGTGAGGTGAATTTGAAAGTCAAACATCACCCAAGGTGTTTTGTGAAATTAGATAGTTTAGAGAGAAAAAAAAGGCGAAGTTCATTCGTTCATCTTCTACAGTATACCTTTTATCCTATACAGTGACAGCGACAGTGCTAACCATTTAACCACTGTGCCACCAGACCCCAAGTTGTCACCAATGATGTCTCCAGAAGGACTACAATGAACCTATTCTCAGCTTATGCTTCTTTTTTTGCAGGAGAAGTGTTTTGTTAGTCATGACTTGATATCATAAAGCACGTCTGATTCATGGAGACCTTACAACTTAAACCAACTTAGACCTTACAACCAGAGTTAAAATGTTTACTGACAATGTTGTAATCATCAGACCAGGCCACATCGTTCTACTGCTCCATGGTCCGGTTTTGATGCTGATGCTTTCTGATGCCCTATTTAAGTAATTTCAGTGGTGGATGGGGGTCAGCATGGGCACTCTGACTGGCTATGTATATGCATATGCAGCAAAGTGCAATTGACTATACTGTACAGTATGTTCTGACACCTTTCTATCAAATACAGTATTACATCGCTCTTTAATTTGTGCTGGAGTGGCTTTTTTGTAGGATCAAGACAAGGCAAGGGACTCCTCACATGCATCTATCAACCTTCGGCATCCATTACCATGTTCATAGGATGGATTTCAAAGCACAGACTAAAAGACATCTAACAGATAGTGGCAATAACTGGTTATTTCAAGATCAAGTTTACTTAGAGAGACTTTATTCACAGATTATTCACTGACTTTGGCCCAATTGTGAGCTTAAGCTGACAGGCACTAGGTAGGTCTGGCCTGGATCCTTTAACAAAATCACACACCTGCGTTTCATGAACTAGTACAAACTTTTTTTGAGGTTATGATGTTATTTCAAATCATACTGAACTTAGTTTAATTAAATTTCTTTTTTTTTTTTGGGGGGGGGGGGGGGGGGGGGGATTTGTATATCATGTGGGTTCACATTCATAATTACTAGGGACGTTTATCGGACTCCAATGGAGACGCTGCTGTCCTTTGAAACAGCGCACATCGAAACGCCTTTGCTCTCTCCATCTGGGTTAAAACACATCATGAGTTTGCACGACCACTCATTCAACCACTCTGCAAGCAGTTAGTGTGTTGTATTTGTTGATTTCCAGAAGAAAAACAAAAGCCAGATGCATTGCCTTAGGTGTATTAGCAGCTATTGCTATCAGTGCTATGACGTTGCTGACTGATACGTTATTGCTCGTAGGCCAAACATTGCATACTGTAAATTCCGATTGGCCCATTCTCATTCAAGTCACACGCAAAACTCTTAGACACCCTTAAGAACTGCAAGTGGTTTTGCAGGATGCTTAGTAAAAATGTATTATTAATTTCCTTATAAAACTGCGCATTTGTACCTAAGACTAAAGGGTACTCAAAGCATCATCACACCAAATACTGTGACTTGGTTACTTATTTTTTAAAATCATATTTATTTGCATATGCTTTAGAATTTTGCACAATACTATAATCTGATCCAGGACCGCATATGAACATGACTTAAGTCCAATCTGAAGAGCATTAGATCACTCACTCACTCACTCACCTTTTACAGTATACCGCTTTATCCTGTATTCAGGGTCGCGGGGACCTGGAGCCTATCCACAGAGACTTACAGTATGACATGAGGCGGGGTACACCCTAGACAGGGTGCCAACCCATTGCAGGGCACAAACACACTCACACACTCATTCACACACTTCAGGCAATTTTTGAGAATGCCAATTAGCCTAACCTGCATATCTTTGGACTGTGGGAGGAAACCCGGAGCCAAGCCGGGGAGAACATGCAAACTCCAGCATCAGATCAGTCAGTCCTAAAAGTCAGATTTGTGTCACATTAGGGTATAAAAAAATATTATTTTAGGCTGGTATTTTAGGCTGGTAACATGAATGTATACTTGTCAAGTTATAAACTGTTCATATAAACCTATTTAATGGCAGTAATTTCAGTACAAACTAAGGACTAATGACATGGGACAATCATTTTATCCATGTATTTTTATTGCATTTTACAGTAAGTCATTTAAGACTTCAGTCTTAATAAAATAATTTTTCTGCATCTGATTACTTCTATGAACATTTATTTATCGTGATCTATTAAATTTTTTGGACACCTGCACTAATTAGGGTTTATTTCATAAAATATATGAAGTATATGAACGTCCATGTCCATGTCCATGCAACAGTTGTTTCTAGAAACAGATGGAGAAATGTTTCTTACTCTACATAATTACATGGGGTAACATTACATACGCAACTCTGATAAATACAGGATAATGTAGGAGTAGTGTTGAATGAATATTTCTATAGCATGATGTCTCCAATTATACAGTAGGTGCATATAAATTGATGGCATTACCAGCCCTGCTGTAAACAGGTTAACTCATATTTCTGCTTCTTTCTTCTCCTCTCTTTGCTCTTTCCTCAGCACATGAAAATAGTTTTTCATGTTTTCCTAGTTTCTTATAATTTAGTCATGCACAAGCGTGACTGATAGAGCGCCACATTATCTCAAAACCCCCACCACCGGCTCTTTTCCGCCGTGAAAATTCCAGAGTTTCTGGATCAGTGTGTCCTGCATATGAAAGAGCCTTTTTTTTTTTTTTTTTCCGAGAGGAGTGCCACCTGTTTTTGTGATGTGCAATACGAAGCATGTAAATATGTAATACCATTATTCCCATCTTTTGTGTTCTGCATCTATCTGATTAGGATATGTACAGTATGCATAAGCAGGCATATAAAACATAAATAAACATGCATATTTTATGCTAAATCATGGCATCAATAAATTAATTAGACCTAACAGATTCTAAGTCTCCCCATGAGTTTTAGAAGCTTGATCTGACATCTGTTATTGTCTTTAATGTGTCCTGTTTTATGTGTAATGCTGCAGCTGGCCATGCTCATTCAGACTGGTGTCAGCACCCTGCGTCCTGTCACGATTGTATCGAACACTCTGCTCTCTGTGGACGCTGCTACATACAGTATGGTTTCCTCCCACCAGTTTGGCCTCCAGGCTCCTTCACAATCATTAATTTTGCAACACAAATACCACTGTTACTGTGGGATGTCAGGCTGTTAAGCTTTATTTTCGGGTCTAGTAGAAGAGACATCAGTATGGGATTAGAATGAAAGAATCAGACAGAAATATATACTGAAAATAACTGAAGTATTTTTTAATTATACTATAGGTCAAAAGTAATTTTTTTGAGAAATATAATCCGAGTAATCCAAAACTACAAAACTATTAATGTACTGTGTATGTTTGCAAATGCTCTTACTTTCATAATTAAACATAATTCAATAAGCATTTGGAATCACAATTTTTACACTTTATTTTTAAACACTTTCCTTGTGTGAAGTTGAGCACTATCCTTTCAGGTTTTAATAAAACGTTGGGTAGTTCTTAACCTAAATTTAGTCCTTTCAAATCTCCCTAGTTGTTTTCTTTGCTTAATGCAGGCCAATAATTGGAACCTTATTAATTTACTTTTTTTTTTGGCTAGTCATTGTATACGGTATCTCAGGTATGTTTGTGGTAAAAAGAAAAAATTACAGACGAATACTCATTAAGCCTCTGTGGATTTTTACTTACGAGCCACCATTCTAAGTGTCCAGGCATTTGCTTTATAAGCGCTAGTTACAAGTATCTCACAAAAGTGAGTACACCCCTCACATTTTACCAACCACTTTATCATATGATCTCAAGGGTCAATTTGACGTAAATGAAAATTGGATATAGTTAATGTGCAGTTTGGATAGCAGTACAGATTTACTGTCCTCTAAAAATAACTCAACATGCAGACTTGTCAATATTTTGTCTGAGTGCCATTGTTATCTACAGTAGCACAGCCTTAATCCTCCTGGGCATGGAATCCACCAGAGCTGCACATGTTGTTGCTGGGATCCTCTTCCACTCCTCCATAATGATTTCACGGAGCTGTTGGATGTTAAACACATGGCGCTTCATTATATTCCGCTTGAGGACGCCCCACAGGTCTGGTCTGGAGACATACTGTACTTGGCCATTGGACATTGGGCTTTGCAGGGTTAAAAATGTACAGCTGTTATCACTTATGGTGTAATCACTTTTGTTGGCAGCTATTTTGACAATATTGGCTATATGTTGAGTTAAATCTAATCAGAAAATCTATACTGTTATATAAGCTGCACATTGACTACTCTAAAATATGAGTGTCTGTATGATCAGATAACCATCGCGGTGATCAGAATCACCTGGATAGGTTAGGTTCTTGTGCACCCTGCTGTTGTATGGAGGACCATTCCTTATTAAGACACAGTTTTTGGCAGGTTATCCAGGATTTATAGAACATACAAAAAAAAAGGGTCCCCTCTTGTAATTGCCATGGGTGGTAAGCTGGATGATATACGCACACTTTCCAGTTTTGTCTCTGCAGGACTCTGATTGTGGCTTGTGATTGAGAGCACGTCCCAAGAGAAGTGCCACACGGAGGTTGGCACAGTGTTTCACAGCGATGAAACCCTTCATGTATAAATTATATAAATATTTCTTTTAAAAATAGTCAACTTCTGTTTATAAAAGAGATAATTTCCTTTTCGAAATATCTGTCCGAAAGCCAGATAAACACAGCTGTGACCTCATTGGAATTGCATGTTTATACTGTATGTGCCAGGTTTTAAGCCATTGTTCTGCCTATAGAATACCCAAATCTTTATGCTGCTTAGCAACCGAAGATTATTGATTTACAGACTAAATTGTGTGGTGGAACATTGTAGAAAATGTTATCTTTCCCAGCTTAAACAAGCAGACAAGCTCTTTGCTTGAAAAAGCTAGTAAGCAGATAGCTCCATTTTGTGTAAATTTTGTGTAGTCCAGCGCATACTAATCGAAAGGAAGATGTGGGAAGGAACCATATATTATGTGTGTGTTTTTTATTTGTTTCAATGTCACGAAACAATTCTGTGATAAGTTTTGCCACAAACTCACAGGTGTTCAGGAGAAGCTCACCCATCTTGGCAGTTAGGAGAGATGCTACAGAGCATAATCTTTCTTTACATGTCAATTCAAGTGCTTGGTTCTGTAATGTAGCATTTTTCATTTTTGATCCTCGAGTTCTAGTGTTGCATTTATTATTTTATCTGCATTTTTGCTTATTTAGTCCCCCCCCCCCTTCAAATAAACTCAGCCTATGATTAAAATGAAATAGGTCTCACTTGAATAATAGATTTAACACCCAGTAAAATATGCAGCACAGATTTGCGATTCCAGGCGAAACATTTGGATTTTTTTTTTTTCACTACAGACAAGGATAGCTCAGGAGTCAGTTTCAGAGGATGACATGCACATTCAATTCTCTTTGTGCTCTTAGTTAATTTTCAGAGTGCTTTTCTCTAGCTCTTAAGTGCACTGCTCTTCCTCTGCTGAGATCTGATAGAACAAGAGGCGTATCACAAGCAGGAAGTGAGCCACTTTGTCATGGCAATCCTGATACACAGATTGTGTGCGACACCACATATTATATCTGATCATTTACCTAGGTCATGAAGACAAATACGCACAAAGTGTACAGTATACATGGCCTTTACAGTGCCTCACACCCCTTGAATTTTCCCACATTTTGTCCACGTTACAGCCACAAACTTAATTTTTTTTTTTTGCCATTTTCTTGTGATAGACCAACACAAAGTGACAAATTATTGTGAAGTTAAAGACAAATGATGAATGGTTTTCAAAACGTTTTAGAAATTCATATCTGAATAGTGCGTCATGCATTTGAATTCAGCTCCACCGAGTAAATCCTTTGTAGAATCACCTTTCATTGCAATTACAGGTGCAAGTCTTTTGGCGTGCTCCGAGAGTGAAATCTTCGTCGATTCTTCTTTGCAAAATAGCTCAAGCTCAGTCAGATTGGATGGAACCAATCTGTGAACCGTCCGTGAACTGGAATTGTCAAGTCTTGCCACAGATTGTCAATTGGATTTAGGTCTGGACTTTGACTGGGCCTTTCTAACACATGAATATGCTTTGATGCTTTGATCTTAACCACTCTGCTGTAACTCTGGCTGTATGTTTAGGGTTGTTCTCCTGCTTGAAGGTAAACCTCCGCCCAGTCTCGAGTCTTTTGTCGACTCGAACAGGTTTTCTCGTAAGATTGCCCTGTATTTGGCTCCATCCATGTTCCCATCAACTCATCAACTGTCTCTGCTGAAGAAAAGGCAGAGGTGGCAGTGGTGGCTCAGTTGGTTAAGGCTGTGGGTTACTGGGTTACTGATCGGAAGGTCGGGGGTTCGAACCCCAGCATCGCCAAGTTGCCACTGTTGAGCCCTTGAGCAAGGCCCTTAACCCTATCTGCTCCAGGGGCGCTGCTCCGTAAGCTGGCTGACCCTGCACTCTGACCCCAGTTTCCTAATTGGGATATGTGAAAATCGAGCAATTTCCCTCTGGGATTAATAAAGTTCTATTAAAAAAAAAAAAAAAAAAAAAAAAAAAAAGCATCCTCACAACATGATGCTGCCACCACCATGCACAGGGTTAGTTTTCTTCTACAAATAGTGTTTTGCATTCTGGCCAACACGTCCTTGTTTCAATAATGGCTTTGTTCTTGCCACTCTTTCATAAAGGCCTTATTTCTGGAGTGCATGACTAACCGTTGTCCTGTTGACATATTCTCCCACCTGAACTGTGGATCTTTACAGCTCCTCGAGAGTTACCATGGGCCTCTTGGCTGCTTCTCTGATTAATGCTCTCCTTGCTCGTTGTCAGTTTAGGTTTGCACTTGTGCCATACTCTTTCCATTTTCAGATGATGGAGTGAACAGCGCTCTGTGAGATGTTCAAAGCTTGGTATAACTTAACCCCACTTTATCCCTGACCTACCTAGTGTGTTCCTTGAGCTTCACGATACTGTTTGTTCACTAATGTTCTCTAAGAAACCTCTTCAATGTTCTGTGAGGGCTTCACAGAACAGCTGCATTTATACAGCTTAAATTACACACAGCTAGACTCTATTTACTAATTAGGTCACTTCTGAAGACAGCTGGTTTCATTAGGGGTATCAGAGTGAAAGGGGCTGAATACAAATGCAAACCACACTTTTCAGATTTTTATTTGTGTGAAAAAGTTCTAGGAGTGTGAATACTTTTGCAAGGCTTCCACATCTCGCCACATCATCTCAGACCATCATAGATGGTTTAGTTTTCTGAATCACTTCTGGACTCAAAAAACAGAGTAGACACTAGACTAATATGAAAATGACCTAGGCATCGGAAATTAAATAAGAGTTTCCATTAAGTAAGGGTTTCCAGATCTCCGTTTCTATTTACAAATAAAATAACATATGGAGCCAGTGGGTAGACGGTTGTGCCCATGCTCTAGACATATACCTGTGGTGTCTAATTTTGTCGTAACTGCTCAACTATTTAAAGGCATGTGGGCTTTTGCTGTTTCGTTCCATTCTATGTCAGTGCAGGTTGTGTGACTCAGGCAGGACACTTAAGAATTCTCTCTTCCTGTGTGTGGGTTGTGTGTGGGTTGTGTTCTGTCTTGGTGATTTTAACACACTACATTCTGTTCCACTTGTCCAAGAACTCTGAGATGCTAAAAGCTTTGTTTAGTGTCATTAGCCTCCAGTCAACAATAGACAGCCATCTGGTCCACATAGAAACTATTTTAGACCAATTAACCCCTTTAGTCCCATGCCAAGCTTTCTTTTTTTGCAAAAAAAACAAACAAAGTATGCTGTATGTAAATCATATCCATGCAAAATACCATGTTTTATTATATAAGAAAAAATTAATCACGAAAATAAATGAATCACTACAATCTGGCCATGTCAAGTGAGAACATATTTTATAACTTATAGACTGCTGTAAAACAGTATTCTTTACTGGTAACTGTGTTAGTGTGTGAGTGCCAGGCTCATGAGGCCATTTTATCCATCTGGGTGAAAGGCTGTGCAGAAAAAGACACAGTGTATAAATTTTAACCACTATATAAATTTAGTCTTTAGGCTAAGGGCGACATGGTGGTGTAGTGGTTAGCACTGTCGCCTTGCACCTCCATGGTCCGTGTTCTATTCCCGGCCAGGTCCAATTTCCATCTCCGTGTGCATGGAGTTTGCATGTTCTCCTTGGTTTCCTTCAGGTACTCCGGTTTCCTCCCACAGTCCTGCAGATTAGGCTAATTGGCACTCCCAAATTGCCCATACAGTGTGAGTGTATGTGTGTGTGTCCTGTGGTGGATTGGCACCCTGTCCAGGGTGTACCCTGGCTCATGCCTCCTGGGATAGGCTCCAGGAACCCCGCGACCCTGTACAGGATTAAGCGACAGTGAGTGAGTAGGTTAGGTTAATTGGCATCCCCAAATTGGCCCTGCGATGGATTGGCTTACACCGCTTTGTTCTGAGAGGCTCCAGGCCCCCCCATGACCTTGTATACAGGATAAAGCAGTGTAGATGATGATGAGAACATCTCAAACAAATTGTTGTATTCTCAAATTCGTTCACCCTTTACCCCTTTCTATCTCTCTTGTATGTACTGTATACAGTAACTTGGACACGTTGATTTTGTGCTCTGTTTAGTTCAATTTCTATAGCAACTGCTTCGAAACATAAATGCACATACAGTATACAGTACAGTGCATGTTTGGTCATAACAGTAAAATCTTAAAACGTTAAGCCCAATATTCTACAGTTCCAACGTCAAAATAGCACTGACACCTTAGTGCATGACTCCACAAAACCTCCAAAGGTGTGCTTTGTCGTCTGGCACCAGGATGTTAGCAGCAGATCCTTTAAGTGCTGTAGGTTGCAAGGTGAGGCCTCTGTGGATCAAACTGGTTTGTTCAGCACATCCTGTGGATGCTCGATCGGAGAGAGATCTGAGGAATTTGGACGCCAAAGCAATAATCTTAACACCCAGTGATACTCTAGGTGTTATGATACCTTTCCGTCATTAACTTTTTTTTCCATCATTTCTGCTACATTGGCTTGTCTGTGGGATTGGATCAGATAGTTTACACAAACATTGATGGCACTTTGGTTCACACAGACATAAATAAGCCTTGGATGTCAATGATTCTGTCACCAGTTTACTGGTATATAATTGATAATCAATGTTAAATGTTATGGATGTTCAGTGTATACAGTATGTGGTCTTGTCTCACAATACCATTATGCGATTTGGACAAGGTGAGATAAACAGCTTGCAGCATCTAAATGCAATGTCCATCAGCCAGCCTATATAAACACACCTGTGAATATAAAACGCCCCAGCCAGCAACAAGCCGTACACACAGACACGGGTTTATACGCATTTCAGCCTCGAATTAGATATCACAGACCCGTGCTGCCCGTACCCAATACCTCAACCAATAAATCAACTCTATTCTGTCCCATAAACCTCCGCTTTCCATTAGCCATCTTCAACTAAATATTTTTTATTGTTTAGAGGGTGGGTATTCCAAATGGACTCTTTTTGTTCTAACAGAATGAAATCAAGTTTAAAACAGACTTCGCTTAGTAGCAGAGGTGGAAAGTAACGAATTACATTTACTCGCGTTACTGTAATTGAGTAGCTTTTTTGTGTATTTCTACTTTTTAAAGTAGTTTTAAAAATCTGTAATTTTACTTTTACTTAAGTACGTTTTGTTTGAAGTATTGTAATTCGCTACATTTTAAATCATATTCGCTACTGAGTAAAAAATAAATGAATGAAAATGATAAAACAATAAAAAATATTATGCTGTGTATAAATGCTCCGTTGCGCCGCGTGTGTTTGTATCATGTCCTGGTCGCGCGCCGCTCCAGACTCCACTCCAGGTTTTCTGACATCGGCATCTTCCTGACCTTCCACACGGTCGCTTCCGCCCTGAGTGACGTCATCGACTAACGCGACTGGAGAGAGACGCGCGAAAGATGAAAGAGGTTGTGATTTTGGCGTTTTGACATTTGGCTGTGTATTTTGGTTTGACTTTTTGCCTCCAATTGACTTTGATTATTGCTTTGTCCCTTTGGTTTGGTTGGTCTTTGTATATATTTATAGATAATTTCACTGTATGTCTGTGCACTCACTAGTAGCAGGGGCGTGGCTGCCATTTATTTTTGGAAGAGGGAGTTTATTTGGGAATTTATTTGCTCAGGAATAAAATGAAGATAGCTGACTACCTTATTGTACGGAATGATGGGGGGGGGGGGGGATAAAATTATATATACATAATATATATAAGGTTATCAAAGCAGTCCCACAGCTTAATCATAGCTAAAACAATCCAGTGAAATATTAGACTGTGAGACTTTTTTGAGCCAGGTATTTTATATAGTTTAGCTTAGGTTTATATTTTATATAGTTTATATAGGTTTAGGGAGTCCGGGAAGGTACCTGTATTTTTGTTTGTGTTTTTTTTTTTTTTGCAGGTAATCTAGGTACCAAATATAAATACCATTTTGTTTATTATTTTGGCCTGGGTCCATCCTGAATCTGATCCTCCTCCTCGTGTGTGTGTGTGTGTGTGTGTGTGTCTGTGTGTGTGTGTGTCTGTGTGTGTGTGTATGTATAAAAACCTCATTATTTCATCAGTTAATGATTGGATCTAGTTCTTTCTGCCATATACCACCATTTCCATACAGTTTAAAATAGAACCCTGAACCATTCCTTTGCTGTATGACCCTAGACTGGGACGTAACACCATATTTAAGTGACCACTTTGATTTTCAAGCACAAGAAAGACAACAGCTTTATTATGCAAAGGTGTTCCTTCAGTTAAAAAACAACTAGTTTGAGATTTTATATCTGCTCATCTTTTTTGAACTACGCTAGAATGCCTCATCCCACCCCCGCTGTTAAAAAAATAAAAATAAAAAAGTAACTCGGTAACTTTTACTCTGAGTACATTTTTTAATGAGCTACTTTTTACTTTTAGTTGAGTAGATTTTTATAATGGTAACTTTACTTGTACTTAAGTAAAATTTCACTGAAGTAACAGTTCTTTTACTTGAGTACAAATTTTTATTACTCTTTCCACCTCTGCTTAGTAGTATAAACACTGCGCCTGTATTACAATCATGAAGCGTATGCTTTTTGGCGCGTCATTATCTTTATTTCAATTCTTTGTGAAAATATCTTGAATAAAAGTATCAAGAAAATAACGTCTTATAAAACAAAGATATGATTTTTCAGTCTAGACCATATTATCCAGTCAAGCTATTTTATTGACAGTGAATTGGTGTGAAATTGCTCACTTCTTGAATTTCTGTGTATGAAACCTTCACACTTCAGTCATCATTATTACAGTGGAACCTCGGATTGCGAGTAACACGGTTTGCGAGTGTTCCGCAGGGCAAGCAAAGATTTTTAATAAATTTTGACTTGGAAAGATGAACAAGTCATGGTTTACGAGTACCGAGTATCATGTATCATGCATGCGCTTCTTGTTTTGTCACCGAGCGTCACATGATCACAACTGAGCCAATGGTTTCTTGCTCTCTTGCGCTGCGGAATTGTGGGTAATCGTCTCCCCTGCTGGGTCTTAGTGCGCATCTCTTACTGGTATAATTAACATCCGTGCACTGTTTACTACAACACTGTGACCACGTGTGTGCACGTAAAACACATTTTATTTTGTGTCTGTATGCGTGTGTGTACAGCACACGTGTTTAGCAAAAGCAAGTCTTGTTAGAGAGGTTAAAGATCCTTTTTCTCTCGCTGTATCAGCCTCCTACTTTCGTCTTCACAGACACACACAGACACACATACACTCTTTCTCTCTGCTCTTCACAGAAACACTGCTCTGTGGCGATTATGTTCAAAGGTAAAGTGCAGGTTAATTTGTTTTATTTTTACTTTACATCAGTGATTCCATTAGTGTGTCGCACAATCAAGTGTCATTAGAGAGATTTCTTGTTTATTTTTCTGATAAAACAGTGTTTCCGTTGTGTGTGCGCGCGCGTGTGTGAAAAAAACGCTCCTTACTTTTGATTCACACACGCACACGCATAAATGGAAACACTTATCTATCTGGATTTATTTCTACTTCTTTTAATGTAGGTTAATTTGTTTTATTTTTACTTTATATTTTTCGTTAATAATTTTTTTGTATTAATTTTTTTTTGGCTGTGGAATGAATAATTTGAGTTTCCATTTCTTTCTCAGAACCAAAATTCTATTTGGTTTACGAGTGTTTTGAAATACGAGCCCACTTCCGGAACGAATTATGCTCGTAATCCGAGGTTCCACTGTACTAGTAACAATAATTACTAAGGAGCGGTCATAAAAGTGTTATTATTGCCAAGATAAAATAATGTAATGAAAACAAACATTGGTCATGAACTTAGTCTTTCTCTACGTATCCTCCACCTAAAGCGACATATACTTCCTCAAACGCTGGATGAGGTTTTGGAGACCTTTTTGGCTTTTGAGGAAAAGTTCCACCTTGGTTACCTTGACATGGTCTTTGACACGCCTGCTGCGAAATGGTTTCTTCAAATGATGGAAAAGGAAGCAATCACTGGGTGCTAGAAATTTTGTACAAGTCACCAGCAAGTTTCAACATTTCTCTGGCGCATTGCAGAAATCTTCTGTGGGTTTTTAAACAAGAGGGAATGTTTATGAATGTATTCATTTCCGGGAACATAATTTGGGTAAATATTTTCCTTTTTTTTTTTTTAACAAGATAATACGAATTTTATGACTGTCCCTCATATGTATTAGACTACATTGTAGCCTAATTGCTTTCTCTCCTAATTATTTTCATGTGTTTTATTGTGCTTTTGGGACAGATCCGGCTGTATGCTCGACCTGACGCCATTCAGAGCGGATCAGGAGATTACGCCCTGCAGATCACCAAAAGGCTTCTCAACTTCTACCAGAATTATTTTAAAGTAAAATACTCCCTGCCCAAACTAGGTAAGCCTGAATGTGTATGTGTGTGTGTGTGTGTGTGTGTGTGTGTGTGTGTGTGTGTGTGTGTGTGTGTGTGTGTGTGTGTGATGTCGGCTCTAGGCTCCATACAGTACTGTGTAATCTGTGATCCCTGGGTGTTGAGTGGTGTCCATGTGTATCATACTTAGGTTTAGTCATCCCTATGTGTAAGGTTGTGAGTGTTTTTGTGTGTAAGTAGTAGCCACCATCGTACTGCATTTCAGTTCACACAAGAAGGATTGAAACAATTTCATGTGGCAGTTTTAGCCATCAGTTTCTGGTCTGTAGTGGGTTCTCTTCTGACTCCTTTCTACAATACAATATATTGTCTTTGCACCCCTAAACCAACTGACTTCTTGTTTAACCTCACAGAACTAAAAAGACTAAGTTGAGTCAGATGTTGGATGTTAATCATTTAATTTAAGTTGTTCCCTCTCAGACACAATGCTGTTGGTTTTCATGCCTCTGAACACTGGTGGTACCAGGGTGAAGCTAATGTAGGTGGGGTTGGAATTGCAATAGCTCTACAATGAAATTATTAGATCATCAGCTAGAAAAAAAAAACAATCTGGACAACCAGAACTTGGTGAAAATTAAGAAATCAAGGACAAAAAAGTGAGAGAGAATAAGAAGACAATAAGCCACTAAATGTTCAACAGGGTAAGACCACCAACTGAACCAGATCCTAGGGGGCTTTTTAGCCGTATCAGATACCATAGTGTTCAGCACTGAAAAAGTACTTATTACATGAATGTCATAACCAAGAAAGGAGCTTCATTTACACTTGGAATAATCAGTACTTCTGGCTGGAATTCGGTCTGCAAATCTTTGCTTTGCGTATTGAAAATTCAATACATGGTGAAGGACATTTTGAATCTTCATCAACTGCTTCCTTCAAATGATGCAAATTTACAACAGGTCCCAGAGTGTAATTCCGGCTTATATTTTGGTATGAGGGCATGGATTAAGTTTAAACTGAAAAACAAAGATGGGCTAAAGGTGGTAAATAGCCAGCATGCTTCTGAGTAGGGCAGCGTTCACCCTATTATCCGGAGATTGCGAGTTCAATTTCCCGGGTGATGCTACAGTTATCCGTAGCTGGGATCTTAGAGAGCAGATAAGCCATGGTCTAATCATGGTCTATCATGGCCATACTCTTACATAAATGATGGGCATCTGTGAGCTCATGCAAGTGGAAGTGGCAGTTAGTGCTGTCCTCCACTGTCTTGAGTGTTGCGTGAGCAGCAGTACAAAAAGAAATGGAATTGGTTACAATTATATTAGGGATAAAGGAACAGATTATTTTGTATTTTAATTTGGAAATATTCTTTACATGATGTAGTCCCACCAGTAACTAAACACAGTGAAGCCCTTCTCTAGGTCTAGCAATAAAGGCAACAGCTATATTGACAGAAAGAAATGGTTCACTCTGACATTATCTATTGAACATTAGTATCCACTTTTTGTAGGAAAAACATCTATAAAGATAGAGTTTTGGCAAATGGCTCAGTGATGAGTTGATGTTTGCCAGTGGCCCTTGTTGCATCCCTCCACATCCCTCCCTGCGCAATTCAGTGCACTCTAAGTACCAATACAGTACCAAGCTCAGATAAATACATTTATCTGAGCTTGGTACTGTATTGGTACTTAGAGTGCACTGGATTGCGCAACCCCCAGTGGTTGTGGTTGGTTCCCTGACTGGTTATCAAACCCTGGCCACAACAGTGTGAAAACAACTAAAGATATCCACTATAGTTCCCCAGGGAACCTAGCTCCCCTGTCTCAATGTACAGCATTAAAAAAGGACGGAATTGGGATGGTTATAATGTTCTTTACCTCCACCTCATTTGTTTCAATATACTCAATGATGATGGACTTTTAAGAACTGTTTTTAACCAAATTATTTGATAATAGTAAGCAAAATTTCAACAATGAGGCTTAAATAAAATAGAATGGGTGGGAAGAGCTTAGCTGAAGAAAGAAATAGCCACAGGCATCCTGCCAATTAATCTAAACACATCCGTAGGCAGATCTCATGAGAAGCAAATGGAGAATTAAAGAGAATCTATAATCCATCAAAGACAGAGCAACAATTTTTAAATTATTAACAAGGACAAGGAGAGCTCTTGTTAAACTTGTGGATGTTTAATAGCAGTGTAAAAGAGAATTTTAAAACAACTGACAGGATTTCTTTTACAAGGAAACATTCTATAAATAAGTAAAAGTTCGGTTGAGCATGCATGTCTTCTCCTTAATTCCTTAGAGGTTTATAGAACCGAAATAAAAGTTCTATAGTGCATATATGTGTAATATTTCAATTCTATAAAGGTTTATACTACTACTAACTAATACCTCTTGATGCTGGGATAAGTGCATGCATGTAATATGGGATTATGCAGAGAAATGGAGTTTATACACATATATATATATATATATATATATATATACTTTTTCCTGGAATTTTTTCTCATTTTCTCCTTAATTTATTCATATCCAATTCCCATCATCATTAGGGCACTATCACATCGTGTCTCCTCTGAATCATGTGACGTTAGCCAACCGCATCTCTCTTAAAATGCTCGCTCATGGACTGTTGTCAGCGGCATAACGTGCTCAGAAGACAATGCTGTGTTCATTTTTCTTGCATGAGCTCTCAGTTGCCAGTGACTAGCTGTAGAGTCGCAATAGCATCCCTCCCTTCTGACAGAGCTCGGCCAATCAGCTCTCTCCATGCCCCCGATGGCAAGGGGCTACAGCATAACCTGGGATTCAAACTTGTGATCTCCAGATGACAGGGTGAGCTCGGTACTGCTGTGCAACTCAGGAGACCAAATAAAGAGAGTTTCTAATCTCATAACTGTGTTCTATTCTTCTGAAATCAAAAGTCCCAGTTCGACTTGAACTGCCCTTGTTGAATAAAAGGCAGTATGGACAATAGATATGAATAGGTGAACCAAAACAGGCAGGTCCTAAGCATCAAGAAAGTAGCTACTACTACTTCTGCACAATCGTTCACCAACTCCACTTGCATGTTAAAGGAACCCGGGTGTAAATTATTGGGCCTGATCTCGCTCCAAGCCATTTCCCTTTGCTTGGACCATTAAAGGAGTTCTTGGGAGGCCAGCATTCCGGTTGTGAAGCAGAAAGTCTGATCATGGCAATGGTGAGAAAACTTTCTACCTTGGTGGTATCCAAGCACTAGTGAAACATTAGGATAAGTACTGTACATTAGTGTAGCAGGGGATTATATAGGGAGAACTAAAGGGAGTTTTTACTCTCATAACTGTTCTGTTACTCTGGAATCAAAACCTCTGTTTGACTTGAACGCCCCTTGTGGAATAAACTACTGTACAGAATAAAGACGCGATAAGATTAGATCAACCTAGACAGACACATCAGTGAATAGAAATCAAATTTCTATAGAAAACCTTTTTTTTTTCTTTTTTTTTACAGGGTTTGCTATGAGGATTGCTGTAGCAAAGGGTTAAAGTCTTTCTATTTACAACTCACACACATGTTGCAAAGCAGTAATCACTGACCTAAGTGGTTACACAATGATTTCTAGTGTGATTGCATCCTGTCTGACACCATTGGTTTGCAGGATGCTCCTCGGTTGTCATTTACCTTTCGTCCATGTCTCTAACAAGACTATTTCATTAAGGTTACACTATTGATTTATTGCCTAAAGGCTTGTCTTTTT
The DNA here is from genome assembly GCA_030522415.1 of Channallabes apus. Classification (NCBI taxonomy): domain Eukaryota; kingdom Metazoa; phylum Chordata; class Actinopteri; order Siluriformes; family Clariidae; genus Channallabes; species Channallabes apus. Next base: position 26,304,310 of record CM060114.1, read on the forward strand.
CAGTCTTGTCAAAAAGGACAAAGCCTCTTAACCAGCCGATTGCGTTTTTTATCTTTGATTTGTAAGCGGGTAATTTTTAGGTCAACATTTTCACAAAAGTCAAGTATAAAGTTAAACCTGACACGTTACTTTACATGACACGTTGACATGTTGCTTTATGTTTTCATCAAGCAGATATTCCATTTTATCTCTGTAGGTAATTATTTTGCTATTTCTTCAAGTGGATACACACCACTTTCGCATTCTTCTGCATCAACATTCAAGATTAACACCTTTCATTTACTATGAAAGACCAACAGTGGCAGTGGAATCTAAATGCATGCTTCACCAACCATTACATTATCGAAATGAAAAGATAAGCCAAATGAACCAATGTGTACTGTATAAGCTCGCATTTATTGGCCATGTATGTTAACACACACAAGGAATTTGATTGTAAAGACTTGATTCAATTGCAGACAAGTTCAACACATAAGCCAAACATTTGGCTTTTTAAAGGGTCTATGGCATTTTTTTTTTGTTTTTTTCCTAATCATAGTTCAATAATAGGACTTGTTCAACCACAAGAGAAGTAAAAGCCATCATATGTTGATTGTGTTTAAATGGCTCTTCAGAGTAAGACTGCTTTTGTAATATGATCATTTTGCATGTTGGATGAATTCAGGAGTGAGAGTTTTGTTCTTGTGTGAATTGAGTCCTTGAAAGGGAAATGATGTGGATGTAATGCTTGCCTCACTTATGTAAAGGCACCATCTGTGTACCGGGGAAGGCAGCAGTTGCAGGGCCTAAGGTCTCTGATGGCAGGACGCTGTCTTTCTGCTCATCCACAAATAAGTTGGATAAAAAAGTGACAAGGAATAAAATCAAATTATTGAATTGTTTCCATTATAGCATGCAACCAAAGTCTTTACAAGGCACAAGTAGGTTATGATTGATAAAATATATAAATGCACAGTATCGTCCTTTTGCCTGGATGTCACTGTAGTGTATAAAACATTGAGTTTTCTCAGTATGCCGGGGCCGTGATCAGGACTGCTTCATGTCTGAAACACTGGCCTCTCAGGAACTCCTTTAATAACCCAATCATGGGGAAATGGCTTGGAGTGAGGTCCAGACTGTTTAGGGGATGTAGCAATGATGTTGGTGAATGATTGTGTGTACAGTTCCCACGGACTGATGTGTCTCCTGGATCAGGCGTTCCACTCACTGAATGTTAACGGAAACGACTGCAGTGGGATCTGAGCCCCCTCAGGCAGGATCGTCATTCTCACATACGGCTTACTTTACAACGTCTGGCCCATTCGAATGTTTTACTGCAGCTCAGAGTCTCATCACCGCACTCTGCTTAAAGGATTCTGTAAATGTCAATCAGTTTTATGCCTCCATTCACCAGTAATTCCATCACAAGTCCTGGGTTGACTTGAATACCTTTTTTACATTTGCGGTCCATTTGATTCATACCGGAGCTCAGAAACATAGGAACGGGATGTTGCGGACATACAGTAACCACACAAAGCAAGCACGACAGCTTCCAGGGCCACAGTCCATAACAAAAGCACTTGTGAACAAATGACAGCTTGTGCTGAATGAACTGTCATATATTCAGGAGCATTTAGCGAGTGCTCTCGTTATTGACAGCAGCCTCGTTTTTTGTACACGAAGTGATTGCACATCTCTTGAGTTGAATTTCAAAAATATTATATGAAGTGCACCTAACCCTGTTTTTAACTCTTTTTTTTGCTTTTTAATTGTTTGGTACAGTATGTTGCGGGTGTTTAGTATTTGTTCATTTTTATTGACTTGGAGGACTATTGTATAAAAGTGTTTCTTGACAAAACACTTTTAGTAGTACTGTAGGTAGTGAGTAGTATTTTGCCTGATAGGAGGGTTACTAGCATTCGACACTTTAACCTCTATGGTGTGGGTTTGATTCCCAGTCAGGAACAACCTAGCATTGGCAGTAAGAGTGTATAAGGACATATTTCACAGTTTCAGTTGAGAACTGTAAATAAAATGTTGTTTTGAAGTAGTATTGGCAATATTATGGCGGCACGGTGGCGTTGCAGTCCAGGGTCCCGGTTTAATTCCCGCCTTAGAGTCTGTGTACGTGAAGTTTGCTGTGCTTGGGTGGGCTTTCTCCATGTACTCTGGTTTCCTCCCACAGTTCAAAGACGTGCATTCCCAAATTGCCTGCAGTGTGTGAATGTTTACCAGAGGTCCTACTACGGCTGTAAAAAATGGGAATAGATACAATGGTCACCATTGACCTCCATAGTCCCGAGTTGGACTACAGAGGTTCCCAGATGAATAGATGGATGGATTGGCGGTAGTGTGTTGGAGTCATTTGTTCAGTGTTATCCCAAGGTCATAAAGTCAGCGTTGGTCCAACATCATTTTATTAAAGTAATTTTCACACCAACAGTGTCATGACATCTGTGACATTGCCACTTCATCATTGTCAGAATGATTTGACAATGAAGAATTACAGCTGGGGTTGTTTATGGTCGCCCGTAGATAATGAAAAGGTAGCTACCTCATTGGCTACATTATAATTTGAACCCATTGATTTACATTCATTTACGGTATCAATAACTGAAGAGAAATCTAGTATCTGTGTTTTTATTTAATGAGAGATTTCTATAGCTCACATTTTTCATACTCATAGCCCCAGCACTGACATGGTGGTGTGACCCATCATTTTGAACGATAGAGTGGAAGTGCTGTTTGATGCTCTTTAGACACCTCTCCTGATCTACAGATGGCAGAACATAACATGCCATTAAAGGAAAGATGAAAAGCCAGAACGAATCAAAAGAGTTCAGGACTTTTATTCTTCTCACCTGTCAGCTATGACTGGTTTGACACCTTATGTTAACACTTGGCTCATACCCTCTGAGAGCAGCAGGGTGTCTCTCTCACTGTCTGATGTGCAAATGTCAGTTAGCCATCTAAAACCCAATTAGGCATTTAATTACTGCCAATTTGTCAAATGAAAGCTCAATGAAGAAACTGACACTCTGGGGAGTAATGATGCTAAAACTAGCAAATGAGCAATATACATTACGGTGGTTGCCCTTAAATCCCAAAGCCTTTTTAGCCATTTTTCTTTTGCAGTACTAAGTTTCAATAAATACTTATATAGGGATCAGGATTTTGCAATATATAGAATGCAATCCTAGTATATGCATTCAAGGCGATGTGCTGAAATGAATTTTAATTCATTTTAACCAACTACACAACCATGACTTATCAAAAATTTTAAATGGGTTACGTAGGCAAAGAAAGAGCACAAATACATATGATCACTTGTTTTATGGTTGTTTTCAGTTGTTTTTATGTGCAAAAATTATTTGGTAAATCTGACATTTTTGCAACGTCATAGCCATATTCCAGTCTCACTCACTGATCGTCTATACCGCTTTATCCTTTATTCAGGGTCGTGGGGGGGCTGAAATCTATCCCAGGAGACATAGGGCATGAGGCGGGTACACCCTGGACGGGGTGCCAATCCATCGCAGGGCACACACACACACACACACTCACACACACACACACACACACACCCTCACATACTCATTCACACACTCATTCACACACTATAGGCAATTTGGGAATGGCAATTACGGCCAACTTGGATGTTAGAGGAAACCAGGGTACCTGGAGGAAACCCACCAAGCACGTGAGGAACATGCAACACAGAGGCAGGAATCGGACCCAGACCCTGGAGGTGCAAGGCGACATTGCTATACACCACTGTGCTGCCTACCCAGTAAAATCTAATACTTTTTTTCTTGGTTAATTATCAATCCTGTGTTGCTGGCATGTATCTGTGCCACTTGTGTTTTAAGGATTTAAATAATCTTACACTTTCCTTGCATCTGGCTGCATTGGGCAGCTTTTTTGTAGTGTGCCCAAGGTCTTGTGGTATCCCAGCCAAGATCCCAGAGCAAGGCTTGGCTACTTAGAAATATCTAAATAATCTCAGTTGAAATTTTAAAATAACATCAAATAGTGGAATAAAAACTTTCCAAAAGTGAATTCCAGGCCATAACTATACTGCTAATAGTTAACATCACATAGTGCCAACAAGATTCCAGACACTGTTAAAGAGAAAATGAATGAAATGAAATGCCCATGCAGAACAAGCCAAGTCCACTACAGTGCATAAACACATCGGAGACAGAACCTGATGTACTGTATATCGTCATGTTAATCCATTTGTCAGTAACCCGCCAACCAGTCTACACAAAACTGAGTTTGATTAAGTCAGCCACACAGGAAGACAGCCAGTTACAGCTGGTTTGACTGATCATAAAGCAAGGCTTGCCAGCCTGTCAAGCTAATTGACTTTTTCCCTGTAGAAAGCCTTTCTTTCAAACTGTGAGGGACTGATCACATTAGTAAACGGAGTCTTTGTACTCAATACCGGGAGGACAGATGTCCTTGTGTGTCCACAACAAGGCTCAATGCTTAGTAAATTATAGGCACCAGACTTTATAGTAAATCTAACCCATGTGCTGAAGCCATGCAAGTTCTTCCTAGTGAAGAAACAGAAATCTACAGTACTAATGCATAGGCACCAATTACCTTGTAATATCTCATATAACTCATGTTACCTAAAAATGCTCCTTGCCATCTTTTAAACCAAAGCAGGCCACTGACAATCCGAAGGCACCATTTGTGAGATAATGTAGCATAACCCATTTAGATCATTGGAGTTGCACTTACAAAAACAGCACAGTCCACTCCTTGTGTCTTTGTTCTACTGTGCTGTAAGATCAGTCTAGCAGAACAACTGAATGGAATATCTGCAACACGTCACAAATGCTGAGAAATTCTCAAGTCTAAAATGACCAAAAAGGACATTTGTCAAAAAAATATACAAGGCAGCTAAACAGCAAAAAGCATTCAAGATCCTGGTCAAATTGGATGGGGAGAAATTATGGCATGCTCCCGCATCAGTTATGAGTGGGCGTATGCAGTAATTGACCTCAAGCTGACCATTTCAGGACACAGGGAAAGAGGCGATATTATATCCCATTCCGCTGCCACTGAAGCATGGACTCATGAGTACTCAAAATATACCAAAAGATTACACTGCACCTAAAGCAATTCCACTAACACACCAAACCTTCAAAAGAATTCAAAGGCACCAGGGGTAGTAAATTGTGCAGGCCTACAATAAAATTTAACATATTGTTATTATGCATCAATCAGGCATAACAATAACACCACTGCCAGGTAGATTGAAAAATATTGATCATCAATGCACACCACACCACCCAGAGGCCCTGCAGAGCCACGCCCCGATGGAACCTATAGTTAAGTTAAAATATAAAACAAAATGAATATACATTTTCCCCCATTGTTTTATGTTATTGTTTCTAGCTCTTTAAATTTGCTGGATTAAAAGATGGAAAGCAGAGGAATGGAGGTTAGCTGCAGCATGATTTAATACATCCACCTCTGGATCAAAGTAGAACAGTGAGGCTACAGGGAGCCGAGGTAAAGTAGGTGCAGGATTTTAAGTACTTAGGGTCAATGGTCCAGAGCAATGGAGAGTGTGGAAAGGAGGTAAAGCGGCGTGTACAGGAAGGTTGGAACGGGTGGAGAAAAGTATCAGGTGTGTTGTATGATAAAAGGGTATCAATGAAAATGAAAAGAAAGGAGCTCAAGACAGTGGTGAGACCAGAAATGCTCTATGGCTTAAAGACGGTGTGGCACTGAAGAAAAGACAGAAGGCAGAGCTAGAGGTAGCAGAACAGAAGATGGAGGTTCTCTTTGGGAGTGACCGGAATGAATAGGATCAAGAATGAGTCCATCAGAGGGATAACGCATATTAGATGTTTTGGAGATAAAGGCCAGATTGAGGTGGTTTGGAGAGATTGAGAGTATATTGGCAGAAGTGCTGAGGTTGGAACTGCCAGGCAGGAGGTCTAGAGGAAGACCAAAGAGGAGATTTATGGATGTAGTGAAAGAGGACATGAAGTTAGTTGGTGTGAGAGAAAAGCATGCAGAGGATTGCGTTAGATGGAGGTAGATGATTTGCTCTGGTGACCCCTGAAAGGGAACAGCCGAAAGCCAAAAAGAAAGTAGAGATTTAAATGCTGTCAAAGCCAAATATATTAATTTTTGTTCCAATATTAAGCCACAGTGTTCAATGTACAGTGTCTGATAAATGCCATTTTATGTTATATTGTGTGGTGTAGTAGGCCCCATGAGCCTATGAGAGGTATTATGATATTAAGTAACTGCTTGAAAGTGTAATGCCCAATGATCAGAAAGCATTTGCATATCTCCATCCATCCATCCATCCATCCATCCATCTAGGAAACTCTATACTCCAACTAGGGACCATGGAGCCCAGTGGTGACTACCATTGTATCTATCCCCATTCTGTGATTGTGGCAGGACCTCCAGTTACTTGCAACTCTGTCCGATGTTACTCAGGTTGAACCATGTTAGACTTGTAGCAAATAACTGAGCCTGAGAATGTATTTGCTCTAGTGCTAGGAGTCAGTGTTAGTGTCTGATGAATTAGGCATATCTTTCATAAAAGAAGTGGTCTATACTGGTACATTAACTTACAGAAAGTGATTTTAAAACGACTAAGAAAGGTATGCATGTTCACATAAGCATGTACTGTAGAAAAGGGGGAAATCAATGGACAGTTAACACTGGGTGACCTCTGGGGTGCCTTTCCTTATAAAATGGTTTGCTGGAGTATATGGTCTGATGATGGTGGTGTGTGTGTGTGTGTGTGTGTGTGTGTGTTTGTTTGTTTGTGTGCGCACGCTGCTTCTGATGATTTTGTGTGTAAAATGGGAACTAATTAACACGTTGTCAAAAGTTGATAGTGACAAGCAATAGGCCAAATCATTTCTGATTAGATTTGGAATGAATGACTTAAATATTTACGGTTTGTATTCTTTTTTTATTCTTTTTTGTTACTTGTGACTCTAATGTGAACTGTTTATTCCAATATTCACCAACGCTACTACTTCTTGTCGTTTTTTGTCAATACACCCTATTTTTGTTATAACCTGATTTCTGTAGGCGGCACGGTGGTGTAGTGGTTAGCACTGTCGCCTTGCACCTCCAGGGTCCGGGTTCGATTCCCGGCCAGGCTCGATTCCCGTCTCTGTGTGCATGGAGTTTGCATGTTCTCCCCGTGCTTGGTGGGTTTCCTCCGGGTACTCCGGTTTCCTCCCACAGTCCAAAGACATGCAGATTAGGCTAATTGGCGTTCCTAAATTGACCATAGTGTGTGAATGTGTGTGTGTGTGTGTGCTCTGCGATGGATTGGCACGCTGTCCAGGATGTACCCTGCCTCATGCCCTGAGTCTCCTGGGATAGGCTCCAGGTCCCCGCGACCCTAAGTAAAGTGGTATAGAAAATTAATGAATGAATGATTTCTGTAGTTTTATTCTTCTCTGGCAGAATGGGTCAAAACAAGCAATCTAATAGTAAAAGCAATGGACAGTAGACAATGGCATGTTCAGTCTTTATCAGTCCATGATACAAAAGGCACTTGCACAAAGTGGAAAGAGATTAATTGCAGTATAAAAGCACCATGGGCCAGTATCTGTCTGATAATGGTTAACACCATGCCAGCCTGTGAACCTCTGAGACACTTTATGCATCACACAAGTAAATTGTAGAGCAAATTTCAGACATCTTTCATATAAAGTTTTGATGCTTAAGAGATCCCCCCCAAAGATGATTAACCTTTCCATTAATAAATAAATAAATAAATAAATAAATAAATAAAATTCATTCATTCATTCATTTTCTATACCGCTTAATCCTGTGTTCAGGGTCACGGGGGACCTGGAGCCTATCCCAGGAGACTTCGGGCACTAGGCGGGGTACACCCTGGACAGGGTGCCAATCCATCGCAGGGCACACACACATACAGTACACACACTCACACACCCAACCACACACTACGGGCAATTTAGGAATGCCAATTAGCCTAACCTGCATATCTTTGGACTGTGGGAGGAAACCGGAGTACCCGGAGGAAACCCACCAAGCACGGGGAGAACATGCAAACTCCATGCACACAGAGATGGGAATCGAGCCTGGCCGGGGAATCGAACCCAGACCCTGGAGGTGCAAGGCGACAGTGCTAACCACTACACCACCGCGCCGCCAATAAAATTCATATTAGCTTAAATTAAACTGTGTAGATTAAAGTAAAGAAATGCAACAGATGTTTTACTGTGACAGGCTCCAAAGTGCGTAAAGATACAGTTTAAAAATTGCTTGATTATGTAACAACCTCAGCAGCAACCTCATTTCCCCTCTCGTCTGTTCCAACCACTCAGCATTCAGCATCACGGGTATAATAATCACTGGCCTGATCATCTGTCTTCATCTGCACCTGTTTCTCACTGCTTCATGCCTTAAGTTAGATGATTTTTATGCTTGAATGATTCATAAGTCACTGAAACTGCTCAGGTACAGGGACTGGACAGGAATTGAGGGCAATAGAGACCTTCAGGAAGCCTGGAAAACTCTTTCCCAAGACTATAAGAAGGTCTGAAAATAAAAATCTAAGAAAGTCTACCTCTTTAAAAGCAAAATATGAAGAAATGAGGAAATTCAAACACTGTCTTTACTGTTCTGCTTTTAGCTGTTATTTCTCATTATCATCCAACTTATTCATATGTTTTATATCATATTGTATATCCTTCGCTTCTATTTACACCTACTTATTCTTTGCAACGAGCTTCTAAAAATATTGAAATTTTCCAATACATCTATTTTTATTTGCTCAAATCTGGAAACTACTGACAGTCCAGCCCTTGAGATGTCTGAATTGTTTGTCTCTTAGAATCTAACCCATTTTTCAAGGTTTTGAATGTTTTTTTTCTTTCCTCATCCATTTGCAGCTGTGACAAAGAGGAGATCTAATTCAAGCCCAACCTAAGAGCTGTACCATTGTACCAGCCGTGCAAATTCACCCACTCATTTAGAATCTGCTAATGGCATTTGCGCACGTACGAGTGGATTTGTGCGTGTCCCCGTGTTTTGTATTTGTTTGATTGTTTATCAGAAGAGGTTATTAGCACAGAGAATAGAGGGCAGAAAATGAAGCATCTCTCTGTCTATCTAATGCATGCTCTCTTTCAGTTCCCTCCATGTAGGAGTAGACATATCTACACATCTACGAATATGGTAATTAGTCCTTGCCGAACCAGTAATAAACAGGAGTAATAATTATTCAAACTAGGACATGTTTACCGGTCTTTTGTAAATGACATAGAAATGCAACGTTATAGTGTTTCTTAGTGAAATTTCATGCATGGTTATATGCAATATATTATAAACTCATTATGTTGCGTTCCTGTATGAAGTTCAGCTGTTAGAATATAATGAATGTCATAAAAATAAAAAAAGACAGATGCAAGAAATATATTGTTTGATGGCTGATTATTAGAAGAAAGGAAAACTTCAAAGACAGCAATAGTGTCAGCATCTATAAAATAAGGATAGAGAGAGAGAGAGATGATTGTGTTTTAAAAATTCTCTGCCCTTTAGCAGGTGGGGCAACTGAGCTGCCTCCAGCCCCAATCAATCCACAAAAGGATTTCACTATGAAACCTAAATGTAAAACATTACAAAAACAGACCTGTGGTAGTTTTCAGGTGTGTTTAATTTTTTTTCTTGCATCCTAAGCCCTAAGAACAGCAAAGGTAAAAAGAAAAAGACATTAGGGCATATAAAGCCACCTGAGCACACACTCAGGCAAAGACAGAAATTATGGCTTCATGTTCTGTACCCTGCATTTGCCACCACCTTAGAAGTGTGCCCTTGATGTGGCAAGTCTTCTTCACAATATACCAGTTGTGGTTATTGATACAGTTAATGACCATGCCCGGTGGTCTAAGTCTGTACCACAATAAGAGCAGTGAAGCAGTGACTGGTGAGATTATGGTAACTGAAGTCACTGTAGTACGTGGCTTTTCACAAACTGGTGGAGTTCTCAGTGAACGCTTGGTACACTTTTTGGCTTCAACAATCCAACAGTCCTACAACTTTGCCTAGGTATGTTACTGTGCCCTTCCCAAATATTGTGGAAAATTATACAACGTGAATAAGGCGGACAGTATTTTTAAAAAAATAACCTTTGAGCAAGTATAAATTGCTGACAGACAGTACTGTGCAAAAGTCTTAACCCACCCCTCATTTCTTATCACATTTTGCTTACAAAGAGCCAGATTACACTGCACCTAAAGCAATTCCACTAACACACCAAACCTTCAAAAGAATTAAAAGGCACCAGGGGTAGTAAATTGTGCAGGCCTACAATTAAATTTAACATATTGTTATTATGCATCAATCAGGCATAACAATAACACCACTGCCAGGTAGATTGAAAAATATTGATCATCAATTACTGTATATCTGAACGTTCCAGTGCATCACAGGTTGCTGTGTATGGGGTTTAGGAGGCAAAGAGCTCAAGGCTGTTTATACGGCTTAAAAATTCCTTAGATATCCACCTGATCGAGCATCCGTGGCATGTTCTGGACAAAGACGTCCGATTTATGGAGGCCCCACAATGCACACCACACCACCCAGAGGCCCTGCAGAGCCACGCCCCGAGGGAACCTACAGTATAGTTAAGTTAAAATATAAAACCAAATGAATATACATTTTTCCCCATTATTTTATGTTATTGCTTCCAGCTCTTTAAATTTGCTGGATTAAAAGATGGAAAGCAGAGGAATGGAGGTGAGCTGCAGCATGATTTAATATGTGTGTGAACAAGAAGGACCAAAGTAGAACAGTGAGGCTACAGGGAGCCGAGGTAAAGTAGGTGCGGGATTTTAAGTACTTAGGGTCAACGCTCCAGAGCAATGGAGAGTGTGGAAAGATCAACAGCTTCTTACAATAGATGAGAGAGGTAATGAGGTTGCTGCTGAGGTTGTTACATCTTTTATCTTTAAGCACTTTTGTTCCCAATTCTTTCATTTAACTTACATTTTTAATTTAATTTCATTTACAATAATATGAAGAAATTAGGGGTGGCTCCACACTTAATCAAATCTTGTAACAATCATAAATCCAAACTTTATATGAGATGTTGGGTTTATCAACAAAAAGACAATGTAACACTGGTTACCATAGTGTAGTTTAATTATAGATTAATTGCCTGAGCTAAGCCATCATATGTCTCAATGTCTGTGAAAAATAGAGGGAAATTAAATGATGCAACAAGCAATATGTTAACTTTTTTTTCACCTTTAGACAGGTGAGACAGATGCCAGACCAGTTCTGCAAGCATTTGGCCATGCGATGGAATTTTCACAGTCTTTTTTTTTTAGAGATTAGATCGTTTAAATCTATGCATTACAACATACAGTAGATGGTAAGGAAGCTACTAAATTGTCAGATCTCTTCGTTAGGGGGAAAAAACGCCATGACACGACACTAACAAGATGTCACCTGAAACCAAATAGGGTTTTTAAAAAAATGATAGTATCCCTTTTTGTTATATGTAGTATTTTAAAAATAAGTACTGTACATTCAGACAGACAACTAACCACAGTGTAGGGGTAAAACTTAGCCACAGGCAACCAAGCTAATACCTCTCTAATCAACAGCTCTAAAACTGTAAACCGTGGTCTTGTGGTTGAACAATTTCTGCATTTAACAATGGGATTTTGTCAGTTTCATAATCTGCTGCACATGATTGGTAGACAGAGTAATGAAAACTGCTGACATAGTTGAGTACCTTAGCTGGTGGATCAGATTTTGGCCATTCGTCAACGAGGAAATAACAGTAAGCAGAAAAGGTCTTTGGCCTCAGATTGGGGTATGAGATCCTATACAATCAATATTCAGATGTTCAAAGGCACAAATTCATACGTTAAAGTCAAAACAGGACTTCCCTTTATTTATTTATTTATTTATTCAATCATTCTATTCAACAGACAAAAACTATATGGACAAAATAATTTGGCCAAACCTGCAATGACATATGTATGCCAATACACATACTTCAATATGGAGTTGCCCCCCCCCCCCCCCCCCCCCGCCTCCACCCCCCCTTGCAGCTAAAACAGCTTTCACTCTTCTCTGAAGGCTGTCCACAAGATTTTGGAGTGATTCTGTGGGAATTGGTGCCCATTCATTCTGTAGAGCATTTATGAATTCAGGCACTGATGTTGGATGAGAAGGTCTCGCTCGCAATCTCCGTTCCAGTTCATTCCAAAGGTGCTCGATAGGACTGAGGTCAGGGCTCTCTGTGCGGTCTAGTCAAGTTCTCATCGAACCATGCCTTTATATGTAGTCCTTGCTTTGTGCACTGGAACACAGTCATGTTGGAATAGAGAAGGGCCTTCCCTAAACTCTTACCACAAAGTTGGAAGCATAGCATTGTCCAAGATTTCTTGGTATACTAATGCATTAAGGGGATTGAAACACTGTAATAGGTTTGCCCAAATACTTTTGTCCATAAGCAATGCCAAGGCATACCAAATACACCCAAAATTACAGAACAAAAGAGTACAATAATTATACAGAATAGCATTTGCATAAAGGCAGTTTTGGCACTTTAGGTGTATCTTAAGCCTGTACTCTGTGCAAATTATTCCTCACACTACCTATAATTACTGTTTAAATTTAAGTTTCATTACCATTTCAGCATTGGCACAATTCACGCTTTTAAATCACTGATAAATGTTCCATTGGGAAACTAATAACATGCAAAAGTGATAATGTGTGCCAGTCTGAATAAAGACATCTGCCAAATTATGTAAAAATAAGTAAGATGGGATTTGAAGGGGTTAATAAGGATGACCTCAGAGTCTGAGTGTCTGATAGCTGAATAGCTGCATGACAAAAAGTTTAATGGGAATGATGGATGAACTGATATCATAAGAGAGCTTTGTGTTAGAATACAAAAAAAGGTGACACAATGCGACCTCCATTTCTGGACCATAACGTGAGATCATCCTTCAAGAGTTTTGTTTATTTGGAGCAAGTCAGTCATTATTAAAGACTTGGTTTATGGCTGAAATTCGACTCATTTATCAGATGGACTCATTTGGTCGAATCTCTGCAGCAAGCCCATTCATCACCTTGAATGACTGCTGGTGCCTTGCTGAGTGGCAGTTCATGAACAAGCGCAGGAAGTTTGTGAAAGACATGAGAGATTCGCTCCTTAAATGCCACATGCTCAATAATATCTACAGTTCTGAGAATGAATGGGCTTCCATTCTCTCCTGCTTTCTTACTGTATTTGTGCTGATTCCCTAAATTGTATTTTTAAATGTTTCTATAAACACATAGTACAGTATATTAAAACTAAAACTGATTACAAAGGTGGCTTTATGACAGAGATTTTTTTTTTATTATTATTTCGGGGATTAAGCAGGGATTTACAATAACAAATCTGTAGTGGGGATTATATTAAAGCAAAATGGCCTCCTGGGCGCTGGTCAATAATGTGTGATGTAATACCATAATTGAATTGATAATGACAAAGAGGGGACACGCTGCAGGGGAAAATGGCACAATGGCCCTGATGCTGAAATGCAACATACAGTACTGTACATTTAAACATGCTTCTGCAATAATGTGTAAGCCTGCAGTTTGCATTGTAAGAGGGCACAGTGACTTAGTATTTAGCACTGTCACCTTGCACTCCCAGGATCCAGGTTCAATTCAATTCAATTCAGTTTTATTTGTATAGCGCTTTTAACAATTGACATTGTCTCAAAACAGCTTTACACAATCAAAAGAATTATTTAAGTTTGTATGGAATGTGAATGTGTATGAATCAAAATGTTCAGATAGTCCCTGGTGAGCAAGCCCGAGGGCGACAGTGGCAAGGAAAAACTCCCTGAGATGGTAATAGGAAGAAACCTTGAGAGGAACCAGACTCGACAGGGAACCCATCCTCATCTGGGTGAAACAGATAACACAGTATAAATGCAGATCATTTCCTATGGAACGATATCGCGGACAATATTCAAATGCAATTGCAAATAGCATTTGCAATTGCGTTTCCCATATGTAGACGCACAAAGTGTGCCATAATTCAAATGTAATTGCAAACTTTGCATTACCGTTTGCTGATTCGTCTTCGCGAGCGCACACTGACTGCCAAATTTCAAATGAAAAAACAAAGTCCATTTGCATTTGTATTTCCCAGGTCTTACACGTCATGAACCTGTCATATTTCAATAGCAAAATCAATCACCACGTTTGCTTTTTCACTTTCTCTGCGCCGCGCGTCAAGCCGGCCAAAATTCAAACGCAATCGCTAATCCATTTGCAATTGCATTTCCAACACGTTACACAGAAACCTGTCAATCAGTGTCAGGGGCGGGTCTATACTGTGGGGCGGGATTGTATGGGGAGTGACGTCACTCGCCGACCAAGAGGGGGATATTTGAGCACTGGAGGTGAACCGAGATTATCTCATTTGTTTATCAAGAAATAAACACACAAAAATGACAAATCGCATATTTTCTTGCTCCGGAGTGGACAGAGAAGTTTTTACAAGTAAAAATATTTTTAGATCTTCTCCTGTTACAGCCTGCTGGAGCTAAATCTTTCAGAAACGCTGCGTACCGGTGTTATGCGCTAAAATGCCTCCCTGCCACTGATTGCACCCCCACAAAATCTCTGTCAAATATATGAGGACATCACAATCAAATATTCATATTATTATTATAAAATATAATATATGAGTATTATCACGAAGCGATTTTTATTATAAATAAGAAATATAAAAATATACATGTACAGCCCCTGGCAAAAATTCTGGAATCACCCTCTCAGAAGATGTTCATTCAAATGTTTAATTGTGTAGAAAAAAAACAAGCACATACATGCCACAAAACTATTTTCACTCAACAATCCAAACTTCTGGCTGTATAAAACACTAAAAAAAAAAACAAAGAAAGATAACTATAGTCAACGACAACTGTTTTAACAACTCAAACAGAGGGAAAAAATATGGAATCACCAAATAAAAACACTACTTGTACTTTGTTGCAGCACCTCTGGCTTTTATAACAGCTTGAATTCTCTGAGGCCTGGATTTAACTAATGTCCAACAGTATACTTCATCAGTCTGTCTCCAGCTTTGTCTTATTGCAGTTGCCAGATCAGCTTTGCAGGTTGGAGCCTTGTCCTGGACCATTTTCTTTCATTTCCACCACAGATTTTCAATTGGATTAAGGTCCGGACTATTTGCAGGCCATGCCATTGACATTATATGTATTTCCTGTAGGAATGTTTTCACAGATTTTGCCCTATGGCACGATGCATTATCATCCTGAAAAATGATGCTACCATCACCAAACATCCTTTCAATTGATGGAATAAGAAAAGTGTCCAAAATCTCAACATAAACTTGTGCATTTATAGAAGATGTAATGACTGTCATGTCTCCCATACCTTTACCTGACATACAACCCCATATCAATAATGATTGTGGAAATTTGCATGTTTTCTTCAGGCAGTTGTCTTTATTAATTTCATTGGAACGGCACCAAACAAAAGTTCCAGCATCATCACCCTGCCCAATGCAGATTCGTGATTCATCACTGAATCTAACTCTCATCCAGTCATCCGCAGTCCAAGATTGTCTTTCTTTAGCCCACTGAACCCTTGTTTTTTTCTGTTTAGATGTTAATGATGGTTTTCTTTTGGCTTCTCTGTATGTAAATCCCATTTCTTTTAGGCGATTTCTTACTGTCCGGTCACAGACATTGACTCCACTTTCTGCCCATTTCTTCCTCATTTGTTTTGTTGTGCATTTTCTGTTTTCAAGTCATATTGCTTTAAGTTTTCTGTCTTGGCGCTTTGATGTCTTTCTTGGTCTACCAGTACGCTTCCCTTTTACAACCTTTCCATTTGATTTGTACTTGGTCCAGATTTTAGACACAGCTGACTGGGAACAACCAACATCTTTTGCAACATTCCATGAAGATTTACCTTCTTCAAGAAGTTTGATAATTCTCTCCTTTGTTTCAACTGACATCTCTCGTGTTGGAGCTATGAGTTATGTCAATCATCTTGGTTCAACACATCCCTAATGTGTGCAAGCACTCTTTTTTAACTGTAGACTAATTAGCAGTTGTAGAAATGCAAAGTGCATGGTGATTCCATATTTTTTTCCTCTGTTTGAGCTGTTAAAACAGTTGTCGTTGACTATAGTTATCTTTCTTTGTTTTTTTAAAAGTGTTTTATACAGCCAGAAGTTTGGATTGTTGAGTGAAAATAGTTTTGTGGCATGTATGTGCTTCTTTTTTTTCTACACAATTAAACATTTGAATGAACATCTTCTGAGAGGGTGATTCCAGAATTTTTGCCAGGGGCTGTACATGTATATTTTTATATTTCTTATTTATAATAAAAATCGCTTCGTGATAATACTCATATATTATATTTTATAATAATAATATGAATATTTGATTGTGATGTCCTCATATATTTGACAGAGATTTTGTGGGGGTGCAATCAGTGGCAGGGAGGCATTTTAGCGCATAACACCGGTACGCAGCGTTTCTGAAAGATTTAGCTCCAGCAGGCTGTAACAGGAGAAGATCTAAAAATATTTTTACTTGTAAAAACTTCTCTGTCCACTCCGGAGCAAGAAAATATGCGATTTGTCATTTTTGTGTGTTTATTTCTTGATAAACAAATGAGATAATCTCGGTTCACCTCCAGTGCTCAAATATCCCCCTCTTGGTCGGCGAGTGCGAGTGACGTCACTCCCCATACAATCCCGCCCCACAGTATAGACCCGCCCCTGACGCTGATTGACAGGTTTCTGTGTAACGTGTTGGAAATGCAATTGCAAATGGATTAGCGATTGCGTTTGAATTTTGGCCGGCTTGACGCGCGGCGCAGAGAAAGTGAAAAAGCAAACGTGGTGATTGATTTTGCTATTGAAATATGACAGGTTCATGACGTGTAAGACCTGGGAAATACAAATGCAAATGTACTTTGTTTTTTCATTTGAAATTTGGCAGTCAGTGTGCGCTCGCGAAGGCGAATCAGCAAACGGTAATGCAAAGTTTGCAATTGCATTTGAATTATGGCACACTTTGTGCGTCCACATATGGGAAACGCAATTGCAAATGCTATTTGCAATTGCATTTGAATATTGTCCGCGATGTCGTTCCATAATTTCCTGCTAAGTGTTAGGTTCAGCTATAATAGTTGATGTTAATTGATGTTATAATAGTTGATGTAAAATGGAGTCCAGTAATTATTCGAGACTCAGATAGACTTGTAGAAAGTTCCAGTCCTGAACTATCGAATTGTCAAGTCCTCAGAGAAACAGCTGACAACACCAGTCGAGGCCAGAACCATCTTCTAAGTAGATAGAATCATCCCCAGACACCAGGCACATCCTAAAGAGACACACGGGGCATCCATGCGATGAGACCTCCAACCAGAAATCGGGCACCAGGATGGACCAGACAGGTCCGGAGGGCAGAGGGAGTCTGGATCACTGGCAGCTCAGGAACCACATGTGTAGCTCGACAGAGAGAGAGAGAGAAAGAGTGAAAGGGGGAGACAGGGGGAGAGAGGAAAGAGAAAGAGGGGGAGGAAGAGAAGAGGAGGAGAGATTGCAATTAGGTATGGTCACAGTCACAATGTCTAATGTGAATGTATATTTACTGTAGAGTGCAAGCAGGGACTCCGGCAGGACTAACTATGACAGCATAACTAAAGGGAGAGCCAGAAGGAAACACAAACATGAGGGCTCCCTGAGATGTAAAGCAAACAATCACCTCACCGTCAACAAACCTGAGTGATCAAATGAGACTGAGGAAGACAGCATCTAAAACATACCAGTTCACCATAATACTCTACGTCCATGAGTCCCCCAGATCTGCTCCTTTACCTTATGGCAAATCTATTTATAAAAATGCTTGGCTAAATAAATAGGTTTTTAGCCTAGACTTAAACACTGAGACTGTGTCTGAGTCCCGAACACTATTTGGAAGACTATTCCATAATTTTGGGGCTTTGTAATAAAAAGCTCTGCCCCCAGCTGTAGTTTTCATAATACGCGGTACTGATAAGCAGCCTGCATCCTTTGACCGAAGTAGGCGTGGCGGATCGTAAGACACTAACAGTTCGCTCAGATACTGCGGGGCGAGACCATTTAATGCTTTATATGTCAAGAGTAGTATTTTAAAATCAATGCGAAATTTCACAGGGAGCCAATGCAGTGAAGATAGGATAGGGGTGATGTGCTCATATCTTCTGGTTCTAGTGAGGACTCTCGCTGCTGCATTCTGGACTAGCTGAAGCTTGTTTATGCACCTAACTGAACAACCAGACAGTAAGGCATTACAATAGTCCAACCTAGAAGTGATAAAAGCATGAACTAGTTTTTCTGCATCGTTTAGCGACAATATATTTCTTATTTTGGCGATATTTCTGAGGTGAAAGAATGCTATCCTGGTGATATTATCTACATGAGCTTCAAATGAAAGGCTGGAATCTATAATCACGCCGAGGTCTTTTACTGTTGCACTTGACGGAACAGAAAGGCCATCTAAAGTTACGGTGTGATCTAAGATTTTACTTCTAGCTGTATGCGGTCCTATGACTAGAACTTCTGTCTTATCCGGATTAAGCAGAAGGAAGTTAATTAGCATCCAATTTCTTATGTCCTGCACACATTGCTCAACTTTAGTAAGATGTTTTTTCTCATCAGGTTTTGTTGAGACGTATAGCTGTGTGTCGTCAGCATAACAATGAAAACTAATACCATGCTTACGAATTATGTTGCCCAGAGGAAGCATGTAAAGGGAAAAAAGCAGTGGGCCTAAAACTGAACCCTGCGGAACGCCAAACTCCACTAGAGAACATGCAGAATAATCACCATTTAAGTCTACATACTGATAACGATCGGTCAAATAGGATCTGAGCCAGGAGAGGGCTGTACCCTTAATTCCTACTACATTTTCTAATCTGTGAAGAAGAATAGCATGATCAATAGTGTCAAAAGCTGCACTGAGGTCGAGTAATACAAGCATAGTTACACAACCCTGATCAGAGGCCAATAGGAGGTCATTTAATACTTTAACGAGTGCTGTTTCTGTGCTGTGATGAGGCCTAAATCCTGACTGATACAGTTCATGTATGCCATTTCTATGTAGATATGAGCATAGCTGCTCCGCTACTATCTTTTCCAGAATCTTAGAGATAAAGGGGAGGTTTGATATTGGCCTGTAATTGGACAGCTGACAGGGGTCGAGGTCAGGTTTCTTAATTATTGGTTTAATAACTGCTACTTTAAAAGATTTTGGAACATAACCAATGCTGAGTGAGGAATTAATTATTCTCAACAGCGGTTCTGTTATTACTGGTACTATCTGTTTAAGAAAATGTGTCGGTATAGGATCTAATATACAGGTTGATGAATTTGCAGAAGAGATGAGTGAAATTAGTTCATTCTCTTCAAGAGGAGTAAAGTCTTCTAGGTTTGAATCTGACATGGCTAGGTTAACATCTGTATCAATCACATTGTTTGGTTTCAAAGTCTCAATTTTATGCCTAATATTTACAATTTTATTATTAAAAAAGTTCGAATCACGCCTCAGGGTCTGTGTGCATGGAGCATTTTTCTCCCCGTGCTTGGTGGGTTTCTCCGGTTTTGTCCTACAGGACAAAGACATGCAGATTAGGCTAATTGATTCTCAAACTGCCTTTTGTGTGTGAATGAGCGTGAGTGACATGTGATGGATTGGAAACCCCGTCTAGGGTGTACCCCACCTAAGTGTCCAGGGATGGGTTTTAGGCACCCCTCCTCCCTGTACAGTATATAGGATAAAGTGATTTAGACAATGAGTGAGGTTGCATTGGGGTCTACAAGACCTTTGTGATACTTTCAATGGTTACATTTTTTCTGACTAAACGTACCATGTAAATATATTTTTTTGTGATTTAATGCTTAATCTTATTGTAGTCTATGTTCAGCCAATAGAATTGACAGTGATGATAACCAGGCTTGACTGGGAATGTAACAAGAGGGTTATCTGACCTGTGGAATGAGTTAGTTGTTAAGTTACAAGGGATATGCAATAGATTTTTTTTTTTTTGCTTGAAACCATTAAATTAATTTACTTTATGTGAGTTTATCACATTAGCATCTTAATATCTGATGGGCATTAAAGCACTCCCTCCATTTCCCTTTCCTTTGATTTCATTCAATTTCATTTCATTTTATTCACATAGCAATTTTAACAGTGGTCATTGTCTCATAGCAGCCTTACAGAATCAAAAAGTTATGAAAATAAGTTTTAAAAAAGTGTGGAAATATGAGAGGAACCAGACTCGACAGGGAACCCATCCTTATTTGGGTGAAATCAGACACCAGGGATTGATTTGCATGTAATGCCCTAGTACAGTTTACTCCTGTCATGATTAAATAGTTCCCTGTGATTATGGTGTCATTGGGATCATACATGCAACTATGTATGATCCCAAGGACACCATAATGATGCTCTGACTTATTGGCAAAGTGTTCTGTTTTTGTTTCATCCAACCAGAGTATATTTTACACAGGAACGAAGATGATTATACTTATAATACATCTGTCTACTACAGTTTGAGATTTGACATGTCAAAATATGATTTTTCCCCCTCAAACCAACAATACAATATATCTGTAACTAATTAAGCAAGAACGGGGCTCAGTAGTTGAGTAAAACAGAGGGACTTTGAATGAGCGAAGAAACATTTAGCAAAAAAGTTTAATGGATGTTTCCCTGATTTTCTCACTAATTTCATCATAGTCAATTACCATCCACCACTGTTAGGGCATTCTCCCATCAAAGTGACAACTAGCAACCAGGGAGGAGGAACACTATAACACGCTAACCTGCAAGACCTGTGGCACGTGATTCAGCACTTTTAGCAATGGACACTGTCTCAACTAGCTTTAGAATAAAAAAAAAAGAAAATATGTTTGCGAAAGTGTGGAAATTTGTATGACAATAGGAAGAAACCTTGAGAGGAACCAGAATCAACTGGGAACCCATCCTCATTTGAGCGATATCAGATCAGTTTTTCACTCAAACTTGGGGACGCTGTAATATAATGTTATTGCAGGAAAGCGCTATCCGCCCCTTCCGAATGCATGAACACACAGGTGCCCATATGATTGGCTAGTGTCACTATGATCAATGTGAGAGTGCCGTCATGCCATCCCTCCTCCCCCTCGAGAGCGTATAGTCAATTTGCTCCACCTGTGCATGACTGCAGCATCACCCAGGAATTGAACTTGTAACCGCTGAGTGATAGTCGCAAACAAACACTTTACTGCTGCACCACTTGGGATAATGTAAGCATTTAGAGTTCCATGATTTGCTGGTTTTGTAGTTTTCTTTACACAGTGTCAAGTTGACCAAAGTGTGTGCTCAAGAGAGCGTGTTAGTGTGGGGGAAATAAAATGTTTGCATGTAAAAAGACCTTTTGCGAATGAGGCAGAAATATAGCACAATAGGTGACAAGCATTCCCAGATGTTATGCCATCTTTTTCACACTCATATTATGCAAATAATACTGGTAAGTAGTTCTTTGGCTTGTTTGAAATTAAATTGAAGGAGATGATGGACAGCTCTGCGACTGATGTGTGTATTGCATTTTTATTTAGCTACGTTATACAACTCTATATGCTGTTGTGATACTTCCCTATTAAGTATATTTTGTTGGGCTTATTAATGATTGACACGTTTTTTTCAGAGCAGAATGCAATATTTTGCATACATTAGCATTTATTTGGATTTCATTATAGTATTGGAAGGGGCAGGTATTTATTTATTTATTTATTTTACTTATTTATTATATTCACCCCACCAGCTCTGTTTTACTAAGATAATTGTCAGTTGGTCATGTGACCTCTGACCTCTGGCCTTCGATCTGATTGGCATAAAATGTATTGTTTGCCAACACTAACATAGATGTTGATCAACTGTTCCTTTAAAAAAAAAAGACATTTATAGTTTTCTAGTATGATATACCATATCTCATTGCTGGCTTAGTGGTTAGCTGTCGCCTTGCACCTCCAGGTCCCGCATTCGATTCCCGCATTCATTGGGTCTGTATGCATGGTGGGTTTCTTCAGGGTTCTCTGGTTTCCTCCCATAGTCCAAAGACATGCAGATTAGGCTGAATTGGCTTTTCCAATTTGCCCATAATGTGTGACTGTTGAGGACCAGAGGTCCTACCACTGGTCCTATAAATGGGAATAAATCCAATGTTCCCAATTGACCTCCCTGGTCCCTAGTTGGACTACAGAGTTTCCTAGATGAATGGATGGATACCATATATCAATGCACAGGCACATATACGTACATGGTATTGAATTTGTAAAATGGGCTTACTAAACTGAATTATATTATTTTACAAAGTTCCATCGTCTCTGTTGTACAACAGAAAAGGCCTATAGTGGTGCTCTCTTCAGTGTAACAGTCTTGGTCTGGATGCATTGATCACTGCTGTCAATGCTTAATCTGCTTATTTTCTTACTTCCAGATGGCATCAATGGGAAAACAGCCCATGGATTGTAAGCTTGGTCATGACTGGTTGCAGCACTGTTTTCTTAGTGCTACTGTACAGATGTCTCTCTTGGATGACTGTCAATCATTGTAGGTTTAGGTAGGAGTGATTTTGAATAATACAGATAAGTTACATAAAAAAATTGTAAAGTAGTATTTTTTGCATCATCTTATACTCATCATCTTGCAAAAGTATTCAGCCCCCTTGAACTTTTTCACATTTTGTCACATTACAGCCACAAACATGAATCAATTTTATTGGAATTCCACGTGAAAGACCAATACAAAGTGGTGTACATGTGAGAAGTGGAACAAAAATCATACATGATTCCAAACATTTTTTTACAAATAAATAACTGCAAAGTGGGGTGTGCGTAATTATTCAGCCCCCTGAGTCAATACTTTGTAGAACCACCTTTTGCTGCAATTACAGCTGCCAGTCTTTTAGGGTATGTCTCTACCAGCTTTGCACATCTAGAGACTGAAATCCTTC
This sequence comes from Channallabes apus, assembly GCA_030522415.1. Classification (NCBI taxonomy): domain Eukaryota; kingdom Metazoa; phylum Chordata; class Actinopteri; order Siluriformes; family Clariidae; genus Channallabes; species Channallabes apus. Next base: position 26,327,356 of record CM060114.1, read on the forward strand.
CCCATTCTTCTTTGCAAAACAGCTCCAGCTCAGTCAGATTAGATGGACAGCGTTTGTGAACAGCAGTTTTCAGATCTTGCCACAGATTCTCGATTGGATTTAGATCTGGACTTTGACTGGGCCATTCTAACACATGAATATGTTTTGTTTTAAACTATTCCATTGTTGCACTGGCTTTATGTTTAGGGTCGTTGTCCTGCTGGAAGGTGAACCTCCGCCCCAGTCTCAAGTCTTTTGCAGACTCCAAGAGGTTTTCTTCCAAGATTGCCCTGTATTTGGCTCCATCCATTACAGTCGTGCCATACTCCTTCCATTTCTGAATAATCGCTTGAACAGTGCTCCGTGGGATGTTCTTTGGAAATATTTTTGTAGCCTAAGCCTGCTTTAAATTTCTCAATAACTTTATCCCTGACCTGTCTGGTGTGTTCTTTGGACTTCATGGTGTTGTTGCTCCCAATATTCTCTTAGACAACCTCTGAGGCCGTCACAGAGCAGCTGTATTTGTACTGGCATTAGATTACACACAGGTGCACTCTATTTAGTCATTAGCACTCATCAGGCAATGTCTATGGGCAACTGACTGCACTCAGACCAAAGGGGGCTGAATAATTACGCACACCCCACTTTGCAGTTATTTATTTGTAAAACATTTTTTGGAATCTGTATGATTTTCGTTCCACTTCTCACATGTACACCACTTTGTATTGGTCTTTCATGTGGCATTCCAATAAAATTGATTCATGTTTGTGGCTGTAATGTGACAAAATGTGGAAAAGTTCAAGGGGGCCGAATACTTTTGCAAGCCATTGTATTACTGAGGTCCTTTTACACTAATTGTATATAATCGAGTCCATTAGTCCATGTGGACATTTAATTTTTCATTTAAAAGAAAACATGGGAGGAGTAATTTTTGTTCAGGCAATAGTGTGATGCTGGATGATTGGAGCAGACTATCCCAAAAAATGGTACTGTGGCTGTTCCTGGTATGTAGTGTTGATTTCCTACAAAGGTTGCCCAACTAGTAAACTGGTGACATGGTTTTGGGCAAACAAAGCTCAATGATGTGCTTGGGGAGTACGGCCCAGCCTGTCTCGTCTGACAGAAGAAGCCCAAATTGCTGGAAAAGATAGAAAGGTGTCAATACACAGGGTGCATCACAGCTTGATGTGTATGGTGCTGCATATCCGGACATCAGCCAGAGGACCCATCCCCGAAAGTGCATGGAGTGGTCTGATAAATCCTGTTTCTTTTTGTGTGTTTTTTTTTTTTTTTTTTTTATGAGATGGGATCACTAAGTACTATGAGAAGACAGCAGAATGGCAGTGTGTTGTTCGGAACAATGTTTTTGCTGAGAAACTGTCCTGGAATTCATATGTATGCTACGTTGACATGTACTGTACCAGCAAACTAAACATGGCTTTTGCTGACCACAGACACTGCTTTATGGCAACAGTAATCCGTAATAGCAGTGGTCTTGGTCAGCCTTTAAACAGTATAATGCACCCTGCCTCATTGCAAAAATTGTTCATGAATGGTTTGAGAAACATGACTAAGAGTTCAAGATGTTGAGCTGGCCTCCAAATCCCCCAGATCCCAATCCAATCGAGCATCTGCAGGATGTGTTGGACAAACAATTCCGATCCGTGGAGGCAGCCCTCGTTTGCCAACAGCTTGAACGCTAGGGTTACCAGAAGTGAATGATATACACCCCCCCTAACCCGTGCTTCATGCCAGACCATAATAGTCTGTGCAATGTCTCAAAATGTATCCCATAACCAAGCTCCTTGTTTAACTAAACCTATGCTAAATGGGGTGGGGTAAGAGAACCAATAATAAGCTAATCTTGTTTGGGCAGTCTAAAAGTACCATATTAAGTTTGGAAGTTGCAGACCACTCTTTTTCTTAAGGGAAATAAAGCAAAGACAAATGGAGTCTCAAAACTCTGTTGATCCAGGTATGGTTAGCAAAAGTTCTTTCACTTTTAGAGACAAATTAACAAGTACATTTTTCCATTTTCCATAGAATACAGCGACACTCTTCTGGAAATATTGTTCTGTGTTGATCTCTAAACATTTGAAGCCTCCAGGATAGGTATTGGATGGTTGTTTCTAGGTGAGATGTACACACACAGAGAAAAAGGATAGATGATACAGACACCCCTGGTGGGTAAACCAGGCTTTGGAGGCAGGCTTTGAAAAGTGTGACTTGGTCACTGCTTTTATCAGGTTTTCCTTTATGATTTCATTTATCTTTTCTCTTACATGTAGCCCTTTGTTTGTCAAACCAAACCAACACCTACAAGCATACAGTACTTTTCTGCTTTAAGTGCCACTCAGCTTGGCACTGTTGGGCTCTGTTGACATGCTGTAAATGTGTAAATGTCTATAACAGAAGAAAAGATAATGACCTTGATAAGCTGTTCTCACTATTCTTACTACAGAAGTGTGTATGTGTGTGGTTGTGGGGGGGGGGGGGGGGTTACTGAGTACATGTACTTTGTTACTGAACATAAGCACATATTTCCTGTACAGTATTTGAGTAGTTTTATTGGTGTTTTTTTTTTGTGTGTGTTTTTACTCCACGTAAAAGTACACCAAATACTTTTACTTAACTGCATTTTTGCATGGAGTTGCACTACCTAACCACAGTAGTGTATAGTATTTGAAGCAGGAATTTCATCACTTGCTGGTTATTATGCGTGTTCATTCTTTAATATATGCCTAATAACGTGACAGGTGTTTGAAATCAGAAGCGGAGAGACAAAAACAGGGCATTCATAACGTGAGTTCATAGTTTGAGTTAATACAGTACAAGTAATATTAAAGGTATGCACTTCTTTACTTTGACTCAAGCCAAGGGCGTAGATTTGCTCTGGACATTGGTGGGGACCTACAGTATGACTCCACCCGCCCCCCATCCCCTAAAAAATCCACTGCATTTGGCGCTGCTTGTATCTGAAGGCAGCCATATCCTCTCACATGATAGCAGGGAAAGGCACAGCCAATCAAAATGTTCATATGTGTTTTGGGGGCAGGAGGACTCAAGGAGAGAATGTGATTCATCCCTTTCTGCGTGTCTAGGTTAATGTTGACAGAACGATTTTTTCCACAAGACAAATAGGATATTGGTGGGGACACATCCCCTCCGTCCACCCTAAATCTACGCCCCTGACTCAAGCACACAAGTTAAAGGAGGACTTCTACTTTTACTTGAGCACTATAGTACTGTATATTTACTTAGGGAACACCTTTACTCAAGCACAGGATTTGTGTACTTTGTCTACTTATATCTCTATCATTGATGGACCCTCTGTAGAGACAAGTGGTCAATAGGTTTGTGTGTGTGTGTGTGTGTGTGTGTGTGTGTGTGTGTGTGTGTGTGTGTGTGTGTGTGTGTGTGTGTGTGTGTGCGTGCGTGCGTGTGCGTGTGTGTGTGTGTGTGGGTATGGGTGTTTGGAGGTGGGCTTTTCTCAGCCTTCACAGAATGTTGATGTTGAAGGGCCAGTTGTGTTTCTCTGCCAGGTGACCACCAAGGAATTTGGTGTTCTTTCTACCCATGGATGGGTTGTTAATGTTCAGCTGATGGTGCTTGTTCTTTGCTCTCCTGAAGTCAATCTCTTTAGTTTTAAAGGGGTAGTGGTAGCTCTGATTATATTGAGTAATTGATTGGAAGGTCGGTGGTTTAAACCCCAGTTCTACCAGGTTTCCATTGTTGCCCTTATCCCTGTCTGCTCCAGGGGCTATCATGGCTGATGCTGGGCTCTGACCCCATCTATGTTGGGACATGCGAAGAAAGAATTTCACTGTGCAGTAATGTATGTTCCAAATAAAGGCTTAATTACATTTACATTTAGGCATTTGGCAGACGCTCTTATCCAGAGCGACTTACAAAAAGTGCTTTAAAGTTTACATCATTGGATATATACTTACACTGGGTTAACAACTGTAGGTTAATAACTAATTGCCATTAGTCCAACACAACTTTTTTTATTTTATTTATTTATTTTTTTTGGGGCGGGGGGGGGGCTTAGTCCAAGTACTGGTGAAACAGATGCATCGTGAGTCGTCGTTTAAAGACAGTCAAAGTCTCTGCTGTACGGACATCTAGATCTGTACGGACATCTCGGTGCCAGAACAGAGAAGAGGCTGGATGAATGCTGCCCTCGATCTCTGAGAGATGGTGGGAATTTAATTAAAAATTTTGTTTTGTCATAACGCTTACATGACACAAATGTCTGAAAATGTCTAAAAACAAAAATGAGAATTGCCTTAGAACATCTGGGGGAATGTATTTTGTTTCCCATTTATTTTAGCGAAGTCCCATTTCCTGCTTTCTGGTTGGCTAGGAAGGCGGGTGGGTCACATGAGTTAATTTGCATTTTAAAATCATAAACACTAAAACAGAGTGTTTCAAACAGGAGTACAACCAGCAGGCATATCGCGGGTGGCAGAATGTTCTTAGTAGGTTTTTTTGAGCTGGAATATTAACTGACGCATTTTGGAGACCTCTAATGACCTAGACCGTATGTTAACTTGTTTAAGAAGGTATAATATGGTACTTTAAACACAGAGCTGCATTTCTGTGACAGACAAGCCCATCTATCTGAATGAAAGTGTCTGGAACTCTGTTGCTGAGCCACATCTCATAAAAACAAAGATGCAGCAGTCTCTAGCCTCACACTGATTAGTCTACTGGAGTTGGACGGAGCTCAATTTACTGTCCAGGGAGTCGACATTGGAGAGCTCGGACAGGAGAGCTGGCCATGCTTCCGCTTCCTGGCAGCAAATTAAAGAAATTAAAGAAAGAAGTCAGGGCTAATACACAAATTAGCACCATTTTGAATCCGGAGTGGCTACTGCGTGCTGTTGCTATGCTGCCAGCTCTGATCATCTCCTTCTCCCACTTGACCATGCCTTCATTCCCACTGTGAGTTACACTGTATTTATTAAATAGCCAGAAAACTTGCTCCTAGCAGGCTTGCCACTACGTGACATCTAAGTGATTCAGGATTTCACTTTTCAATCTTTCAACTTTTCCCACAGCACCTCACTGCAATATTCCCTCCTCTGGCTTTCTGTAGCTGTCCATAGCAGATTTACATCAGCAATGCTTGCCTGCAAGCCAAAAATGCACCAGTGCCTGCATATGTTAAGGCACTTATTGGACCCACGCTACATCATGTTCTCTCAGATGAGACAATCGTCTCTCATGCATCAAGAAGACATGAATCAAGACTTTTTTTTTTCCACTGGCACCCAGGTGGTGGATTAAACTACCCCGTGCTGCCTAAACAGCTGAATCACTGGTTCACTTTAGCTAAAGACTAAGGACATAGGTCCACTTTCAGTTTTGTTGTCTACTTATTTTATATTTTACTTCTTTTACATGTTTTTTCTAAATGTTTTGAGTGTTTATATACAGTATAAAAAATTATGAATATAGTTTGTAATGCTCGGATCTATTTACACAAAATCGGGGTCTTAAATCTAAATAAGGGCTAATAAAAGTTACTTCTGGTGTTGCACAACCTTCGCGGAGCAAGGAAAGACGTGACACAACAACAATTACAAAACTAACCCAAAGTGTATTAAATGAAACAGATAGATAAATAAACAAACAAGGTGCACCACAAACCAATATATACAACAATGGCAATGTATGCGTGTGTGTGAGTGTGTATGTTTGAAAGTCCAAGTCTGTGTTATTGTGAATATGAAATGGTGTACGGGAGAGATGGCTCGGCCTCACCGGTTGAAGATGGTAAATCCGGGAGCATGAGAAAACGGAATGAGGTGGGTACTGAATGAGTCCAGTGAAGATTAATCCAGTATTGGAAAATAATCGTCCGTAACTCCAATCGATCTCTCTCTCTCTCAAACCTAATGCAGCGCGCTGTCTCATCTCTCCGTCCCGAGTACTACAGTATGCCGGTTCCGGCTTTATACCGGGACATGTGACCCGATAGGTCATCGGGGTTCCCTCATGGCGCATGCGTGCGAGAGCTTAACCACGGAACCAGGAGACAAAATAAACCATAGCAGGTTGCTAATAAAGCCCAGTGTTTTTATCATTATTTACCATCTTTTTTAGCTTATAAAAACAACCCCCTTATGTGGCTGCGCTACAAGTTGGTAATATTGGTCATATTTGTGGGTGGCTGGAACGGATCATCTGCTTTGACATTATTTGCCAAGGGAAAATGCATGTCGCAATATGAAATGTCACCTTAAGAACCCGCCTCCGGGATGGATTTCATTCGGATACCGAGGAACCACTGTACTATCCAACCATTTTCCTATGCAAGTTGCAGTGAAGAAGAAGCAATATCTGATACCCCCAAGGCTTTAATTACTCATTGAGTCTTCTTCCCTAACACATAATTTTTCACGCTAAGGACTCAGGCACAGCTCCAAGTACACTTGACCACAATGTCTGGTACATTTGAGAAATATGAACGCTTTGTACTGTGCCCAGGAACAGATCAATGTGCCATGCTCGAGTACGCTTACAAAGGTATTCTCGGGCATCATATTGTGTTCTCGGGAAGGATTTGAATCAAATATGTACAGTAAGCCAGTGGTACCTAAGCATGCACCCAGGTACAGAACAAGATTAGCATTGTAAAATCTGGACAGCAGAGGAGTAGTGAGAGGGGAACAATCGTACTCTGGCACGGTACAAAGCAATTGTGCCTGGTGTGGAAACAACCCAAGTTTTTACAGTCACGTAGATTCTCTCAAAACCTCAGAAATATTTCCTTGATGTGAGATTTCTGTATGGATGTCATGCTCACTTGTCTGCAGATCAGTGTGTTTTGAATGATAGTGAAGAAATCTGTGGCTGACTGATTACTCCTGTGTTCAGAGTGCCAGAACTGGTAGAGAGAGTTCAGCGTGGGTCATGTTTAAGGGCTCAGTTAGAGAGCTTCCGTATTAATCAAAATCAAACAAGGTCAGAAATGATGGCAGAAACAGAAGTCCACTAACAGAATCTGAAAATCTTTCTCTCTCTCTCTGTCTCTCTCTCTCTCTTTCTGGTGGTCTGCTTCCTGTGCTGTTTTCTACAAGGCCTCAACCCCTGGCACACTAAGTGTGTTTTGCATTTAATATATATGTGCATGCCTGGCAGAGATCGACTGTGTTTTCGCACAACAGTGTCAGGGTGATAGCTCATCGCTTGCTCTCTGCTGTGTGATAATGTAATGTTGTGATGGGAGACGGTGACAGTCACACAGAAGCGAGGAACTGGAACAATGAAATGCCCTCACGCACTATGTACATCCTACTATAGGAATGACTGATCTACAAATACGGTCGTTAGAAATACTTTTATTCCTCTTATTTGTTTTATTTATTTTATTTACAAGTCAATACCTGAAATATGTCTTAATTAAAACTGATTTTATGTGCGAGTATTTTGAAATATTATTGAGAATCCTATTCAATCAATCCACATTTAAATTCAGAATGTACTGTACGGTATGTGGGATTTTAGTCCTTTTCACTAGCCTTACACACACTGTAGAAGCGTAGGAGTTCAGCAGTAAAAAGGGGACATTTTCCATCTGGCTGTATTCCTATTACGCCTTTTCTCTCTCGCTCACGCGCTATACTGCTTATCCTGTAAAGGGGTCATGGGAGGCTTGGAGTCTATCCCAGGGCAATCGGTGCACAAGGGGGGATACACCGGGACAGTCCATTACAAGGTGACAGTCCATTTTAGGTGCTTGCAAACTCCGCACACAGCCTCGAGGAGAGACTCGAACCCTTGACCCTGGAAGTGAAGGCCACAGTGCAAACCATTAAACCACAATTAGGCTGGTTTTTCCATGGCAGTGTTATAATAAAAGTTCCTATTACAGTATAATAATAATAATAATAATAATAATAATAATAAAAATCTCTTATGTATCCTTTAAACCTGCCAAAAGGTCAGGTCCAGTCTTTTGGATATCAAAATGAATAAATATTTTTGTTAGAAATGTAGAATCAGTTGAAAGTCGAAAGGGCTTGCCAGTGTGTTTAAAACTGCTGTGCCTGGAATCTCAAAACATTTTCCATTCGACTCGAACACCTGACAGGCAGATATGTTTTGCATCTGACATGCCATTTTGTGGATGTCACATTTAATCCCTTGGATGTACTGTACTGTATGTATAAGTGCACACCCGAGTAGGTTAACCAAGCCTCTCACATCAGTGTCGATTTTGAAAATACACACACACACACACACACACACACACACACACACACACACACACACGCGCGCACACAGAGTGTCATTCTTCTTGTTTAAATCGGACTGGACTTACAGTACAGTGCAGCAGGTTGTATCTTACCGCAACCTGGCATGGATTATTTCCCAAAAAACACCACACACTGTCATGGTTTTTTCTTTAAACAGTATATTGTTAAAAAAAATAAAATAAATAAATAAAAAATGAGAGACAGAGGCAGAGAGATTCTCCTTTTCAGACACACCTCCTGACATTTGGAAAGTTGTGTAAAGCAATGCATCTCACCATTCTCACGTAAAAGCTCCCAAACTGTATGTTAGGATTATCTTTAACAAGTCAACCCAGGTCATAGAGACGCCTCAAAGTGTATCTGTTTATGCTCCAGCGGAAAGACCTCTCAGAGCAATAAGCCAGGGTAGGGTCTCTTCTTATATGATGTCACATAAGCGTAAAGTCTAATATATTCTTTTAAAAAAGCAGTGACTTACAAGGACACTGGAGGACACGTTCAATGTATAAAAATGCCAAAACAGTAAATTCTGCAAAATAGGTCTCCTTTAAATCAGTATCTAAACAAACAAGTGATTACACGTGTGGTCTGCCTGGGATGCGTGTGGTGACTGGGAACGGTTCCACTTTTCCACCAAGACAGTCCAGTCCTCGGCTGATGCAGACAGCTGTTCTCTGAGGACTTGTGACTTCAGACGCTCGATAGTTCAGGACTGGAGTTTCCTACAGTCTATAGTACATGAGCCTCCAGGAACAAACTGCACTCCATTTTAATTTAAATTCATCTCCGTTATACGGAACTTCCAGTCTCACACCATATGATCAATCCCTGCTATCCGTTTCACCCAGATGAGGATGAGTTCCCTGTTGAGTCTGGTTCCTCTCAAAGTTTCTTCTTATTACCATCTCAGGGAGTTTTTCATCACGACTGTCGTCGTCGTCCTCGTCTAGCTCATCAGGGACAGTCTTATCATTTTGATTCATACACATTCACATTCCATACAAACTTAAATAATTCTTTTGATTGTGTAAAGCTGCTTTGCAACAATGACAATTGTTAAAAGCGCTATACAAATACAATTTAATTGAATTAATTACAAGTTGGTGCGGCGCGGTGGTGTAGTGGTTAGCACTGTCGCCTTGCACCTCCAGGGTCTGGGTTCGATTCCCATCTCTGTGTGCATGGAGTTTGCATGTTCTCCCTGTGCTTGGTGTGTTTCCTCCGGGTACTCCGGTTTCCTCCCACAGTCCAAAGATATGCAGGTTAGGCTAATTGGCGTTCCTAAATTGCCCGTAGTGTGTGATTGGGTGTGTGAGTATGTGTATGTATATGTGCCCTGCGATGGATTGGCACCCTGTCCAGGGTGTACCCCGCCTAGTGCCCGAGGTCTCCTGGGATAGGCTCCAGGTCCCTCGCGACCCTAATACAGGAGAAAGCAGTATAGAAAATGAATGAATGAATGAATGAATAATTACAAGTTTGTGATCAAAAGATGTGATTAAAGTGTAGTTTGTCTAGTTATTTTTGAACATTTAAGACTATGCCTGATTATTATTATTATTATTATTATTATTATTATTATTATTATTATTATTATAATATTAGTAACTAGTGAACTTAGTAAAAACAGTGTCACTGTCTGAAAAGTTATGGACCTGACTGTATGCTTGATTTATCAGATAGCATCAGCTGTGTTTATTTTTATATGCGATCTGTATAAAAAAAAAGCTAGCTACAGTGGAACCTTGGATTACGGGCATAATTCATACCGGAAGCGGGCTCGTATTTCAAAACACTCGTAAATCAAATCGGAATTTCCCCATAAGAAACAATGGAAACTCGAATTATTCATTCCACAGCCCCAAAAAAATAAATACATAAAAATAATTAATGGAGACGATTACCCACAATTCCGCAGCGCAAGAGAGAAAAAAAAACGTTGGCTCAGTTGTGATCATGTGTCGTGACAAGAAGCCCATGTGTGATACATGATACTCGGTACTCGTAAACCAAAACTTTTTCGTTTTTCAAGTCAAAATTTATTTAAAATCTTTGCTCGTCAAACACTCGCAAACTGCGTTACTCGCAATCCAAGGTTTCACTGTATATCTTAACAAGATACAGACGTTACTAAAGCTATATAGAAAAGCTTATCCTTATTCTCGGATACTGTCATTTTGTAGGTAACTTTGTTGGGTATTGAGCATTTGTGAAGTTCAGTCAAGTTCATTGTAGCACCGAGAGAGATTCCTGGGAAGGTCTTATGAACTAGTATATGCAGAACTCTCTCTGGTTCAATCTGGGCAAATCTGCTTGTCTGGGAAACATGGAGATTGATTCTGTGATATGCTTCAACTCTTCAATGCTTCCATAGAGATTACAGTGAAGGTCTATCTCATGCATTTTCATCTGGCAGTAAAGACTTAAAGTCAAAAAGAGCCAGACCTTCTTGTATTTTTAATGCAGTCTTGAGGAATAGCTCTCATTTTCCATCCAGTCCCTGTACCTGACCAGTTTCAGAGAAATGGCTTTGTCTGTTCAGCCACACAGTGACCTCTGAATCATTCAAATATACAAAAATCACAATCAAAGCATGAGCTTACTGTATTATTTATCAAACCTCAACCAACATGTTATTGATACTAAACTGTGTACTTAAATAACCACAAAGACGACTGCAGACTGATTTATCTGGTGTGCCAGAACTGTGGGAGGTGGGGTTATAGCTTTTTGAAAAATCAAACAAAATTCATGCTTACATAACTCAAACAATTTGGACAAAATATTTTTGGGATTTGTGTTTTTAACACCCTGTGACTCAAAGAAAGCATGAACAAAATGTTCTTTATACTGTATGTCTTGCTTCGTTTGGGAAAAAAAAAAAAAAAACTCTCAAAACTGCAAAAAAAAAAAAAGGACAAATTTTGCTATCAAACTATCAATATGCTACACTGAAACTGATTTCCCCATGCAACCACGTGTTTTTTCTTCAGAACTACTCCACCCCAAAATTATTATGATCTTTTTGCTGTGACATTTATTTTTCTCGCCTTTTTCCCAGAATGGTTGCTAAACATTTATAGGAATTCAACAGAATGTTGTTGTTTTTACAGCCATTTATATGGGTGTTTTATGCATTTTTAAGAAAAGAAAATAATTGTACATGCATACAGTCTGTTTTATGAGCTTATTTGCAATGTTCATCTAATTCCAGTGGACCCATAAGGTCAAATGCCTTTTATCTGGCTGTAGCTACCGTACCCCTGAGCATGGCGGTTAACCTAGATTTGCTCCAGTGGTGTTTAAATGAGGGCTCGCTATGTCCTTTTGCCTTCAAGCCAAAATGGCTCTTCTGCAACCAAGCATGTTACAAGCATGCAAAAATAATAAAAGTAACAAAGAACTACAGATCTTACTACAACATATAAACACAGAATAATGTAATACTGATTGCTGCAAACCAAGTACATTTACTCTACATTTTCTAGGATAGTTAAAAAAGGGACTGGTTTGCATTTTTTCCTTTATGATATTTTGATAGTGATGAGATTTGATGAGATTTTTTTTATAAGTAATTATTAACTTTCAACAGTCATTTATTAAATATTCCTGTTTATAATTCATTCCAGTTATGCCAAATATGTCACAGTTGTTTTCAATTAGCCTTAAACACTTTTGTTCAGATTGTTGACTCAAGTTGTTTAGTAATTTTTGAAAAAAATAATTTAATCTATCTTTATGTCTGAACTTAATTGATATTATAAAACAATATGCTTCATATCAACATATTGGTGGCATACAGCTGGCAACCCGACCCTGAAAATAACTGGCACAGAAACGGCAGATGTATATTCGTAGATGGAGCCATTCATCCTTTGTCTTAAAATTTCCTGTTGATCAGCCACATATTTAAAAAAATTCCTGTTTGTCATGATAATTTATGATCAGCCACACAAATTAAACATGGAAAGTTTGCAAAATGTTGACAATAAATTGTTGAAGTGTGCGTGAATGTTGTCAAGTTAGTTGCATTTTAATCTAGCTACCCTTAGCTAGTAAGCTGCAAACAATATTTTTTTTGCTAAAGTATTTTTTTGCAATAAATTTCCACGAATTAACATGTGCGAACGCATTCATGTCTTCGAAAGTTTGTAACTTGAATGTTTGTATATACTGTAGGGGACTAAGTCTACGTATGTATTTTTATTTTTGCAAATTCCAAATACATAAATCAGTGATCAGATTTTATCAATACTATTTAGAATTAACTACTCAGTAAGCGTATCAGTTATTAGTACAGCTTTTAATATACAGTACGGCTTCACCTAAAATTAAGTCATGTTGTCTCCTGGTATAATACTCCTATTTCAGCTCCTATTTCACCTCCTATCATACCTACTGCTTAAAGGGCATGTGAGCATCAGAACTGGTCCATGGGGCAATGGAAAAAGGTCTTTCTTTTTTTTTTTTTTTTTTTTTTTAATATCATGTGGAAAGCATGGGTGGTTCTTACCTGGAGAAGACATTGCACGAGGATGCACTATAAGAAGGTAGTGTGATGCTCTGTGCAGTGTTCTCCTAGGGAACCTTAGCTTCTGGCACTCATTCGGATGTTCCTTTAACACGTTACTGTATGTGCCACCTAACTATCACTGCTGCAGACCAAGTATACACCTTCATGTCAATGAATGATCCTTAATAACGCGCCCTGCCTCACTGAAAGAATAGTTCAGGAATGATTTGAGGAACATGACACATAAGTTCATGGTGTTGATCTGGCCTTCAAATTCAAAGTCTTATTGATCATCTGTGTGATCTTCTGGACTAACAGGTGTGCAACTTACACTTAAAGTCGTCTTTGTACCAGATATCACAGCAACTTCAGAGGTCTTGGGGAGTCCAGGCATTGATGGGTCACAGCTGTTTAGTTGTTTTTGGCACAAAGGTAACCTACACAATAATACACAGGTGGAATTAATGTTGGGGATGACACCATAGGTCGTACACCAGCATGAATGCATTTGAATCTACAAACTTGCCACGTTTATTTCATATATATATGAGCACGGCTCTGTCACAAATCTTTTCAGAGGTAAGGTGCTGGTTCATTTGTTTGTTTGTTTTACTTTACAGCAGTGATTCTGTTAGTTTGCGCTCACGCGAGTGTCATTAGCGATGTTTATTGCTAATTTTCAGATAAAACAGTGTAGCTGGAGAGAGATGTTGATTTATGTGACCGCTGTTAACGGAAGTGTAGTCCAGTGTGGGCGATGCATTGTGCGTAATGCAGTCCAGTGTGTGTGAACGTGAATGCGAGATATAAGTTATGATATAGAGTTTTGTTCTTCAGTAGTTTTTTCAGTTGGATTTAAGTGCAGGATCCACCCGAAAGTTTGTACTATAGCCTGACAATGCATCAAATAAAAGACCGGGGGCATCGAGCAGTTTGTCTATCTCATCATTACACAAGCATGAATTAACGGTCGCGAGGAATGTTAAAATAAAGCGGAGAAGCTTTAATAATTTAGGAGAGAACAACAGTCTTTCCGTTAATGTGTGTGTGTGTGTTTAATTCAGACGAGAGGAGAAAGTTTTACTGTGTAAGATGAGAAGGGGGAGACAGGAGGGGCTGAAAGGAAGAGTCTCCACTTATTCTAGCCTCACACACACACACACACACACACACACACACACACACACACACACACACACACACACACACTACCTTCACGCACAAACGGAAACACTTATCTGTCGGAATATATTTTTCCTTTTTTAAAGGTAAAGAGCAGGTTAATTTGTTTTATTTTTACTTTACATTTTGTATTAATTATTTTTATGTATTTATTATTTTTGGGCTGTAGAACGAATAATATAAGTTTCCATTATTTCTTATGGGAAAATTAAATTTGGTTTACGAGTGTTTTGGAATACAAGCCCACTTCCGGAATGAATTATGCTCGTAATCCGAGGTTCCACTGTAATTATATATGCCAACATTGCAACATTCAATGAAACAGCTAATCTTACTGCAACATGTTTCCTCAGGTTAGAAGTCGTGCTTTTATTTGCTGAAGTGTCTGTCTTTTTTGGCAGACAGAGAAGACGGTACATATCTGGCACAAAGACGCAGTGTGAAGCTGTTCTTTTGCACTGTGTGTAAGCAAAACATGCTTTGTATATGAAGCCAGGAGTGTTCATCCTCTTCTGTTGTAGCATTGGAGACAGATGCCTCTGCTAATTAAATTTTTTATTTTCCTGTCTGAAGACTTTTTTTCTCACCAATGCCGACCATGTGTGTGGTCATGCGACTACATGTGGTTAATGTTACTGCGTCTGATTGGTCAAACAGGGTCATGTGATTATTGTTGCTGCGTCTGATTGGTCAAACGGGGTCATGTGATTATTGTTGCTGCGTCTGATTGGTGAAACATTCATGCGGTAGATCCACTGGCTGCACATGTAAAATAAATAGTTAGCATGTCACCAGTCGAGTGGAGCCGAATGTAGCGTAGTAATGTTTTGAAAGTATTGTTTCTTCTTCACAAATCTTAAGTAAATGTAAAAGGTATGGTGCAGTAAAACTACTCATAGAAGTACATTTTTAAAAAAAAGTTACTTAAGTAAATGTAACGGAGTAAATGTAACTCGTTACTACCCAACTCTGATATTAGTCGTATTTTTATGCTGGTAACATTAGCTAGCATTAGCCTGTAGTCGCCATTGTCGTCTATACAGTGTCATCCTGTATATGGGGTCACGAGAAGACTGGAGGCAATCCCTGATGGAGGGGGCGGGGAATACCCAGGATGTGGTGCCAATTCATCAAAGGGCACACACACACACACACAGACACACACTCACAGACTACGGCCTATTTGGGAATGCCAGTCAGCTTAATCTACAGATCTTTGGAACGTAAGAAGGAAACCGGAGGAAACATGGGGAGAACATGCAAACTCCATGCACACAGATCAGAGGCAGAAATTTAACCCGGACCCTGGAGGTGCAACGCCACAGTGCTAACCACTATGCCACCGTGCTGCCCATTAGCATGTTGTTGTTGGTCTTTAGGCTGCTCCCGGCAAGGGGTCGCCACAGCGGGATATCCAGTCCGCACAACGACTTGGCACAAGTTTTACGCCGGATGCCCTTCCTGACGCAACCCTCCCATTTTATCCGGGCTTGGGACCGGCACTGCATCCAGTGGCTGGGGTGTGGGCACTGGCTGGGAATCGAACCCGGGCCTTCCGCATGGCAGGCGAAACACCTACCACTGAGCAGTGCCCATCATTACTTATATTATTATTTACATTATTCTAATGTATCTGTTAAGTTTGTTAGCAACTACTTAAGGGAGGTAGGTTAGCTGATCTTTAAAAGGAGCAGTCAATGTTTATTTTATTTAAAAAAGAAAAATCAATTTTGGTGGATGACCTTTTTTAGACTTCTTTATATTCCTGTGTGTTCTGTTCTTTTCTAACTCATTGATTTAATGATGCTTCACAGGATGCTCAAAGTTTAGGATATTTCTTATAACCAAACAGATTGATCCTTTCAAGAACTGTATCCTGGACTTGACTTGATTGAAAGCTCCTTGGTCTTCGTGATGCTTTTTGTTTGCATACAATGTTGACGAATATGCAGCTGCATTTAATAATTGGAAAATCCATCTTGAGGATCTTGAAAGTAAATCTTATAATATTATAATATTAACACGTCCAGTCATTTTGCATCAAGGGTTCACAGAGCACCTTTAAATCTTTACACCTGAAACATGAAGATCCATATGATCCATATCATCATTATTATTATTATTATTATTATTATTATTATTAACAAGGTCACTGCCATGGGTAGGTCATGTTCTCAGCTTTACCCTCTTTTGATCAGAATGAAGCCTTTAGCATTATCTGTCCTTTTCCCTTATTTTTCTCTCTTATTTTTTATATTCACACAGTAGATTTCTTTTCTTTTGTTCTAGCACATTCATTTCTGATTAAGAAATGTATGTTAATTTTCACTCTCTTCACCTTATTTTTTTTTTATCACTCATTCCACCTATCTTTCACATTTACTGGCAATGTCTCAGATGTTATCACGTTTTGAAACATAATTTTAAACATTTCTAATGGCCACGCCCCTTCTGCTGCATAGGCTCAGATCACAATGGGGGGGAAAAACTGTCCTGGGTTTAGGATTCAGTTGTACCACACATGAAAAATAACTAAATAAAATAAATATATTATAGGACTCATATGCTCGCCTCGTCCTTTACTTATTCATACCATAGGATGATTTATTCTTTAACCTGAAGGAATAAGTCTGCATTGTGTTTTCACTTTGGAAAAAAAAATCTATACAAACTGGATATGTTTGCAGAAATCCTGCCAGATGTAGTGTAGATGCATTTGTCTTATTATACTGTATACATACTTATATGTCATATTTATATGTCAGGGTTTGCCTGCTTGTAAGAATTCAGCTGCATTAAATGTGCATTGAGGACCCATGATGCAAAGTCCATGCAAGTCTTATTCTCGAGAGATATCTCAAGATGTGGCTGTGGTTCTCAAGATGTAGACAGATTTTCAGTTGTCGAATGAAGCTGCATCATTTTTATCCGCTCCTTCATCGTGTTCTGTCTATGCATTGTCACAGACCTCCTGCATTCATGACATTCTCACTCATGCACTGTCTGTCACTCAGGAACACTGATGCTCACCCACGTCTACTCTCTCTCTCTCTCTCTCTCTCTCTTTTATATTAATGCTATTTGTAAAGCTTGTATGGTGCGAATAGATGACAGAATTATGTCTGATCACACTGTTCCATCTGACTGTTACCTGGGCAACACGTTGCTAAGAGCTATTGAGGTCACCAAGGTTACAACTCATCAGTTTTGCTCCAGTGCCTGTTGACACTAACATATGAGAACACACTCATACACTTTATCAGCATTACATTCTGTTCACCAGTGCTCCAGACCATCCCACAAACTTTAGAATTACAGTACTGTGCAAAAGTCTTGAGCCAAACATCAGGTTTTCATATTAAATGTTTTAATATACAGGCTGCAACGTGCCTAAAGATACTATAAAAATAGGTTCAGCAGCAACCTCATTTCCCCTCTCGTCTGTTCCAACCACTCAGCATTCAGCACCACCAGTATACTAATCACTGGCCTGATCATCTGTCATCATCAGCCCCGGTTTCTCATTGTTTCATGTTTTAAATTAGCTGTTTTTATGCTTGAATGATTCATAAGTCAGTGTGTGGTGGAACAAACAAAAATCATTTCTCTCACTGGACTGAAAATCAGAGCCAAAAATGAGGCCTTTAGGAAGGCTGGAGAACTATTGCTCAAGACTACATTAAAAATACAAGAACTCTTTGGAAGTAATATGTGAAAAAGGCGTGGCTAAAGGCTATACTTTGAAACTTTGTAAGATGTCGCAGAATTAAAGCTGGCTTTTTCACAACTGCACAAATGTTTACTTAATTTTATTTATTGTCCTGATCATATATGGCATGGTTGTGTAGTGGTTAACACTGTCGCCTTGCTCCTCCAGGGTCTGGGTTCGATTCCTGCCTCAGGGTCTGTGTGCATGGAGTTTGCATGTTCTGCCTGTGCTTGGTGGGTTTCCTCCATATACTCCAGTTTCCTACGACTGTCCAAATACTGTACATGCAGATTAAACTAACTGGTGTTCCCAAATTGTCTGTAATGTGTGAATGTTGATTGGAGGTCCTACTGTACATCAATTATGAAAGTTGGAATAAATACTGTACAATGATCACCTTTGGCCGTCATGGTTCCTAGTTGGGCTATAGAGGTTCCTCGATGGGTAGATGGATGGGTGAATTGTATATTTTTTGAAAATTATTACATGCTAGAGTTCTACTTTATATCATTTACAAAAACACAGCATCATCAAGAAAAGTTGCGTAGTGCAGTTTTCCCACTCAGTTTACTTTTGTCAGTGTATTTATAGGAAGGTAAGACATTCGGATCTCCACAATTGAGCAACTTGATGATTCACCGAACACGACGTAGGAATAAAGACTTCAATGACTTTCAACTTTTCTTTTCTTTAACTTTTTTCAATTCTCTACAATACTATCATGAATAAATAATATGGACATAGCACAAACAAATGTAATTATTATTATTATTATTATTATTATTATATTATTATTACATGCTATGATTCTAAAGACATACCAAAATATTTTTTTTAAATATTTTTTTAACATGCTGTTCACACGTCCACCTTTACAGTTCAGGTAAAAATACCACATCTTTTGAAATGGGAATGCCACAGAGGCCAGACCTTTTTCACAGGGACTGACAAGCACCAAGACCATCTCTGCTTCATTGGACTTGACCTTTCGTACTAGCAAAAACATCACAAGTCATTTTGCCTCACTTGGCACTGACCTTTTGGACCACTGGAAAAAAAAAAGGGGGAAAAATCCTCTCAAGTCAATTTATCACATTCCTGCTCTTATGAGAACACAGTGAATCCCCAATGAGATACAGCAGTAGTGTATGTGGGTGTGTGTGTGCGTCACCTCATCAGTGGTAACCAATTCCTGTCTCCATGCTCACCAGTGCCAGGGAATACAGACACTGAGATCGGCTTTTGTCTCATCCTGATTCATATCGGTGTCTCCGTCCCTCTGTGTCAGCTCATTTATTTGTTTTGTGTGTGTGTGTGTGTGTGTGTGTGTGTGTGTGTGTGTGTGTGTGTGTGTGTGTGCACATGTGTGTGTACTAATGCCGGTTCTCAGAGTGAAGCCGAGGAGCATCATTATCAAAGTGTTGAGAGCTTTTATGCTCATGACTATGTATTATCAGGATCATACTGTATCTAGTTACACAGTTCAATATTATGTCTCTCTTTTCTCTCTCTCTCTCTCTCTCTCTCTCTCTATCTTTCTCTCTATCCCTGACTCTTTCATTCTTGCTCTTATCTTTGCATCTGTCTGTTGTGAGGACCATCTGGACGTAAAAGCTTTAGCTTTAGTTCCTCTTTGTAGTGACTGCTATCAAAGACTTTGATTCCAGGTACGATTGAAAATTATAATGGATATAGAGAATTCATGACTATGTACAATCAGAAACATGTATGAAAACAGTCCATGTTTCAGTAGGACATGAGGTTATTGCTCCCCTGGACAGTGAGGAGGACAATTATGGAGGCAAAGAAAAATGATAGTTTTTAGGATTGTTCAGTTCAATCCTACAGTTCAATGTCTTTTTTAGTATTGTAAAGTTCAGGGTTACTTTAAAGAGTTTAGGGAGACACAAGGGAGTCGGGTACAGATTGGAGCATGGTAATACTATAAGAAGGTGGTCTCAAGCATGGTACAGTACAGTGTCCTCTGGCACAGTTCAAGTTGGGCGCTTTCACATTAGGCTTGATGATTCAGACTCGGGTACAATTGCTCCCCCTGTCCAATTCCATGCTGTTTTGTAGCCAAGTACATTTGTGTACTTACCCTCTCCAATACAACAGGACATACCCAACTTTGGGAACTGGGGTCTAAGCCCTGGCCTGTAGAGTAAAAGCACCCCTAAACATGAAAGCGAGCCACACATACATACGAAAACT
Source organism: Channallabes apus (assembly GCA_030522415.1). NCBI lineage: Eukaryota > Metazoa > Chordata > Actinopteri > Siluriformes > Clariidae > Channallabes > Channallabes apus. The sequence continues at coordinate 26,347,220 of CM060114.1, forward strand.
GCTCATATGGACAGTGTGAAAATTTCATATGTAAAGCACATATAAGTCCCCTACATGCGAACATTCAAGTTACAAACTTTTGAAGATGTGTGAACATGCGTTTGCACATATTTAATCATGGAATTAGATCACATGTCTGGCGTACATGGTCACGTGTGTGCAGCGTGCATACTCAGGATGTGCGGAAGCAAGTGTAAAAGCAGCGGCGATGAAGCGCCAAGCAACAACGATGGAGACGAAAGTGAAAATAATTGAGAGAATGGAGCGATGTGAAAAGATGGCAGACATTACTCGTTTTTTCAACATGAATCATTTAACCATCGGCACGATTCTAAAGAACACTATACTGTAATATACTGTGTAGAGCTAATTGTGTTTGTATCCTAGTACTTGGATGATGTTTGTTGCACTTACAAACAAAATGGACTTAAACTCGTTCATATACAGTATAGGGGACTTACTGTTTATCACATATCCGTAACAGTGTTCCCATAGTTGATAAAGTAAGAAAGTAATTTTCTCTAAAATATCAATACTATTAGGCATACCGCAAAGGTTTTGTCTATTTTGTGCTTATTTTCAGAATGGCAACCGAACTAGGGCCATGCTGCCCCCTGCTGTATCAGAGATTGTAAATATGTAAGTGTACTAAGGTGCGGAACAATATTACTAATGTGAAAGCTGGCCAGTGAGGGAGTGTGTAGGGGGAAGCAATCATACTTGTGTCAGTACAATGCAGCAGTGACAGTACAGTGCCTAGTGCGAAAGCAGGCATAGTTGATTGTTGTGGGTGTCAAGTTTCAAATCCAACAAGTAGTTACCACCTACATAACAACAAGTTTTTGGCTGGTTATAAGAAAGAAGCCTTTCATGAGAGCTCCTTATGCAATGCAACACAGCTGCCAAGGATCTTCTAACTTTCAAATGCATCAATTTGTTGTGTCTATTTTAAACAAATTTGAACTTTTTGGCTATGTATGTAACCAAAGTTTGATAAAGCATACAAGGAAAAGCTCGAATGCCTAGGACCAAATGTTTTAGTGTGATATACAGTATGGGTGCTTTAGGGATGTTTAGTGATGTTACCATGTAGATTAACCGAAGAAGAAATTGGCTGATCTGAGGATGAGTTTAATTCCTGATAACAGAAGCTGGGACACTACTGGAAAAGACACACTATACATTTTATACACGTTTTATGCATTTTAGACTAATGAGCAGTGTTGGGTGTAACGCGTTACAAAGTAACTCCCCCGATACCCACCCCTATCTCACCTATGCGGTTTGACTATGCGAGGACCAACGCCCGGAAAGATGGAAACCTAATCACAGTGGCAAAACTCGCAGTGAATCATGATGAACCGTACTTACGGCCACCGCACAAAGCGTTTAGGTGAGATAGGGGTATTAGTAGTTAACAGATTATGGGCCAAACTTCGCTGAGTGATGATGGTGGAATAATTATAAAGGTCTTGACTAAAACAACATGGATGAGGAATCACAAAGGAGTTTTCATTTTCTGCAATGGAAAAGTACTCGAACTAGTTTCTTTTATCAGAAAGTAACGCTGTAATGTAGCTAATTAGTTTTTAAAGACAGTAATTTTGTCATGTAATTACAACGTAACGTCCCTCAACACTGCAAATGAGTCAAAAAATTGAGAAAGTCTAGATATTAGTATGGTTGAAAAATGCAAGGACTTTGCAGCATTGGTTCTGAGATGAAATTCTCCCCGAGTCGGTATGCATTGGTTATAAGTGAGCAAGTTACAAGCAGACTGAGAATGAGGTTCAAGCTGGCATTGAACCAGTGTGTTTGAACCGTGCATGTGTTTGTAAAAAATCTGAGGAAAAGGTTGCACTTTCATAAGACAGAAAACCTCATTAAAATCGGTAAAGGTACAGTATGTTGGGACATCTATTAAAGCACCTATTTCACAATATAAAGGACATGCAAAAATACATAACGCTCACATGCATGTACAGCAACCTTATGCAACACCATCCAGTATATCCAGTAGATAAATAAATAGATACTTAAATATGAAATGGACAATTTCTATCATTCTTAGCACCTCCTACAAAACACAGCATTGATATTCAGAATGAAAAAAAAAAAAAAACTGATTTATCGGATATTTTTCAACCATGTGCGATGCCGTGTTGCTCACATTAAAGATAATCCAAGCACCCGAGCTGAGGCAGTGTGCATCCAGATGTATACTAAATAGGACTCTTGTGTATGTGTGTGTGTGCGTGTGTGAGCGACCACAATTGTTCCTGTGGCCACTGAGCGTGGCTGCTCTCATTCTCTCACTTACAATGCAGTCAGAATTCTCATCCATATTTAAGCAGCGTAATGAAACTCTCAGCTCAGTGCCTCATTGGTCAGTCTTCCTGCATCATTTGTCTGGTGCTTCCTTGTTCCTTCTTAAATTCTGGCTTCCTTCCTTCTCATTTCCCTTCTTCAATTTAGTTTAGCACTGCTTGCATCCAATTTATTGAATTAAGGAGAGCTCGGGTTATTTCCTTCACCTACTGTAGGACTCATAAGCAGCCCTGTTTAACAACCCTGAAACTCGGTCTCATGTTAGAGTATATGGCATCGCATGTCAAAAGTTTGTACCCCCTCTTTAAATACTGTTGTTGTGTAAAACATATTCGTTGTAGGTATTTTGTAGTATTAAGCTAATACAACCTCTGACAAACAAAATCTAACGCTTCTTTACCGTGCTATTATTTATTTAACAAAAATGAAATCAAAAAGGGGGAAAAAACATGTAAGCAATACTAAGTGCACCCCTTAATGCTTCCACGTTATGGATAAGTTGCAATCATCAGCCATTGATTATTTGGTAATCAGCAGGTGTGCAAAACAGAGCCTTTGGTCTGGACCATTCAGGTGTGTGTTGCCATGATACCAAGAGGAAAAGACATAAGCAATGGGCTTAGAAAAGCAATTGTTGCTGCACATCAATCTGGAAAGGGTTATAAAACTATTTCCAAACAATTTAGAGTTCATCATTCTCCAGTGATAAAAATTATTCACATGTGGAAAGCATTTAAGACAGTTGCTACTCTTCCCAGGAGTGGACACCCCAGCATATTTCCCCCTTGGTTAGACCATGTACTGTAAATCTCAGTCAAATAAATACAAATCCCAAGAGCTACATCTCAGACCCTACAGGTCTCACTGAGCATTTTAAATGTTAAAGTCCATGACAGAATAATTAGAAGAAGACTGAACAAGTACAGTTTGTTTGGAAGGGTTGCCAGGAGAAAGCCTCTTCTGTCTAAAAACAACATGGAAGTACGACTTGCAAAACTGCATCTGAACAAAGAACAAAGACTTCTGGAACTGATGTGCTAGGGAAATTAAAAAGCGGTACTAACAGTTAAATACAGTGGTGTGAAAAACTATTTGCCCCCTTCCTGATTTCTTATTCTTTTGCATGTTTGTCACACTTAAATGTTTCTGCTCATCAAAAACCGTTAACTATTAGTCAAAGATAACATAATTGAACACAAAATGTAGTTTTTAAATGAAGGTTTACGTTATTAAGGGAGAAAAAAAACTCCAAATCTACATGACCCTGTGTGAAAAAGTGATTGCCCCCCTTGTTAAAAAATAACTTAACTGTGGTTTATCACACCTGAGTTCAATTTCTGTAGTCACCCCCAGGCCTGATTACTGCCACACCTGTTTCAATCAAGAAATCACTTAAATAGGAGCTACCTGACACAGAGAAGTAGACCAAAAGCACCTCAAAAGCTAGACATCATGCCAAGATCCAAAGAAATTCAGGAACAAATGAGAACAAAAGTAACTGAGATCTATCAGTCTGGTAAAGGTTATAAAGCCATTTCTAAAGCTTTGGGACTCCAGCGAACCACAGTGAGAGCCATTATCCACAAATGGCAAAAACATGGAACAGTGGTGAACCTTCCCAGGAGTGGCCGGCCGACCAAAATTACCCCAAGAGCGCAGAGACAACTCATCCGAGAGGCCACAAAAGACCCCAGGACAACATCTAAAGAACTGCAGGCCTCACTTGCCTCAATTAAGGTCAGTGTTCACGACTCCACCATAAGAAAGAGACTGGGCAAAAACGGCCTGCATGGCAGATTTCCAAGGTGCAAACCACTTTTAATCAAAAAGAACATTAAGGCTCGTCTCAACTTTGCTAAAAAAACATCTCAATGATTGACAAGACTTTTGGGAAAATACCTTGTGGACCGACGAGACAAAAGTTGAACTTTTTGGAAGGTGCGTGTCCCGTTACATCTGGCGTAAAAGTAACACAGCATTTCAGAAAAATAACATCATACCAACAGTAAAATATGGTGGTGGTAGTGTGATGGTCTGGGGTTGTTTTGCTGCTTCAGGACCTGGAAGGCTTGCTGTGATAGATGGAACCATGAATTCTACTGTCTACCAAAAAATCCTGAAGGAGAATGTCCGGCCATCTGTTCGTCAACTCAAGCTGAAGCGATCTTGGGTGCTGCAGCAGGACAATGACCCAAAACACACCAGCAAATCCACCTCGAATGGCTGAAGAAAAACAAAATGAAGACTTTGGAGTGGCCTAGTCAAAGTCCTGACATGAATCCTATTGAGATGTTGTGGCATGACCTTAAAAAGGCGGTTCATGCTAGAAAACCCTCAAATAAAGCTGAATTACAACAATTCTGCAAAGATGAGTGGGCCAAAATTCCTCCAGAGCGCTGTAAAAGACTCGTTGCAAGTTATCGCAAACGCTTGATTGCAGTTATTGCTGCTAAGGGTGGCCCAACCAGTTATTAGGTTCAGGGGCAATTACTTTTTCACACAGGGCCATGTAGGTTTGGATTTTTTTTCTCCCTAAATAATAAAACCCCTCATTTAAAAACTGCATTTTGTGTTTACTTGTGTTATCTTTGACTAATAGTTAAATGTGTTTGATGATCAGAAACATTTTGTGTGACAAACATGCAAAAGAATAAGAAATCAGAAGGGGGGCAAATAGTTTTTCACACCACTGTATAACTATATTCAGTATAATAACTACTATAGATACATAACAACTACTATAGCAACTACTATAACAACTACTATAGATACATAACAACTACTATAACTATAGATACATACCTTAATAAATTATAGATTAATAAGATTAATAAGATGAACAGAAATTGTTAGTCTTACAGTATTTTGATTAGACTATGTGCAATGATCAACAATCCCTTCCTATCTCACACACACGCACACACACACACACGCACACACACACACACACACACACACACACACACACACACACACACACACACACACACATCATACCTTTTAGTAGAATGTCTTTGACTTTATTTAAAAGTGTGTGAAGTCAGGTAATTCACAGAGAAAAGCTCTGCCTGTGGTTAGATGCCAATAAAACCATTAACACACTTGTCTGTATTCAGTGTGTGTGTCTGTGTGCTGACATGGTTTGACAGTTTACAATTTGAGGATTTACACAAATAAGCTTGTTATATTCTGTATTTGCAGGAAGTAGATACCTAGCCTATTGTGTAGGTTTATATTTATTAAATATAAAATACATGCATCGTCCATTTTAATAGGAACATCTGCACACATGCATGAGGGCTCCCTGAGATGTAAAGCAAACAATCACCTCACCGTCAACAAACCTTAGTGTTCAATGAGAGTGAGGAAGACAGCATCTAAACATATCAGTTCACCATAATACTCTACGTGCATGAGTCCCCCAGATCTGCTTCTTTACCTAAGGCAAATCTATTTACAAAAATGCTTGGCTAAATAAATAGGTTTTTAGCCTAGACTTAAACACTGAGACATTAACAGGAAGACAATTCCATAACTTTAGGGCTTTGTAAGAAAAAGCTTTGCCCCCTGCTGTAGTTTTCATAATACGCGGTACTGACAAGCAGCCTGCATCCTTTGACCGAAGTAGGCGTGGCGGATCGTAAGACACTAGCAGTTCGCTCAGATACTGCGGCGCAAGACCATTTAATGCTTTATATGTCAATAGTAGTATTTTAAAATCAATGCAAAATTTCAAGAGAAGATAAGATAGGGGTGAGGTGCTCGTATCTTCTGGTTGTAGTGAGGACTCTCGCTGCCTCATTCTGGACTAGCTGAAGCTTGTTTATGCACCTAGCTGAACAACCAGACAGTAAGCCATTACAATAGTCTAACCTAGAGGTGATAAAAGCATAAACTAGTTTTTCTGCATCGTTTAGCGACAATATATTTCTTATCTTGGCAATATTTCGGAGGTGAAATAATGCTATCCTAGTAATATTATCTACATGAGCTTCAAATGAAAGGCTGGATTCTGTAATCACACAGAGGTCTTTCACAGTTGCACTTGATGGAACAGAAATGCCATCTAAAGTTACAGTGTGATCAGAAAGTTTACTTCTAGCTGCTTGTGGTCCTACAGTATGACTAGAACTTCTGTCTTATCAGGATTAAGGAAAAGAAAGTTAATTAACATATCGTATGTCCTGCACACATTGCTCAACTTCAGTAAACTGGTTTATTATGTCAGGTTTTGCTGAGAAGTACTGTATAATTGTGTGTCATCAGCATAACAATGAAAACTAATACCATGCTCACGAATTATGTTTCCCAGAGGAAGCATGTACGTAAAGGGAATAAACAGTGGGCCTAAAACTGAACCCTGTGGAACACCAAACTCCATTTTAGAACATGCAGAATAATCACCATTTAAATCTACAAACTGATAACGATCAATCAAATAGGATCTGAGCCATAAGAGGGCCGTTCCCTTAATTCCTTCTACAATTTTCTAATCTGCGAAGGAGAATACTATGATCAATAGTGTCAAAAACTGCACTGAGGTCAAGTAACACAACCTCAAGTATAGTGACGCAACCCTGATCAGAAGCGAATAGGATGTCATTTACTACATTAACAAGTGCTGTCTCTGTCCTGTGATGAGGCCTAAATCCTGACTGAACACAAACTAATTCATCTGGTACCAACTCACACAGATAACAGATCACACCTTTTCTTCATTCCAATGTTTAATATGAACACTAGCTGAAGCTATGGTCTGCATCTGCATGATTTTATGCTCTGCACTGCTGGCACATGATTGGCTGATGCGATACCAACATATTAGGTATTCCTAATAAAGTGGACAGTGAGTGCAAATGTTTCTATATTGCTTAAAAATCATACGGAGAGCCTCTTTACATGCTTTGCCTCTTCACTTTACCTCACGCGTATCACATGGAAAATTAAACATTTATTAAGAAGCATGCCGTGTGGATTGGAGCTATATGAAAAGCAATTATTGGCGGATTATACAGTACTTCAATATGACACACTCATCTGCTTGTTCAAATGTATATTCAGCTCTTCTGCTCTCACCTCTAAGTAATTGAAGTGAAACTGAAAGGTCAGACTGAAACCTTAGCAGGGAGTCATTTGTTTCCCACAGAGCGCTAATTGAATGAACACCTGGCTGCTGGGACGCTAGCCTCGATTAAGAGAGGAGGATTCTTCTCCGTGCGCTCTTGTTTACGGCTAAACTGTTTTATAGAGGCATTTAAGATTTCTTGGTGTTAAAGCAAACAAGATGTCTGATCACGTGCATGCACATACACCCCCATACACGCACATACGCACACACACACATACACACACACACACACATAACATACTCTCTCGCATCCATGATATCTATCTTCTCTCTCTTCACTCGGAACAAAAGAACACTCCATTGTTCTGCCTTCTCTTCCAGATTAATGTGTGAACACTGTATCATATTACCTAATAAACCCACATGCATATGTGTATTATTGAACAAATTTTTATTGTAAAATATTTCTGTAGAAGCGAACAGAATTTATTGCAAAACAAGCATATGTAAATTTCATTTTGCTGAATGTGTGTGTGTGTGTGTGTGTGTGTGGGTGTGGCCTGGTCAACCCATGAGAAAACTTGATTTACACTTAATTAAAATCAATATTATTAATGATTATAGCAATTTTTATCCAGGGATTATAAGCAAGGAAAATATAAAATAGTTTAAACAATCTTAACCGTGACTGAGTGAAATCTAGCATTGTTAATAACGGCAGAGGAAACATGGAGGAAAGATTAACTTATGCTTCTTGTCTTCATGTCAATGCTTATCCAGTGAGAGCGAGGCATTTTCCCAAAGCCATATTAATTACATTGATCATACTTCCCAGTGACAATTTTCAGGTCAATCAGAGGAACATTTAAAGCACAGTATGACTGAAAGCTGAAAGGATGGAATGAATAACACTAATTGACACTAATTCTTAAATATAAAGTGCAATTTTGCTGTTTTGTTGTTCATTAAAAATCAAGCTTGCAGTATTGTCAAGGGTATGGAATCTGGGGTGGCATGGTGGATTAGGTGGATTAATGTCGCCTTGCACCTCCAGGGTCTGAGTTCGATTCTGCGTTCTGTGTGCATGGAGTTTGCATGTTCACCCCGTGCTCTTCCGAGAATTTCGGTTTCCTCCCACAGTCCAAAGTCATACTATTAAGGTTGACTGGCGTTCCTAATCATTCCATTATCATTCCAAACGCGCTTCCACCGGAGAATAACATTACGTCATTAAACCGCGAAAAAGTCGCAGTTTTAATGACGTACAGAACACAACGACTCAGGAAATCCGATCTGTCTGTTTACACGACAATCACATTAGCACATACCTGATTTATATCCGATTTATTTTCACATATGAAGGAGGCCTGAACCCGATCTCGAAATATCGGAATGCATGCGTTTTTTTCCGGTTTACATGGACATAGAACATATCCGATATGTGTCACATACAGTATGAGCAAAAAATTGGAATTGGGTCAAATTTACCTGACTGTATCCTTAGACTAAACATAGCCTAAGATCAGATACATATCCAATCTGTGGTCATGTGACTCAAATGAGACAAGGCAGATTGCAACATTATCAATCAGTGTCGGCCTGCTGAAACAGCTAAAGCAAGAAATCTGGCTTTCTTCCTTCTTCGGAACCTCAAAAAATGTAGCCAACTCACTGCTTGCCAGAAAAAAAATCAGAATTGAGCAATGTACTGTAGCTTGTGGTCTAAGTCTGAGTCATTGTGATCAAAGTCATCTTCTTAGTGGTGGCAACATTCCAGGCTTGCTCTGTTAAATTCAATTCAGTGCATCCACAAAGATTTTAATCAGGCTGGCTAGGTAGCGAGTTTAAAGTTGATTAGTAGTTAATACGTTTTAGTTTCTCATTAACTTGATATTAGTTCGTAATTAATGTTCTTGGAAGTTGATTATTTTTTATCAGTTTTGCTCATCTGGAAGATTATGTGTCATGATAGAAATAATCCGGCTTTAGGCATGTATTGTGTTAGTTTAAGCTCACATTATGTTACTTGATCTAATCCCCAGGAGGAATTTTTGGTGGTGAGGTTAATTCTGCAACCTTGTGGACATTGGGGCGACGTTGGTGTTAGATTGGTTTTAAAATAATTACTTTGATGAATGGGGCAAACTTGCCTAATGATAACGGAACAACATTGACCCAATTCCCCAACACAGTGTTGCAAAAATTATTTCAAAACTCTAGTGCAAGCACAATATTAAAGTACATTTATTTTTAGAGGTAAGAATACTGACAGCTAAGATGGTACTGAAAGAAAATGAAACAGAGAGGTACTGTAAGTGCAAAATGAAGCATGACATGAGATACACACGCTGTATGCTGTTGTGTCTGTCCCAAACTCCATTTGGAATTCTAAACCCTTATAGAAACTTACGGGACTGTGCACGTGGCTGGACCTTGTGTGAATGAATTTTGCCACATAATAATAGCATGGCAGTGGTGGCTCAAACGGGTGCGGCTTTGGATAACTGATTGGAAGGTCGGGGGTTCAAGCCCCAGCACTGCCATGTTGCCACTGTCGAGCCCCTTAGCCATACCCTTATCTTCTGCAGGGGCGCTGTATCCTGGCTGACTCGGCACTCTGACACCAGCTTCCTAACTGAGATATTCGAAAAAATCATATCACTGTACTGTAATAATTGAATCTGCTCCAAATAAAGGTTAAATTTTGTTGCTTTGGAGGTTGTGTTTGCAATGTTGTGTTTGGGTCATTCATTCAACAGTATTATTCATTTTATAAAACAATGTTGCCCTGTTGGTGAATGTCACAATGTGGTTATACTGTAAGGCTCATCCAACATTAGAGTTCCTGCTGGGAGACCTTCTCTGTTTTATTCTTATGAGTTTCTTACAATAGGGGTTTGTGTGCTTCAAGTGTATGGTTCAACCGAAAGCATCTAAGGCTTAGTTCTTAATGCACATATCGGTTTCTTTGCTGAAATCCGTTGTTGTTTTGGGTTGTTGTTCACATTGTCATTTAAATGTGACTGCCATCAGTCTCATGTGTGAACCGTATACGGGCCGAAGTGACCCGCATGCGCAGAAGAAGTTGTGTAATCCTTCATTTGTTTAAGTCTTTAGTTTCTTTAAATTTTGCTCTGAGGCTCTTCACTTTCTGCTGACACTGTATCCATGTCCTTCTGTGTCCTCGCTTTAGAGAGCCTTTAAAGATTTCTTTAGAGTAACTCTCAAACATGGCATGGCTCCGATAGCACCATTCAAGTTCAGCCTGAATAGAACTCCCAAATATTAAATTTACAACCTACATCACTGTTGTCTGCCAATGTGATTTTAATCTTCCTGCCTCCTCCAGTGCAGAATTGTGACATCTGTCGCATTTCAATGACATAATGGCAGTTCAGACTGAAGTCGCATTGCAAAACATCGGATATGTATCCGATTTACAGTACGACATCATATGATATTGGCCTTGGCCTGATTTGAAACAATCGGATTTGTGCTGTTCAGACTGTCATAAGAAGATGAGATATGGGTCACATTTGGGCAAACTTCAGCCTGTAGTGTGAACTAAGCCTAATGTTTGCTAAAGACAATATCATCTGTGGATTTGTATAGATGCAAATGCAAATAATGGTTGTGCTCTAATCATCTTGAGGTATACTGCACAGGGTATTTATCCATGTTAAATGTAATTCCAAACTGTAAGGAGCGAAATTACTCAGGTCAAATGGAATTGGAAGTGAACACTCGGTTTTCACTTCACTGGAAGTGGACATGGAAAATTTCTCATGTCACTACGCCTCGCTGGACCTTGAAAAAAAAAGGAAATTGAATAGGGATTGATATATTTATTATTACTATTATAGTGGACAAAATAATATAAATCAGACACAAGACTTTTAATGTAATCAATAAATCTTTAGTATGTATAACAGTATGCTAGTAATGTGCAAAGAAATTGCACAATATTATTTTCTCTCTATATCTTGTAATATAATCATATACGATTGGCACACTGTCCAGGGTGTACCTGCCTCGTGCCCTGAGTCTCCTGGGATAGGCTCCAGGTCCCCGCGACCCAAAATACAGGATAAAGCGGTATAGAAGATGAATAGATAATCATATACAGTAATTTATTTACAGGCTATACTGTACATGGATATATATTTTTAATAGTGTCAATTTTTGTTTCAATATTTAATTTTCATAGTGTAAAATTTTTACAGTAAGAGCAATAGGTCGCGGAGGTTACCATGGGAATGCACGGAGGAAGTGATGTCTGCGCTGGTGATGTTGCAGGGTATTTTGAATGATGGATCGACATTATAAACATGTAAGCCTATCTGTTACTTCAAACTCGGCCAAATACACTTGTGCAAACCCCATTAAAATTCGTTTAGTAGTTTTTATGTGATGCATGCACGAACAAACAGACAGACAAACAAAAAGTTTAAAATATCTTGATGTGTTCTTTTACACATCTTACATTCCCCCAAATTATTTTTTCGCAATTATCGTTAATGTACAGACACTCCAATTTTACAATTTAATTATATGTATAGATTAGACAATTAATTTTCTCCTTTGAGAAATATAGAACATTGGGCAGTGATAGAAGCTCATTACTCCTAATGTGATAATGTGATAATAGATTATGGTTGCCAGATTTGTCTTCCAAAAAACCACGAGACAAACAACTGACGTCAGACAAAAAGTCAATCACTTAAAGACCTAGTTTTTCACGAATTGGGGCCTTGTTGTGTTTATTGTCATTTGCAACGAGTTCTGAATCTTTTGTGTGATAGTTACGCAATATACAATCATCCATTAAAAACAAAAACAGGATAGTATGTGTTCTGGGAAATGTCATATAATTTCCAGGAAAGATAGTGGGGTGGGGAAAAGGAACAGTCCTGGGGAAACTGGGACACGGTATGATAGTGAGTTATAAAGCACATACTGTAGGTGTTTTATGTGTGTGTGTGTTTTAGTAAACAGCAGCAGAAACTTACAACTATGAGTTGTGGATAATGCCTTTAAGCAGAGCTTGTCTTAGCATTTAGCTCACTGACTCATTTACCGTCTATACCGCTTGATCCTGTATACAGGGTTACGGGGGGCCTGGAGTCTATCTTAGTGACTTAGGTCGTGAGTCAGTGTACAACCTGGGTAGGGTGCCCATCCATCACATGCACACTCTTACACGCTCATTCACACACTACAGGCTATTTGGGAACGCTAATTAGCCTAATTTGCATGTCTTTGGACTGTGGAAAGAAACTCATACAAGCAAGAACATGCAAACTCCTTGCACACAGCCCCTGAGGCGGGAATTGAACCCAGACCCTGGAGGTGCAAGACGCAAGGCGACACTACGCCATCTATCATGTTATAATTTTTCACCTGGGACATGCACTTTCTGTGGTTTTCTCATTCAGGTGATTGCTTTAAGTACCTCCTAAAATGTCATTAAAAAACAGCTAAGATTTTTTTGCGGTATTTTAAATGTAAATGTAAATGTGTATGTATATCACCACACTTTGTAGCTAAGTGAAGCCATTGACTGAATAATGAATGACATTTGGGTATAAGCTGTGTCACTAAGTGTGATCTTTAAGCTAAGTGAGATCATCCACAGCAATCTTAATATTGTAAATGTGGGTCTGTCCATCTACAACTGGCTTTGAGCAATCTATCTATGGTTATCTCAGCAGTGACAAGCGCTGACACAGTGACACATTGACATGATGTCTCAAAAGGCCTGAACCTCATAAAATACTGTGAATCGTTGCAGCCTGAATGAACATGACTGACCTCTGAAATTAAAACATATTGGCGTCAGTCTGATTCGCAGAGTAATCAGAAGACAAAGATAATTAATTATAATTATTATTTTTGGTATATATTGTAAGTGCGTTGTTATTTATATGACAGGTGTTCGAGTCAAACCAATACTTGTAGTTAAATTTCTTAGGAAAGAAGGCAAGAGATTTCTCAATTTCCCTTAAACTGTAATTACAATGTTATAACATATAACATTTGGAGCGTTCGAGTCAAACCAGTGAATGAAGATGTAAAATCAATTGACATGTACAGAAGACTTCATGCACAGTACGAAAAAACAGTACTTTCATGAGCGATGACCCCAGCATCAGTCTGCGGGAACGGTACACACAACTATTCATCAACACCACTTGTACATTACAGGTACTCAGCTGGGAGTTACTGACATTTTCCCTGTTCAATCCTGACCTCTCTCCAAGCCATTTCTACTGTATGTGTTTGGGCCATTGAAGGAGTTCCCGGGAGGCCAGCGTTTCAGGTATGAAGCAGGCAGTCCCATCAAGGCACTGGCGTACTAAGAAAGCTTTCTACCTTAATGGTATCCGAGCACTGGTGAAACACTGGGATAAGTGCATTAGTGTAGCAGGGGATTATATAGAGAAATAAAGGGACTTTTTAACTGTCATAACAGTGTTGTGTTATTCTGCACAATAAAAAGTCCCGGTCTGTGCAGCAAGGCTAAACATGATATTACTAAAATGAATAATAAATGTGGCAGGTGCGAACATAATATATTGATTAGAAGGAATAATGCAGGTAGTTCAACAATACAGTCTGGAATTTTACTTACAGATTTGAAACAGCAGTTTGTGGGAATAACGTGCAACATTTGTGTTGGGTGAATGAGTTTTTCTGGGCGTTTGTTAGCACACATGTGTGACTGTTGATACTGTCAGTCCAGTCCCTCAGTATTAAGGAGTCTGATGGCTTGGAAAAGAAAATGTTACACTGCCTGACCATGAGGGCCAAATGCTTCAGTAACTTTTTTTCTCCAGATGGCAGGAGGGTAAAGAGTTTGTGAGAGGAGTGAGGTGGCACTGTGTATGTGTCTTTGATGGAAAGAAGAGAGATCCTGATTGTTTTCTGAGGTGTCCTCACTATCCGTTTCACAATCCTGAGATCTAAGACCGTACAATTTCCACACCAGGTAGCGATACAGCTGCTCATGGTGGCTCTCTATAGTCCGTCTGAAGAACATGATAAGGATACGGAGATGGGATTTTTTTTTCTTAGCCTTCGCAGAAAGTAGAGATGCTGGTGAGAATTGTTCTTGACTATTGAGCTGGTTTCACATGAAGTCGAGCTACTCGACCAGGTGAACACCAGGTAAGTACTCTTGATGATCTCTGCGGAGGAGCAGGGAGAGGGGTAGTTTTTTCAACAAACTAAAGCTTTGTCTATGCTCAGAGACAGGTTGCTGGCTCTTCGTTAGACTTTTAGCCCCTTCATTTCGTCTCTGTAGGCTGACTTGCTGACTTGTCGTTCTTCTTGATGAAACCCCCCGCCGTCGTGTTACTGTGAACTTGATGTGATTCAAGCTGAGAATTAAAAACCAGCAGATAAAACAGATAAATCAGAACACAAACACATGTATAGCTATAGCTACTGTATAAATACCAATAAGACATAAGTTAACAATGCAAAACATTATGCTAAATATTTTGTAGTTTTCCTTTTTGTCTCTCATCGGGATATTGCCATTGGACCCTTTGGGTGTTGTGGGTTGTAGGGGGGCGGTCTCCATATATCAGACTTGCTTTCCAGTGTAACTCCTACTGTAGGTGCTTGATCAGATTGGCATCTGAAGAGTTTGGAAGTCAGGTCAGCTGCATTGGGCTCTCTGTCTGTTTGGCCACCTGTGTGGTAGGCTGTGGTGCGCTGGATGTTCTACATAATCCCTGTATGTCATGGCTAGCATTGTTTTTTTTTTTTGGTTTCAAGATTGCTTTTCTGCATTGGGTTTTCTGTGGGATCATACCGGACAGGCTGGTCTTTGGTCCCCGTGGGCATACGTGAGCCTTGGGTGCCCATGATCCTGCCACCAGTTTACTGCCATATATATCTGATAATTGGTGATATTATGTGATGTACAGTCAACTGTTCTATACTTTATTAACAAACAAATTTATTTAAAAGAAAGACTTTTATTTTCACACATCCCAAAAACTTGTTGTGTGAACAGTCTATGTTAAAATACCAGTAACGTGTGAGTGTGTGAATAAACGAGTGTACAGTATATAGTGGTGTATGGCGGCACGGTGGCTCCTTGCACTCCGGGGAAATTTGGGAATGCCATTTAACCCAATCTGCCTGTCTTTGGACTATGGGAGAAAACTGGGGTATCTGGAGGAAACCCACCAAGCACTGGGAGAACATGCAAACTTCATGCACATACTGTAGAGACGGGAATCGAACCTGGCTGGGAATCAAACTCGGATCCTGAAGGCGACAGTGTTAACCACTAAGCCACCAATGAAAAATATATTATATAAATTATTGCTCATGAACTATTTATATTATATATAATATATTAAATAAATGAAAAAAAAAAAACAAAGAAAAAGTTCTCTTTTTTTCCTTCTGTCTCTTTACCACTGAGAATACAAACAAGAGATAAGAAAGAAAAGGAGTTTAAGGTGACCTACGCTTACAGAGTGTATGGTGTTATATGTCTTACAGTCATTTCCCATGACAATCTGGGTTTGATGTGAGTGTGGATCACTGCTCACTTTTATGTACTTCATTTGTCAAGCACTCCAAAAGTTCCCCCGCCTAGTCCTCAGCTGTGATTAGTGGATGACTGAAAACAGTATGATGGAGGGGGAGAGAGACGGATGAAGATGGAGGCAGAAGAGATAAGAAAGGAAAATGAAGATGGAAAAATTGAGAGAAGAGAGAGAGAGAGAGTGGGAGATTGAGAGAGGCAGATTTAAGCTTAGTGCGCACTCCACCATTTTCAGCCTGATTTCCTCTGCTGACTGCTCGCTGCACGTTCCTGTGGTGACTGCTCAGGTACATTAGTGTGCATTGTTCAGCAGCGTGATTTTCCATGTCTGTGCGTGATCCCAGAGGCCTTGATATTTTCAAGTATGTTTGATTTTTTTTTTTTTTGGGTGATGAATCATGTGGTGTGAACCCCAGTGCACCTGCTCGTATTGATGTACATTGTTGGGAAAAAGCCAATGAGAGTCCAAGAGGAAATCATATTTAATCAAATCTCTGAACCCAGGTTATCAACCATCTATCTGTGCAGAAGGACGAGGTAAAAAAAAAAAAAAAAACGTAGGCACAATAATACTGCTTCATTGTGTTGGCATGTCAACAGAACATGGTTCGTGGCAGCGCCGGGTAGAAAAATAGCTCCATTTCTTTTCAATACTCACAGTCTGCATCTCATCTCTCCAACCAATATAGACAGCTTTTGCATTTCTTTATCATGAAAAGTTGTATTTAAGGATCAGGCTTGATTTGGTGGGGATTTCTTCTGGTGCAAGATATATGCGGTATTTGCCTCATATGCAAGAAATCGTGTCATTTGTAAACCACGAAACCGCTAAACAACCAATTAAGCAATTAAAGCTGCATAGTGTGAAATGGACAGCGATTCTAAGATTTTTAACATCCTTTAGTGTGTGCTCGGCCTTAAACGAAAAGTCTGGAGAGAGTTGTAGCTATTGATTAAGAAAGAGACAATGGTAGAACGGTTTAATGTTTTACTATGATTATATTGAACCGTTCACTTTTTCATATTAATTTTCCTTTTAAATACGGATACCGTATTGCTTAGAATCATTTTGATCTGAGCAGATATTTGCTATCCAAAATAAGTCAGACTAATTGACGTTCCCAAATTTCCCATAGTGTGTGAATGAGCATGTGAATGTGTGTATGTGTGTGTGCGCCTCATGCCCTAAACGCTGTAGACAATGAGTGAGTGAGTGAGTGAGTGAGTAAGTGGGTATACTGTACGCACAACTGTATGCACTGACCATTGAAAAAACCTACACATTTCTAAATTATGCACTGCATTACTCGTTTATTCAAATGCCAATATATGGTAAACTATAAACCTTTAAATAGCACAGTGCATGTTTCAGATGACATGGTGCATGTCAAAATGTGTCACAAGATCTGCACTGACAAAAAAAGTGAAAATGTAGTTGCATAAAGTGGAATGAAACAAAACACAAAGGTCTATTTGGAACTCTTAAAAGTAGTTTGTGTAATAAATGAATAGAATCTTATACAGCGGAACCTCGGATTACGAGTAACGCGGTTTACGAGTGTTCTGCAAGACGAGCAAAGATTTTTAATAAATTTTGACTTAAAAAACGAGAATCACTGCCGTAAAGTAAAACAACAAAAAAAACTAATTAAGCAGCACCTTACCTTTGAAAACAGTCGCGACAGAGCAGAGTTTGTGTGTTTGTTTGGGAACATGAGAGGAGTGGGGCTGTAAAGCCGAGACGTATCGTCTCCCCTGCTGAGTCTTAGTGCTTGCAGAGTTTTTGAGTGTGCCTGTGTTTGTGTGCGTGTGTGTGTTTGTGTAAGGCAGAGAGTGTGTGTGTTTGTTTGGGAACCTGAGAGAAGGGGGGCTGTAAACGCGAGTGAGCGAGTGTGTTCACTTATTCACTTACACCAACACACACACACACTCGCTTGCGTCTACAGCCCCCCCTTCTCTCAGGTTCCCAAACAAACACACAGCAACTCTTCTTTGTCGCGATTGTTTTCAAAGGTGAGGAGCTGGTTAATTAGTTTTTGTTGTTGTTGTTGTTGTCATTGTTTTACTTTACAGCAGTGATTCCGATAGTATGCGCTCACGTGAGTATGACTAGCGATGTTCCTTACTAATTTTTAAACGGTTTTAAAAAAGGTCTGTCTGTTAATGTGTGTGTGTGTGTGAGTGTGCACGTACATTTTACACACACACACACAGAGCCTGCGTGCACAAACGTAAAAAAACTTATCTGTCGGGATTTATTTTTACGTTTTTTTGTGTTAATTATTATTATGTATTTATCTTTTTGGGCTGTAGAACGAATACTTTGAGTTTCCATTATTTCCTATGGGAAAATTTTATTTGGTTTACGAGTGTTTTGGAATACGAGCCTGCTTCCGGAACAAATTGTGCTCGTAATCTGAGGTTCCACTGTACATATTATACATACATGTATTACAGACACATGTGTCTTGGAAGGGTTCCGTGTTATGTCTGGTTCCTCTCAAGGCTTCTTCTTATTGCCATCTCAGGGATTTTTCCCTTGCCACCGTCGCCCTCGGTTTGCTCATCAGGGGAAAAAATGGCTAATTATAATTTATACATATTTCCTCAAACTTATTTCCATAATTATTTGATTCTATAAATCTGCTTTGCTTCATTGATTATGAATGAACTACAGTATCACTAATTGACTTTCAATGTTTTTTCCTACAAGTTGTCGACAAGTTACCTGTTGATTTTCAAGGATCTGACATTCCACTCGTTGAATGTTCAAGGGACTGACTGCAGAAACATGCATATGCAAGGTTTACTCATGAAACTATGGACACGCACGGGTGAAAAATGGTCTGGTCTTTTTTTGTGAAACAAGCAATCCATAATTCAGTCCCTTGACCTTGCATTGTTCTAATACATTTAACTGCTTGCCAAGATTTTAATATGGACCAGCTAAAAGGATTCAGCTTGTTGAAGTTCAGCTTATTTGGTTTCCCTTAATGTACTGTAAGTTTAAGACCTGCTGCTTTTTTCTCTTCCAGTAGAGCACAATGAACGTACAAAAGCCTAAATGCATCCTAAAGCCAAATGCATCAGCCTGGCTCATGTCCTCATGATTGGACGTCATGTTGCTCGTCCACGTCATGTTGATTTCTGATGACGTAGACATCGTGGGAGTAGAGAGGAAACATGGATAAAGGAATCAAAAGAGGCGAAAGGAAAAGGAAAAAAAGTAAGGTGAAGGGGAGGTAAAGAAGTGATATTGAAAGATCAGTGAACAGTAAAACAGTTTGGGGATTTGGTAGGGGGAAACCCAGATTGAAATAGAACAATGAGAGAGAAAGGGATAGAGAGAGAAAGTGACAGAGATGTATATATAGACAGAGCAAAAAGCTATAAGAGAGAGGGGATCGTATAGGGAAAGTAATGAAAGCAGTGCAAAAACAGGTTAAGGATGTGAAAAGATATAAAGAAGCATGAGACATGAAAAAGAAATAAGGGGTGATACTGTATATATATGGGGTAGAGAGAAGGATGGCTAAAGACAGGAATATCTATATTCAGTGCTTACAATACTGCAGCTCTGTTTCAGTTCAGGTCTTGTGTTCAGCGTTCTGGTAGTTTAGACGTGCTTGTGTGGGCTTTCTAAAAGAAATGAAGGAAAGAAAGAAGTAGAAATGGAAAGAAAACTTAAAAGAAAAAAAAGCCACACTGTCGTTTCAGTCTGCTGCTAGAGTATTAAATAAATATGAAGATATTACAGCTTCTGATTCGGAACCGGAAAAAAATCTAATTCCCTAGTTTGGAGGTGTTCCAGATTTTTTCTTTTTTCCTTTTATCAAAAGTATAATAGAGTTTTAGGGCAGATTCGTAGCTTTTCGTCTGTTCCTTTTTCACTCTAATGAAATGGAAAAGATTGAAGTAAATGTTGTAAATGATTTTCCTGATAGAGCCTCTTTTACTATAAGTTTCAAAAGTGCAAACTTTAAACAGAGCAGAAGATTAAATCCCAAACAGCATGAGTAAGATTTTATATAATTTTATATTTTGGGTGCCATTTATTAGTTTCTTTTTTTTATTATTTTATTTACTTTTTCTTAGGAATGAGTTTAGAGGCCAAAATGAGCACCAGTAAGGCAAACAAACTGTAAACACCTGACACTCACACCCACATGTGGTTCTTTCCCAAACTCTTCCAACATGCAGTTACACAGAATGTGTTTGTACGAGGTGCTATCAAGCTCCTTTTACAAGTTCTGTTTTTTCAACGCACATCCTCTCTCAAGGCATTAGAATTCGGTATTGAATATTGTCGGACACCTGGGGAAAAATTCTCTATGCGCAATGCTGCGTTATTTATAAAAACATGATGAGCATGCACTTGGTTGAACTGCGGACCTGCTGCAACTTTTTCGGTCAAGGGAATGATGGGCTTTTCCACTGTAAAGACTGTTGCCTCATCTCAGAGTCGTACCCTTACATCCAAATTTCATCAGCGGTATTGATCCTCGACAGGAAGGATGGGTCATGCATGGCACGCTGATGAAGTTCTTGGCAGACTTTGATACGATGTTCCTTCTTATTCTCGGTCAGTAGCCTGGGTACGAACTTGGCAACGACATGCCGCATGTTCAAATCACATGTGAGGATTGCCTGGATTGTTCTGTATGACACACCGACAAAGGTAGCAATTTTGTGGATTGGTCTCCAACAATCATCATACACAAGCTGTCGGATGGTTTTGACATTTTCAGCGGTCTTCCTACTCTCTCGTCGTCTACCAGTGATGTTCTTCTGCTCTTAAAGTCCATATCCATGTCCATGATGAAATCACACAGGGTCAGAATAGCATCAGCTGTACAGCTCCCAATATACACAGGACAATGTCTTTTGGCACGCTGACTTATGAAGGTCGGTGCTCTCTTGTGCTGCCATCTGTTGGTGTGTTTCAAAACTAATCTCGAAACATTTTGATTCCACCTCATATGTTGTAGCATTCCAGCATTTCTTTTGAAGAATTTAAGTGTCAGATCCCTGACGTCCACCACACTGAATGGGATGAACTATAACACTGACTGCACCGCAGACCTCCTCTACCAACACCAGTACCTGGTCTCACTAATGCTCTTGTGACTAAATAATCACAAATACCCACAGGGATGCCACCAAAATCTAGTGTACAACCTTCCCAAAAGAGTGGGGCTTTATATTAACAGCGAAAGAGGCATATTGTATTTTATTTTTAGTTGTAGCCTTTGTTACACAGGTAGTATTTTACCATGGAAAATCTGAAAGTAATGAATTCTCAGAGCAGGGCTCAACAAACAAGCAGTTTCAGAATCTGTGTGTGTGTGTGTGTGTGTGTGTGTGTGTGTGTGTGTGTGTGTGTGTGTGTGTGATTATCTTGATAAATTTTTCCCCTCAAACCTTCACACTGTACTATATTCTCCTTGATAAATACTGGAGGCAAAACAGATTCTGTCATTAGCCAAGTGCATTAACTTCTGTCTCAGTTTTTGTAATATCAAGTACTGTAGGTGATTTTGTAACCTGCTGGACCGATATGCTATAGGGTAGTGGGTTAACCCAGGACAGAGCATAATAATGAAGAGTTTGTCCCTGATTTCTGATGCAAGGATGTTATGAGTCGAGATCGAGTCACTGTTTTTCAAGAACAGTATCTATTTTAGTTATCTACATCACTTTATATAAGGGGTTCACATGAACCATCAGAATGGGAAAAAATCTGATCTCGGTGATGATGCATTGTTGATCCTTTGTTAACTTGTGTACTTAAGTAAAAGTATGGAAGTACTCACCTATATCAAAGTAGTATCAAAAGTACAGGGATTATAACCTGTGTTCAAAAATTCACTCACAGTGTAGGTTCTGGGAAAATATTCGTTTAATGAAACTCATTATTCCCCCATGTATTTATTTATTACTACTCACACTCACTCATCTTCTATACCGCTTTATCCTGCATACAGGGTCGTGGGGGGCTTGGAGCCTATCCCAGGAGGCTTAGAGCACGAGGCGGGGTACACCCTGGACAGGATACCAATCCATCGCAGGGCACACACACATACCCTCAATCACACACTCATTTATACACTACGGGCAATTTGGGAAAGCCAATTAGCCTAATCTGCAGGTCTTTGGACTGTGGGAGGAAACCAGAGTACCCGGAGGAAACCCACCAAGTACGGGGAGAAATTTATTTATTAAACTGTATATTTAACAGCACCTTTAAAAACATGCCCCACTAAATAAAATGTGCTCCACCAGAAAAACATTCCTCGATGGCTATTTTCACACACACACACACACACACACACACACACACACACACACACACACACACACACACACACACACACACAAAAAAAACGCCCAACGTTAAGCAAAGAACTCCTTGTATCCGTGCAACAGACAGGTGACTCCAAACACTGGCGTATCAACGCACTACTACTGGTTATTACTCTACGAAGTTAAGTAGGAGTACAGATATTTGCTGTAGTTTTAAGCAGAGTAAAAAGGAAAACAGATCTTCAGTGTATGTGAAATATGTACTTAAGTACAGTAATGAAGTGCATGTACTCAATTACCTCCTACCTCTTCCCTAGACTTTACTCACAATGTAGCAATAAAGCAAAAACAATGTAGCAATGAAGGAAAACATCCAGATGCAGAGAACAAAAATCCTGGTTGATGTGAGAGGGCATCTGAGAATAGCCAGACTGGTAAGTGCTGAGAGAAAAAGTTACAGTAGTGCAGTAGCTCAGATAACCACTTTGTAGAATGCCGAAGCTTGAGGCGGATAGACTACAACAGCAGAAGACCATTTCAGGTTTCTGGTTCTGCCATGAATAGAAAGCTGAGGCTGCACTGGTATAGGCTCACCAAAACTGCACAGATGAAGAATAAAACAATGTAGCCATATCTGATGGATTATGATTTCTTCTGATGCACACAGGGTCAGAATTGTGGCATGGACCCAACCTCCTTGGTGTTAACGATCCAGGCTGGTGAAGGTGGTGTAATGTTGTGTGGAATTATAGTATTTGGCATACTTTTGGGTCTGGTTAACAAAAATCTAACATTGCTTGAATGCAATAGACTATTTGAGTATTTTTGCTGAGCAGGTACAGTAAATCCCTTCAGGATCACAATTAACCTTGTACTGAATACTTCCAGCATTATAATGAACCGTATCGTGATCTTCAGTGGCCTTTGTAGTCATAGGATCTGAATCCATTTTACCTACTGCTTGGTTTTTTTTTGCTTGTTTTTTTGCTCTTACTGCATCTTTCAAAGGTTTGTCTGTGTAATTCTGTTCCACAACTACATGTGAGATGTTTTAACCAATCAACTAAAATTGTAATACATAAATTAATTATAAAAAATAAATAAATAAATAAATAAATACTGTTGTACTTTCCAGAGGATTCTGTGTAAATTTGCCTTTGTGTCATAATGATGATGTGGGTACTGTGTGATAAATATAGATCATCAGCTGAAGGCATTTATTCAAGCAGAAATCCTGAAGAGAGAAGGATCTTGAGGCTTTTCTCCACCGAGCAATATTATCGTTGTCTTTTAGTGCAAGCCATTACTTAATCGAATATACCTTTTTCTGTATTAAAACCAAATCAAGCACATTTATTCCATTTCTCATTTAATGTTGCTGTGAAGACTAGATTCAAAAAAGTCTTTAAGGTGAAGAAGGCCAATACTGTTATATTCTTTTTCTTTCTCGTTTCTTACTTTTCTGTTGCGTGCCAGGGTTGGATCGTAGGATCAGCCACGATATGGTGCCTCTGGAGCATAAGGGTTGAGAACTTTATGCACCGTGACAGTGCTGGGGCTTGAACTCATGATAATCTGATAAGGAGCATTTAGAGTTGGTATTAAATTAAGTCAAATACTGGAAATGCTATGTTATTTAAGAGCATGCTTTTTTTGTTCAAATGTATTTCTTGCTTTGTAGCTTGTTTGTTTTTATTCGGCTCATTAAAATAAAATTCATTAAAAATCTTATAGCTATTTATGTACAGAGTCTTAAAGTCTAATCTGAGCCACATTAAATCCTCTTAGCTTCAAATTCACCCTTTGCTTGTTCATTTGGCACCTCCTTGAATTTATTATTATTTTAGGTTTTTCGCTTAATGCCTGAATGCATTGTTATCCTTGCCTGCTTTTCTGGTTTAGATGTTCCCTCCTAATTGATCCTAAGATTCCAGTCTAGTGTGTTAAAGCAGATCTTACCTGTTAACCTGGATCTAGCAGATGTTCGATCTGCAGCTAGCTCGTACAGGAATATATATATATATATATACTTACTTATATATATATATATATATATATATATATATATATATATATATATATATATATATATATATATATATATATATATTTTTTTTTTTTTTTTTTTTTTTTTTTGCTTTAAACCAAGTCTGTCTTAAACCAAAACCCAATCCCTTACAAATATATATTTCTCTATATATTAACTGTCAATATATTAAATGATTTAGTGTTCTGACCTACTGGTAAATTGAAAAGATTTTATATTGTTAATATTCGTCATTGCTACACTAACTGATACTTACTAATAATTAACAAAAAAAAAGATGTTCATTTTCAAAAATATATTTACAATATACAGAATGCTATATTGTATTACTACATTACAGCACAGTATATAAAAAAAAATACATAAGGAATTGGCGCTTTTCATATATTGAGAAATATATCTATTTCTTTATATATATATTTTTTTTATTTACAATATGCTTATATATTAATGACATTCGAAAAAAATTTACGTAGGCATTAATCAGAGCATATGAAAGTGTGTAATTCTTAAACATGCATGAAGTTTCAACAATGTTTCAATAGAACAAATATAAGAATAAATATGTTTTTTCTCTTTATCGCAATATATATACTGCATGGTCCACTGGAAATGTATTATTTAATATATTGCATTATATATAATATATTGCATTATATGTTTACAATGTACTGCCATATTTCCTTTTCCATAAGGGGATACAGGGTCATTATAAATGTTCCTGCTCTGTACACTGTAAATGAAGATTGTCACCCAGAGACCCAATTCCACAACCCTCGTTCCATGCAAAAATGGATTCCAAAGTTCAGCTGAGACTCAAATGAAGCTACTGAAGTCCCATTGACTTGGTCGTTGAACTGAGTTTATGTCTTTCATAGTTACTGTATATTTAGTACTAATTTAGTAATTTGTTTTCCTTCCCCAGAAACAAAGACGTATCCATGTGTGCATGCTAGCCATTTCAGAGGACAGACACATCTGCATTAAAGTCGGATAAAAGTTACTTGTAACATGAACCGTCATGACTTGCAAAACCAATCTGGCCAGAAAAACGGAATTGCCTACTGTATGTGGCTTGTAATGCCATATAACTAGAAATATGATTGTAAAGTTTTAAAGTTGCATAGATAAATAAATGGTCTACCTGCTGTGCTTCGATAAGATTACTGATGCCAGGAGAGACAGAGTCAAACAGGCAAACGCATTGTCTGTCAAAAAGATCTCTATTGATTAACAGCAAAAGACAGTGCTTTTATACGTTTGGCCAAACGCCTGTTGTCGGATACATCTGTTACTACAAAGAACATCAATCATTTTAACATGTCCTGGTGAAATCCTGAAGATCAAAGAGTGAAAATTGTACAGAAGTCTGTCCGGAGACAAGCCAGGAAGTGTTAGCTCAAGGGAGGGAAAGAGAGAGAGAGAGAGAAGCATAGAGAGGAGAATGAGAGAAGAATGAGAAAGAGAGCATGGAAGATTTAACACTTTAATATCAGATCCATAACAATAACTTTGAAAGACACCAGCTTGATTTAGTTCAGTGAGACTATAGAGTCTCAGCTTAAAAGTGGGATGCCTTTTTGCATGGTTGTAGAATTTTACTCACATTGTACTCGTTTTCCAGGTGACAAACTTCATGGTCAGTGTGAGAGCAAGAAAACTTATAAACACCAAAACCCATTGTAATGCACCTCAATTTTAATTTAAGACAAACTTGAAAAAGTCCATACTGTCCCTTTAAGGCCAGCTGCTGGGAGATCATCAGCTACATCATTATTTCTGCACCAATGTGGACTTGACCTGTATATGCCAATACCACACAATACTGTATATTCAGTTCGTATATTTTCACTACTCACTGGAAGAGTACTCGATTAGGTCACAGCCCTTTATTATTCAGACACAACAGTCAGAAGTTTGAACAGCCATTTTGAGAGGTCTTTGATCATCCCGTTTCATGAAGAGACAAAGCAGAGCAACTGTTTACTTTCTGACGAATGGAACACTCAGCCACTGATTATGTTCTCAGCTTTCATCATTGACTGATCGTTGACTGATTTTCCAAAAGCACGTTGTTTAGTAACTCTATCCAAATTGCCCAGTGCCATGGAAACAGCAGAACACGGACTAATTTACATCTTGTGTCTGAAAGGTATTTTGCCTGTCTTACACTGCCATCACCTCTTTTCATTGTGTCTTGGGTTGTCTGTCAGCTTTAACTCTGATCATGTCTTCATTTACAGTATGTAGAACAGGCTCACAGTAGTTTTGACAATTCTCTAGTTGTAACGTTTGAGCCTAGTTCATTCCTGTTAATCTTGAATGCATGTAGACCCTTTCCCTGTCCATTTGATGACTCTTCGGGGTATCAGCGGATCGTGCCACAGAACTTTCATTACAGTAACCTCTGCATATAAATCTTAAATCTTCTCTTACAGTAAGTCCATTGTGTTAAACTTTATTTTGGGTTTATTCTTATACTCGTAATGGTTAATTACATCTCAACACTCATTAACTCCACAGATGTGATAACCTGGTCATTCAGGACATTCTCCAGGCAGACTCTCTTATCCAGAGCGACTTACATTTTTATCTCATTACACATCTGAGCAGTTTAGGGTTAAGGGTCTTGCTCAAGGGCCCAAGAGGGACAACTTGGAGGTTGTGGGATTTGAACCTGGGACCCTCTGAACCGTAGTCCAATGCCTTAACCACTGAGCTACCCCTGGCCCTTTACTCGGCAGGGGGTCTAGTATAGCCTCTATTCCTAACATTGTTTCTATGTGTGTGTGTGCTTGTAGATCTCCTGGCAGTGCCAAAACACCCATATGCAGCGATGGAGAACTGGGGTCTTAGTGTGTTTGTTGAGCAGAAGATTTTGTTGGATCCAGAAGTCTCATCTTTCTCCTACCAGATGGAGCTCACCATGGTGGTGGTGCATGAGATCTGCCACCAGGTAAACACACACACACACGCACACAAAAGCTTTAAAACTTAATTGATTAGCTATGCATTTGCTGTGGCACGTAACTATCTAGCACCTTGATCAAGGCATGACCTTCACTGCATAAAGAATTGGCAAGCTAGCAGTGTTTTCAAGAATCTCTTAAAGAAGTGTGACTTTTTTCAACTTTTTCTGTTGTTGTGGGTAAACTGGCTCCTTATATAACATGATTTTTTGCAGACCGAACAGACAGCCATGTCAAGATTAAAATAGACAATAAAAACATTTTCCACTTTATTTCGGTGGCGGCTCGGTGGCTTAGTGGTTCGCACTGCTCCTTGCACCTCCAGTTCAATTCCCGTGTTGGGTCTGCATGCAAGGAGTTAGCATCTTTTCCCTGTGCTTTGTGGCTTTCCCCCGGTTTCCTCCCACAGTTTAAAAACATGCACGATAGGCTAGTTGCCTTTTCCAAATTGCCCGTAGTGTGTGAATGTTGACCGGAGGTCCTACCACGGTTGTACAAAATGGGAATAAATATAAAGGTCACCATTGGCCTCCACAGTCCCTACTGTAGTTGGACTACAGAGATTCACTGATGGATGGATGGACTTAATTTTGTTAACTATGGCTACGTTCACATTAGCAGCCTGAAATGACTCAATTGTGAATCAAGTGACTCAATTTAAGTAGCACAAATCAGATTTTTCAGGGCTCCGTCAAGACACGCAAATCCAATCTGACCGAAAAAGAAAAATCTGAGTTGACAATGTGGCTTGTAGTGTGAATGTAGTCTACAGTACTGTAAGTAAACTCTTGGTCAAAACCAAATTTTTCATCAGGTTTTACGACTACATCCCATTGTTTTTCCCAACCTCCGAACAAACAGAAGTGCTTCCTCCGCACAGCTATAAATGGCTCTCTGAAAATGCTCTCCTATGGTCCGTCTTTGCAGTCTTTCTGATTATGTCATTCCCACTCACAATCATTATATCTATTAGAGGCAGTTTTGTTCAGTGACTGATTAACACTATGTTGTCTGGAACGTTACAGCACATATACTAGAAAGGGTTTTATTCCAGTCTCTTGTGATAAGACTTGGCAAGTCTTCCCCTCAAATGGTTCCCCAGTTGGACATTTGTGATGTTCGGAAAGTGTAGAAGGATATCGTGATAAAGAGCGCTGCCAGGATACAAGCAGAGGAAAGAACAATGTGTTTCTGATGCTTTGCTCTTGTTGCTACAGTTTTTTATAAATTATATCTTAAAAGGTCCTATAGTTTTTTTTAACATGTTAACACAGATCTCGGAGGATCTTCAAAGTGAATCTGTAATAAGATTGATTATAGATTATTATACAGTACAAATGAGCTACTGTTAAGCAGAGTCAAGCAGAGGTGAGTGACACTGAGCAGAAAGCAAGGGGAGGATACCTTCTTGTATGATGTCACATTAGAGCGGAAATCTAATTGGCTTGTTGGAATATATAAATAAAAAAACAAACAGGGAATGGACTTCTTTTTTTATACACAGTTTCGTCTCATCTGGATGCCTAAAAATGACCAGAAGGTGAATTGTGCATAAAAGGTCCCCTTTAAAATCTGAGCGATCTGCTTATAAACTGGACAACCATGTGCAAGAGGCGGATTTTGTCAGAGCATAAGCATATGGGTTGGGTCAGGAGGTTATGTCAGTGGGATATATACTGTATGTGTGTGCTTGTGAGTACATCCAGTCTGACAGTGCTGCATTAAAATGAGGTTTGAATACAGGTTGGGGAGACAGGATCTATCTTGACTGTAACTCCAATAACATACTGTATGATAACTCTTTTAAGCAGCAGGAGCATCTATGATCGTGTTTCACTGATGGTGATTTGGCAATCCTACACCTACTAGGTCTTGTTAAAATCTACCTGTTTGTCATATTTTTTTTTGTTTCCTTCCATTCCATCATCCAGCTGTAAAAACCCCTGACTTTAAATTCAGTGCACATGCCTGCTCCAGCTTCCTCACAGAGGTGTCCACTATCATGGAAAGCTGAAACCGCCTGAACTGGAAGCTTTACAGTTATGCATGCCATTTAGCTCTCACTCCAGGATGTTCTGATTGCTTTTTTTTTTTTATCCCCCGATGATAGTTTGATAGGACAAAGCCTGACCAAGACAGGGAGAGATGTGGAGAGATGGAGGGCAAGGTTGATTGAAAGGTGTTGAAAGAGAATAAAACATGCACACACATATCTGTTTTGTGTTTGATTTTTACACACACACACACACACACACACACACACACACACACACACACACACACACACACACACACACACACACAGACAGACACACACACAGAAGACACCCACCCACACACACACACACACACACACACACACAGACATACAGACACACACACACACACACACACATACAGACACCCCCCCACCCCCCCCCCCCCCCCCCCCACACACACACACACACACACACACGCACACACACACACACACACACACACACACACACAGACAGACACACACACAGAAGACACCCACCCACACACACACACACACACACACACACACAGAAGAAGAGCAAATTGGTTATCTGGGGAATCTAAAACCAAGAGACGAGCATCGTTACTGTCTGAATACCACACTGGGTCTATTGGGATTTTCTGATCGAGGCTAACTTAGTTGTGTGTTTTTTTTCACTTTCTAAAAATGGTGTTCGTAGAAACTTTTCTATTAATTAACTGATTAGTTAATGTAATTGCAATAAAAACATCCATTAAACTTTGTTTGACCTCCGGGCGACATGAAGCATAATTAGAAGTAGTCTGAGAATTAACCTAAAAGCAGACTAAAATTGAAAAATTTAAATTGAAACAATTGTTAGGTTAATGATTATTGTCTGCCTTCCTTTCTTTCTTTTTTTCCCCCAGAGCATTTTAAGATGTGAGAGTGAGGGCGATTACTAGAGGAACACAAGCTCCCTAAAAGGTTCATTCTATAAAACAATTCGGCTAAAACAATACAGTCTAATGGGTCGCAGTGCATTATGTGTGTTTTGTGTGTGATAATGACAGTAATCGAAATACCGAGGTTTTGTCTTTCTCAAAATAGCAGAGTGTGAGGCACCTTCTGCTATAACTCAGCTCATGGTTGAACCTGACATGCATTCGGATCAATCCTGCAAAATATTACATAGAAGATTGTGCTTTGGTCATCTCAGCAGCTGGATGCTGAAACAGAAGGTTTCAGACACCCTGTAGCAAACTAATTTCACTGTGGTTTGATTAAACATTTAGGTGTTTAAATCAGAGCCCTCATCCCCAGTGAAGGGGATACTGTACTTAATGCTTCAGCATACTGTACCAAGTCATCTTGGACAATGCTATGCTTCCAACTTTTTGGCAACAGTTTGAGGTACAACATGACTGAGCCCCAGTGCACAAAGCTAGGACTATAAAGACATGATTTGAGGAGTTTAGTGTAGAAGAACTTGACTGGCCCACATTGAGAGCCCTGATCTCAACCCCATCGAGCACCTTTGGGATGAACTGGAACAGAGACTGCGAGCCAGACCTTCTCATCCAACATCAGTGCCTGACTTCATAAATGCTCTAGAGAATGAATGGGCACGAATTCCCACAGAAACACTCCAACATATTAGGGACAGCCTTTCAAGAAGAGTGGAACCTGTTATGGGTGCAAAAGTGGGACCAACTCCATATTGAAGTGTATGTGTTTGGGTACAATGTCAGAGGTTTGGCAAAATAATTGTGACCATATAGTTTAAACAGCAATTCTGGCGAAAACACAAATGAAACTTTTTCAAATGTATAGGAAAGTAACAGATATTATCTTGTCGCACGGTGGTGTATTGGTTAGTGCTGTGGTCTCCAGGCTCAAGGGTTCTTCAGGTTAGTGTGTGTGGTGTTTGCATGTTCTCCCCATGCTTGGTGGGTTTCCTCTCACAGTCCAAAGACATGTAGATCTCCAAACCTCTAGGTCTCCAAAGTGCTGAGTGTGTGTGTGTGTGTGTGTGTGTGTGTGTGTGTGTGTGTGTGTGTGTGTGTGTGTGTGTGTGTGTGTGTGTGTGTGTGTGTGTGTGTGAGAGAGAGAGAGTGTGAGTGTGTGTGCTTGTACCCTCTGATGGACTGGCAGTAAAAATCATTAGATAATAAATCTGTGTGAGAAATTGTATTTTATCCCTCAGTAAAGGAGTTCATAATTTGCTTCTTTATCTAAAATTTTCTGTAACCTTGGAGAATGCTAACATAAGTCATGTTTTCTATCTAAGAGTAAATTTGCATGCACAGTTGAGTCGTGCTATGGTTATAACTTTAATTGGACTACTGTCCTTGTTCGAGTATACAAGCAGAGGACTGGAATCGATGTATTGAATGAAGTATACAGTAGGTAGAGACATGCCACCCTTTCAGCTTGTTGCTATTGTATTCCTAGTTGACCTACAGTATTACATCACAGACAAAAACACTCAACAAACAAGTTAGCTAGCGGGAAACTGCGGGCAGACGACACCGCCCTGTTGTTAGAGGCTCCTTCTACTCTTATGCAGTTTATTAAACTTCCAGTTCAAAGCCTTGGGCAGGAACTGTAGAGCATGTGCAGAGTGCCCATACTGATTTCTTCTGATTGAGTTATACATGCAGGAGTAGTTTAAGTTTAGTCAGTCTAATACAGTATGTTTATATGTTTTTTTAAAACACCGGTTTTAGGTTGGCTAACACATTTCTAAGGACAAAAAAGGGTACCACCAGAGCTGCCTATGTAATAGTAGTATAACATTAAATAAGTTAATAATTATTGTTGTTAAAGCTTTTAAGCGGCATACGGTGGGATACTCCCCACCCTGGAGATATATCCATCGTTTCAGTGGCCGTTGCTTAAGGGGTCAGGCTGCCAACTTGACACTCGATTGTCATTCTACTAAAGTCAATTTGGGAATGCCGATTAGTCTAATTTGCATGTCTTGGAGGAAACCAGAGTACATGGAGGAAACCCACCAAGCACAGGGAGAACATACAAACTCCATGCACACAGATATGAGGCGGGAATCGAACCTGACCATGGAAGTGCGAGGTGACAGTGCTAACCACTAAGCCACTTTACTGCCCATGGAAATTGAACAGGGTTGATTTTGTCTTGCATAGGGGCCCAGAATCTCCAGTGGCACTTTTGAGCATAACACTAGTTCATTGGAATTTGAGATAAAAATTTTGGGCCCTTTATAACTATGAAATAGTGAAATATGACGTTTTAAATCTGCAATTCAACTACCTTAAGGCTGGAAATAACAATAGTACGTGACTGTAAGACTGATATCAACCATTCATCCTTCTATGGAACCTGTACTGTACTGTATGTAGTCCAACTAGGGGCCGTGGAGGCAAATGGTGACCATTGTATTTATTCAGGGCCTTGTACGACCACACATTACAGGCAATTTGGAAATGCCAGTTAGCCTAATCTGCATTTCTTTGGGAGGAAACCCACCAAGCACAGGGAGAACATGCAAATTCCATGCATACAGAACTGGCACGGGAATCAAACCCAGAACCTGGAGGTGCCTGATGTATTTCAGGAAAGCATTAGATTCAGTTTGGAGAAGGGCTTTGGGCAACTTTGGAATGCATGAAGCATTAAATTGACTGTATGAAGGGCCTTTAGAGTGTGCATGAGGTGGAAGCAATTCGAGCAACTGGATAAGCAAAAAAAACAGTGTATTAGAAAAACAGGGTATTAGACAGAGAGACCCACTGTCTCTGCTGTTGGTTTTTTGGATTATTATAAAAAAAATAGAATGGAAGGAAACAGGTGTAACATGAGCACTGAATATTGGAACGCAAGTCAAAGATCTCAAATTTGCAGATTATATTACCATAATAACTTTGAATGAACTGGACCTTCAAAAGCAACTAAATGCATTAAATTAAATTGGAAAAGAATATGTTTTTGTTTTGGTAAACAAATATGAGACAAAAGTAATGGAAAACAACAAAACAGACTTAGAGCTAGATGGTGGGAATAAAATGGAATGTGTAGAACAGTTTGTGCACTTGGGCAGCTTGATAACGAGTGACAACGTTTGCATAAAAGAAACTGATAGACGACTCGCTATTGCACAGAATTATTTTGTCACTAAATGAAATCTGGAAAAGTGGAAAGATCTAGAAGTCAAGATATGATAATGTGTGTATTCGCTACATGACTCTATGCGTGTAATACATGGACAGTGAGAAAGGAGGACCTGGCAAAATTGAATGCTTTTGAAACAGAATTTTATAGAAAGATTCTAAAAATTGGATGGAGACACAAAGTGACAACTGAAAGGATTCGAAATGATCTCAGACGAAGTTATCAAGGAACATAAATTGGGCCTGTTAGGGCACGTATGCTGGATGGGAAAGGTTAATCAGAGCAATGATAGAGTGAAACAAAAATTGGAAACAGTGAGTAAGGAGATGGATTGATGACATCAAAGAATGGGTAAGATTAGGAGAGTGGACGGCAATAAAGACGGCTAGGGGAAAGAAAACATCAGGATAGGACTGGAAACCACCACTGGCCTCCACGCTCCCGAAGTGGACTACAGAAGCTCAAATATAGATGAATAGATAGATAGATAGATAGATAGATAGATAGATAGATAGATAGATAGATAAATTGCTTGATAGATTGCTTGATTGGTTGATTCATGAGTGACTATAACCTGCACTGCACTAACTTTAAATCATTATTGGGAAAAACCCAAACTGTCCCAATCTGACATCATATGTGAATTTACACTTTTCCAGGGGGAAGAAAGAAAGTATAGACTTTTATCCTGAATTTCACTGCTGAATAGGACCGTACATGAACAGAACATCTACTTTCAGCATTTCTACACATGAACCCAATTAAAAGATGAGTTACTATGGATACCAACAAAGGGATTGCAGAGTTCTCAGAGTCTGGTCAGCATCTTTCCATAGGTCGGGCACCAGAAGTAGATGGACTGGCTTTCTACAAAACATTCTAGAAATACTTTTGGGACCTACTAGGCAAATATGTTTCTGATGTCCTTAAGGAATGTTTGCAGAGGGGCTTAATAATGAGCTGTCAGGGAGAAATGCTTTCACTTTCCCCACGTAAGGACAGAGCCTTGGGGTTACTGGAAAACTGGCGGCTTGTGCCTCTGAGTCTGCACTATACTGTAAAATCAAAATGATGACAGCCGCTAGGCTTAGGCAGGATCCTGAAAATTCTTAATTACAAAGCACATACTTAGTTACACAGTAATTAACATGTTCTTTTTAAATAAGAGGCATTGTTTGTCAGTTCATAAGAAAACATTTTTAATATTGTACACACATACAGAATATACAGTTTCTATGGTTCTAAAGGTGTTAGAGATGGACATCTAATAGGGACTCCCTGGTCTGTAATGACATATGCGGAGGATTATGTCAACTACAACTACAACATTCTTTTTCTTACAGTCCTTAACTCTTAATTATAAGTGTTTGATTGAACCTTAAGTCAAAATAGATTAAAAAAAAAAAACTTGTTGAGGTTTGAGTTCTGTATTGGGCCAGTGGAACAGGGTAAGTAAATAAATACGCTCAATTTATTGAGCTCATTTTAAACCAAAGTGTGGTACATAGAAATGCTACAAAGACACAGTAGACACAGGCATCAATACACAAACATAAAGTTTGATTTAACGACCATAGCAGTGGGAATGGACCTGAGCACAACAACTGTAAAAAAACAAAACCTTTGTGTTTCATCTGGCACCATGGAATAGCCAAATGATACAAAACTGAAAGGTTTAGAGACCTGGGGTCAGAACAGGGGTTTAGCAGGTCAGTAATACAGGGTTGCAAGTCTCTGAAAGGTTTGCTTTTAAGGGGATTCAAGTAGGATTTAAACATAATTCGGAACTGTGCCATAACGCTTGAGGTCCTCGTGAGGATCTTGTGATTGTCAAATCAGTAGTCTGTTAATATTACATATCCACAGTCGAATAACATATCAGTTGTCAAATATAATATGGCACATCCTAAATTATGATTTATCGTCATTTTGAATCAAATGAGCCTCATTCATTTGAAAATAGAGTTGTTGTTTTTTTTAAAGAAGCGGCTACGTGTTTGAAACGTGTTGGAACTGTGCCATAGATTAAGGAGCCAGTTATTTGTCACTTTTATGAGATGTGGTAGAAGAGAATGACACAAAGATGTGTCACAAAGTCTTCACAGAGGACACATCAGGCGTTCTGACTCGTTTGATATAATTACAAAAGTTAATTAATTGAAAAGCGGCTTCTAGATATAATATCAAGTCAAGTAATTTTCCATTTTAATGGCTTTTGAAAAACAGCCAGTGAATTCAAACAAATAAATAAATAAATCTTATTTTCTATACCGCTTTATCCTGTATTCAGGGACGCGGGGGGCCTAGAGCCTATCCCAGGAGGCTTAGGGCACGAGGCGGGGTAAACCCTGGACAGGGTGCCAATGCATCGCAGAGCACGCACACACTACGGGCAATTTGCAAATGCCAATTAGCCTAATCTGCATGTTTTTGGACTGTGGGAGGAAAGAGGAGTAGCCAGAGTGAAGCACGGGGAGAACATGCAAACTCCATGCACACAGATACGGGAATCGAACCCGGACCCTGGAGGTGCAAAGCGACAGTGCTAACCACTACACCACCTGCTGCCTTAAGTAAATAAATACATTTTAAGATATCCGTTGCTTTCTATTTTTCTAGTACAGTCATGCGAGTAGAGCTTATATTAGGGACCAGGGAGGGGAGGGTATAAAAGGTCCTTGAGGAGTTCTTAGGCGATGAAAAATGACTGGACCTGAGCACCTGTCTTGTAGTTACCAGGAGAGTAAGGGCAAGAAATGGTGGCCATAAAGATCTGTGTTTGTGCCCCTTAAATCATTAGAGTCTTATATTAGAAGAACACTAAACTATACATGCTCAGGGTATTCTGAAGAAAACAGCATGTTCTGTCTGAGACTAAACATTATGGACTTGAGAAACCTGACCAGAATCCACAACTCTTTAGTATCGACCAAACATGTCACATGCAGGAGATTTAGCTCATGTTCTCCAGCATGAATCCTAATATTGGATGACCATGGTCATATAGTTGTAATGACATTGCGACATCGTTCACCTGAAACACCTGAAGAAGACTTGGATAAAATGGATGCATCCCACAGCCATTTGTTTAAGAAGAGTCTAGAAATCTCAAGACATGGGCACAATAATATCATGTCATGGTGTAAAATATCTCTCTGTTTAACTTCCTTTCACAAGTATTACCATAAAGTGCCTCCCAAAGCATGCACTGTAATATGGTACTCGCACAGCATCCACATTGTGTATCGTCCAGGTTTCACAGAACAGACCTCTGACGTTAAATGCGTTTTATTCCCTTTCAACTGCTTTCTGATTTAATGGTTTGGTAAAATAAAGCTCTCTAATATGGGTTGACTTGGAGAAGTTACTGTACTTTGTAGTGCTCATTGTTTGACAAGACTATATATCTAGCAGGTTTTCTCATACAGCATTGATGAGCACTTGGCACTCATAACATTGAAATCAGGGTTCGCATCCTGGTCGGGGCATGTACTTGCAGAAAGAGAAACAAAAGCGCTAGCAGCAATTCTGAGGATTCCAAGCATGCATTTCAGATGACAGATTTAAAACTTAAATATTCTTCTTCTTTCGGCTACTCTCGTTAGGGGTGGCCACAGCGGATCATTTGTCTTCATCTACCAGTGGCTACCATCTAGGCTTATTTTCCCTTCTCACTCCATCCTCCTGCTTGTCCTCCCTCTTCACATATTGCTTTGAAGTCAAATTTGCAATATTGAGCTACTTGCAAAAACAACCTATATATAAACGACGGTGTCACAATGTGACCCAGTTAATGCTGCCACAATGTTTTGACAGCTAACAATTCCTGCTGGGTTGGTGGTAGTTGGCTACACCATGTCAGGTCATTTGAGAGGAGTCTGATTGGAGGACTGTGCCACTCGATTTACAATGGAGACTGACTCCCAGGGCTGCAGCGACAAACAGACATGGGGGTCAGCTGAGTAGATTTTGGGGATGAGGAGATGGTGAAAGCGCAACTATTGATCTAGGAGGTTGCATGGTCGTTTTTTATCTTCTTATTGGTCTGTCTTAGGCAACAGATTGAAATGGATGATGATGATGATGATGATTATTATTATTACTATTATTATTATTACGTAAGTATGCTTTAGGATGCTAAAAACATTTCTAAAACATTATACGTTGACACTGGCTAACTAAACTTTTGCCTATTTAATTTAAACTAGGACACGGTAAGTCCAAAGGATGCAGCCTGTTGTAAACCATTAATGCAGATGCTGAGCTGCTATGTATATTAACTGTTTTGAAGCAGTGCATGCTTGCAGTTGGTTTGAAAGAGATCATATCATCAAGTCATATAATAATAATAATAATAATAATAATAATAATAATAATAATAGTTGTAGTAGATTGTTAAAGCAGGCAACAGAATCATGAACAAATTGGAACTTGTGATGAAATTTATTGGGAATGAAAGTGTAAAACCAACTGACATAAGAATTTAAGCATAGTAAAAAAAACTTGAATGTTGAATCATTCATGAATATCAGTTGCACATTATAGGAACTCAGCTGGGAATTATTGCCACATCCCCATACAGTTCTGACCTCACTCCAAGCCATTTCCACATGTTTGGCCCATTAATGGAGTTCCTGGGAAGCCAGCGTTTTAGACGTGAATCAGGCAGACTGATCATGGATTTAGCATACTAATAAAAACTTCTTAATGGTATCAAAGCACTAGTGAAACACTGAGATAAATGGATTAGTGTAGTAGCGGATTATATAGAGAAACAAAGGAAGTTTTACTCTTTTACTGTGTTCTTGTATTCTGCACAATCGAAAAGTCAATAATCCCAGTTTGACTTGAACAGCCCTTGTATAACGGAAAAGTGAGTATTACCTTTAAATGCTACATCTTTCTGCTTTGATGTAAATCTTTTGTTCTTGGGACAAGAATGCAAACTTTACCCTAGCACTGCATCCTCTGGCTGTCACTTCTTGTTTGGTTTTGTATGTTTTGTCAAGAGCCATTGGTGAGAACCTTACAATAGTTAAATTAGATTTTCTGGATTCTACCAGTCAGTCATTTGAGCAAATCATATAACGGCGTGGGTGTGATGACAGAAAAGCCCTGGAGCACTGTGCTGCCAGTCAAGGGAGGTTGTGCATCTGTAGATTATAGATAAAGCTAGGCAGATATTTACACAGTTACTGAATCTCTTTTACACGTACCGCCTCTTTGTGGGAATATCTGTGAGGTATAGATATTTATTCTTGACACTTTTGGTTGTATTCAGGTAAAAAAAAAAAAGACACTTTCAGCTCTGTAGTCTTCACACGACTCCTCTCTGCCATGTTCATTATAGTGCTCAAGGCTTAGTAAAGGGAAGAGACATTTTAAAATATTAAGCCCTGCCTTAGTGATTTCAGAGGGATTCTCATTGAAAGAAACATTAATCAAGGCATTAGCTAATAAAAATCACTGCATATGTGGCAACATGGTGGTGTAGTGGTGGCCTCAAACCTCCAGGGTTCGATTTCCGGCTCTTATCTTAGATATGTGTTCGTGTTTGCCTTGTGTTTGGTGGGTATCCTCCTGGTACTCCGGTTTCCTCCCACAGTCCAAAGAAATGCAGGTTAGGTTAATTGCCATTCCCAAATTGCCCGTAGCGTGTGAATGAGTGTGTGCCCTTTGATGGCCTGCCCAGGGCCAGTCTCCTGGGATAGGCTCCAGTTCTCAGGCGACCCTGTACAGGATAAGCGCTATGGACAATGAATGAATAAATGAGTTATTGCATATGTTCACACTGCTTGTGTAAGACAAAGACTGCTGGTCGAAGTTCTGGAATTTTCCAGAATTATAACCCAGTCAGTGTTATGCATGTTAGTTTTCCATTTCGCCTCATAGCGTCCACCTGCTGAGGAGTGTGTATTCGTGAACAGCAGGGATAATTAAGGGTGAACAGGCTGTAAATGAGAGTGTATGGAAGAGTCAGAGGAGTTTAACACCAGAGCTCAGGTGCTCTTCTCTCCTCATTAGCAGTAGACACACTCTCTGTGGGAATTTGCATGAGCTGTACATATTAACCTTTCAAACATTTTATTGTTCGACTTGGGTCAAAAAAAATAAAAAATTTATAAAATAAATAAATAAATAAAAAATATATCCTTAGCTCTTACAAGATTCCTTCGAGTCTCTACACTACTGTATGCTTATGTTAATGCTCAGGCTTCAGTAAGTGGATGGGAAGGGCGTTACAGAAATATAACCCTCTGTACTCTTCCTTGTTAGCAACACACACACACAGAGTAATCAAATTAAGATTAAGATGTCTGTACAGTGCAACCATTCAGGCATATAGGCCCAATTACAGTACCGAGAGCAGGAGTGAGTGTTTTGGGGTGGGGTAGACAGAGAGACTAAGGAGTGTGTGAGTGTTAAAGTGATATTACCTGCCAAGTTTATATAAATGCTTAAGCAAGTTCCTCTTCTTCAACCCGTTCTCTCTGGAGATTTTTTTTCTGGTTGTTGATTGATCACTGTGAGCTGTATTTAAAGTCAACGACTTATGTCTGGGTGTTTTACAGTTTTCTTTTACAAGATTTACAGAAGGGGGAAGGTTATGCGTATTCGGAGATCGGTTAAGCATCTGCTTAAATCACTTTTCTGGTCTGCCTGTTCAGATTATTCAACATGAAGTGTGTATAGTTCATGCCTCAGACTTTTTCAGGTCTTTTTCTGATGGGTTTTTTAAACATGCCTAGACCACCACATTTTTTAGACTACTACCCCAAAATGCAAGCACTTGTTTTGACTCCATCCATCCATCCATTAGTGAAGACATTTATCCATCCATCAGTAGGTACGTAGGACCTCCAGTCATATGTCTCAGGACCTTGGAGGCCAATGGTGATTAAGATAGTATTTATTCCCATTTATTCCCAGAGGCCTTACCTACCCTAAAATGGGAATAGATACAATAGTAATCACCATACTATGGTAATCATATACATATACATGACTTGGTTTTATATGTACACTATATTTCCAAAAGTATTCATTCACCCATCCGAATAATTAAATTTGGGTGTTCCAATCACTTCCATGGTTACAGGTGTAATAAAGTCAACAAGGCATGCAGGCTGCTTCTACAAACATTTATGAAAGAATGGGTTGCTCTCAGGAGCTCAGTGAATTCCAGTGTGGTACCGTGATAGGATTGCCACCTGTGCAATAAGGCCAGTCATGAAATTTCCTTGCTACTAAATATTCCACACTTTTATTGGTATCATAACAAACTGGAAGTGATTAGAAACGACAGCAACTCAGCCACAAAGTGATAGGCCACGTAAAATCGCAGAGCTGGGTGAGCGGATGCTGAGACGAATCGTGCACAGAATTGTCGGCAACTGATGGAGTAAGGGGAACATGAACAATACTGAGCATAAAGTTTTGCGTTGTGATGCTCTGGCTAATTGGTGTATAAGACTCGTACAACAGTACAGTAAGTGCAAAAAGCTGTAAACAAAAATAATAAAATGAATGAATCATTGAACCTATTTCTAGATTTTTTATTTCATTAATTTCATGGTTGAAATAGTCTTGGTCTTTTCCAGTCCAGCATTTTTGCATCATCCAACAGGAGGGAATTTGGAATTAAGATATTTAACCAGACATTAGTATTTGTTTTAAATGTTTTGAATGTAAAAATGTATTTCCTTATACAGAATATACTATAAATAAATATGCATGCAGTCTTTCAACATGTATGGTGGCTTGCAAAAGTATTCGGCCCTCTTGAACTTTTCCACATTTTGCCACATTACAGCCACAAACATGAATCAATTTTATTGGAATTCCACGTGAAAGACCAATACAAAGTGGTGTACACGTGAGAAGTGGAACGAAAATCATACCTGATTCCAAACATTTTTTACAAATAAATAACTGCAAAGTTTGGTGTGCGTAATTATTCAGCCCCCTGAGTCAATACTTTGTAGAACCACCTTTTGCTACAATTACAGCTGCCAGTCTTTTAGGGTATGTCTCTACCAGCTTTGCACATCTAGAGACTGAAATCCTCGCCCACTCTTCTTTGCAAAACAGCTCCAGCTCAGTCAGATTAGATGGACAGTGTTTGTGAACAGCAGTTTTCAGATCTTGCCACAGATTCTCGATTGAATTTAGATCTGGACTTTGACTGGGTCATTCTAACACATGGATATGTTTTGTTTTAAACTATTCCATTGTTGCCCTGGCTTTATGTTTAGGGTCGTTGTCCTGCTGGAAGGTGAACCTCCGCCCCAGTCTCAAGTCTTTTGCAGACTCCAAGAGGTTTTCTTCCAAGATTGCCCTGTATTTGGCTCCATCCATTACAGTCGTGCCATACTCCTTCCATTTCTGAATAATCGCTTGAACAGTGCTCCGTGGGATGTTCTTTGGAAATATTTTTGTAGCCTAAGCCTGCTTTAAATTTCTCAATAACTTTATCCCTGAGCTGTCTGGTGTGTTCTTTGGATATATATATATATATATATATATATAAGAATTAATTTTACCAAAGAGTCGAAGTTAATAGTTCATCTAATTTTAAGTGTAGAAAAAAGGCAGCGTATGTAATTTCTTGTAATTGCCTGTAGTTTAATAATTTTGACTAGCTTTAAGTTGCCTAAAATAGGTTGAGATCGAGGCAGCACGGTGGTCCGGGTTCGATTCCCACCTCAAGTATTTTTGCATGGAATTTGCATGTCCTCCCTGTGCTTGGTGGGTTTCCTCCAGGTCAGTCCAAAGACAGATTATGCTAACTGGCGTCCCCAAATTGCCTGTAGTGTGTTAGTGAGTGTTAATGAAATTAGTTATGTTAGTGAATATAAATTTGGCCAAACGTTTTGAGAATGACACAAATATTAGTTCGCTTTCAAAGGCTACACTCGATGCTGCGTGAAAACGCTGTGGGAACATCTTGT
The DNA here is from genome assembly GCA_030522415.1 of Channallabes apus. Taxonomy (NCBI): domain Eukaryota; kingdom Metazoa; phylum Chordata; class Actinopteri; order Siluriformes; family Clariidae; genus Channallabes; species Channallabes apus. Next base: position 26,389,579 of record CM060114.1, read on the forward strand.
CATGTTGCCAGTTGTGAAGCATGTGTGTATCAAACACGAAAAATTTTGGCCTATATAACCTCGGTCAGGTGACGTCATCTGATGAGATGCACCTGCAGGTTATAAATAGGAGTGGTCCGGAAACATTCCTCAGATTCTTTGTCTTCACTTTGACTTCGTTGGGTTGAGCGTGTCTGTGTTTAAACCAGCAAAAATAAGAAGTGTTTAACTCACCGATATTGGAGTTTTTTAAATGAGATGTCCCTCCGTGTGATAATCCATATCGGAGGGCGATCTCTACACTTTACTGCTTCGATTAAAGTGCTCGCGCGCGCCCCGCATTCCTTGAAAAGCTTCGGGCTGCCGCGCACCTTTGGGCCTTAAAACCCCGTTTCTTTCGCGTTCTCATCGGATCGGGAAATTCCATTCTCAAACGCGCCCTGTGCTTCCTGAATGGATAAGGATAAACATCCTCTCTTGCCATCTCTTGATGGAAATAGTCTCCATACTAAGCACTGGGAAAACATTAAACGACAGTTTCTGTCGGGTGTCCGGGGGGCGGAGCTTCATGATGCTCTCTCACACCCCTCTTAGCTCTCTCCGTATGAGTTAACCCTTTCATGGAGTAAGCTGTATTATCCCGTGTTTTCCTGACATCGACTTATTTATTCACTTAAAAATAATTGATGTGGAAGCGCGGAGTTATATGATGATGCCCAGATAGAAGAGACGCTTTACTGGCTATCTCTCTCCTGGGGCATCATCCTTCCTGAAAAGCTAATACTTCCTTCAAGCTGTGTAGACTTTCATCTTCCCTGGAAGGAAAAGATTTTCAGTCAGCAGGTCAGGTTGCTGCTCTATTGCACACCATGGCGGTTTTGCAGGCCTACCACGCTGACCAGCTGAGAGACTTGAGCACTGGCGGGGCTCTTCAGATAGGGCGTATTGGAATTACGCCGGGCCACAGACTTGTCTCTGCGTGCAACAAAAGCAGACGGCTCGTGCTATCGGCCGTTTTATGGCTGCAATGGGTTTTCGCGCGGAGGCACTTGTGGTTGAATCTCAGGCACATCAAGGATAAGAATCGTGCATTCCTCCTGGATGCCCCTATCTCGCCTTCCGGCCTGTTTGGCGATATTGTTAACTCGGTCGCCACTAGGTTCATTAGGCGAAGTTATATATAACAAGCCTTCGAGAAATTCCTTCCCCGCCGTGCTCAGGAGTTGGGACTGTCGGCCACTCGTGACAATTTGTGACAATCGATTGAAGGACGCTTACTTTCATATAGAAATATTGCCACAACACAGGGAAAGAGGAGGTTCGCTTTCGGGGGCGAAGCTTACCAGTATTGGGTCCTTCCATTTGGTTTAGGTCCCTCACCTGCACATATATAAAATGCATGGATGTATTGAATTACATACAGTAGACGACTGGCTGGCCCAGTCTCAGTAGCTAGCGCTTCGACATCAGCATGTCGTCCTAGCTCATCTTTGGTTCTAGGATTGAAACCCAAAAGTAAACGAATCCATTCTACAAGGAAATCAAGCTAGACCAGAAAGTGATCATCACTTTCAGAAATCTTAGCTCTCATGGCAGCTGTATCCACGGTGACACCTTTGGGCCTTCTGCACATGAGAACATTTCTAGTTGTGGCGAAGACGGGGGATTTCACTCTAGGGCCAATCCCCAATAAAGGTTACGGGCCAAGTGCTCCGTACCCTTCCTATATGTTTCAAGAACTCTGGGTCCCACTCTAAATTCGTCTTGTCGTCACAGATGCTAACGACAGAAACTTCCCTCACGGGCCGGGGTGCGGTCTTAGATGACCGTCCAGCCCAAGGTGGAGAGGCCTTCTTCTCGCGTGGCACATCAATTGCCTCGAAATGATGGCTCTATTTCTGGCCCTAAAGCACTTCCTCCAGCAGTTGAGAGGCTACCATGTCCTAGTGCAGATGGACTACACCAGTGGTTCTCAAACTGTGGGGCGCGCCCCACTAGTGGGGAATACAGACATGACAGGTGGGGCGCAATGAACGGGAGGAAATAACAGGAAAGTACCTATTCTAATTCATGCTTTTCTTTATTGATAATGAAGAGCGTACGCTCAAAACTAAACAATCACACAAACAAATGGATCATTAATACAAGTAAATTTAAAATAACATCAGTTGTGGGCCGGGAGAAAAAGTGGAACCATAGTGGAACAATAACGGTTTAACGTCGGAAGAACTTCAGCAGCGCTGCTCGAATCACAAACCTGCGCGAGCCACTGGGCAGCGCTGCGCGACTCTGACAGAAATAAACCGCGCCGACCATCAAAGTACATTTTCTGGGATGCGCACATACAAACCAGGCATGGCAAGGCGGAAACAATAATAAACAGTCCTGACATTTTAAATAGTTTGTAAATAAAAACATAGTGGGTCGCATTCGAGCGGCGCTGCGCGATCCACCGGGCTGCGCAAATAAACCAGATCATCACTGCGCTATTCAGGTAGTCGTGCTGCGCTGTATTTGCGCAGATATTTGGTTCAATCGGGTGCCACGGTTTCGTCCCACTTTTGATGTGTTTGGCTTCACATACACTTCGACAATGGAAGAAGACGAGCAGTGAGCTTGCTTATATGTGACAAAACCAACAACGAGGAGATTGTAAAGAAAAAAGGTGCCTCGTCTGTGGTGTGGAATTAGTTTGGGTATAAGAAAAGTGATACGAATGAGATGAACGTGATCCACTTTAAACATGTGGATTGCACAACCCTGGACATTACCATTCTTTTCCTACTCGTACAGCTGCTCTTATTGTTCACATATTCTTCATATATTTTCTATATTGTGTATTGTTGTACAGTTATTTTATTTTAACTTTAGTTTTTATATTTTATTTTATTCTTTCCTATTTAAATTTACCCCCTATTTTATTTTTCATATTTATTTCCTATTCATAGTCTTTTATTTTAAGGTTTGAATTAAATAGAATTTTTGAATTTGATTTGCAAGGTACGCAAGTTCACTGTTTTAACAAGTGGTGGAAACACGTTAAACCTTTTCTATCATCTGAAATCCAAGCATCCAAACGAATATGGCCAAAGTAAAAAAAAATGCGGCAAACCTCAGCAATTCAAAGTTTATATAAAATTACATTATGTAAAACAGTTTCTTTGTGTTTGAATTTTTATTTATGCATTTTCAGATACAAATTGCTATATTGTGATTATATATATATTGTTACCGAGGTAGAAAATATCTTCTACTGTGATAGAAGATTTTGGTTATATCGCCCACCACTAATGAAGCCTAACTTGCTTCATGGTGGGGATGGTGGGGGCAGAGGAGAGACCTGTGTGTGTTTTGTGTCTTATACCGCTGGCAGCAGACCGCATGAGACCCAACAAATTAGGAAGACACTTAGAGACAACACACGTTAATAAGCCACTCGACTTCTTTCAAAGAAAGCTGGCAGAATACAGACAGCAGGATAATCGCATGGTAAAATCTGAATCAGTGGACAGCAAAGCACAAATGGCTTCATTTAAAGTTGCATACTGAATTGGCCAGTGCAAAAAAACTACAAACGATTGCTGAGAAGCTAATAAACATGGGGTCAATTATGCAAAGATAAGTGACAATGTAAGCCTTTTATAACAATTGCGCATGTATTTTATCTGTTTTTAATTTGGTGTTGTTTGATCTTATTGGTTTAGAAATTGATATTTCAATAAACAGTAAACTTGGCCGATTTCGTTATTATTTTGTTGACAAGTGGGGCTTGAAAATTTGCTCACCCCCTTAAGTGGGGAATGACAGAAAAAGTTTGAGAACCACTGGACTACACTATGGTAGTCTCATATATTATCGCCAGGGTGGACTGTGCTCGCGCTGCTATACAGTTAGCGCACCAGGTTCCTCTCCCTCAGGGCGATTTACATTTCAGGGCATATGAATGAGGAGCAATTGTACTGTCCAGTCAAGCTCTGACACATGGGGATAGGAACCCCCACCCCGAAGTAGTCAATCGATCTGGGGGAGATTTCAGCTAGCAGAGGTGGACCTCTTTGCCTTGTAAGATCAGCAAATGTCCCCTTTGCTGCTCTCTGACTCTTCCAGCCCCTGGGTCTGGACACCTTGGCCCGTACATGGCCCAGGTTACGTGTCTATTCATTTTCCTGATAGCTCTGCTCCCGGGAGTCTAAGTCAAGCTGGTCTTCCAGGCGGCGTAATTAAGACTATTCTAGAGGGCTCCCTCCCCTAGAAGAGCTTACAGTATGCCCTCAGAAGCAATGTATGTGAAAAGTCATGCATGACGAAGCATGGAGCTAATGGTTTTAGCTATCGTGCTCAAAGGCCCAATTGACACCCCTTTGAACCACTAGAGTCAGTGACCCTTAAGATGGTTTTTCTAATGGCCGTTACCTCTCTAAGAGGATTGGAGATCTGTCAGTCTCCCCATCCTGCCTAGACTTTGCCCCTGGGCTAGTCAGGGCCACTTTGCATCCTCACTGAACTACCTTCCGAAAGTTCCATTTTCAACTTGACCTATTGTTTGGAAGTCTTCTGTCCTCCCCCTTTTACAGCTTCGGAGCAGGAGAGACTTCACTTACTGTGTCCAGTACATGATCTTCTGATTTACATCCACCGCATCAGCCAGTGGCGTAAATCAGAGCAGCTTTTACATGTTTTGGGGCCGCGGGGGCGGCCGCCACTACACTGGGTGAGAGATGCTATTGCCCTCTCCTATGATCGCCTCATTTTGCACTAGCAAGAGGTATTCCCCTCCAGCAATTGTGTGACGCGGAGGGTTGGTCCTCTCCGCACAAATTTGTTACATTTATAGTCTGGATGTTTATGCTACTCCGCGCTCACGGGTTCCCCGAGGTAGCTGCCCAGCATAGTTCTGAGACCTTCTCGGCCTTGTGCGCACACGCTACACAACCTTGGGGTCCAGACACTTGCAGTGCGGCGGCGTTGGTATTCTCGTTCCCATAGCGTTTTCACGCAGCATCAAGTGTAGCCTTTGAATGGGAACGTCTCGGGTTACTTTGCTGTAACCTTGTTCCCTGAAGAGGCGGGAACGAGATGCTGCGTCCTAATGCTGCTGACCGGACGTCCATTCAGACAAATCAATCTGAGGAATGTTTCCGGATCACTCCTATTTATAACCTGCAGGTGCGTCTCAACAGATGACGCCACCTGACCGAGGTTATATAAGCCAAAATTTGGCGTGTTTGATACACACATGCCTCACAACCGTCAACATGACAAGATGTTCCCATAGCGTTTTCACGCAGCATCTCGTTCCCGCCTTTTCAGGGAACAGGGTTACAGCAAAGTAACCCGAGACGTTTTTACAAAGTTTGCTGCTAAACTGCTTTTAGATCTTTGTTTTAGTTGTTTCTGTGATGCACTGAAATATAATTACAAGCACTTCATACGTTTCAAAGGCTTTTATCGACAATTACATGACATTTATGCAAAGAGTCAGTATTTGCAGTGTTGGCTCTTCTTTTTCAGGACCTCTGCAATTTGACTGGGCTCTCAATCAACTTCTGGGCCAAATCCTGACTGATAGCAACCCATTCTTTCATAATCACTTCTTGGAGTTTGTCAGAATTAGTGGGTTTTTGTTTGTCCACCCGCCTTATGGCACGGTGCTCCATCGTGCTGGAAAATGCATTGTTCTTCATCAAACTGTTGTTGGATTGTTGGAAGAAGTTGCTGTTGGAGGGTGTTTTGGTACCATTCTTTATTCATGGCTGTGTTTTTGGGCAAAATTGTGAGTGAGCCCACTCCCTTGGATGAGAAGCAACCCCACACATGAATGGTCTCAGGATGCTTTACTGTTGGCATGACACAGGACTGATGGTAACGCTCACCTTTTCTTCTCCGGACAAGCCTTTTTCCAGATGCCCCAAACAATCTGAAAGCGGCTTCATCTGAGAATATGACTTTGCCCCAGTCCTCAGCAGTCCATTCACCATACTTTCTGAAAGTATGGAAGATCAAACTGTCCCTGTCCTGACGGTTTTTTTGGAGAGAAGTGGCTTGTTTGCTGCCCTTTTTGACACCATCTTCACCTCACTGTCGTGCAGATGCGCTCACACCTGCCAGCTGCCATTCCTGAGCAAGCTCTGCACTGGAGCACTCTGATCCCGCAGCTGAATCCTCTTTAGGAGACGATCCTGGCGCTTGCTGGACTTTCTTGGACGCTCTGAAGCCTTCTTAACAAGAATTGAACCTCTTTCCTTGAAGTTCTTGATGATCCTATAAATTGTTGATTTAGGTACAATCTTGGTAGCCACAATATCCTTGCCTGTGAAGCCATTTTTATTCAACACAATGATGGCTGCACGCGTTTCTTTGCAGGTCACCATGGTTAACAATGGAAGAACAATGATTTCAAGCAACACCCTCATTTTATCATTTCAAGTCTGCCATTCTAACCCAATCAGCCTGACATGATCATCTCCAGCCTTGTGCTCGTCAACATTATCACCTGGGTTAACAAGACGATTACTGAAATTATCTCAGCAGGTCCTTTAATGAGGGCAATGAAATGCAGTGGAAAGGTTTTTTTGGGATTAAGTTAATTTTCATGGCAAAGAAGGACTATGCAATTCATCTGATCACTCACCGTACTTTTTACTTTTACTTGAGTATATTTGTGAAGAAGAAACACTACTCTTATTCCGCTACTATACTGTACATTCGGCTATACTCGACTCGTTATTTTTCTAACCTTTTCTAATGTGACTGTGTTTCAGCAATCAGATGTAGCAACAAAAATCACATGACTCCATTTGACCAATCAGCCGCAAAACCAATAAACGCATGGAGTCAAATGACCAATAGGAAATTTTTGTTTCTTATTCCTTAATTTGCTATTTTGTAAAGATATTTTGTTTTATTCATTTATTTTATTACAAACCGGATTCCAAAAAAGTTGGGACACTAAACAAATTGTGAATAAAAACTGAATGCAATGATGTGGAGATGGCAAATGTCAATATTTTATTTAGAATAGAACATAAATCACGGAACAAAAGTTTAAACTGGGAAAATGTATAATTTTAAGGGAAAAATATGGTGAATCAAAATGTCATGGTGTCAACAAATCCCAAAAAAGTTGGGACAAGGCCATTTTCACCACTGTGTGGCATCTCCCCTTTTTCTTACAACACTCAACAGATGTCTGGGGACCGAGGAGACCAGTTTCTCAAGTTTAGAAATAGGAATGCTCTCCCATTCTTATCTAATACAGGCCTCTAACTGTTCAATCGTCTTGGGCATTCTTTGTCGCACCTTCCTCTTTATGATGCGCCAAATGTTCTCTATAGGGGAAAGATCTGGACTGCAGACTGGCCAGTACCCGGATCCTTCTCCTACGCAGACATGATGTTGTGATTGATGCATCTTGGCATTATCTTGTTGAAAAATGCAGGGTCTTCCCTGAAAGAGATGACTAGATGTTGTTCTAGAACCTGAATATATTTTTCTGCATTGATGGTGCCTTTCCAGACATGAAAGCTGCCCATGCCACACGCACTCATGCAACCCCATACCATCAGAGATGCAGGCTTCTGAACTGAGCATTGATAACAACTTGGGTTGTCCTTGTCCTCTTTGGTCCGGATGACATGGCGTCCCACATTTCCAACAAGAACTTCGAATCGTGACTCGTCTGACCACAGAACATTTTTTTTGCCACACTCCATTTTAAATGATCCCTGGCCCAATGAAAATGCCTGTGCTTGTGGATCTTGCTTAGAAATGGCTTCTTCTTTGCACTGTGCACTTCAGCTGGCAACGGCGGATGGCACGGTGGATTGTGTTCTGACAATGGTTTCTGGAAGTATTCCTGAGCCCATTCTGTGATTTCCTTTACAATAGCATTCCTGTTTGTGGTGCAGTGTCGTTTAAGGGCCCGGAGATCACGGGCATCCAGTATGGTTTTACACCCTTGACCCTTACGCACATAGATTGTTCCAGATTCTCCGAATCTTCGGATGATATTATGCACAGTTGATGATGATAACTGCAAAGTCTTTGCAATTTTTCGCTGGGTAACACCTTTCTGATATTGCTCCACTATCTTTCTGCGCAACATTGTGGGAATTGGTGATCCTCTACCCAGCTTGGCTTCTGAGAGACACTGCCACTCTGAGAAGCTCTTTTTATACCCAATCATGTTGCCAATTAACCTAATTACTGTTAATTGGTCTTCCAGCTCTTCGTTATGCTCAAATTTCCTTTTTCCAGCCACTTATTGCTACTTGTCCCAACTTTTTTGGGATTTGTTGACACCGTGAAATTTGGAATCAACATATTTCCTTTAAAATGATACATTTTCTCGGATTAAACTTTTGATCTATGTTCTATTCTGAATAAAATATTGACATTTGACATCTCCACATCATTGCATTCAGTCTTTATTCACAATTTGTTTAGTGTCCCAACTTTTTTGGAATCCGGTTTGTATATTGATTTTATTAATTTTATTATTTGGAAATGTCACAATTTGTACATTATTTTATCACTTTTTCTGACTGCTTACATAATTTCTTGGACATTATGATGAGTTACATACAGTAGTACATGAGTATCTGTTCACTGAATACTTTATTACTCTTACTCGAGTAATATTTTAGATTATGAAGTACAGATACTCTTACTTGAGTAAATTTTTTTTGACTACTTTATCCACCTCTGACTACAGGCGCCTGTGACCCTGTATACAGGATAACGGCACATGGACTGATGAGGTTAAGATCGGATTTGCTTTGTTGGCACAGAAATTAACTGTGTAAGGTTGGAATTGAATATGATCCTTAAATTCATGTTTATTCAACAATATATTTTAACCAATTTTATGTAAAAGAAATGTATCTCCTCTTGATTGATTGGAATTCAGTGCTATTCAGTGTAGCTGAAATAGCTTTTGCTGATCCCATCATTTAATTTAGTGCACTCATAATCGATTATAATATGCATCTCTGAAAAGATTTTGTAATTGTATTTTTCTTTGCAGATATGAAATTTTGCTTCTGCAGTCAAATCGATAAATATACCAATGCTGAGAGTTGATGCTCAATCATTTAGATCTTCGAAAGTTTTTTGTTGTTGTTTTACTTTCTACTTGTGCGACTGTCAAGTGTACAGATGCAAATGTAAAAGCTCAACACAGCAAGCTCAGGCTGTTTAAGGACATTTTGCATTTTTTGCCTCTAAGTTTAAATTGCCTTCACATTTCACAGAACAGGTAGTCATAAGATTTCATGCGCCACTTTGTTCTTTGTAAAAAAAAATGCATCTGCTTTATTTTAGCTGGGTAAATTTATTTTGTGATGTCTAGCATTTGCAATTTTTTTTCCACTTTACTGAGGTGAGTTGAAAAGTCTAGAATAAATTCAAACTTTTACATTTTTATAGTTCATATTCATGAGTAAAAGTACAGTAGGCTAGTGCCTGCTAAAAAAAACACACATTCAAAACCAGTCAGAGTCACTTCAGTCAGCTAAACACGTCTGATGAAGTTATGTCGTCTTAAACAACTCCTTAGTAATTTCTTCTAAGTTATTTCGAATCGCATGTGAAGCACCGTGCTACTATATGTTTTGATCTTTCATTACTGCTAGTTAATGTGAGCAAGTGCAAGAACATAGCGCACTAACTTTCCACTCGATTTCCACTGAGTGGTATTTGGGATTCGACTATGGAACTTTGGGTTAGTTAGCGGAAGCTATTCTAAAGCGGAATAAGTGAGCGAGATTGTAACAGGTTCGGCCCTTGTGGACGGATGGCACCACAGACACATGGACACAAGGCGAGGTCTTACAGGAAAAAGGGTAATTTTATTAAGGAAAAATGGGAAGATGGAAATAAATGGGAGGAAAGATGTGAAAGAGTGCACGTGCAGGCCCAGATGGCATGCGGGCACATGGCGGACGGAAAGCAGTGATGGGAGAATGGCATGATGGAGCACGCGGAGGAAGCGCTTCTGCATGCTCCCATGATGACGACCTCTCCCGCTGTCACGAGCCAAGACCGGCCCCTCCCAGCTTGCCCTGTGTGCAGCCACAGGCGGGAGTCTCTCCTGGATTTCTGTCGGCTGGGCGGCTTTCCCAGCTGGGATCAGGGGCCTTAATGCAGTCCTCCTAGCAGTCTTTTCTTCTTTGGCGGCAGGGATGCGAGAACGGGCTGTATGTGGGAGTGAAGATACCGTGGGAGGTCAAGCTACTCTTTCCCACATTGTCCTACTCGCGGAGATCAAAGGGCGGCATTCCGGTTTCCTCTTTAAAGTCTCTGTAACACCGTAACATCGCCCCGCTTGTGTGCCACTCTCTAGGAACTTTGAATATATTCAGAACTGTCCATCACCTCTAAGGTTTATTCTTCTAGCTTTTTGGCTACATAGTACTGGCAAGAATATAAACGTGCCTTCACCCCGTTCATATTTGAAACCAAAATAAAATAAAATAGAAATTCATATCATCTGCATGGCAGGCTCTCCACTGGTGTCCCCCAAAGCTTATTACGTAGTCCTCTTTTGTTCTTCTGTGATGCTTGATCTCATGGTGAGATCATGCTGTATCTTCACACAGGTTTTCATACAGCTATGTGGATAAAACACAATTCATCCTTTACATAAAACACTGCTCAAATTTTAGAACTTGTTCAGTCACTTGTTTTTTTTCATTTATTTATTTATTTATTTATTTATTTAATTCTCTGGGCAGACCGGTTTCTTCCCACAGTCAAAAGACTTGCAGATTAGGTTTTTGGTGTTCCCAAATTGCCTGTAATATGTGAATGAGCATGTGAGTGTGTGTATGTTTGTGTGTGCCCTGCGATGGACTGGTACCCTGTCCTGGGTGCACCCCACCTTGTGCCCCAAGTCTCCTGGGATAGGCTCCAGGTCCCCCAAGTGGTATGGATGATGAGTGAGTAAGTGAGACCAAGTTGATAGATGGCCCTGAGCACCCTGAGTTTCAGACACTCAGACAAAAAAGTGTCATAATTAGATCAATGAAAGGAAAACAGCAGAATTAATGTTTAGGCTGTGTTCAATAAATGTATCAGATTTGTCACTCATTCTCTATACCACTTATCCTATACAGGTTTGCAGGAGCCTATATCAGGGGACTCTGGGCACTAGGTGCGGGGCACCCTAGACAGGGTGACGATGCATTGCAGGGCACACAAGCACACACACTCATACACACACTACAGGAAATTAGATAACACTTGGTAAATCATGTCTTTGGATTGTGGCAGGAAACCGCAGTTCACCAAAGAGCATACACTCCACAAACGAATTGGACCCTTGACCATAATCGCTATGCCAAAGTGCCTTCATTTTTTCATCATCTATACTGCTTTATCATGTATACAAGATCGCTGGGGGCCTGGAACCTATCACAGGAGGGTTCGGGCACGAGACGGTGATCACCCTGGATTCACACACTTTTGGGAAAATTTGGGAACGCAAATTAGTCTAATCTGCATGAGTACCCGGAGGAAACCCATCAAGCACAGGGAGAACATGCAAAATCCATGCAAACAGACCCAAGACGGGAATCGAACCTGGACCCTGGAGGTGTTAATTGTTATTGCTATGTCAGCACAATCAATTGAGTTAATGGAGAAAAGTATGCTGTAACTCAATATGCTTAGATATTGCACCTTTCTTTTGTACAGTACTTTCCAGCCTCCAGCTCATTAAAAATCTATCAATATCCATAATCCTGACTTTACACTATATGTAGCTTAAGGGTTATTTGATCATATAACTATGAATCAGTGACTCCACTGCTAAACCCCTGGCATTTGTTTCAACATATTTTGACTGTTTCAGGCTGTCTTCAGCATTTCTCTTTTATTCAACAAAAGTGGATGAGTTCCATCATTCCTTCTGCAAAGAGAAGCTCAGCCTCTCACTTCTCAAAACCAGCAAAAGCCATTCTGAGCACACAGGGCCTGTCAGAGTAGAAGCAGCCCTCTGAGATTGAGATAACAGCCTATTCATATACAATACACACTAACTTGAAAGTAGGAGCACTTTTAAGCGGTGCCTGTCTAGTGCATGACTGTCCCTGAAAGGATGCTTGGGATTCTTTTGCATGATAAAAGAACTCTGGCTTGCAGAGAAATGTGTGTGTTTAGGGATGGAAGGGGGGGGGGGGGGGTGGCTGTTTGCCACAAGAGTCCAATGCCAATCTCCAGGCTCAGCAAAGCAAAACCTAAACAATCTGTCAACTAAATTCTTCAACTTCAAAACAGGCTAGCATTTATTTCACGTTCATCAATACACAATAAATATTATAAAGAATAATTTAGACATGGAGTACCATACAGATTGATTGATCCATACGAGAATGCATCTTCTAAATTTCTCTCACTATTAGTGGGAGTGTATGTACGTACAGTACAAAGTCACAAAAAAAAAATGGGTGAGGACCATTGCATCAGTTAAATGAAAGAAGAATATGTTATTGCATCCTGTTTTTAAATAAGAAGCACGATAACCATTGTCTAATGACCATAATAACCAAGATATCTTAGATGGTATGGGGAAAAAAGCATTTCACCAGATAGAAAAGCTGTGTACAAGGGTTTTTTTTCTTTCTTTTGCTCATGGTGTGTTCGAGTCAAACCGAGACTTTTGATTGTGGAAAATAATAGAACACAGTTATGAGAGCAGAAATTCTCTGTATTTTTCTATATAATCCCCTGATACACTAATGCACTTATCCCAACATTTCACTAGTTCTTACCATCAATTGCTGGAGCAATGATCTGACTGCCAGAGTCACGACTAAAGTGCTGGCCTCCCAGGAACGCCATTAATGGCCCAATCATGTGGAATAACTTTGAGTGAGGTAGGACTGTACAGGGGATCTTGGAATAACACCCAGCCAATTTCCTGTAATGTGCAAGTGGTGATGATTTAAATATCGTTTGTAAAGTTCCTATAGAGAGATGTGTATCTTATACAAGTTGGTGACAAACTATCCATCAATTTTCAATAAGCAGGTGTTTCACTCATGAAATGTCCATGGGAAAGGATTGCAGTGGGTTCCTCAGCCTGGATCATCATTAATGGACATACGGCCTTCTTTAAAATGTTTGCACTTAAATGTTTTACCCAGCACTGGGTCTTATCACTGTACTATGCTTGAAGCCTTCTGTAAATGTCAATCAGTTAGATGCTTTCATTCACAAGAAAGTTCATCATAAGTCCCGGTTAGACCTGAACGTCCCGCGTAGTATTACAGTATTTCGAATTTCTATAATAATTTCATGAAATAATGACATATCTTCCATTGTAGCTGAAAACTTCTGTAATCTTATATGTAAAGCATGATTTCATTAACAGAGACGAATGATAAAATGATACACACTTTTCAAGAGCATAAGCAGTTGATATAGTCGATATGGTGACATTAAAATTGATTAGCCACTGCAGCAGTAGTCTGGAGTTTATCTTAGCGTACGTTATCAGAACACCATAAACTGTTTTTCTTCGTTTCACTTATTTATTAATTAGCACGGTCTGTTTAGCAGGATAATATAGACACAACGGAACATGAAGTGTACTGTAGCATGTTGAGGTATGTACAGTAATACATTATATCTTATGATCATACCTGAACAGGTATGTAAAGATTGTGTGTCTCTGTGTGTTGTTCTTTTGTACAGTGGTTTGGAGACCTGGTTACCCCGGTATGGTGGGAAGACGTATGGCTCAAAGAGGGATTTGCTCATTTCTTCGAGTACGTTGGGACCGACTTCCTCTTCCCAAAGTGGAATATGGTAAGATCCTCTGATTTGTTTTGGATAAGTAGCATTTTGGCACATCACCCAAAAAGCACCACTCATGCTCTTTCCATAGCCATGCAACTCAACTGATTATGACTCCACAAGACCGCTTTGGTATCCTGCACGGGGACAGAGATACTTTTAGTCGTACAGTATGCCCAGCGCATCATGTAAGCATCAAGGCTTACATTACGTTATATACATTAGCTTTTCTGTGGGATCAGACCAGATAGGCTGGCCTTTGGTATTCATGAACAGAAATTTGTGAAGTTGATGCAAGTATGCAAAACTGTCCTGGGCTTATGTTTTTAAGGAAAAAAGACCCAAATTAAATAAAAACACAATATCAAAAGGATTCTATGGTGACTAAGCACAGGAACTTAACTATGAACCAAAAGGCACCCTCCAGTTCCAAAATATGTGTATACAGTGGAAGCTCGAATTACGAGCATAACACTTAACCAAAACACTTGTAAACCAAATTCAATTTTCCCATAATAAATAATGGAAACTTAAATTATTCGTTCCACAGCCCCCAAAAAATAAATACATAAAAATAATTAAGACAAAATATAAAGTAAAAATAAAACAAATTAACCTGCTCTTTACCTTTAAAAAAAGGTACAAATAAATCCAGACGGAGAAGTGTTTACTTTTATTTGCTGCATTGTCAGGCTATAGTACAAACTTTTGGGTGGATCTTGCACTTAAATCCAACAAAAAAAACTACTGAAGAGAAAACAAAACTCTATATCCTAGCTTACAGTACATCTCGCATTTGTGTTTTGCACACACCAGACTGCATTACCCACAATGCATCTCCCGCACTAGACTACACTTCTACACTGTTCGTGTAGACCAGAGAGTGTTTGTGTGAAGCAGAGAGGGGGTGCTTCTCACACACACACACACACACACACACACACACACACACACACACTCTGGTCACAAGCTCACACAGGCTGAAACGGAGATGGAGAAAATGTATCTTTAACCTCTGTAATGAGACTTTCTTTTGCTTTACACGCACGCTGTACACACGGGTATTATAAGAAACAGTACATGGGCACTGTACACACGCGCTTACAAACACAAAATAAAATATGTTTTACACACACACGCGTGGTCACAGTGTTATAGTAAACAGTACACGCGTGCATGGATGTTGTTTATACCAGTAAGAGACACGCACTAAGACCCAGCAGGGGAGACGATTACCCACAGCGTAAGAAAGAGAAAAAATGTTGGCTCAGTTGTGATCACGTAACGCTCGGTGTCAAAACAAGAAGCACATGTGCGATACATGATACTCGGTACTCGTAAACAAAGACAATGCTCGTTTTTCAAGTCAAAATTTATTAAAAATCTTTGCTCGTCTTGCAGAACATTCATAAACTGCGTTACTCGTAATCCGAGATTTCACTGTATTGTGGATTCGCCCAAACAGGTACTCCCTCAAATGACCACTAGGATCTGGCTCCAAACGTCAGTCAATCCCCATAGAGCTCTATATTAAATGTCTTTAAAATTAAAATATTAGTTAAAATGTCTTTAAAATTAAAATAACTGGTTATGTCCTGGTACAAGAATAGTTTTGGTCTCTAAATCTAGATTTTACAACTATACAGCAGGATTTGTTATGTTGAAATTATTTAAAGCAGGGGTGTCAAACTCATTTTAGGATGAGGGCCGGATGAGAAGAAATGTGACCATGTACGGGCTGAATTTGTTTTTTGTTTTTTTAATCATAGTGCATCAAATTACAACAAATACATTATATTCTGTAAAACTGCATTTAACAAGTCCTCAGAAACTGTTCATTAACACTCATTCATTTTGGGGGAAAAACAATGCCAAGTAATGGCAAGCAAAATCCTTTCTTTTGAACATGAATATTACTTGTCAGATACTTTTTAGTAATGATAAAATAAGAAATAAAAAATGCTGCAGACACTGTGTACAGACAGTTACATTAAATATGAAGCTATAGGCTACAATATAATTTACAAACTAGAAAAACACTTCACAATTAAAAAAAAACTGCCTTTAAAAACTCAATAGTTTAGAAAAAATCATATACAAAAATAAATTCTTTTTTGTTAATGCAAATGAAAAAAAATCATTCACTTTGGATATGAACATTAACTATACACTACAAATGAGAACTTTTCTTTAACAAATAAAAATCTAGATGAGTTTTTTTTTTTTAAGCAGATGCTGAAGCATTAACTTTTTCCGTTCGCTGCTGTCCAGTGTATTTATCATATTTCTCTGTGTGTATGTCATAGTGCCGTTTAATGTTGTATTCTTTTTGCACAGCCACGGCTTGTGGGCAGATTAAACCGGCTTGCCGTTGACCTCACAGAAGAAATACTTCTCCTGAAACATCCGCCATTCCAGATCA
Source organism: Channallabes apus (assembly GCA_030522415.1). Classification (NCBI taxonomy): domain Eukaryota; kingdom Metazoa; phylum Chordata; class Actinopteri; order Siluriformes; family Clariidae; genus Channallabes; species Channallabes apus. Next base: position 26,405,777 of record CM060114.1, read on the forward strand.
TTTTTTCTTTTTTGGACTTTTTTAAAAAATCGCGAGTGCTTGCCACACATCTTCAAATAGCCAAAGAAATTTGATTTAGGCGCCAATTTAGAATGCGCATGCGTGTTAGAGGTTTCGGCAGAAGCGCAATAGAAGAGCAGTTAAATGATCAATGATAAAATAAAAAAATTAATAAAAGCAAACACAATATTGCAGCGAATACCCGGACATAGACTTTATTTAATACTACTGCTAATAATAATAATAATAATGATAATAAAAAAGATTTGATATTTAATATTCAATATCATTTAATATTCAAATCATCCCAGCCATACTGGATGCCTTACTGGGCCGCATTCGGCCTGCGGGCCGTATGTTTGACACCCCTGATTTAAAACCTTAAAATTATGCATACTTAGGGTTTCTGATTTGAGTGACATCTGCATTGCAGTTGTTAAACCATGAAGTTTTTGATATGCATCACTTTAGCTAATTAGACACAGAAAACTGTAATATAAATACACAAACTTAACACATGTGCACTTCATTATTGATATGTGACCAGCAGTGGCCACATGAAAGTTTAGTCCAGTAACTTCCTGGCGTTTCCCTGAGAGTCACAACTGTTTAGTCCTTTTTCTCATGGTGAGAAAAATCAAAATGCTTTCAGCAAAAGCGAGACGGAGATGGTTGATGACTTGTACCAGCAGATAATGGACAAAAAATACATTATGCATTTAATTTTGTGTAGTTAAAGATGCTGTTATGAACAATCAGAGCTTTTTAAAAAGTTTTAAAAGTGTATTTGCCCCAAACCCCCAGTACAGTGAAACATGTCATTAGAATTACATTAAAGGTTTTTTTTTCTTTTCTTTTTACCGTGGAAACACAGTATAGAAAAAAATGAAAAGATTTCATAATTGTTATAAAATATGCGATGCATCTTTGATGTTTGGGGCTGTTTAATAAGAAGCTGGTCCGCAAGTTCATCGGAGATAGATTGCATTGTAAAGTTTTTTTTTTTTTTTTTTACTCTTTTTAAATCAAAAGCCTGATCTCCATGATAAACACATTTTCATTCAAATGTAAAAAAATTAATTTAAAGCCATTTGGAGTCACTAAGCCGCATACTAGGATGATTTTCTCAGCTCAGCTCGCAGTTCACCTGGTGTGTGTGTGTGTGTGGTAATGGAGGGGGGGGGGGGGGGTTGGGTGGGTGTATCAAGAAGTTCTATGTAGAGGATTGCTCCTAGATCCCTCTGCAGTTGTCATCCAAACTCCAGTCTTATCCACAAAGGGCTGAAATGGTTGCAGGCTTTCACTCCAGCCACACAGGAGACACACTTGATATGTAACTGGAGACCAGAGCCTGGTTGAAATGAAAACTTGCAGCAGTGCCAACTCTTGGCACATAAGATTGAAGACCCCTTGTAATACACAAAGAGGCTTGATGGTGTTTTCTTTCTTGTGGAGGCATGATAAAATATTTATAGTAGGGGCGATGTTAAAACCAGTGTTTTGCAGAACAAAATGCCTTACGTTGTTGAAGATGATAATGAAGTTAGATGGTAAGAGTCGCGTGATGTGATGTGAGCATGTCTGGCGGGGAGTTCAGAATCACCTCACTCTTCATTTTATCTCGCACATTCTCGATGATGGCTGGCTGTGATATTTGATGGGAGGTCTGAAATCTTCTAATAGCTCGACAATGGAACTACTCAGGTACGTGCATTATACAGTACATGAGTAATGCATTATGGTCTTAGTCGTATAAAAGCAATGGTGTATGGGGACAATTACACACATATGAAGACAGATAGACAGCTGCATTTGTGATTTGTATTTTTGTGCCTGTAATGCTCTATTAGATCCATTCCACATTTCCACTGAATACCAAACAGGGCAAACAGAAAAGCTACAGAATGAGAGAGAGAGAGAAGCTCAGTCTGAAACAGTGGCATGGAGCTCACCACCTGTAAGATGAAGGGTCATCGTGTCAAGGTCATGGGTCTAATACCTGCCAGGCATAACCTACATCTACACCTCAACCTCAGACAGATTTAGAGATACTCATCACTCCCAGGCCCAGGGACCAAATGCAATTGTTCTCTGTGTACAAGAGATTTCTACCCACCTCTACCAGGATTTCAAAACTTCTTCTCTTCATAACCTTGTTTAGTATTTGAAACGATGGGAGGTAACAGAACATGAGTACATATACAGAACATCGCTTCTGTACTGAAGTACATATTTCACATATCTGTACTTTACTCAAGTCATTTTCTAAATTATACTGTTTTCTTTTTACTCCAAGCATAAAGTACAGCAAGTGTCTGTACTTTTACATAATTACATTTTTGCATAACAACAAAAAGGTCTTGGAAATCTGAAGCAGAGCTGGTTACAGACAGTGATGAAAACAGCATGCTCACAGATGGGAAGCAGAGAGAGACGGAGATTTGTCATATGAAAATAGCTACACACAAGGACTGTGAAGAGAAAACACAACGCTGCTCATACGTGTACTAGGTAGCAGCGCACCTCCAAGGTGCTACAAGAGCAAAGTTCCCTTTCAAGGCTACACTCGATGCTGTGTGAAAACGGTATGGGAAACATGTTGTCATGTCGGCGGTTGTGCAGCATGTGTGTACAAACACGCCAAATTTTGGCTTATATAAGCTCGGTCAGGTGACGTCATCTGATTAGACGCAGCTGCAGGTTATAAATAGTGGTGGACAACCTCAGATCATTTGTCTTCACGACATTGTGAATGCAACGTGTGCAAGCACAAAATACATTTAAAACAATGAGAACTTAAAAGTTACTGAGATAATGGCGGAGTTTAGCGCTATATGTCCGTGTGAGAACTATCTCTCTGAAGGCGACATCTCTGAGAGCCATGCTCTTGATGGATTTAAAGGAGAGTGTGAGCATTGTGATAATCTCCCGGTAAAAATGCTCCGCGCGCGCCTCGCGTTCTTCAGGGAACCACGCGCCGTGCTGCACTCCTGGGGATCACAGGTTGATCTGGCCAAGGCAGGAGAGACGGAGCCTCTCCTTTCTCTCGCCTCCTCCCCCGATCACATAGTCTCTCCCTCCACTTCACGAGCGCACTCCAGTGCTTCTCGTGAGTCGATGGAAGAGACCATCTCCCTGGCTTCTGTAGAAATGGCAGCAGCCACCTCAGAACGACCCTCTAGAGATGACAGAGAGTATAAAGGGTTGCTGGAAGTCATAACGCGTGCAGTCGAACTACTTCACATTGACTGGCCACAGGAGCAGGCTCACCCCACACAGTCAAAATTAGACGAAAGGTTTCTGTCGGGTGGCCAGGAGAGGGCACCAAAATGCTGCTCTCTCCCATTTTTTGATGATCTCCATAGTGAACTATCCCATTCATGGGATAAACCTTTTTCATCCCGTGTTTTTGTACCACCAACCTCGTTCTTTTCCAACATGGTTGATGCGAAGACACGAGGCTATGTGGTGATGCCCCAGGTTGAGGAGACGCTAGCTAGCTATCTCACTCCAGGAACATCATCATCATTGAAGAAGCCAATCCTCCCCTCCAAGCCGTGTAGAATTTCTTCTAACCTGGTAGGGAAAGCGTTTCAAGCAGCAGGTCAGGCTGGCGCTTCATTGCACACCATGGCGGTTTTGCAAGCGTACCAGGCTGATCTGCTGAATGATTTGAGCACGAGAGGCACCGTGGATCAAGAAGCATCCACAGAGTTACGCCGGGCTACTGATCTGTCCCTGCGGGCGAGTAAAAAAAACAGATCCCTCACAGATCGCCTCTAAAAGCTCAGACCGCCGCGCCATCTTCTTCTCTACGAAGAGGCCCTGAAGGCTTAGGCCAGGGTAGTGGGGGTGACCCCCCGGGGGAGAGCACGTAATTTTCTTCTTTAAGAACATGCCCCCCCCCCCCCCCCCCACGGTCCGATGTTTAGTTCCGCCGCCTTTGGTGTTTCGGACGACACCGGTCCTCAACGACATGTTAGCTCTTTGGTTAAATTCCTGCTGTATTCCAGGATGCCGAACAGCTAACAAGACCCCCAACCAACAGCCCCCCCTCCCGCATCACATCACTCTCCGTGTTTCAGAATGGCGTGGTCTCCACTTCCATGAAACCGGAAAATGCGCATCTCCTGACAGAGGCTGCTGGAGGAACGGGGCCATAGAACATGTTCCCCTACCAGATAGTGAGTCAGGTATTGCTTAGTTCCTATAGGAACAGTGGGGCTGCGTCCAGTTTTTAGACTGGTTTGGTGGTTTTTACCACCATCTAAAATAAATACATTTTATAATTGCTCTCAAATCCTACCAAGCGATTGATTTGTGACAATCGATTGAAGGACGCTTACTTTCATATTGCCACAACACAGGGAAGGACCGGAGGTTCACTTCGGGGGCGAAGCTTACCAGTATCAGATCCTTCCATTTTGTCTAGCTCTCTACATGAATGTATTGAATTACATATACGACTGGCTGGCCCAGTCTCAGTAGCTAGCGCTTCGACATCAGCATGTCGTCCTAGCACATCTTTGGTTCTAAGATTGAGACAAGGAAATCAAGCTAGACCAGCAAAGGTTCTCATGGCAGCTGTATCCACAGTGACACCTTTGGGCTGTCTGTACATGGGAGCACTCCAGATGTGGCTAAGATAGGGGATTTCAACCTATGGCCAATCCCCAATAAGGGTTACGTGCCAGGTGCTTCGTACCCTCCCTATGTGGCTCAGACCCCGGTTTCTACTCTGGGTCCCACTCTAAGTTCGTCTTGTCATCACAGATGCTAACAACAGACGCTTCCCTCATGGGCTGAGATGCGGTTTTGGATGACCGTCCATCCCCATGGAGCTGGAAAGGCTTTCATCTCGCATGGCACATCAATTGCCTCGAAATGATGGCCCTATTTCTGGCCCTAAAGCACTTCCTCCAGCAATTGAGAGGCTACCATGTCCTAGTGCGGATGTGCAACACTATTGCAGTCTCACATATTATCGCCAGGGTGGACTGTGCTCGCCGCTAAACAGCTAGCGCACCAGATTCCTCTCCCTCAGGGCTATTTACATTTCAGGGCATATAAATAAGGGGCATCTGTATTGTCCAGTCAAGCTCTGACACATGGGGATTGGAAACCCCACCCCGAAGTAGTCATTCAATCTGGGAGAGATTTCAGCTACGTAGCAGAGGTGGACCTCTTTGCCTCGTAAGATCAGCAAATGTCCCCTTTGCTGCTCACTGTCCGCCACTACACATACCTTGTCACTGGATGAGAGATGCTACAGCCCTCTCCTATGAGGCGCATGAGCTCACTTCGCCTCTAGGAGTCAGCGCCCATTCGACCAGAGGGGTCACCTCATCTATTGCTCCTGCAAGAGATACTCCCCTGCAGCAAGTGTGTGATGCGGCAGGTTTTTCCTCCCTGCACACATTTGTAAATTTTATAGTCTGGATGTCCACGTAGCTCCCAGACATAGTTCTGAGACTCCCCGGCCTTGTGCACACACGCTACACAACCTTGGGGTCCAGACACTTGCAGTGCAGTATTGGCGTTGGTATTCTCGTTCCCATAGCATTTTCATGCAGCATCGAGTGTAGCCTTGAAAGGGAACCTCTCGTGTTACTTTGCTGTAACCCTGTTCCCTGAAAGGCGGGAACGAGATGCTGCAATGCCGCACTGCCACATGACCGGGCGTCCGTTCAGACAAATTAATCTGAGGTTAACGCCGGCTCACAACTGTTGAATCAATTCCGAGGAAATGGAACCTGCGTCATAGCGCCCACACACTGACTAGACAAGTCTGTCCCTCATGAGAAATCAGTCCTCTAAGAAAAAAAAACACAGAAACTTAAGAAAAAACTTTACCTTTACCAGCAGGAGTATGATTCCAAGCGCAAGTCTGAAACAATGCAGGTGTGGCTGAAAAACAAAAGCACACAACAAGTTAAAAAAATTTTGAAAATGAACTTTTACAAAGTACATGTCATAAAGTTTTAAAGTTGCAAGGTTGAATGAACAAGTCCGCTGTGATTCGACATGCTTGCTGGCATCAGGAAAGGCAGTCAAACACACAAACACGTTGTCTGTCAGAAAGTTCTCTGATTATTAACAGCAAAAGAGAGTTTTTACATGCTTGACCAAATCCAGAGATGAACTAGGAGGTGTGGAGGAGGAAGAAAGAGAAAAACAGAGAGAGAGAGAGAATGGAACGAGAGTATGGGAGAGTTAGCACCTTAAGAAAATGTTGCAATAGGATTAGAATACAAGAAGGTACTGTAGTAGCAATTTAAGATTTAACACATTAATATCAGATCCACAGGGTTGAAAGAGAAAGAGAGTAGAATTAACTTCTTTTATATATAAATCAATTACAATGTCTAAGGGCTTAAATACTTATGCAAGCAGAATTTAGAATTTTTTTTTATTTTTATTTTGTAAAGATCTATTGACAGTGTATTGTGACTTGAGAACAAAAATACTGACTAACGATCAGTTTAAGTCTCATTTCTGGTCCAGAAGAATCATATGCTTGTAGGGGGGTAAAACACTTTATGGGAATGACAAGAAAGTCTCTTGATTTGTATTGTGTATGTTGGCTACCTACCCTTTTCATTTCTACTTCTAGAAGGGCTAATTCAGGCACCTTACAATTGTGCTCCATGTTGGCTCCTGCTAGCATTGTCTCATACGCAGTTTTAGGACACACTTGAATGAATGTATGTTGCAGTTTGCTTGGGCAGATTTAGGGATCCCAGCAGAATGAGCTAGAATGTGATGTATGTGATGTTTACTGTATGTGATGAATGTTTCTGCATTCAGTGCAATTACAGTCCAGCTTATTACAAAACGAACCAAATTACAAAAGGTGGAGAAATAATTAATAAGTTATGAATCATGGTTCTTTTGTGTGGCAATTCACATATTGCCACACACAGACACTGACTGACAAAATATTCATTCATTCATTCATTTTCTATACCGCTTAATCCTGTGTTCAGGGTGGCGGGACTGACAAAATATTTCTTTTACATTTATAGTAGAGACGAGCTGGTCAGAATCTGCCCACGCACGAATTCTGACCAGTAAAAATAAAAAATACAGAAACACAAATAGCCATTTGACTTTCAGTAGTGACCTGATGTGATCATTTTGATTAGCTCAGCATGAGAAGCTGAAGCATTTCAATCCCTAGCAGTGCAAATGACGCAAACAATCAACCATGGGTAGTTGGATCAAAAGATCTCCTGGATAAAATTGTGCACAGGCATGAGATGTATACGAAAAAATTTTTTAAGGTGTTAGAACTGCTTAGAAGTACAGTGAAGTTTATTATTAAGAAGTATAAGGTATTTGGTAAAACACAGACCTTCCATGGATCAGGACATCACTCCAAACTGGATGAAAGAGCCAGGAGGAAACTGGTTAGAGAGGCTACCAAGAGGCCAACAGCAACTCTGAAGCAGTTGTATGAATTTATGACTAAGAGTGGTCGTTGCGTGTTCCACAAATTCTCCACAAATGTGGCTTGTAAAGGAGGATTGCAAGAAAAAGGCCTGAGCAACTTAGCTTTGCAAAAACACACCTGAGGCCACGTGGAAAATGGTGTGACTAAAATAAATGTATTTCCACAATACCAAACAATATGACTGGCAGAAATTCAATATAGCTTACCATTAAAATAGCACAATTTCTGCAGCAAAGTATGTACAGTGGGAGCCACACCAAATAGCCGCGACAGTGTGGCTGAAGTGTGAATGGCGTGTGAATGGCCTTTGCACGCCGTAATCCCCCCTCCCTTTTCTGGCCGAAAGGCGTGTCAAGATTTCACAGTAAACACGCCCATTCAAGCCCTATTTATTCATTTACCTGGTGCCACCACTAGATGGCGCTTCGTTCTCAAGAACACGTTAAAACAAGCCAAGCCGAGTTGCAATCACGTGATTTTAACAACCCGCCTCCACCCCCGCCGAACTGACGCTACCAAACTACAGAGATGAAGATGGCGGCTTAACGGACTATTCGTGGTAAGTGATGTTTTATTTTATAAAATGTGTTTGGGGTAGTTTACAGTTTATTTCCCAGTTTAGTTTTTTTATTGGCCGTTTTAAATATCACTGGCAGCAGCAGCAGCGGTCAGATGTGACTTTAGAGAACTTAATGATCTGTTTACCAAGTCTGGAGTTAATATTACAGCTTACTGTCAGTGTCACACACTCACAATGTCACTCCACTTTAACTCAAAAACATGCTCAAGCTTCGACAATACTATTAATGTCCCTATTACAAGAGCTGCACTACCCGATGAAGAGTGTTTGTGTTCTCTGTAAATACTGAGAGAATCTCACCGCGTGTTGTCTGGATAAATTCAGCGCTTATTTATTCTCTGGTTAAGAGTTAATCTGCAGGTTATTTCTGTGACTGTAATGTAATGTGATGCAGTTGATGAGGGACACAGACTGAGGGGAGCTGTACAGGAGCTAGTAACGCTCATAACCCGGTTTATATTTTATACACTTTCCGCGGTAGCGCGAGCGCTTAGTTAAAGAGCTGAATAACAACACAGAAGTGTTTATCAGTTAGGAGGAGGAGGAGGGGGGAGGTGTGTGTGTGTGTGTGTGTGAGGGGCTTCAGTAAGTTATAGTTTGGCTTCAGAGATGAACTAATGCTCATATACGAGTGTTATATCGCTTAACTTATTTGTATGAGAAGCGCATTAAGTAAATTCTCGCTTAATTTAATGCAGACGATAATACAGACAGTCACTGGTTAACACTAACACTGTTCACTGGTTAACACTAACACTGTTCACTGGTTAACACTAACACTGTTCACTGGTTAACACTAACACTGTTCACTGGTTAACACTAACACTGTTCACTGGTTAACATTAGCACTGGCAGATTATTTACATTACAGAATCCCCAAAGCAGTGTTTTACACACTCTGTGGTAAATAGGTTTATTAATATATATTATTTTTATTAGAACTAGATGTTCTGTGAAGTTTATCTGTCTTGACTAAATTCTCCTGTTGTCTTTAAGCAGAGCTCCGCTGTGGAGGATTGGGGGGTCAGACGGCTGACGGCTGGACTTTTGGAGCTACAGGACTGGAGGAGCCTGAACAAGCTGTTGAGGGAGCTGTAGGAGGGATGACGTCACAGTCCGACAGCTTTAGAATGATGTTTGATCAGGTCTACTGTATATTCTGAACATAGAACTGCAAAATGTCTGATACAGTACTTTGGGGGAAACAAAGACTTCAACTGTTCCATGTTTAATAGTTTTGATATTTGAAAAATTAATATTTTAATGTAAAAGGACTATAGATAGAGACTTATAAGCAGCTGGTGTATCCGGGTAGTTTAATGAACTTTAAGCAAAAAGACAACATGTATTCATCTGTTTTATATAAATTACTGTTTTAACTTTGACTAGTTTTGGAAGAATAAATTGAATTGTTAAAGTCATGTTTTGCGTGTTTTAATTTTGGGGGATTGTTTGGGTATTTAAAAATTGTTTAGTTGAACCAACAACTTCAATGGGCAAAAAATGGGACACAACTTTGTTTTAAATAGTCAAAGAGTTGGGCTGAAAATAATAATAATAATAATTATTGATCATAGAAACAAATGAAACCAGTTAAACACTTGATTATATGTGTTTGTGATTGTGACCCATAATAATTTTTTCTCAGTATAAATAAATGTTTTGGGTTTTAAGAACTCCAAAAGAGCAACGACAAACTTGGTATTCTCCATTGAGGTTTCTCACCTTCCACTCCTGAGTATGACATGGTGTTAATTGCTCTGTGTGTGTGTGTGTGTTTTTGGCAGGGGGATGGGTGTGTGTGTGTTTTCGGCTGTTCAGCAGTTCTAAACACAAGCACAGTTTTTGTCCTTAACTAAAATACTTCAATACGTTAATAATGAATTTATTTTGCTGAATAAGGTAATAAGCGATATTTAAACCAAACCAGTAAGTTAAGTAAGTGTTCCATACATTAAAGTACTGTGTATAACCAAGTGCCCTAGCAAACACAGTTACAGTACAGTTTACAGTACAAACAGAGTGTGTGCGCTGGGGGGATTGGAAGGTGAGTGAGAATACTCATTTACAAGACAAAAGACGGTCAGAGGCAGGGCTGTTCTAGACCAGACAACACGGGGTGGGGGGAGGGGCGCATCATGTTCAAGCACTGTTTTTACCTGGCCTTACTGTATAGTAACAGTATTGTATTTGCTGAATTGTGTTGAGGCACGCAAACCCCCTGACCACAATAAGGTGGCAATCCCTCAGGGGGAAACTAAAAAAAAAAAAAAAAATATATATATATATATATATATATATATATAATTATATAATAAAATATCCTTAATCCAGATTTTATCAATCAATGACATAACATTTATCTAAGCTGGATGGTAAAATTCTCAAAAACGTTTAACCTAAAGTGAGACTTAACACACTATAACTAAAATATTTACAAAACTGAAAGGTTGTCTTATGAATAATAAAAAATACAAACTAAATTAAAACAGATGGGCTATTGAACAGATCATAATATGTTTTATGTTTTCTGATTATAAATGGTATATGGGTTGATTTTAGAAAGGCTAAATGAAATAGCTAGTTTTGGTCATGTCAGTCCAGTAACTATACTATGTAAAAGTAATTATAATATGAATTAATTAAGGGCAGGACCTAACCTAATGTTAATAATTTACACCATGATAACATTAGTATTCGTGTTTTTGTATATATTTTTAAATGTTCAAATGAACGTTTCAGAGTATATAATTTGTCGTGTCATCTGTGATTGAGACCCATGAGTTAAATTGAAATATTTTTTATAGGTAGTAAGCCAGGTTTTAGTAACCTTGGATAAATCAGCATGTAAGCCCTCTCTCGCGCACGCGCTCTCACGCTATCTCTCGCACTCACACACACACACACACACACACACACTGTACACACACAGACACACACACACACACTGTGCACACACAGACACACACAAATAATACATGAAATCGCATAAAACCAAATGAAACTAGGGTAAAAAATATGAGCAGTAAAATACAGTAGTATCCTGTAGGTGATTCCTGTCCTGTGATAACAGGCACTAACACTCTAGAACTGTTTACTTCTGTTAGTTTTGTTTTCAAGTGTGAATGTTTATGGGGATTAAATCTGTCTCTGCTGCTGCATCTATACACCGTTGTGATAAGTGATTGATGCCCCATCAGATCTTTAATGTGGGACATTATGCTGGTTAAATTACTAAAGACACACTGATCCGTATGGACAGATATTTGTTCCAGATATTATGCGCCATTAATCAATTTGTTATGCCAATTTGACTTTCAGCGAAAACATCTAAAATATAACGAAAACAAACCAAAGCAGAAGTTACATTTTAAGCTTTACTTTCAAATTCAAATTTGATTTGTCACATACACAGCGCGATATGCAGTAAAATGCTTTGGGTGCTTTAGGTGAGACTCGAACTCGGCATTGCTTCACCTGGACCGCTTTATAAGTGTCACGCGCTAACCGATTGCGCCACTGGAGCCACACGGAAGTTGGTCTTGTCAGAGTATCCTCTCTCTCGTGCGCGCACGCACACACACACACACACACACATGAAATTGCGTAAAACCCAACGAAATATAAGCAGTAAAAAAAAAAAAAATCAGTAAAAATACAATAGTATAACAGGCGCTAACCCTCTGGAACTTTTTTTTTTTACTATTGTCTCCAAGTGTTTATGGGGATTTAATGTGTCTGCTGCCGCATCCATTCACAGTTGTGATAAGTGATTAATGCCCCATCAGATCTTTTGACGGGGGAGCATTATGCATGATTAAATGACTAAAGAAATACTGATCCATATGGGCAGATATTTGTTCCAGGTTGCATGCGCCATTAATTGCCTCTTATGCCACTTGTAGACTATCAGTGAAAAAATCAGCGAAAACATCATCAAAAATATAACGAAAACAAACCCAAGCAGACGTTTGAGCTTTACTTTGCAGCAAAATATTATCTATCAGTATATTAAATGGAACTAGGTAAAATACACAGTAATATAAAATACTGTACGTAGCCTGCGTTTTTATTCCGTACCTACAATGATCGGTATAGACAAATTACAGCCGTTACCGTGTCTTTAAGGATCATTTCAGGATGTCTTAAAAATATTTCACTAACTAATTTTATTAATTCATTATTAAATAATAAATAGCATAATCATCATGGGTTATGTATTTAGTGATTTAACAAATCTGTTTTATTAATCGGTTTGTTGTTGTTGTTTTTTCATCTATTTATGAAACTATGTTGACAATACAAGAACTGTCTGTATATTAAAGATACGGTATTGGGTTTCCTGGACACTGCAGTTAACTGTGCCAGTCAATGCTCCATCTGGCGGAATTATACGGCATTGCAACCATCTTTTTAGAAAGCGCATGGGGGCGTTTATGGGGCGGGGCATCGTTAACTGCGTCATCGCGGGGGATCACATTCCATGCACGAAGCCTTCATGGAACTGCCACGGAGCAGTCATGCTCCAGGCGGCTGTTTGACGTGGCTCCCACTGTAGGTGTCATGTTTCCCTAGTGATACACACACACACGACTGCAGGTGCAGGAAATGATAGTCTTTTATTTTACTTAGTCCCCTTTTGACTTGAACAAAACAAAACAAACAAACACAATAAAACGTAATATCCACCCCGTGGGTAGCTTCGCCAGGTGCGGTCTGCAGGCGGAAACACAGAGAGCTAGATACTTTCTAGGAAACGAGGGAAAACAAAAGTGACTTTATACCGATCCACGGCAATGTCAGTCCATGAACGTGAAGCTGTCTTGCTCCACACAACCTCGCCTGCAGATACCGCTTAAACCTTGGAGAGACAGAGAAATGGCACAGTTAAAGTGTATCGTAGCATAATGGTGACCAGACGCTGTGGTGTGGGTTCGGCTGGGTTAAATAGTGAGACACATGAGGTAGAGACAGGTGATTTCCATCAATCATTAGGGGCGAACAATGACATACACAGACACACTAGGAGGAGACAAAGCTACGGCTCAGTAAACCGGTGAACCGGATCTCCGGGGCTGAGGCGGCTCGGATGTTACATTATCCCCCTCCCCAGGACCGGCTTCCTGAAGAGGAGGTGGGCGCTCCCCCTGCGTTACCAAAGGGGGTCGGGACCCACCGGCCTGATGGAACTGCCGGCGGGTGGGTCGGCCCGGAGGTCATGGCGCAGGACGATCCGGCCTAGCCCGGTGGAACTCGAAAATGAGTTCTGGGCTCAGGATGTCATTTGCCGGGACCCAGCTGCGTTCCTCCGGTCCATACCCCTCCCACTCCACCAGGTATTGGAGTGAGCCTCCTTGCCTTCGGGAGTCCAGCAGTTGCTGGACTCTAAACGCCGGAGCGCCCTCGATCTCCACAGCCCCGGGGAGCGAAGGGTCTACGACACCTCCGTCCAGCGGTCCCCTTTTTACTGGCCTGAGAAGAGAGATGTGAAAAATTGGGTTAATGCGCATGTTTGTGGGGAGTTGTAATTTAAATGAAACGGGGTTAATCTGAGCTATTATGGGGAAGGGACCGATGAACCGGGGGGAAAGTTTACGACATGGGAGGTTGAGAGAGAGGTCCTTTGTCGAGAGCCAAACCCGATCTCCTACCTGGAGCGGAGGACTTTCCCTTCGCCGCCTATCGGCAAATTTTTTGAAGCGGCGAACTGCTTGGGAAATATTGGCATGCGCCCCCTCCCATACTTTTTCCGCTTTCTTAAACCACTCATCCACCATGGGTATATTGGTGTCTGAGCATACATTGGAATGGCGTTAGGCCGGTTGAGGAGTGTTTTAACGAGTTTTGCGCATATTCCGCCCAGAGCAAATAGTCTGCCCATTCATGTTGTCGACTACTACAATATGCGCGAAGGAACTTCCCGAGATCCTGAACAGTCCGCTCTGCCTGTCCATTAGACTCCGGGTGATAGCCTGACGTTAGACTAACAGTGGTCCCCAACTTCTGGAAAAAAGCTCTCCAGACCTTAGCGATAAATTAGGGACCACGATCGGAAATGATGTCCTCCGGAATACCATAGTAGCGAAACACTGTGTTGAATAAGGTTTCCATTACCTGAGAAGCGGTTGGGAGAGCGCAGAACGGAATAAATCGACACCCCTTAGAAAACCGATCCACCACTACTAGGACTGTCGTGTACCCTTTTGACACAGGCAGGTCCGTCACAAAGTCCACCGCTAGGTGAGACCACGGTCTGTTAGGTGTGGGCAAGGGCATTAATTTACCAACTGGCAACCCTCGGGGGCTTTTAGTAGTTGCACAGGTAGCACAAGATGAAACGACTGTTTTCACTGTTTCCCGCATATTTGGCCACCAGAACTTAGGTTCCAGTAGTTTGAGTGTCTTTAATTCGCCGGGGTGTCCAGATGAGAGGTTGGTATGGGCCTCAACCGTCACTCGTTCCCGTAGTGATCCCGGTACGTAGGTTCGGTCCGGAGGACAGTCCGACGGCACGGGGTCGGACCGTGTCGCCTGGGCTATCTCCGCATCGAGGTCCCATGTGATCGGGGCCACCACGAGTGCCGTGGGCAGAATGGGTTCAGGAGCCGTGGTTCGGTCCTGCGTCGTGAAACAGCGGGAGAGCGCGTCCACCTTTAGATTTTTAGAGCCGGGGCGGTATGTAATAATGAAATGAAAACGAGTGAAAAACAGCGCCCAGCGGGCTTGACGGGGGTTTAGTCTTTTAGCTTGTTGGAGGTACTCTAGGTTCTTGTGATCCGTGAGTACCGTAAATGGGTGTTCTGCTCCCTCCAACCAATGCCTCCACTCCTCTATCGCCGCATTTATTGCGAGCAGTTCGCGGTTCCCGATATCATAATTGCTCTCGGCAGGTGTCAATTGTCTCGAAAAGAAAGCGCAGGGGTACAGCTTCTCTGGGTGGCCATGGCGCTGTGACAGCACCGCTCCGAGTCCTACCTCTGACGCGTCGACCTGAACTACGAAGGGCTTATTGGGATCGGGAAGTTTTAATATAGGCGCGGAGGTAAAAGCTAGTTTTAGACGCTGGAATGCGAGACGCGCTTCCGGCGTGAACTTGCATAGTCGCTGTGGCTTACCCTTTAATAAGCTAGTGAGCGGCGCTGCCAACGTACTTTAGCCCCTAATAAAGCGCCTGTAGAAATTGGCAAACCCAAGGAAACTTTGTAGCGCCTTCACTGTTGTGGGCTCCGGCCATTGTTGTACCGCTCTGACCTTGGCTGTGTCCATCTTGACCCCCAGTGGCCCTATGCGATAGCCCAGAAATGCTACCTCCGTTTTTTGGAATTCACATTTCTCCGCCTTCACATAGAGCCCATGTTCCCTTAGCCGACGGAGGACGGCGGTCACATGACGGACGTGCTCCTCATATGACCGAGAGTATACTAGGATGTCATCTAGATATACTATCACAAACCGGTTTAACATGTGTCGGAGCACGTCATTCATGAGCCCCTGAAACACCGCAGGTGCGTTTACCAGTCCATAGGCCATCACATTATACTGATAATGACCTGATTTCGTGCTAAACGCAGTCTTCCACTCATCGCCCTTGCGAATACGAACGAGATTGTATGCGCTGCGGAGGTCAAGTTTAGTAAAGATGGACGCGCCGCGGAGCAGGTCGATCGCGGCCGGCACCAAGGGCAGTGGGTGCTTATATTTCACTGTGATTGCATTGAGTCCCCGATAATCAATACACGGCCTAAGGCCCCCCCATTTCTTTTCGATAAAAAAGAAACCTGCCGAGGCGGGCGACGTGGAGCGACTGATGAGTCCCTGCTGGAGAGCCTCTTTCACGTATTCCTCCATTGCCCAGGTCTCAGACACAGACAATGGGTAAATCCGCGAGCAGGGCGGTGTTTTCCCCGGCAGGAGGTCAATAGCGCAATCCCACGGGCGGTGAGGGGGAAGTCGTGCTGCAGCCCTGATACTAAACACGTCTTTAAAATTTCCGTACTCTGATGGCACTAGAGTAGAAACTAGGACACTGGGGCTTTCAACAGAGGTCGTTTGGACCATCAATGAGGATGGTATAAAAAATTTCTCGCATCGGGGGGACCAGGAAAGGATACGCATGCCGGCCCAATCGAAATTAGGGTTGTGAGAGCGAAGCCAAGGGAGGCCGAGCACGACGGACTGACTCACCTGGGAAATCACATAAAATTTTAATTCCTCAGTGTGATTCGGGAAAGTTAACCGTAGGGGCACAGAGATCATGTTAACTGGCGATTGACCTAATGGGTTGCCATCTAGAGCTTTAATCACGATCGGATTTGGAAGCTTCGACACTGGAGCGCGCAGCGAGGAGAGTGGATGAAATAAAATTCCCAGCCGACCTGGAATCTATTAAGGGGGAAACAGAAACCAAATGATTATTATAAGACAGAGTAGCATTGATGCAAAAGGACTGAGTAGTGCGTGGGGGTGTGTGCTGAGTTACTTGTAATAGTGGGCAGGTTTTTATGAGATGCCCCCCTCCCCCACAGTACAGGCATAGTCCAGCTGTGAATCGGCGTCTCCTTTCTTGTGCGGACAGCCGGGATGTGCCTACAGCCATGGGTTCCGACGGTGGGTTCTCTCGTGGGCTCTGCGGGCTCTTACTGGGGCTGCGGCGGTGGCGCGGCTCGAAACTGCCTCCTGCCACTTTTGCGGGGGGCAGCCGTTTCTGACCGTGGAGGTGCTGGTCCAACTTGATGGCGAGCTGAAAGGTCTCGTCGAGGTCCATCTCGGCATCTGGGCATGCCAATTCAAGCTGGATCTCTGGCTGGAGACCGTCCCGGAAGCGTGCGAGGAGGCTCTTCTCGCACCACTCACTCTCCGCGGCCAGGATCTTAAACTTCACGGCGTAATCCACCACCGTGGCTTGCCCCTGTCTCAGTCTCAGTAATCGTTGTTCTCCTGTCCGACCCTGATCCAGGTGATCGAAAACCGCGCGAAAGGTGCGGCGGAACCGCATGAAGTCAATCATGTCCCGGCCGCCCACACTACACATCGCGGTTGCCCAGTCCATAGTAGCGCCTGTGAGCTGTTGAGTGACGAAACTGATCTTCTGTCGATCATCTAGGTCAGGGTAGTCTGCCAGGTACAGCTCACAGGCGAGGAGAAACTTTCTGCAGCCTTCGGGGTTGCCAGCATACCTTTTGGTTGGGGCCACCCGAGGGGGGGACCGTTAGGGGCGCCTCGGCGCCGGGGATGAGGGCGACTGGCCGGTAGCAATGTCACGGACACTGTGTGCAAGGTCATTTATGGCCCTGGCGCCGGGCAGGGGCGTTCCTGCTGCAGTCTGGAATGCAGTCTGGTCATCTGTCATGCTTCCCTAGTGATACACACACACACACACACGGCTGCAGGTGCAGGAAATGATAGTCTTTTATTTTACTTAGTCCCCTTTTGACTTGAACAAAACAAAACAAACAAACACAACAAAACGTAATATCCACCTCGTGGGTAGCTTCGCCAGGTGCGGTCTGCAGGCGGAAACACAGAGAGCTAGATACTTTCTAGGAAACGAGGGAAAACAAACGTGACTTTATACCGATCCACGGCAATGTCAGTCCATGACCGCGAAGCTGTCTTGCTCCACACAACCTCGCCTGCAGATACCGCTTAAACCTGGGAGAGACAGAGAAATGGCACAGTTAAAGTGTATCGTAGCATAATGGTGACCAGACGCTGTGGTGTGGGTTCGGCTGGGTTAAATAGTGAGACACATGAGGTAGAGACAGGTGATTTCCATCAATCATTAGGGGCGGACAATGACATACACAGACACACTAGGGGGAGACAAAGCTACGGCTCAGTAAACCGGTGAACCGGATCTCCAAGGCTGAGGTGGCTCGGATGTTACAGTAGGTGGTAATATCCTGTTAGGGGGTGTTTCTATACAGCAGGGACTGGAGCACTTAGCAAGAAAGAAGGGAAATGGATGGTGCAAAATACTTGCAAATTCTTGAGGAAAATCTGATGCCAGAAAGTTGTCATGTCGGTTTACCTTTCAACATGACAATGACACACAGCAAAACTGACCTCAAAGTCCAGATGCACAAAGCTGAATGTTCCATTGAGATTGAGTTTACAAGTCATTTTTATTGTGTGTGTTTGTGGGGTGATTCTGTTTGTTTGTTTTTTTCTATAATGTCTGACATGTTATATCTTTCACATGGATGTTAAAAGTTGTTCTGAGTAAATACAACTGGATGAAACAAAACTTTTGTCTGGCTTCTTTTCAGACTGCAAAGCAACAAAACCTGTCCCCTCCAGGATTTGCTTAATTGAAACAAAATTCCCAAATTGCAATTCTATCCATAAACATAATATAAGGAAGGAAAACTGCTCTTATGTTGAAGAGCCTCTTAATGCTGTCATGGGGAGATTGAAAAAATCACTTCAGTTTGAGTGCATAAAAAAATGCAAGCAGGCTTATCAGCATGACCAAAATCAGGGCTTTCACCCCGACTGAATCGTGATGATTGTGTTTGTCATTCTACCGCTTCACAAATCAAAGCCAGTCACAATTATCTAATGCCGTAGGCTGTATCTGCATTATTAAAAAGTCATGATTCAGGTCAGACATGCTTCCAGCTATTCTGGTAATTTTTTCTAGTGCGATTCATCCATTGCCATTTTTCGACTCTCATTGTTCCTGCATTTATCATTTGTGATCGTGTTTATTGATTATGTGTGTGTATTTGCATATGTGATATCTGATCAATTTTGGTCAACACACTTAGCTTGCTTTCAATAAATGGCCTGTTACCTTTCAAGGCTATACTCGATACTGCGTGAAAACGCAATGGGAACCAGTTTGTTGCGTTGCCGGTCGTTGAAGCATGCTGTGAAAACACGCCAAAGTTTTTGGCTATATATAACCTCGACAGGTGACGTCATCTGATTAGATGTAGGTGGAGGTTATAAAAACAGGTGAGCCGGCAACAACCTCAGATCATTTGTCTTCAGAGCCTTGTTGAGAAGCGTGCTTGTGATAAACCAGCAAAATAATAAGGTGTTTAACTCACCAATTTGACGAGTTTAAATCCCTCCGTGTGTGATAATCCATATCGGAGTGCGATCTCTACACTGCTTCGACTAGTGCTGCGCGCACCACGCATTCCATGAGAAGCTGCGAGCCACCGCGCATTCCTGGCTTAAAACTCGTGCATCTGACAGAGCTGCGGCAGACGGAGGTAAGAAAACTCCTTTCTTCCGCGTTGTCATCACGAGGATTCCTCTCTTGTTTACCGGAGATGAAAATAGCCTTAAGCACTTAAAAAAAAAAAAAAAAAAACAAGCAGTAGACGGCAGCTTCTGTTGGGTGGCCGGGGGGCGGAGCCTCAATGACGCTCTCTCTCCCCCCCCCACCCACTCTTAGCTCTCTTCATATGAGTTAACCCTTTCATGGAGTAAGCTGTATTCATGCTGTGTTTTTCCTGCCATCGACTTATTTGTTTATTTAAATATAGTCGATATGGAAACGCGGGATTGTATGATGATGCCCAGATAGCAGAGACGCTTCACAGGCTATCTCTCTCCTGGGACATCATCCTCCCTGGTAAGCTTATACTTCCTTTCTAGCTGTGTAGACTTTTATCTTCCTTAGAGGGAAAAGCTTTTCAGGCAGTGGGTCAGCTTGGTGCTCCACTGCACACAGGAGGTCAGACTGATTTAAAGAAAAAAAAAAAAAAAAAAAAAATATATATATATATATATATATATATATATATATATATATATATGTGTGTGTGTGTGTGTGTAAAATAAAATAAATGGGGGTGGCCCCCCAATAGCATGGCACAGTAATTGCCTCGAGATGATGGCTCTATTTCTGGCCCTAAAGCACTTCCTCCAGCAGTTGAGAGGCTGCCATGTCCTAGTGCGGTGGACAACACTATGGCAGTCTCATATATTATCGCCAGGGCGGACTGTGCACGCGCCGCTAACAGCTAGCGCACCAGGTTCCTGTCCCTCAGAGCGATTTACATTCCAGCATGGATGCGGGAGCAGTAGTACTGTCCAGTCTATCTCTGACACACGGGGAATGGTAACCCCACTCCGAAGTAGTCAGGGAGAGATTTTCATGTAGCAAGGCGGACCTCTTGCCTTCTAAGATATGCTTCGCCTTTTACTGCTCTTCAGATTTACATCCACCGCATCAGCTAGTGGCGTAGGTCAGAGCAGCTTCTACATGTTTTGGATGAGAGATGCTATTGGCCTCTCCAATGAGGCGCGTGGGCTCACTTCGCCTCTGGGAATCAGGGCTCTTTCAACCCTGGGGATTGCCTCATCTATTGCATTAGCAAGAGGTATTCCCCTGCAGCAAGTATATGCTAAGCAGGTAAACCCAGTCCACTGCCGAATTGTTTCAGTGCTGGAGTTTCCCTCCTCGGGTCTGTGCCCTAGTACTCTCAGGACGTACGTGACTGCATCCTCTCTCAACTATCTTCCAAAAGCTCCATAAACCCAACAGGCACCCTATTGCTCTTGAAGCCTTCTGTCCTCCGCGCTTACAGCTTCGGAGCAGGAGAGACTTCACTTGCTGTGTCCAGCTTGTGCTCTTCAGATCTACGTCCACCGCATCAGCTAGTGGCGTAGGTCAGAGCAGTTTCTACATGTTCTGGATGAGACATGCTATTGCCCTCTCCTATGAGGCGCGTGGCCTCACTTCGCCTCTAGGAATCAGGGCTCTTTCAGCCAAAGGGATTGCCTCATCTATTCCCCTGCAGCAAGTGTCTGCTAAGCAGGTAAACCCAGTCCACTGCCGAATTGTTTCAGTGCTGGAGTTTCCCTCCTCGCAACAGGCACCCTATTGCTTTTGAAGCCTTCTGTCCTCCGCGCTTACAGCTTCGGAGCAGGAGAGACTTCACTTGCTGTGTCCAGCTTGTGCTCTTCAGATCTACGTCCACCGCATCAGCTAGTGGCATAGGTCAGAGCAACTTCTTCATGCTCTGGATGAGAGATGCTATTGCCCTCTCCTATGAGGCGCGTGGGCTCACTTCGCCTCTAGGAATCAGGGCTCATTCAACCAGGGGATCGCCTCAGCTATTGGATTAGCAAGAGGTATTCCCCTGCAGCAAGTGTGTGCCAAGCAGGTAGACCCAGTCCACTGCCAAAATGTTTCAGTGCTGGAGCTTCTGCAGGAAAAGCTTGTCCTTGGGCTTGTGCCCTAGTACCCTCAAGATTTTCTTAGCTGCATTGTTTGAAGCCTTCTGTCCTCCGCCTTTTACAGCTTCGGAGCAGGAGAAACTTCACTTACTATCCAGTATGTGCTCTTCAGATTCACGTCCACCGCATCAGCTAGTGGCGTAAGTCAGAGCGCCACTATACTGGGTGAGAGATGCATATTGCCCTCTCCTATGAGGTTCACTTCGCCTCTGGGAACCAGGGCTCACCCAACCAGGGTGATCGTCCCAGTCTCACCAGCAGAAGGTATCCCCTGCAGTAATTGTGTCGCGCGAAGGGTTGGTTCCTCCCCGCACACATTTCTTACATTTATAAATCTGGATGTTCATGCTACTCCGGGCTCACTGCCCCCGAGTTAGCTGCCCAGGCATAGCTCTGAGACCTTCTTGGCTTTGTGCGCACACGCTACACAACCTTGGGGTCCAGACACCTGTAGTGCGGCGGCGTTGGTATTCTCGTTCCCATAGCGTTTTCACGCAGCATCGAGTGTAGCCTTGAAAGGGAACGTCTCGGGTTACATTTCTGTAACCCTGTTCCCTGAAAGGCGGGAATGAGATGCTGCGTCGCAATGCCGCACTACCACGTGACCGGACGGCTGTTCAGACAAATTAATCTGAGGTTGTTGCCGGCTCACCTGTTTTTATAACCTCCACCTACATCTAATCAGATGACGTCACCTGTCGAGGTTATATATAGCCAAAAACTTTGGCGTGTTTTCACAGCATGCTTCAACGACCGGCAACGCGACAAACTGGTTCCCATAGCGTTTTCACGCAGCATCTCGTTCCCGCCTTTCAGGGAACAGGGTTACAGAAATGTAACCCGAGACGTTTTTCCCCAACTGATAACCATAAATTCAATTCCTTAATTCTCTAGACTTCTGGCGCGAGGCGGGTACATTCTAGATGCAGTACCAATCCATTGAAATGCACACACACACACACACACACATACACACACACACACACACACACACACACACTATAGGCAATTTGGGAACACGGGTTAGCCTAAACTGCATGTCTTTGGACTGTTTGAGGTAACCGGAGTACCTGGATGAATAACCAAGCATGGGAAGAATATGCAAACTGCACACACACACACGAGGTGGGAATCGAGCCCTCGACCCTGAAGATGCAAGGCCATAGTGCTAAACACTACTCTGCAGTGCTGCCCATAAACCTAATTATATTACTTAATCTCTGGCCTTTCTGACAGTTGACCTATAGTAGAGATTAAAATGCTGGTTACAATTGTGTATCACAAAAGCCTACTGACTTTAGTTAAAGTGTCCTGCAACCTGTCTGACCTTTAGTTCATTATGTACAAGTGGGTAACAAAGCAAACAATAAACACCATGCAGCGAACACAAACGCCATGGGAAAGGTTTAAAACACCTGAACAGATTGAAAGTGGCTTAGTATTGATTCCACATCCCTGACTGTACAGTACCACAGGGAACAGCATTCTTCTCCCCAGTGGTTTGATGATTATTGCTGTGTGACACATTTGTCCAGAATCTTTCTTAAGTGCCCAAACCATGTGAGAACAATGGCTTCCACAAGCAAGGGCCACCAATTTTCCACTAATGTGTCACCTGAGTCTTGCTTAATGTCGGTAAGCTTTGCTTTTATGTAATTTATTGATGCGACC
This sequence comes from Channallabes apus, assembly GCA_030522415.1. Lineage (NCBI taxonomy): Eukaryota > Metazoa > Chordata > Actinopteri > Siluriformes > Clariidae > Channallabes > Channallabes apus. The sequence continues at coordinate 26,428,678 of CM060114.1, forward strand.
AAAATTGGCCACTAATGACCCAATAAGTCAAAAAAGTTTTTACAAATCATCATTGAATGATTAGTAACCTGCACCTGCAGCTCAGCATGAGAAGGAGAATGAGGATGAGGAATTCTGTATTGTTATGAAGCTGTTTCCAGAGCTGTTATTATCTCTATTTCAGAGCTATTTCTTTGGGTTTAAAGAGCAAGATGATTTTGATAAAGAGGAGCCATGTGCTACAGTATGAAGACCTTGAATGACCCACACTGTTATCTTCCTACAAACCTCATTGCAGAACAACGAAGCTGTTGTTCACATAAGTTCAACACTGGCACACCGCTACTACAAAATTATAAATTACAAGCTGACCCCGGATACAGATCCAACATCCTTCAAATTGACTAACTGAATAAACTATGATAAAGAGATATAATCGTGTTTCCCAGATAGAAAAAGACTCCAGTCCAGACCTGCAGTGATTCTGATGCGAGCTGCTGGAGGCAAGGTGGAGCCGAGTCAGATCCGGATCAGAGTCGTCTGCTATTTGGGTTGTTATCAGCTGATGAAATTTCACTTAAAGGTCACCTATTATGCAAAAGTCAGACATTTCTCTGTGTTATAAGCCAGATTATGGATGACATATAGGAGTTTGAATTCTGTGGCTATAATTCAAACCTTTTTGGTAGCTTTTTTTAGTCTGAAGCTTTCCTGTAACCTGGATAGCAACAGCAGTGTTGTGAAGAAAGGTCATGGACATTATTGATGCATCTGAAAAGGGAATTTGGAGGGCTTTCAAGCATTGGACGTGCCAGTGGAATGGAAAATTAACAGACCATTGGATGCCATTGGATGATGACTTGGATATATCGGGAGCTACAGTAGGAAACTGTAGTCATTTCTTGATGTTGTTGTGTTGGAAGTAGTTAAAATTGGACAAATTTAGACAAATGGGCTTGAACAGCTCCAAAATGGCAGGTTTTCCAGGGTTTACCCAGTATGCAGTGGTTTGTATTTGCCATAGGGAGTGAAGGCTTGCTTGGGTGGTCTAATTATGAAGATAAAGCTATTGTAGCATAGAGGTTTGATAGAAACCACTGGCTATGATAGAAAGGTGTCAGGACAAACAGTGTATCGAAAGCTGGTGGAGGTACCGAAGCACGCACGTAACAGCTTTTTTCCACAAGCCATCCGTCTCCTCAACATAAAAGGACTGGACTGATACACACACACACACACACACACACACACACACACACACACACAAACACACTATTATACACACCAACCTGTAAATCCACTTTTGCGCAATACTCATCAATTGCTAATTTGCAAAAACTATTTTTATCTTTGCTGCTAATTACAAGGAACGTTTACTGTTCACTATTTACTGTTTCTCCTCACACTACCGCAACTCATTACCTCATTACCACAAAGTACTGGGTTGTCATGTTCTCGCTCTTGTTTGTACATTTGCATGTGCAATTTATGTTGTCTCGTTTGTATAAAAATGTAGATAGTTCTCTGTTAACTTGTATGTAGCACCTTGGTCCTGGAGGAACGTTGTTTTGTTGCAGTGTACTAAACTGTATATGGTAGAAGTGACAATAAAAGCCTACTTGACTTGACTTGACTTAGACCCTTGTCCACTGCTGAAAGTGCCCACCATGAGCATGTGAGCATCAGAACGCCACGTTGAAGTAGTCGAATAAGGTGACCTGGTTTTTATTTTTATTTTTTTTACGTCATTTATTCTGCCACGACTTGCTTACCCATAGAGGAAACCAGAATGCACTTTGGAAGCAGACACAATAAAGACGAGGTATAATAATGTTCTGGGCCATGTTCTGGGAAAGTTTGCATCCTGCTGTTCACGTACTATGTACCTTACAGCAACATTGCTCCAAACCTTGGACTGCAATAGTAGACCCTAGTAAAAAAAAAAGTATGCTAAGTATATTAAATCCTAGCGTGCCAAAGCATACTTAAATGTACTTGCAGCCAGACTAATGACTAAAGTGGAACAACTTTAAGTATACTTTAGTACACTTAAAGTATATGGCTGTGTGTGTACTAACGTATATACTGTACCTGACAGTAATTCATACATTTTAAGTATATATTTAATGTATTAATAAGTACATTACAGCTATTTTTGCTCTATTACAAATACATGATTAGTATACAATGAGTATATTCTTATTGCAGCAGTAACATGCTGTTATACTTCTGGCCAATTACAAATACTAAAAAAGTACACTTTGTGGTTAATACAAATATACTTTATTGTATCATACAGTACACACAACCTAATATAATTTTTTTTTTTTTTTTAATTTTATAGAACTTTATTAATCCCAGAGGGAAATTGCTCAATTTTCACATATCCCAATTAGGAAACTGGGGTCAGAGTGCAGGGTCAGCCAGCTTATGGAGCAGCGCCCCTGGAGCAGATAGGGTTAAGGGCCTTGCTCAAGGGCTCAACAGTGGCAACTTGGCGATGCTGGGGTTCGAACCCCCAACCTTCCGATCAGTAACCCAGTAACCCACAGCCTTAACCGACTGAGCCACCACTGCCCCTAATACTGTATTGCAAATGTGTTTAGGATAATTTACAAACGCTAAATGCATTTTCTACACTATAACATGTTTTTAAAACACATTACATCAGTAATTATGAGGCAGATTTTATTCATGAGTTCAACAGATTTAATTTGCACAAGGTTACAAAAAAGCACTACTATAGTTTATTTGTGTTCAACAAAAGGTAGTCTTACAAACACACAAACTAAAATATAAACTGGTGTGTGAACAATATGACAGACATTAGTATTAGAATCTACAGGTACAGTATTAGTTTAAACCTGGTGTGTTGATTCTGTTACACAGAGACTGAAAACAGGCCGAGAGCTACGGAGCCATTATACCACAAGCAAAGTACATAACACATTGACAACAACACATTAGACAATACATTCTACAGCTTAAAGTATGTACTTAATTACAAATTACCTAACAAAAACCGTTAAATTTACCTTGTGCCGATGAAAATAAAATAATAACGATACGAACTAACGCACGCGATGATGCAGCTTCAGCCGTTAATTCAAACTAGAAGTGGAGAACTGGGGAGCCAATCAGAGAACGGACAGTCCGAATCTGCCCGCCTCCAGCCTCTGATTGGCTGGTGGGGCGCAGATTCTCGTCTCCGGTTGACTGGAATAGTTGCAGAGTTCACAACGCTGCTGCAGTTAGTGTACAGTAAGTGTCGCTTTATGACAGTGAGCGGACAGAAGACTGAGAGAGTGAAAACATAAATTATCTTGAACGGCAAAAGTGATTTTCAGCGCGCAAGAACGAGTTTGAGATCGCGTGCGCGAGGGAGAGAGATTCAGCGTGCAAAAACGAGTCTAAAAGCGTCTAAGTGCACTACATATAAGTACATATTAATAAGTACATAATATTAATATACTGAGACTATCGTATATAAAAATTTGTATTCTAATACAGTATATACTTTCTGTACATTTGTACAATGATTATTTCGAGCATATCATTCATTCATTCATCTTCTATACCGCTTTATCCTATGATCAGGGTCGCGGGGGGCCTGGAGCCTTCGGGCACGAGGCAGGGTACACCCTGGACAGGGTGCCAATCCATCGCAGGGCGCGCGCGCACACACACACACACACACACACACACACACCCATTCACACACTACGGGCAATTTGGGAACGCCAATCTGCCTAACCTGCATATCTTTGGACTGTGGGAGGAAACCGGAGTACCCGGAGGAAACCCACCAAGCACGGGGAGAACATGCAAACTCCATGCACACAGAGACGGGAATCGAGCCTGGCCGGGAATCGAACCCGGACCCTGGAGGTGCAAGGCGACAGTGCTAACAACTACACCACCGTGCCGCCGCCTATTTCGAGCATATATATTTTTTTAATATACCAAAAATACATTGAAAAACAAGTTTAAATAAGTATACTTTGGAAATTAGACCAGCCTTTCACTTAAAGTATATTTTCCAATAATATATTTTTGGAAAGTGTACTATAATACAATTATATTAAAGTATATTTAAAGTTTAATTCCAAAATTTGGTAAAAGCATGATGTTAGTATACTTTTTATATATTAACTGATGTTACAACTTTTTGTTAGTATATTTGCAATGTATTATCGAGGATTTCAATATATTTGTAATACACTAAAGTGTATTTTTTTTTTCACTGGGGGAACCCTTCATGGCAACAGTAATTCCTCTTTCAGCAGGGTCATGCTCCCTGACAGACTCTAAAATTGTTCCAGAATGGTGTGAGGAACATGGTCTTTTACTTGGACTGGAAATGTTCCACTTCTCAATCCAGTCAATCGTGTGGGATGTGCCAGACAAACACCTTGCAATTTTCAGAACATAAAAGATTTGCTGTTAATGTCATGGTGCTACAGTAGATACCACAGGAGACTTTCTTCAGAGGTCTTGTGAAGTCCTTACCTTGACCATCCAGACTTGTTTTTGGCAGCAAGACAGGGGCTACACAATATTAACCGAGTGGTTTTAATGCTACAGTATGAATGATTGATGTATTTACTTTATTACAGTGCAGGGTGTTTCACATCTGATTAGGTTATGGTAAATTTGTTTAAAAATATTTCCTGTTTCTAATTTTGGCACTGGTGTTCCCCAATCTCATTGTGAGCCCTTTGGGCTGGATGCTGCCAGATGCATGGGACTAGGTCTTTTCTCTTTACACTTCACTTTTATGGAAGGGAGAGAGATGAGAGACTATAAATGAAATGGCACAGGGTGTCACCACTCTAATGAAAGCATGTATTGGCCAGATGGAGACTATTTTAATGCCACTCATTTTTATAGTGCGCCTAAGTGACTCACATGAGACAAAGATGCACCTGCACAGCTGTTTTCTCTCTCTCTCTCTCTCTCTCTCTCTCTCTCTCTCTCTCTCTCTTCAAGTTAATAAAGTTCAAATCTACATCGTAGCCTAGTTTACTGGAGTTCCTCAGTTTATGCCCAAGTCCCAATAGAACCAAATAATGTATGATTACATTCATTGCTTCAGTCATTTGGGTAGTTATAATTAACAAATTTACCTGGACTAGTTTAAAATTTGCATGATTTTGCTACTGCATGCTATAATCATTATGTTTTCTCTTGTTTTATCATATTTTCACACTGATGTTATGGTCAAATCTGACTGGTCATAATCTATAAAAAAAAAAAAAAAAAAAAAAATATATATATATATATATATATATATATATATATATCCAACCGGCTTTATCTTTGACTTTCTCTCTCACATGCACCCATACACCCACCCAAACATCCCCCATAGACATACACAACTTATTACCAGTTTGCCAGTTTCAGGGTATATGCAAGTGTGCCTGTGGTGTTGTTTTTAGTTAAAAAATAATCAACCCCCAGCAAGTTAAGCAAATTTTCAGCATGGAATGTAATTAGGCAAACAAAGGGAATGGGTAAACCCAATGTATCTACAATGTACAGATCATTTTCTTTTTATACTGTGAAGATAGCAGGTAGGAATTAAATATGACAAAAAGGCAAATTGCAGATATTACAAATCAAAAATTTTCTAGTGTATGTCTTGGTGAACTGACCATGCAATGACCCCAAAGACAAGCCAAAAAAATTATAATAATCAGCTTTTTTCCCATGCCAGGTCATTTTGGGCTAGTTTGAGTCTTTTTGTGGATTTTATAAGACATATTATATATTAACACCATTCGTTTTAGCAATTGTTTTGGCACTAGTTTCGGAACCTGGACGTCATTTTTCAAAATTGTAGACGCAAATCTCAAAGTGGTCAAAGGCTGTACAATGTTCAAAACAGTCATATTTTTAGGAAAACCTATCATCAAGGAGAAATTTCTTTACAGTACCTCCCTTCTTTACCCTTTAAACACAAGATACCAATAGTTTCCTTGTTAAGGTGTTCGTACACCAATTAGATATTGTAGTACAGAATATGTGAGACATATTTTATCACATAGTGCCACTGAAAAAAAGACCAATAGAGAGAATACCACAGGTGCTGTAGTATCATTGAACAAATCTCCTCTATGTCCTCTTTACATAAAATAAAAAATTAGCGAAAAAAAATCATAGAGTACTACCAATAGATAGATAGATAAATAAATAAATAAATGAAACGGAAATGTTCCTTATTTACCTTATAGGAAGCAAAACAAAGGATTACACTACTCACTTATTTGCATAAGCCCTGTCATGTGGATTTGGCCAGAGGTTCTCATTCACATCTAAATGAATGTTTCCATTTTCCAAGCATCATTCGGGTTTGGTGAATCCACGCTTGGCTGTGATGTTGTTGCATGTCTCATCCTTGGCCTGGAGAAGGGTAACTTGCTAATGCGAGTGCATATCATGCATTTTTCATCTTTCTTTGGAGGAAAATTCATTTACGGCTTGAGAAAAAAATAGTACGGAGCAAAGACACACTGGTGAATTGTGGATGGACCTGAAACCATGCCTGTACCAGTTGAGCATGGTGGAGTCTGACATTGTCCCATAAAATAAATAAGTTCATGCCAACAGCTCTATGGCGGATAATAAGCTCATCAAGGTATGTTAAAAGGAGCTCTTTATTGTACTGTATACGGTCTGTGTCCCACCACATCTTCTTATAGCTGGACATACATTATGATGATGATGGTTGCCTGCTGGCTGATTGAAATCCTGACCTTGCCTCCTTTTATTGGCTAGATTAAAGCATGCCTTATCCACAAAAAATATTTTATTATGGTTCTCAGCATCCAGGGCCATCACCCTCTAACTAAAACTACATGTTAGAAAGAGAATTGCTGATTACAGTACAGTGATGGGGAAACTTTCACAAACATGGCATCATGAAACTGACCAACCCTGAACATACTTAACTGTCAGTTTCTTCACCCTGTCTGCATTTATCTAAAAAAATAAAATAAAAAATACACACAGTATAGCCTTTTAGGATTTTGAGGGCAATTTCGGGCCTTTGAGCATATATTCAATGGTTAGCAAACTTATGGAAATTTCCATAATTTCCATAAGGCAAATGTCATTTCATTATACATATGACAAGAGTGTACAAATGCAATTCTTTCTCTAAGCTGATAGAACGTTTCCAGTTTTTCCTTTTTACATAGCTTACCTGTCAATTATAGGAGGGTTTTAACACCAGTCTAGTTTTGAAAATCTTGTCATAGTGAAATATGAATGAAAAGACATGTTCCCTTTTTGTAGGGGTTACTGAGCGAATCACATTTCCTATTACAATGTTGCATTATCCAAAAGGAACTGTTCCGTGCATTCAGTTCTATTATAAGTAATTTCACCCTACATTAGCATGTGTTTCTTTTAGCAGTTGAAATTTGTTAATACATAATGCTCATGTTCTCTTATACTGTATGAGAGAGAGAGAGATTTGTCTGAGACCTTCCAATACACATTGGAAATAGGTTCTGCTAAGCTAGATTGAACTGCAATATGGTATAAATACATTTATGGTTATATTAGTTGACTGTGTAATGGTTATTCATTTTATCATAGCAGTTTAACTTTAAATAAATAAAGTAATAATTTCCCCATATAATATAATTATATACTGTATATACAGGGCCACAGGGGACCTGGAGCCTATCCCCGGAGACTTTGAGCAGAATGTGTGTTATACCCTAGACAGGGTGCCAATCCATTGCAGGGCACACACACTATGGGCAATTTGGGAACACCAGTTAGCCTAATCTGCATGTATTTGGACTGTGGAAGGAAACCGGAGGAAACCCAGCAAGCACAGGGAGAACATGCAAACTCCAGCCCCTAGACACGAGGCGGGAATCAAACCCGAACTGTGTGGCCATAGGGCTAACCATGATACCATATACTGTATATGCCATGCCGCCTATATATATACAGTATATTGTGTGTATGTGTGTTAAAAGCCACTTTCTTTTTTGTGTTCTTCTTTGCTGTTCAACTGAGGATTTCAAATGAAGCAGTCGAGATGTGATTAAAGTGGAGATTTATGGCTTTAATTCAAGGGCTTTAACAAGAATGGTCCATTGAGTGTATAGGAATTACAGCCATTTTTTTACACAGTCTTCAGTTTTAAAAGTAAAAACAAATATAACTATGAATAATTGATTGTTTTCAGTGGAACTGTGGCGTAGTGGTTACATCAATGGCCACGCACCTACTCCAGTTTCCTATAATCTGGAACCCATAGACCACACCAAATGCTCTTTTTTTTTTTTTTTTTCAAATTTCATGTTTTTACTGGTGTTTTTACTTTCAGTTTAATCTTTAATAAGTAAAAATTGTGCATTTCACAGCGTGCCAGGGCGCATTGTCCTGCTGAAAGAGATCACTGCCACTTACAGTAAATGCCAGGGCCAAGGGCTGTCCCAAGTCTATAGCATCACACTGCCTCTGCTAGCTTGCTTTTTTCACATAGTGCATTCTGGTGCCAAGTCTTCCCTGGTAAGCATCACAAACACAGACTTGGCTGTCCATATGGCATGATTATCAAACAAGGGATACCACTGTCGATATGGCCTTTGGTTGCCCATGGTCCTGGTGTCGCAGTTTGAGCTTCCTTAGGTCACTTTTGTAGGTCTAACCACTGCATACAGGGGACACCCCTCAAGACCTGGCATTTTCGAGATACCTTGCCCCACTCATCTATCCGTCAGCTTGGCCCTTTACACTTTACCCAAGTGAAAAAAAAGTATGCTAAGTATATTAAATCCAAGCATATTTAAGTATGCTTGCATCAGACTAATGACTAGTATACTTGAAGTTTGCTATTTTGGAACAACTAATTTTGTACTAAGTGTATTTAAGTTGTAATTCAATTGTACAAAAGCACAATTTTAAGTATATTAAGTATACTTTTGTGTGCTAAAGTGGAACAACTTTAAGTATACTTAGTACACTTAAAGTATATGGCTGAGTGTGTACTAACATACATACCTGACAGTAATTAATACATTCTAAGTATATATTTAATGTATTATACTGTAAGTACATTACAGCTATTTTTACTGTATTAAAAATATATAATTAATATACTATGAGTATATTCTTATTGCAGCAGTAGCATGCTGTTATACTTCTGGCCAATTCCAAATACTAAAAAAGTACATTTTGTGGTTAATACAAATATACTTTATTGTATCATACAGTACACACAACCTTCTATAATACTGTATTGCAAATGTGTTACCAGTACACTAAAGGTGTTTAGGATAATTTACAAATGCTAAATGTATTTTCTACACTATAACATGTTTTTGAAAAGCATTACATCAGTAATTATGGGGCAGATTTTATTCATGAGTTCAACAGATTTAATTTGCACAAGGTTACAAAAAAGCACTACTATAGTTTGTGTTAAACAAAACCGTGTTCACAAACACACAAACAAAAATATAAACTGTTCTGTGAACACAGACAGACATTAGTATTACAATCTACAGGTACAGTATTAGTTTAAACCTGGTGTGTGAACACAGACAGACATTAGTATTAGAATCTACAGGTACAGTATTAGTTTAAACCTGGTGTGTTGATTCTGTTACACAGAGACTGAAAACAGGCCGAGAGCTACGGAGCCATTATACCACAAGCAAAGTACATAACACATTAACAACAACACATTAGACAATACATTCTACAGCTTAAAGTATGTACGTAATTACAAATTACCTAACAAAAACCATAAAATTTACCTTATGCCGATGAAAATAAAATAATAACGATACGAACTAACGCACTCGATGACGCAGCTTCCAGCCGTTAATTCAGTCTGCCCGCCTCCAGTCTCTGATTGGCTGCTGTGGCGCCAATTCTAGTCTCTGATTGGCTGGAATAGTTGCAGAGACAACGCTGCTGCAGTTAAAGTGTCGCTTTATGACAGTGAGCACATTTTGAACGCCAAAACGAGTCTGAGAGCGCGCGCCCACGAGAGAGTAGTGCACTAAATATAAATACACATGAATAAGTACATTTAAATTTAACTGATAATATACTACCGTATATATTAAAAATTGTATTCTAATATATACTTTCTGTACATTTGTACAATTATTATTTCGTGCATATTTTTTTTAAATATACCAAAAATACATTGAAAAACAAGTTTAAATAAGTATACTTTGGAAATTAGACCAACCTTTCACTTAAAGTATATTTTCCAATAATATATTTTTAGAAAGTGTACTATAATACTATTATATTAAAGTTTATTTAAAGTTTAATTCCAAAATTTGGTAAAAGCATGATGTTAGTATACTTTTTATATATTAACTGATGGTACAATTTTTTGTTAGTATATTTGCAATGTATTATCGAGGATTTCAATATATTTGCAATACACTAAAGTGTATTTTCTTTTCACTGGGGTATACATGCTGATTTTTCCTGCCTCCAACACATCAAGTTTAAGATCTGACTTGCTGCACTTGGACAGATGCCATTGTAATGAAATAATCAATGGTATTCACTTCACCTGTCAGTCATCACACTGTAAGAAGTGATTTGTGTGTTTTTAATAACTTAAATAAACCATCAGTTTTGTTGAATATCAATGAGCAGAATAATAATTTGAAGGGAAATCATTCAAACTCATGTGTATGTGTGTCCTGCAGGAGAAGCAAAGGTTCCTGACTGATGTTCTTCATGAGGTCATGCTACTGGATGGTTTGGCAAGTTCTCATCCCATCTCTCAGGAGGTTTTTGAAGCTTCTGACATTGATCGAGTTTTCGACTGGATTGCTTACAAAAAGGTAAATGTCTCTCAGTAATGTGCATCAGTATAGATGACGACAGATTATAGAGGTAGAATAATTGTCCATCCCATCCCAATGAAAATAAATTTCCAAAGAAAACTAAGTTAAGCACCTGCACTATCATAAACCGCATTATTATTTTAACATTAGTGACATGCTTTGAGGTCTAGTGATGGAATTTTCCTCTGGCCACAAGCTTGTATCTTGTAAGCCACATTGTGATTCATCCTTGGTGTGTATGCACATAAATTTCAGGGCAGGGAATGACAACCAGATCCACCAGAAAATGTGTAAAATATAATAGCATTTGTTTTAGAATAAAACCAAACCAAGTAAACATTAGGCCAATGAGCAATGCGATGAAATCCAAAACACATGACTGACATTTTCAATTTATTAATAGTGAATAAAACATTGAGTTGTAACTGAAAGCCCTGCCCTAAAGCCCTTCCAAAAAACTTCACCTATCTAAAATGTAGACTGAATAATGCAGTTGCATCACGAGGTTGCTGCAGATCCGTCGGCTGTACATCCATGATGTGAATCTCCCATTCCACCACATCCAGAGTGTGCTTTATTGGATTGAGATCTTGTGACCGTGAACTCACTCAAAACAGTTTTAGTTTTGTCACATGGTGCATTATCCTTTTGTCATAAAGGGATGCACATGGTCAGTAACAAGAAAACCTCCACACAACATTATACCACCAGCAGCTTGATCAATTGATACAAGGCAGGATTGAACAATGCTTTCAAGTTGCTTATTCCAGATTCTGACCCTACCATTCGAATGTCACAGCAGAAATCGAGACTCATCAGATCAGACAATATTTTTCAATTCTTTTGTTGTCTAATGTTGGTGATCCAATTGAACAGTAGCTTGAGTTTCATGTTCTTAGCTGACAGGAGTGGTCTTCTGCATATGCTCCAAGGTTTGACAGTTTGTAACGAGATGCTATTTCAGTAAATGTTACCTTTCCATCAGCTTGAACCAATCTGGCCGTTCTCCACTGACCTCTGGCATCAATCAGGTATTTTCACCCAAAGAAACCTGCCTCTCACTTAATATTTTCTCTTTTTCAGACCACTCCCCGTAAACCATAGAGATGGTTGTTTGTCAAAATCCCATTAGCTGAGTAGTTTCAGACATACTCAGACCAGCCCAACTGACAACCACCATGCCACATTTAAAGCCACATAAATAACCTTTCTTTCCTATTCTGATGCTTGGTTTGAACATCAGCAGATCATCTTGACCATGTCTGCATGCCTAAATGCATTGAGTTGCTGTAGTATAATTGGCTGGTTAGATTGCATTAATGAAAAGTTGAACAGGTGTATCTAATAAAGTGGCAGGTGATGTACAAATTAGAAAAAAATCTCATCCTTGAATAAAATAATCTAGTATAGTGGGAGCCACGTCAAACAGCCGCCTGGAGCATGACGGCTCCGTGGCAGGTCCATGAAGGGTTAATGGACGCTTCGTGCATGGAATGTGATCCCCCGCGATGACGCAGTTAACAATGCCCCGCCCCATAAACGCCCCCATGAGCTTTCTAAAAAGATGGTTGCAATGCCGTATAATTCCGCCAGATGGAGCATTGACTGCCACAGTTAACTGCAGTGTCCAGGAAACCCAATACCATATCTTTAATATATAGACAGTTCTTGTATTGTCAACATAGTTTCATAAATAGATGACGTGGTAAGAAAAACAACAAACCGATTAATAAAACAGATTTGTTAAATCACTCAATACACAACCCATGATGATTATGCTATTTATTATTTAATAATGAATTAATAAAACTAGTTAGTGAAATATTTTTAAGACATTCTGAAATGATCCTTAAAGACACGGTAACGTCTGTAATTCGTCTATACCAATCATTGTAGGTAGGGAATAAAAACGCGGGCTATGTACAGTATTTTACATTACGGTGTATTTTACCTAGTTCCATTTAATATACTGATAGATAATATTTTGCTGCAAAGTAAAGCTCAAAATGTAACGTCTGCTTGGGTTTGTTTTCGTTATATTTTTGATGATGTTTTTTTTTCACTGATAGTCAACAAGTGGCATAAGAAAGGCAATTAATGGCACATGCAACCTGGAACAAATATCTGCCCATATGGATCAGTATTTCTTTAGTCATTTAATCATGCATAATGCTCCCCCGTCAAAAAATCACTAATTAATCACTTATCACAACTGTGAATGGATGCGGCAGCAGAGACAGATTAAATCCCCATAAACACTTGGAAACAATAGTAAAAAAGTTCCAGAGGGTTAGCGCCTGTTATACTAATGTATTTTTACTGATTTTTTACTGCTTATATTTCGTCTGGTTTTACGCAATTTCGTGTGTGTGTGTGTGTGTGTGTGTGCACGCACGCGAGAGAGAGAGGATACTCTGACAAGAGCAAATTCCGTGTGGCTCCCGTGGTGCAATTGGTTAACGCGTGGTACTTATAAAGCGGTCCAGGTGAAGCAATGCCGAGTTCGAGTCTCACCTAAAGCACCCAACGCATTTTACTGCATATCGTGCTGTGTATGTGACAAATCAAATTTTTATTTGAAAGTAAAGCTTAAAATGTAACTTCTGCTTGGGTTTGTTTTCGTTATATTTTTGATGTTTTCGCTGAAAGTCAAATTGGCATAACAAATTGATTAATGTCGCATAATATCTGGAACAAATATCTGTCCATACGGATCATTCATTCATTCATTTTCTATACCGCTTAATCCTGTGTTCAGGGTCGCGGGGGACCTGGAGCCTATCCCAGGAGACTTGGGCACTAGGCGGGGTACACCCTGGACAGGGTGCCAATCCATCGCAGAGCACACACACACACACACACTCACACACCCAATCCATACGGATCAGTATTTCTTTAGTCACTTAACCAGCATAATGTCCCACATCAAAGATCTGATGGGGCATAAATCACTTATCACAACTGTGTATAGATGCAGCAGCAGAGACAGATTTAATCCCCATAAACATTCACACTTGAAAACAAAACTAACAGAACTAAACCGGTCTAGAGTGTTACTGCCTGTTATCACAGGGCAGGAATCACCTACAGGATACTACTGTATTTTTACTGCTCATATTTTTTTACCCTAGTTTCATTTGGTTTTACGCGATTTCATGTGGTATTTGTGTGTGTCTGTGTGTGTACAGTGTGTGTGTGTGTGTGTGTGTGTGTGTGTGAGTGCGAGAGAGCGTGTGCGCGAGAGAGGGCTTACATGGTGATTTGTCCAAGGTTACTAAAACCTGGCTTACTACCTATAAACATTATTTCAATTTAACTCATGGGTCTCAATCACAGATTACATGACAAATTATATACTCTGAAACGTTCATTTGAACATTTAAAAATATATACAAAAACATAAATACTAATGTTATCATGGTGTAAATTATTAACATTATGTTAGGTCCTGCCCTTAATTAATTCATATTATAATTACTTTTACATAGTATAGTTACTGGACTGACATGACCAAAACTAGCTATTTCATTTAGCCTTTCTAAAATCAACCCATATATCATTTATAATCAGAAAACATAAAACATATTATGATCTGTTCAATAGCCCATCTGTTTTAATTTAGTTTGTATTTTTTATTATTCATAAGACAACCTTTCAGTTTTGTAAATATTTTAGTTATAGTGTGTTAAGTCTTACTTTAGGTTAAACGTTTTTGGGAATTTGACCATCCAGCTTAGATAAATGTTATGTCATTGATAAAATCTGGATTAAGGATATTTTATTTCTTTAATTTTTTAGTTTCCCCCTGAGGGATTGCCACCTTATTGTGGTCAGGGGGTTTGCGTGCCTCAACACAATTCAGCAAATACAATACTGTTACTATACAGTAAGCCCAGGGAAAAACAGTGCTCGAACATGATGCCCCCTTCACATTTCTGACTGCGCCCCTCCCCCCCCCCCCCCCCCGGTCTAGAACGGCCCTACCTCTGACCGTCTTTTGTCTTGTAAATGAGTATTCTCACTCACCGTCCAATCCCCCCAGCGCACACACTCTGTTTGTACTGTAAACTGTAACTGTGTTTGCTAGGGCACTTGGTTATACACAGTACTTTAATGTATGGAACACTTACTTAACTTACTGGTTTGGTTTAAATATCGCTTATTACCTTATTCAGCAAAATAAATTCATTATTAACGTATTGGAGTATTTTAGTTAAGGACAAAAACTGTGCTTGTGTTTAGAACTGCTGAACAGCCGAAAACACACACACACCCATCCCCCCGCCAAAAACACACGCACACACAGAGCAATTAACACCATGTCATACTCAGGAGTGGAAGGTGAGAAACCTCAATGGAGAATATCAAGTTTGTCGTTGCTTTTTTGGAGCTCTTAAAACCCAAAACATTTATTTATACTGAGAAAAAATTATTATGGGTCACATAATCACAAACACAAATACATATAATCAAGTGTTTAACTGGTTTCATTTGTTTCTATGACCAATAATTATTATTATGATTTTCAGCCCAACTCTTTGACTATTTAAAACAAAGTTGTGTCCCATTTTTTGCCCATTGAAGTTGTTGGTTCAACTAAACGGTTTTTAAATACCCAAACAATCCCCCACAATTAAAACACGCAAACATGACTTTAACAATTCAATTTATTCTTCCAAAACTAGTCAAAGTTAAAACAGTAATTTATATAAAACAGGTGAATACATGTTGTCTTTTCAAATTCAAATTCAAATTTTATTAGTCACATACACAGTCATACACAGTATAATATGCAGTGAAATGCTTATACGACCGCCAGTGACCTTAAAAAAAGAAAATAAAAGTTTGTACGTAAAATAAATAATCAATAAAAAGGAAATACTAAAGAAATAATTTTAACTAGTAAAATTAACTGTACAATAAGGGCATAATAAAATATTGCAAAATATAGAAATATATGGTAAATAGTGTATATATGTATATAGAATTAAAGTGTCAGTGGTTGTGCAAATATGCATGAAAGGTGACATGTGCAATTGTCCAGATGTATGAGTATTTTGTGCAAGTGTGTATGAATGTCTCCATGATTGTCCAGTCGGTGTTGTGAGCTTAAAAGATGTTATTAGTCCTGTGTGGAGGTGTGATTGAGTGATTGAGAGACCTTATCGCCTGCGGGAAGAAGCTCCTCCTCAGCCTCTCTGTATTGGCCTTTAGGGAGCGGAATCGCTTCCCAGACCGCAACAAAGAGAACAGTCCATTACTGGAGTGACTGAGGTCCTTCATGATCTTCCTGGCCTTAGTCCAGCACCGTTTGCTGTAGATGGAGTGCAGGTCAGGGAGCTCAGTGCGGATGATGCGCTCGGCTGATTGCACCACCCTCTGTAGAGCTCGTCTGTCCTGCATGGTGCTGTTCCCGAACCAGGTCGTGATGTTTCCCGTCAGGATGCTCTCTATGGTGCAGGAGTAGAAGTTCCTGAGCACCTTGGAGGGCAGTCTAAAGTCTCTCAAGCGTCTGAGGTGGTAGAGACGCTGCCGAGCTTTTTTCACCACGGTGTTGCTGTGACAGGACCATGACAGGTCCTGCGTGATGTGAACACCGAGGTATCTGAAGCTGTCCACTCTCTCCACTGGGCTCCTGTTGATGACGGGGGTCTGGTAGTTCCTCTCCTGCTTTGTACTAAAGTCCACTATCAGCTCCTTTGTCTTACTGACGTTCAGGAGGAGATTGTTCCTCTGGCACCAGTTCTCCAGATTTCCAATCTCCTCTAGGTAGTCCGACTCATCATTGTTGGTGATCAGTCCGACCACGACGGTGTCGTCAGCAAACTTGATGATGGAGGTGGAGTTGGTAGTGGCCACGCAGTCGTGGGTGTACAAAGAGTACAGCAGGGGGCTCAGAACACAACCCTGGGGGGCTCCAGTGCTGAGAGTGAGTGTGGCTGAGACATGTCCGCCCATCCTTACTGCCTGTGGTCTGCCAGTCAGAAAATTGGAGATCCACTGACATATAGATAAGCTCAGTCCCAGGTGCTCCAGCTTGCTGGTGAGTGTGGAGGGAATTATGGTATTAAAAGCAGAGCTGTAGTCGATGAAGAGCAGTTTAACATAATTCCCTTTCCTAGTGTCCAGGTGAGTGAGTGATGTGTGGAGGAGATGAGAGATTGCATCGTCTGTGGAGCGGTTCTGACGGTATGCAAACTGTAGTGGGTCCAGTGTGTCGGGTAGTGAAGAAATGATGAAGTCTCTGATAAGGCGTTCAAAGCACTTCATCACTACTGAGGTGAGGGCTACAGGGCGATAGTCATTGAGGGAAGCAGGATGTGGTTTCTTCGGGACAGGAACAATGATGGACTCTTTGAAGCATGTGGGGATCACCGACTGAGATAGAGAGATGTTGAATATCTCAGTGAACACAGGTGCTAGCTGGTCTGCACAGGCTCTGAGAATATGACCTGAGATGCCATCTGGTCCTGCTGCTTTCCTGGTGTTCACTCTCTTGAAGGCTCTCCTCACGTCGTGCTCGGAGATGATGAGCGCGTTCCCGGTGCTGGCAGTGTTTTCCTGTCTGCAGCTGTTAGCGCCGCTAGCATTAGCGCTGTTAGCATTAGCGCCGTTAGCATTAGCATCGCTAGCGTCTTTAGCTGCAGCCTTGAAGCGAGCATAGAAGGTGTTGAGCTCGTCTGCCAGAGTCGCGTCCGCGTTCGTCATACCGGATGTTGGTGCTTTATAGTCCGTTATTGTTCTTAGTCCCTGCCACAGGCTCCTAGAGTCACTCTATTGAAGCTGTGACTCTAGTTTTCTCCCGTAGCGCTGCTTCGCCTCTTTCACCGTTTTTTCCGCACATTATATGACGCAGCCTTGTACGGTTCCATGTCCCCCGACGCAAGTCCCGTGTTGTAGGCAGCTGTGCGAGATCTCAGAGCGTCGCGGATGGTTTTATCCACCCACGGCTTCTGGTTGGGAAACGTTCTGATAGTCTTTTTCTCCACCGTATCGTCTATTAGCTTCCCAATAAATCCCACAACCGCTTTGGTAAACACGCTGACGTCATCATCGGAGCTGTTTCTGAACATGTCCCAGTCTGCGTCATCGAGTGCGTCCTGTAACGCGGCCACCGATTAGTCCGTCCAGCGCGCGACCTCCCTCTGAACCGGAACTTCCTGTTTCAGCCTTTGTTTATATTTTGGCATGAGGAAGATGGCGGCGTGGTCGGATTTACCAAACGCTGGACGAGATTGTGCCTTGTAACCGTCTTTGACCATGGTATAACAATGGTCCAGTGTCCTTTCGCCCCTGGTGGGGCAGGTGATGTGCTGATAAAAGTTCGGCGCTGCGCGTTTGAGGTTGGCACTATTAAAATCCCCCGCCACAATGAGCGCAGCATCCCGGTGTTGTGTCTGGTGCTGTGTGAGCGCCTCATGCAGCTCGCATAAGGCAGTGTCAGTGTCTGCTTGTGGAGGGATGTAAACGGCACTGATTATGACCGATGTGAACTCCCGTGGAAGATAAAATGGACGACACTTTTTGCTTAAAGTTCATTAAACTACCCGGATACACCAGCTGCTTACAAGTCTCTATCTATAGTTCTTTTATATTAAAATATTAATTTTTCAAATATCAAAACTATTAAACATGGAACAGTTTAAGTCCTTGTTTCCCCCAAAGTACTGTATCAGACATTTAGCAGTTCTATGGTCAGTATATACAGTAGACCTGATCAAACATCATTCTAAAGCTGTCGGACTGTGACGTCATCCCTCCTACAGCTCCCTCAACAGCTTGTTCAGGCTCCTCCAGTCCTGTAGCTCCAAAAATCCAGCCGTCAGCCGTCTGACCCCCCAATCCTCCACAGCGGAGCTCTGCTTAAAGACAACAGGAGAATTTAGTCAAGACAAATAAACTTCACAGAACATCTAGTTCTAATAAAAATTAAATATATTAATAAACCTATTTACCACAGAGTGTGTAAAACACTGTTTTGGGAATTCTGGAATGTAAATAAACTGCCTGTGCTAATGTTAACCAGTGAACAGTTTTAGTGTTAACCAGTGAACAGTGTTAGTGTTAACCAGTGACTGTCTGTATTATCGTCTGCATTAAATTAACCGAGAATTTACTTAATGCGCTTCTCATACAAATAAGTTAAGCGATATAACACTCGTATATGAGCATTAGTTCATCCCTGAAGCCAAACTATAACTTACTGAAGCCCCTCATACCCTCCCCCCCACGCACACACACCTTCCCCCCCCTCCTCATTAACTGATAAACACTTCTGTGTTGTTATTCAGCTCGTTAACTAAGCGCTCGCGCTATCGCGGAAAGTCACGACCAAAGTGTATAAAATATAAACCGGGTTATGAGCGTTACTAGCTCCTGTACAGCTACCCTCAGTCTGTGTCCCTCATCAACTGCATCACATTATATTACAGTCACAGAAATAACCTGCAGATTAACTCTTAACCAGAGAATAAATAACTGTTGAATTTATCCAGACAACACGCGGTGAGATTCTCTCAGTATTTACAGAGAACACAAACACTCTTCATCGGGTAGTGCAGCTCTTGTAATAGGGACATTAATAGTATTGTCGAAGCTTGAGCATGTTTTTGAGTTAAAGTGGACTGACATTGTGAGTTTGTGACACTGACAGTAAGCTGTAATATTAACTCCAGACTTGGTAAACAGATCATTAAGTTCTCTAAAGTCACATCTGACCGCTGCTGGTGCTGCCAGTGATATTTAAAACAGCCAATAAAAAAACTAAACTGGGAAATAAACTGTAAACTACCCCAAACACATTTTATAAAATAAAACATCACTTACCACGAATAGTCCGTTAAGCCGCCATCTTCATCTCTGTAGTTTGGCAGCGTCAGTTCGGCGGGGGTGGAGGCGGGTTGTTAAAATCACGTGATTGCAACTCAGCGCAGCTGGCTTGTTTTAACGTGTTCTTGAGAACGAAGCGCCATCTAGTGGTAGCACCAGGTAAATGAATAAATAGGGCTTGAATGGGCGTGTTTACTGTGAAATCTTGACACGCCTTTCTGTCAGAAAAGGGAGGGGGGATTACGGCGTGCAAAGGGCATTCACACGCCATTCACACTTCAGCCACACGGTCGCGGCTATTTGGCGTGGCTCCCACTGTAGTTTAGCGTATTGACAAAACAAATAAGGTTCATGAATAGTCAATGTGTTAATAATTGCAAATTTTATAATATGACTCCCAAGATCATTCATTAACAGCTTATTAAATAGCATCTGATCCAGCACATCTTATATACATTTTTAGTTTTTCCACCAAGAGATAAATGTCTGTACATTTCATCATGCATTAAATAATGCTCATAAAAGTATAAAGCATGTATGTGATATAATCTGTTCCCTTTCAAAGGCTACACTCGATGCTGCGTGAAAACGCTGTGGGAACATTCAATTTCAATTAAATTTTATTTGTATAGCGCTTTTAACAGTTGACATTGTCTCAAAACAGATTTAAACAATCAAAAGAATTATTTAAGTTGTATGGAATGTGAATGTGTATGAATCAAAATGGTCAGATAGTCTCTGGTGAGCAAGCCGAGGGGGACAGTGGCAAGGAAAAACTCTCTGAGATGGTAATAGGAAGAAATCTTGAGAGGAACCAGACTCAACAGGGAACCCATCCTCATTTGGGTGAAACAGATAGCAGGAAATGATCTGCATTTATACAGTGTTAGGTGGCAGGCAGTTCAGCTATAATAGTTGATGTTAATTGATGTTAAATTGGAGTCCAGTAGTTATTGGAGACTCCGATAGACTTGTAGAAAGTTCCAGTCCTGAACTATCGAATTGTCAAGGCCTCAGAGAAACAGCTGACAACACCAGTCGAGTGTCAAGTAGATAGAATCATCCCCAGACAGCAGACACATCCCATCATCATCCCAACATCTTGTCATGTTGCCGGTTGTGAAGCATGTGTGTATCAAACACGCCAAATTTTGGCCTATATAACCTCGGTCAGGTGACATCATCTGATGAGACGCACCTGCAGGTTATAAATAGGAGTGAAGCGGAAACATTCAGTCTTCACTTTGACCTTGTTGTGTTGAGCGTGTTTGTGTTAAACCAGCAAAATAAGAAGTGATATGCGGAGTGTTAAACGGGATATCCCTCCGTGTGTGATAATCCATATTGGAGGACGATCTCTACACTTTACTGCTTCGATTATAGTGCCTGCGTGCGCCTTGCATTACTTGAGAAGCTTCGAGCCGCGGCGCGTTTTTGAGGGGCTTAAAACTGTACCCGGCAGAGCTGTGAGAGATGGATTTTAAAAAGTCCCATCTCTCACTTCCTCGTTGGATCAGGAAATCCCTCTGTCCGCTCTCAAGCGCGCCCTTCGCTTCTTGGGAATGGGCAAGAATAAACATCCTCTCTTGTTTCCGCGGAGATGGAAATAGCCTCTAAGCACTTGGGAAAACATTAAACAACAGTTTCTGTCGGGTGGCCGGGGGGCAGAGCCTCACGATGCTCTCTCTACTCCCTCTTAGCTCTCTCTCCATGTGAGTTAACCCTTTCATGGAGTAAGCTGTATTATCCCGTGTTTTCCTGACATCGACTTAAATATAGTTGATGTGGAAGCACGGAGTTATATGATGACGCCCAGATAGAAGAGACGCTCCACAGGCTCTCTCTCTCCTGGGGCATCATCCTTCCTGAAAAATTATACTTCCTTCAAGCTGTGTAGACTTTCATCTTCCCTGGAGGGAAAAGCTTTTCAGGCAGCAGGCCAGGTTGCTGCTCCATTGCACACCATGGCGGTCTTCCAGGCCTACCACGCTGACTGGCTGAGAGACTTGAGCACTGGCGGGGCTCTTCAGAAAATAGGGCATATTGGAATTATGCCGGGCCACAGACTTGTCTCTGCGTGCAACAAAGCAGACAGCTCGTGCTATCGGCCGTTTTATGGCTGTGATGGTTTTCGTGCAGAGGCACTTGTGGTTGAATCTCAGGCTCATCAAGGATAAGAATCGTACATTCCTCCTGGATGCCCCTATCTCGCCTTCCGGCCTGTTTGGTGAAGTTAGGCGAAGTTATATGAACAAGCCTTCGGGAAATTCTTTCCCCGCTGTTGGCCACCCAGTTTCGACCGGGTCTGACTCTTGCGAGACGTGAAACACAAGGAGAGTGTTTTTGAGCCGCCCACCCCCTCGTAAAGACTGGGGTGCGACGTGCCTCACGATCAGCCTCAAAAGAGGTCAGACTGGCATATTGTCTTCTTTACAAGAAGCCCTGAGGTTCATGTGCCCAGGACCATGGGGGTGGCCCCCCAATGGGGAGAGGCACGCGGAATTCCTTTCAAGAATGAAGTGCTCTCCCTGACACTCGCAGGAGGTCGGTGTTTGCTCCGCCACCACTGGTATTTCGGGCAACACCAGTCTCCAATAAAGTGTTAGTTCTTCGGTTCTTTACTGCCATGCGTCAGGATGCCGAACATCTAACACCCCCACCCCCTCCCCCTCCGTTAACCTAGCCACCGAGACTTTGCCCTTTCTGAGAAACTGGCATCGTGGAAGCTACTGCCAAGTATATCTCCTTGGGTACTAAGCACTGTAGGGCACATCACCCTCCGCGTTTCAATGGCGTGGTCTCCACTTCCATGAAACCGGAAAGTACGCATCTACTGACAGAAGTTGCTGGGAATGGCGCCATTGAACATGTTCCCCTACGAGACAGTGAGTCAGGCTTCTACAGAAAACCGGTATTTCTTGGTTCCCAAGAGGAACGGGGGGCTGCGTCCAATTTTTAGATTTGCGGCCTGTACCGCTATCTAAAATAAATAATAACAGCTTAAAATGTTGACTGTTAAAGTGATTGCTCTCAAATCCTACCAAGTGATTGATTTGTGGCAATCAATTGAAGGATGCTTACTTTCATATAGAAATATTTCCACAACCCAGGAGGTTCCTGAGGTTCTCTTTCGTGGGCGAAGCTTACCAGTATCGGGTCCCTCCATTTGGTCTAGCTCTCTCACCCGCACATATTAAATTGCATGGATGTAGTTCTGGCTCTACCAATACCAGGGCATCCATATTTGAATTACATAGACGACTGACTGGCCCAGTCTCATTAGCTAGCGCTTCAACATCAGCATGTCGTCCTAGTTCATCTTTGTTTCTGAAGGTTGAGACCCAACGCCAAGAAAGCGTGCTCTTTCCTGTTCTGAGGATTTGGGTATTGCATGAGATTCGATCATAAGCGGGCACAGCTGTCTCCCGCTCGTGTCGAATCCATTATCAACACCCTCAAGGAAATCAAGCTAGACCAAGAAAGTGACCATCACTTTCAGAGATCTTAGCTATCAGGGCAACTATATCCACGGTGACACCTTTGGGCCTTCTGCACATGAGAGCATTTCAGTTGTGGCTAAGACAGGGGATTTCACTCTAGGGCCAATCCCCAACAAGGGTTACGCGCCAGGTGCTTCGTACCCTTCCTATGTGGTTCAGACCCTGGTTTCTGACTCTGGGTCCCACTCTAAGTTCGTCTTGTCGTCGCAGATGCTAACGACAGACGCTTCCATCATGGGCTGGGGTGCGGTCTTAGATGACCATTCAGCACAAGGGAGCTGGAGAGGCCTTCTTCTCGCAGGGCACATCAATTGCCCCGAAATGATGGCTCTACAGTATTTCTGGCCCTAAAGCACTTCCTCCAGCAGTTGAGAGTGCCATGTCCCAGTGCGGGTGGACAACACTATGGCAAGTCTTTGGAGCATTCAAAGAGCTTATGCCCTCAAATGGGATGTAATTGAAAGTTGGTGACACTGGGTGAGAGATGCTATTGCCCTCTCCTATGAGGCGCGTGGGCTGACTTCGCCTCTAGGAATCAGGGCTCATTCAACCAGGGGGATGGCCTCATCTTTTACATTAGCAAGAGGTATTCCCCTGCAGCAAATGTGTGCTAAGCAGGTAGACCCAGTACACTGCCGAAATGTTTCAGTGCTGGAGTTTCTGCAGAATAAAAGCTTGTCCTCGGGCGTGTCCCTAGTACTCTCAAGATGTACTTAGCTGCATCCTCACTGAACTATTTTCCGAAAGTTCACAAAATTTTCAACATGCATCCTACTGTTTTGAAGCCTTCTGTCCTCCGCCTTTTACAGCTTCGGAGCAGGAGAAACTTCACTTACTGTCCAGTACGTGCTCTTCAGATTTACGTCCACCGCATCAGCCAGTGGCATAAGCCAGAGCACCTCTATACTGGGTGAGAGATGCTTTTGCCCTCTCCTATGTGGCGCGTGGTCTCACTTCGGCTCTAGGAATCAGGGCTCATTCAACCAGGGGATCGTTTGGCAACCACTGCCAAATGTTTCAGTGCTGGAGTTTCTGCAGGAAAAGCTTCTCCTCGGGCTTGTGCCCTAGTACTCTCAGGATGTACTTAACTGCATTGTTTTGAAGCCTTCTGTCCTCCGTCTGTTACAGCCTCGGAGGAGGAGAAACTTCACTTACTGTCCAGTACGTCCTCTTCAGATTTACGTCCACCGTATCAGCCAGTAGCGTAAGTCAGAGCGCCACTATACTGGGTGAGAGATGCTTTTGCCCTCTCCTATGAGGCGCGTGGGCTCACTTCTCCTCTAGGAATCAGGGCTCATTCAACCAGGGGATCGCCTCATCTATTCCAGTAGCAAGAGGTATTCCCCTGCAGCAAGTGTGTGCTAAGCAGGTAGACCCAGTCCACTGCCGAATTGCTTCAGTGCTGGAGTTTCTGCAGGAAAGCTTGTCCTCGGGCTTGTGCCCTAGTACCCTCAGGATGTACTTAACTGCATTGTTTTGAAACCTTCTGTCCTCCACCTTTTACAGCCTTGGAGAGGGAGAAACTTCACTTACTGTTCAGTATGTGCTCTTCAAATTTATGTCCACCGCATCAGCCAGTGGCGTAAGTCAGAGCGCCACTATACTGGGTGCGAGATGCTTTTGCCCTCTCCTATGAGGCGCGTGGGCTCACTTCGCCTCTAGGAATCAGGGCTCATCCAACCAGAGGGATTGTCTCAGTTTGCACCAGCAAGAGGTATTCAGCACTTGTGTGACGCGGAGGGTTGGTCCTCCCCGCAGACATTTCTTACATTTATAATCTGGATGTTCATGCTACTCCGGGCACACGGGTCCTCGAGTCAGCTGCCCAGGCATAGTTCTGAGACCTTCTCGGCCTTGTACGCACACGCTACACAACCTTGGGGTCCAGACACTTGCAGTGCAGCGACGTTGGTATTCTTGTTCCCATAGCGTTTTCACGGAGCATCGCGTGTAGCCTTTCAAAGGGAACGTCTCGGGTTACTTCGCTGTAACCCTGTTCCCTGAAAGTCGGGAATGAGATTCTGCGTCCTGCAGGTGCGTCTCATCAGATGACGTCACCTGACCGAGGTTATATAGGCCAAAATTTGCCGTGTTTGATACACACATGCTTCACAACCAGCAACATGACAAGATGTTCCCATAGCGTTTTCACGCAGCATCTCATTCCCGCCTTTTCAGGGAATAGGGTTACAGCGAAGTAACCCGAGACGTTTTATAATGATTATAATTTATTATACATGGTTAAATTAATGCCAATGTTTATGTTAATCTAATGTACTTGCCTATAATAAAAATATGCTAATGGTTTAAAGGACAACATGACTGAACACGCATCTGCTACTCTTACAGCTCCATTTAATTGAATTTCTAAACATATATGAAAAATTGGTCATCGAGATGCTTATGAAGCTGAATCCGGAACATTGAACTGTCAGACAGTGGTGCTCGATTGAAAACTGCTCCTCAATGCAATTAAATTAAAGTTAAAGTTGCAAGTTAAATTCTCATTACCTGAACTAAATAGAACAAATAATATTAAGGTGCAGGGAAGTACTAATAAGTGTAAAATTGCTATTTTAGAAGTAACAAGAAATAAAATAAACCCGATACACTACTTTAGTTTGTATAATATTTTCCCAGTTCCAAGATACTGTAATAAGACTATGCTCACATTACAAGCCACATTGTTCAATTCTGATTTTTTGGTCAGATCAGATTTGCACGTCATGACGGTCCACATTCATACACATTTGTAAGTTACTTTTTTCGGACTCAGGATAAACAGCACATATGTATGCACACATCAGTATGTCTTGTATGTCTATGTCTCATGCTCAGATGCAAAAAACTCACATGGATTTCAGCCTGACAATTCTCATTCAATTATTTATCCGATCTAGGACCACATACAAAAAGTGATTTAAATCCGATCTGAAAAACCATCACATTTGTGCCCTACTAATCAGGGCCCCGTTTCTCAAAAGCTTCTTATCGCTAAGTAGTTCTTAAATTGTACCTTAACCTCTCTCTTAACGTTATGGCGCATTTCCCGAAACGTTCTTACGCTAAGTATCTCTTAGCTAAGTCACACGTTCATAAGGTTGGTTTGGACCAACCTTAACTCATTCTTAGCGTAGTTTCAGTTCAAGACGCTAGTCGCCGCCACTGAGCAGCAGTCTTTATAAACCAGCGGTGTATGCAAACACGTTATGGCACGTTATCAAAGTCGTATTAATGATGGAATATACTGTAGACCTGTTTAAGAATATTATTTTATTTGATATCAGAACTAATAGAGTGACTTTTAATTAGCCTATTTCATAATGTGACTAATGCATTAAAATTGGCAATCACTATTAATATTAAACAGGTGGCGAACAATTTGGCACGGTGGTGTTGTGTTAAACTGAAGACGGCGCCGTCCGTGGAGCCGTGTGTGTCATGTACATTTTTCCTTTAGACAAAATTTCAGCCCTTTTCATATTTTCCCCGTGGTCGTTATTAAAAATAAAAAAATAAAAGTTTTGCCTTCCAAGGCAACAGATTATGGAGCTTCTTGACCTGCTCAGACCTGCGCGTGCTAGACCAACGCATCATACTTACTGTACGCTCTACGTCCCGATGTCCAGCTGCTCGCTGCTTTTTGTTTAAACTATGTTTCATTTAGCCATTATCCATAACTTTATGGGTTTTTCTTTTGACACGTTTTATTTTTATGAAATTTGATTTAGTTAAATGAGACAGGTCTCTCACACACACATACTCAACACATCTAAACTTGGCCGAAGCCATTAACCCAAACACATTTCCTCATCACGGTGACCACAGCAACCCGCCGCAAAGCATGACGGTCATCAGCCGCTGCCCCACCCACGCCACAATATGTTTTTCCTTTTTACATTTTCCTGTTTCCCTTTAACAGTTTTTATTTTATTTAAAGCCTATAATCAAGTCATTTATGTTTTTATTTTATATTGTATTACTATATATATAGTAATACAATATTAAATAAAAACATAAATATATATATATATAGTGGCGTGGGCGGGGCAGCGGCTGACGACCGACATGCTTTGCAGCGGGTTACTTTACCCTCTTGGAGAAATGTCTTTGGTCTAAGTCAGATTAGGTCAAATGTTGAACGTCAAGATGACGTCCAAGTTGGGTCATGGTTGGACGTCCAAATAGTTAACCTAGTTTGGATGTCAAAATGACGTAAAAAAAATAAATAAGCCAGGTTGTTGAACGTCAAAATGACGGCCTAGTTGGGTCATGGTTGGACGTCCAAATAGTGGACCTAGTTTGGACGTCGAATAGACGTCCAGAATTGGTCATGGACCGACGGACCCAATATAGACATGATCTGCACGTCTATCCGACGTCCAATGTTTAGTGGGCACCGCCTCGAGTGACCGGCGCCCAACGGTCCGCAAAGATCTGCAAGGTCCGCGAGCTTCCACATGTTAAACATGTTTATTTTTTTTTGCGTGGTAAGATGGAAACGTAATAACAGCACCAAAACTCGCGCTGAATCATAATGAACTGCACTTATGGCCCCGCGTACAGTAGGTGAGATAGGGATAGTATTAAACCTCCACTCTGTCATCTCATCATATTCATTCCATAAGTGCTCTATACAACCCCAACAACTGACATGTTTCACATTGTTTCTGAAGCTCGTGAAGAGTGCTGTCAGCTGTTTGTCAATCAACTATGATTGTATACCCAGTTCGTTTCACGGCCACATGTTACATGAAAATATTAGCGACAGTTTGGTGATTTAATTTATATATTTGTCTATTATGGCATATTATTGTTAAGTTAACCCATGTCGAAATAATCGCTATTAAAAGAATTTAGTGCAATGTTTAATTTGCATAGAAAGTGCCATCTTTCTTAACGCTGTCATGAAAAAGGAGTCAAAAATCGATTCCTGAGCAACCGATGTCAGCTAATTCTACCTTCACTGTAGACAGCGCCTTGTAACGTCGGACGTAAGAGGCAGCGACTTAAGAAGACTCCTAAGAGAGAGTTCGAGAAATACACTTAACGTAAGATATATCTTAAGAGTCTTCTTAGCACGCGAATAGTGTGCGTTATCGAGAAACCGGGCCCAGATGTGTAACATGAGTCACGTCATGCTGGTAATGTGAATGTATTTTTTGTCAAATATCAGAGACATGTACATTCCACACTACAGAGCGACAATCAACACCCTCAAACTACCCGAACACCCTTTAGTGACACACAGTAGATACATTTCGTTAATTTTAGAAGCTGTGCATTACAATGTATTTTTGTGTACCTGGATTGAACACTTGGGTTTTCTTTATTTCCTCAAATTCTAATTCACACTGAATTAATTATAGCAGCATTCTAAGTGAAGTGATTTAAATGTTCTGCCTGTAGGAGAACCAGAAGAATTAAATCTATTCCTTAATATGTCACAGTTAGAGGAATGGCGCGGATAACAGAATAAGGTGTCAGCCTTAGGGAACCGGTGGTGCAACAAACAGATCACACACCCCCTTAGTCTTAGAGAAAATTGTAAATGTATGTATGAACTTTTTGTTTATACCAGTTTTATACTAGTTTTTATACTGGATCTAAATTTTCTAACATAATAATACAAAAGTTAATACAGTATATTGATAGATGAATAGATCTTCTTTGAGCTTGAGTCTGGACCTTGGAACAACCAAGAGCATCTGTTTGGAGAGTCAAAGTGTCCTAGATGATATATGAGTGAGTAAGAGCTCAGAGAGGTAGTTCTGAGCACACTATACAGTATATGTCAGGTGATATCTCAGCAATTGATGACATGAATAAGTGCAGAAAGACAGCTGGGTCAAAGAAACTGAAATAATTTTAACAAGAGAATGACTTCTTAAAAGACAGAAATACTTGTACAAAAGTGACTCATAAATAAAGTCATCTACATAAAAGTTCTCCTTATTTATTTTTTAATAATAAAATGTCATGTGACACTGCAGTTTGAAACGAATAAGGTTAATATAAGTCTGCTGCTTCAGTCGTTTTAGATCTATTTGTCATATGTTACTGTGGTATACTGAATTATAATTACAAGCATTCCATAAGGGCTTATGAAAAGAGTCAAGAGTTGTGGTGACCCTTCTTTTTCAAGACCTCTGCCGTTTGCCCGTTTTGCCTGTTTGGTTCCTAGACTCAGTTTCCCAGAAGCCTCCTCGGTCAGGTGACATGGATGCTCACCTGAACTGAGGAGGCTCATTAGCACTTTTATAAATACCTGTTTGTTCTGGGAAACTGGGTCAAGCATTAATTTCTGTTATGTGGGTTTTGTTTTGTTCTGTTTTAGTTTAACAGTATGGTTGGCCTTTTGGTTTCAGGAGCACTTTAAGTTAAGTTTGTTTATATTAAGATGTCCTTGTCTCTGTTTCTCCTAGCAGGATTAGCCTCTAGGAGAATTAGCCTTTTCTGTTTACCCTTTTGTGTAAGTAACCCCCATTGCATGTTTAGCTAGTAGTCTGTTTAAATACTAATGAGGGTGATACTAACGTGTTTAGATCTTAGTCTGTCTAGTCTCCTTGTCTGCTTAGCTCTTAGTCTGTTTAGGTACTAACATCTTTAGCCACTAACCTTTAGAGTTCTTAGTCTGTTTCATACCTAGTCTGCTGTGTACCTTGTCTGTTCATTCCCTTGGGTCTCAGGCTACTGGCCTGGGTAGCCATTAGTCTGATTAGCTATGAGCTAGCTTAGCAGCTAATGTGCAGCTCAGCCAGTAGACCTAGCCAAGCCTGTCTTGTGTTTGTTTATCCCTTGCATGCATAGTCCCTAATGTTTAGTCCGTTAGGCTGTTTCGTGTGTCTTGTCCAGTTTGTATCCCATGTCTGTATTGTGTATCAATGTATGTAATCCCTAGTCTTATGTCTAAGTGTTTGAGTTCTGTTACATTATGCTCCCAAGTTTAAGCCAACTTCCTTTGTTCATGTTTTCCTTGTTTGGTTTATTATTATTCTCATTAAAGACTTCTGTTTCACTGCATCCCCTCTGCATTTATGCCTCAACACCAAGCCCACAGTCCAACATCATAGCAGAACGTGACACGGAGTATGTTTCTGTACCATGCTTTACTGTTGGCATGGCACAGGATTGATGGTAGTGCTAACCTTTTATACCTTTCAAGAATGGCAGCAAAAAAGCAAAAGGGATAGGGGTTAGGTAATATCGGTCCTGTGTCATGCTAACAGTAAAGCATCTTGAGACCATTCATGTGTGGTCGTTTCTCAGCCATGGGAATGGGCTCGCACACTTTTGCCTAAGAACACAGTAATGAATAAAGAGTGGTACAAAAGCATCCTCCCAACCATAAGGGGAAGAAGCTCACAAGAAGGGGGGAAAAGCTCATGTTTTTATATATACTGTATATATATATATATATATATATATATATTTATTTTTTCAAAAACAGTACCTTGATTTTGAAACCACTGCATTGTCTTTGCAATGCCGGTGGCGCCACTATTTACTGTACAGTAGGCCTTGTGTAGTCTGGAATCCAGCCTTTAATTCTCACTGTACAGTATGGCACTCCCTGTGAAGGACAAAATGTCATACTAAAAATACCTTGCAACAGCATTTTCTACAAAAGAGTGTGAAAATCCTTTACTTACAAGTGAAGTAAACGAGGTATGTACTTTACAGGCTCATATTTACTATTTATTGTGTTCACACTCTATGCAAACATGTCAGGAATGATTCTGGAGACTGAGTATGTGAGAACCCAATTAGGCAAGAGTGACTATTCACATTTACATCAAGATCTACATTTACATAGGATCTTCATTATTAAATTAATAGAAGTGTGGAAGCAATGTGAAAAATTATTTAATATGCGTTATATAGTATGGCCAAAAGTTTGTGAACGTTATTCCAGACTTAGTTCCTCCTTGGT
Source organism: Channallabes apus (assembly GCA_030522415.1). Classification (NCBI taxonomy): domain Eukaryota; kingdom Metazoa; phylum Chordata; class Actinopteri; order Siluriformes; family Clariidae; genus Channallabes; species Channallabes apus. The sequence continues at coordinate 26,459,763 of CM060114.1, forward strand.
GGTTTTAACCTCCAGGCTTCTGAGAATACAAGGGAATAGTGATCACTCAGCTACAGTACAAAAGCATTAATGAGATCAGACACTGATGTACTGTACTGTAGGGTGAGTGAGGTCTGGGGTGCAGTCGGTGTTTCAGTTCATCCCGAAATTGACTTGAGTTTTTCCACTCCAACCTTTGTACCTCATACTGGAACCAGTTTGGTTACTTCCATTGAAGGGAAAAACATACAGTAAGGCTACAATTTTATCAACAATTTCACCCACCTGTTGTCTAGTGTCAACACACCTATTGGCCATGTGGTTTGTGTATTCATGAATCACAGATAAAGTAGTGTAAATTCTGTGTGTATGTGTGTGTATATTGCAGGGTGCTGCGCTGATCCGCATGTTGGCGAATGTCATGGGACAAGCTGTGTTCCAGAAAGGCATAAACGTAAGTGAACCATAAACATTGATCATCTGATATCGCTCTCATTTACTATATATATATATTTTTTTTAATCCTATACACATTCCATGAGCAGTTTTGCACCAGGTGATTTCTTTCCGCTGCTTCATGTTCAGATTAAAAACTCATTTCCTAAATCTTTAATACTCTCATCGATTAAAAATTATATTTTCTTTTTTTTTTTTTTTTTGCATGATGTTTATTAAATTAATATGAAGCTTTGTTTTTTTGTAAATCAAGTTTCGGGGTTAATTTTCAAAGGCTCTTAAAGATATTTTAGCATGAATACATCTAATATGAACAAATTTGTATGTGTTTTACTGCTGTTGCCGAAAGCTGTTTATGCACGAGACATTGTGATTTGATTGCTGATTTAATAATTTCCAGAAGCTAATAAGGTTCACAGGCATCAGTCAGCGGAAGAAAAACACAACAATACACTAATGAACTTTATTAAACTATCTTCTGTTATTCATTTTGGGCCATGTTTCACATAAAAAAATATTATAATTAGTTTGTTAATACTGCTGATAGGGTAACGAATATAAAATATTTTTAAATGGTTATGTTTTAAGTGTTTTGAATAAATGTAACATATAAAACAAACATTTTTCATGATCTAAAAGGTTAACAGAGAATTTAATTCACATTTATGATACCAATTGTTTTATCATTTGTATGATTTTAAGTAATTTGATTGTTTAAATTTGGTGCACTGTGCTCCACTGACCTACAGTATAGTGTATTTCTATTATCACTCCACTCTTCTATAAACACATTTTACATCTAATTTAATTACCACTGTCTCTGGCTAGTAACGGTGCCATCTAGCATATGTCCACATTTCCCCTTGTTATGGTAATGCCTACTTTAGTGGAGTTGAACGGCCAATAGTGGCACTACTGATTATATACTCCTTTTCCCCTCCATTTATGTAATGTAAACAAAGTACTGTAGCATTTAACACTAATCACATAATGTAAGCTACAGTAAGTGGTCTCATACACCCTTAATATGTTGGACTAATAAATCAGTGTGGTTATTTACAGTGGTAATATACCCTAGTAAAAAAAAGTATGCTAAGTATATTAAATCCTAGCGTGCCAAAGCATACTTAAATGTACTTGCAGCCAGACTAATGACTAGTATACTTGAAGTTTGCTATTTTGGAACAACTAATTTTGTACTAAGTGTATTTAAGTTGTAATTAAATTGTACAAAAGCACAATTTTAAGTGTATTAAGTATACTTTTGTGTAACAAAGTGGAACAACTTTAAGTATACTTAGTACACTTAAAGTATATGGCTGTGTGTGTACTAATGTACATACCTGACAGTAATTAATAAATTTTAATTATATATTTAATGTATTATAAGTACATTACAGCTATTTTTTACTGTATTACAAATACATGATTAATACACTATGAGTATATTCTTATTGCAGCAGTAGCGTGCTGTTATACTTCTGGACAATTACAAATACTAAAAAAGTACACTTTGTGGTTAATACAAATATACTTTATTGTATCATACAGTACACACAACCTTCTATACTACTGTATTGCAAATGTATTACCAGTACATTAAGTGTTTAGGATAATTAACAAACGCTAAATGTATTTTCTACACTATAACATGTTTTTGAAACACATTACATCAGTAATTATGAGGCAGATTTTATTCATGAGTTCAACAGATTTAATTTGCACAAGGTTACAAAAAAAGCACTACTATAGTTTATTTGTGCTCAACAAAAGTCAGGTTGTCGTACAAACACACAAACTAAAATAAAAACTGGTGTGTGAACACAGATAGACATCAGTATTAGAATCTACAGGTACAGTATTAGTTTAAACCTGGTGTGTGAACACAGACAGACATCAGTATTAGAATCTACAGGTACAGTATTAGTTTAAACCTGGTGTGTGAACACAGACAGACATCAGTATTAGAATCTACAGGTACAGTATTAGTTTAAACCTGGTGTGTTGATTCTGTTACACAGAGACTGAAAACAGGCCGAGAGCTACAGAGCCATTATACCACAAGCAAAGTACATGAGATTAAGCAATAACACAATAGACAATACATTCTACAGCGTAAAGTATGTACTTAATGACTAATTATCTAACAAAAACCGTTAAATTTACCTTGTGCCGATGAAAATAAAATAATAACGATACGAACTAACGCACGCGATGATGCAGCTTCAGCCGTTAATTCAAACTAGAAGTGGAGAACTGGGGAGCCAATCAGAGAACGGACAGTCCAAATCTGCCCGCCTCCATTGGCTGGTGGGGCGCAGATTCTAGTCTCTGGTTGGCTGGAATAGTTGCAGAGTTCACAACGCAGCTGCAGTTAGTGTACAGTAAGTGTCGCTTTATGACAGTGAGTGGACAGAAGAGTGTATGGAACGATATCGCGGACAATATTCAAATGCAATTGCAAATTACATTTGCAATTGCGTTTCCCAAATGTGGACGCACAAAGTGTGCCATAATTCAAATGCAATTGCAAACTTTGCATTACCGTTTGCTGATTCGCCTTTGCGAGCGCACACTGACTGCCAAATTTCAAATGAAAAAACAAAGTCCATTTGCATTTGTATTTCCCAGGTCTTACACGTCATGAACCTGTCATATTTAAATATCAAAATCAATTACCACATTTGCTTTTTCACTTTCTCTGCGCCGCGCGTCAAACCGGCCAAAATTCAAACGCAATCGCTAATCCATTTGCAATTGCATTTCCAACACGTTACACAGAAACCTGTCAATCAGCGTCAGGGGCGGGTCTATACTGTGGGGCGGGATTGTATGGGGAGTGACGTCACTCGCACTCGCCGACCAAGAGGGGGATATTTGAGCACTGGAGGTGAACCGAGATTATCTCATTTGTTTATCAAGAAATAAACACACAAAAGTGACAAATCGCATATTTTCTTGCTCCGGAGTGGACAGAGAAGTTTTTACAAATAAAAATATTTTTAGATCTTCTCCTGTTACAGCCTGCTGGAGCTAAATCTTTCAGAAACGCTGCGTACCGGTGTTATGCGCTAAAATGCCCCCCTGCCACTGATTGCACCCCCACAAAATCTCTGTCAAATATATGAGGACATCACAATCAAAAATTCATATTATTATTATCAAATATAATATATGAGTATTATCAAATATATTATTACTATTATAATTAACCCTAAGTACGTGACATGGAAATTAAGACACATAATACAAATTCTCATATAATGTTTATTTTGCAGGGGTTTGTCATGTAATACAAAAATGTTTACGCTAAACAAATATTGTTTATGATGAAAAATTACACGAAGCGATTTTTATTATAAATAAGAAATATAAAAATATACATGTACAACCCCTGGCAAAAATTCTGGAATCACCCCTCTCAGAAGATGTTCATTCAAATGTTTAATTGTGTAGAAAAAAAAACAAGCACATACATGCCACAAAACTATTTTCACTCACCAATCCAAACATCTGGCTGTATAAAACACTTTAAAAAAAACAAAGAAAGATAACTATAGTCAACGACAACTGTTTTAACAGCTCAAACAGAGGAAAAAAATATGGAATCACCATGCACTTTGCATTTCTACAACTGCTAATTAGTCTACAGTTAAAAAAGAGTGCTTGCACACATTAGGGATGTGTTGAACCAAGATGATTGACAACTCATAGCTCCAACACGAGAGATGTCAGGTGAAACAAAGGAGAGAATTATCAATCTTCTTGAAGAAGGTAAATCTTCATGGAATGTTGCAAAAGATGTTGGTTGTTCCCAGTCAGCTGTGTCTAAAATCTGGACCAAGTACAAATCAAATGGAAAGGTTGTAAAAGGGAAGCGTACTGGTAGACCAAGAAAGACATCAAAGCGCCAAGACAGAAAACTTTTAGCAATATGACTTGAAAACAGAAAATGCACAACAAAACAAATGAGGATCAAATGGGCAGAAAGTGGAGTCAATGTCTGTGACCGGACAGTAAGAAATCGCCTAAAAGAAATGGGATTTACATACAGAAAAGCCAAAAGAAAACCATCATTAACATCTAAACAGAAAAAAAACAAGGGTTCAGTGGGCTAAAGAAAGACAATCTTGGACTGTGGATGACTGGATGAGAGTTAGATTCAGTGATGAATCACGAATCTGCATTGCGCAGGGTGATGATGCTGGAACTTTTGTTTGGTGCCGCTCCAATGAAATTTATAAAGACAACTGCCTGAAGAAAACATGCAAATTTCCACAATCATTATTGATATGGGGTTGTATGTCAGGTAAAGGTATGGGAGACATGACAGTCATTACATTTTCTATAAATGCACAAGTTTATGTTGAGATTTTGGACACTTTTCTTATTCTATCAATTGAAAGGATGTTTGGTGATGGTAGCATCATTTTTCAGGATGATAATGCATCGTGCCATAGGGCAAAATCTGTGAAAACATTCCTACAGGAAATACATATAATGTCAATGGCATGGCCTGCAAATAGTCCGGACCTTAATCCAATTAAAAATCTGTGGTGGAAATGAAAGAAAATGGTCCAGGACAAGGCTCCAACCTGCAAAGCTGATCTGGCAACTGCAATAAGACAAAGCTGGAGACAGACTGATGAAGTATACAGTTTGACATTAGGCATGAATCCATGCCTCAGAGAATTCAAGCTGTCATAAAAGCCAGAGGTGGTGCAACAAAGTACAAGTAGTGTTTTTATTTGGTGATTCCATATTTTTTTCCTCTGTTTGAGCTGTTAAAACAGTTGTCATTGACTATAGTTATCTTTCTTTGTTTTTTAAAAAAAGTGTTTTATACAGCCAGAAGTTTGGATTGTTGAGTGAAAATAGTTTTGTGGCATGTATGTGCTTGTTTTTTTTTCTACACAATTAAACATTTGAATGAACATCTTCTGAGAGGGGTGATTCCAGAATTTTTGCCAGGGGTTGTATATGAAAATAATATATAATTAATATATTTTCCCCCTATACTACATGTGGTTTTTTTATATAGATTATTTTATAATCAAATTCGTTTGGTGCAATTTGTAAATCATAAACCTATTAATTTATGTTGTAATATAATATTTGATAGAGGTTATGTTGGGGGGGGGGGCAATCAGTGGCAGGGAGGCTTTTTAGCGCATAACACCGGTACGCAGCGTTTCTGAAAGATTTAGCTCCAGCAGGCTGTAACAGGAGAAGATCTAAAAATATTTTTATTTGCAAAAACTTCTCTGTCCACTCCGGAGCAAGAAAATATGCGATTTGTCATTTTTGTGTGTTTATTTCTTGATAAACAAATGAGATAATCTCGGTTCACCTCCAGTGCTCAAATATCCCCCTCTTGGTCGGCGAGTGCGAGTGACGTCACGCCCCATACAATCCCGCCCCACAGTATAGACCCGCCCCTGACGCTGATTGACAGGTTTCTGTGTAACGTGTTGGAAATGCAATTGTAAATGGATTAGCGATTGCGTTTGAATTTTGGCCGGCTTGACGCGCGGCGCAGAGAAAGTGAAAAAGCAAACGTGGTGATTGATTTTGCTATTTAAATATGACAGGTTCATGACGTGTAAGACCTGGGAAATACAAATGCAAATGGACTTTGTTTTTCATTTGAAATTTGGCAGTCAGTGTGCGCTCGCAAAGGCGAATCAGCAAACGGTAATGCAAAGTTTGCAATTGCATTTGAATTATGGCACACTTTGTGCGTCCACATATGGGAAACGCAATTGCAAATGCAATTTGCAATTGCATTTGAATATTGTCCGCGATATCGTTCCATAAGAGTGAGAGAGTAAAAACATTAATTATCTTGAACGGCAAAAGTGATTTTCAGCGCGCAAGAACGAGTTTGAGATCGCGCGCGCGAGGGAGAGAGATTCAGCGTGCAAAAACGAGTCTAAAAGCGCGCACGAGAGAGTAGTGCACTAAATATAAGTACATATTAATAAGTACATTTAAATTTAACTGATAATACAGGTCCTTCTGAAAAAATTTGCATATTGTGATGAAGTTCATTATTTTCTGTAATGTACTGATAAACATTAGACTTTCATATATTTTAGATTCATTACACGCAACTGAAGTAGTTCAAGCCTTTTATTGTTTTAATATTGATGATTGTGGCATACAGCTCATGAAAACCCAAAATCCCTATCTCAAAAAATTAGCATATCATGAAAAGGTTCTCTAAACGAGCTATTAACCTAATCATCTGAATCAACTAATTAACTCTAAACACCTGCAAAAGATTCCTGAGGCTTTTAAAAACTCCCAGCCTGGTTCATTACTCAAAACCGCAATCATGGGTAAGACTGCCGACCTGACTGCTGTCCAGAAGGCCATCATTGATACCCTCAAGCAAGAGGGTAAGACACAGAAAGAAATTTCTGAACGAATAGGCTGTTCCCAGAGTGCTGTATCAAGGCACCTCAGTGGGAAGTCTGTGGGAAGGAAAAAGTGTGGCAGAAAACGCTGCACAACGAGAAGAGGTGACCGGGCCCTGAGGAAGATTGTGGAGAAGGACCGATTCCAGACCTTGGGGGACCTGCGGAAGCAGTGGACTGAGTCTGGAGTAGAAACATCCAGAGCCACCGTGTACAGGCGTGTGCAGGAAATGGACTACAGGTTGCAAATTTTGCATGTCACTCGGAAATCAAGATGCCAGAGTCTGGAGGAAGACTGGGGAGAGGGAAATGCCGAAATGCCTGAAGTCCAGTGTCAAGTACCCACAGTCAGTGATGGTCTGGGGTGCCATGTCAGCTGCTGGTGTTGGTCCACTGTGTTTTATCAAGGGCAGGGTCAATGCAGCTAGCTATCAGGAGATTTTGGAGCACTTCATGCTTCCATCTGCTGAAAAGCTTTATGGAGATGAAGATTTCATTTTTCAGCACGACCTGGCACCTGCTCACAGTGCCAAAACCACTGGTAAATGGTTTACTGACCATGGTATTACTGTGCTCAATTGGCCTGCCAACTCTCCTGACCTGAACCCCATAGAGAATCTGTGGGATATTGTGAAGAGAAAGTTGAGAGACACAAGAATCTGCAAAAGGATTCCCGACCAAGTATTGAGTGCAGAACTGAACATAATTATTTGAAGGTTGACATTTTTTTGTATTGAAAACGCTTTTCTTTTATTGGTTGGATGAATTATGCTTAATTTTTTGAGAGGGATTTTGGGTTTTCATGAGCTGTATGCCACAATCATCAATATTAAAACAATAAAAGGCTTGAACTACTTCAGTTTGTGTGTAATGAATCTAAAATATATGAAAGTCTAATGTTTATCAGTACATTACAGAAAATAATGAACTTCATCACAATATGCTAATTTTTTCAGAAGGACCTGTATACTGAGACTATCGTATATTAAAAAATGTATTGTAATGTGTACTTTCTGTACATTTGTACAATGATTATTTCGAGCATACTGTATTTTTAAAATATATACTAAAATAAATTGAAAAACAAGTTTAAATAAGTATACTTTGGAAATTAGACCAGCCTTTCACTTAAAGTATATTTTCCAATAATATATTTTTGGAAAGTGTACTTTAATACAATTATTTTGAGTACAGTATATTTAAAGTTTAATTCCAAAATTTGGTAAAAGCATGATGTTAGTATACTTTTTATATATTAACTGATGATACAATTTTTTGTTAGTATATTTGCAGTGTATTATCGAGGATTTCAATATATTTGTAATACACTAAAGTGTATTTTTTTCCCACTGGGGTATGATTATACTAACCATACTGTTTTATGTAGACTTCAGGAAATTGATTTTTGTTTTACTGTATGTGAAACCCACAGCATTTCCCCTCTTGTCTGTTCCAACCACTCATCATTCAGCATCACCAGTATACTAATCACTGGCCTGATCATCTGTCATCATCTGCACCTGTTTCTCACTGGTTCATGCCTTAAGTTAGATGAGTTTTATGCTTGAATGCAGATTAACAAGCAAAAATTATTCTTCTAAACTGGTCGGGTACGGGGACTGGCCTGAAAATGAGAGCCAAAGCTTGCCAAAAATGAGAGAGAGAAAAGGACAGTCTGGATCTTTGGAAGCAAAATATGAATAAATTAGGGGTCTAATTTTAAGCCTTGGCAAGGTACTACACATTAAAAGTATATACATTTATAATTTGAAATTGACATTTCTATTTATAATTTTAGGGTTTCACCGTGGCATATTGTGGTCTTGCATGTCTAGGGTTGAGGATTCCAGAGTGTAATCTGCCTCATGACCAAAGAGACTTTATCCAGACCATGAACAGGAGATTATCCCTGGGATAATCTCCAACTTTTGCCTTATTTGTCTTCGGGACAGCATGAACAGCAACATTGGGTGTTCGCTAGTGGGATGAACAGTATCATGTAAGAACCATTGGTGGGAGGTGCTTAGGTCACCCCTGGACATTTGATTTAGAAAAAAAATCAATTTTAGTTACAGTATCTTTAAAACTTCTTTCCTGAGGTGTTTGAGGCAATGATTAAAGTCAAAGTCTTTAATCAGATAAATAAAACGCTAGAGTGCAAGGAACTCCCCAGGATGATCACAAGAAATGAAATAAAGCAGCTTAGACCAGTGATGTCATGTGGTCAGGGTCTTCCAGGGTAATTCAAGACTCAAACCGATGTGGTGCTGCCAGAGACTCTGCCTCGGGTCTCTCTGCATGTGTGGAGTTTGCACGTTCCCCGTGCTTTGTGGGTTTCCTCCGGGTATGCCAGTTTCCTCCCATAGTCTAAAGACATGCAGATGTAAGTGTTTAGTTTACATCTGCTGTAGAGTGGGTGGTTGTGTGTGCCGTGGTAAGGATACGTGATGTGTCAAAAGTGTCCTACAGGATACGTGGTTTAGAAGGTGAATGAAGGAATTTTCGGCCATAATTAAAATTAAGTTCAAGAAAAGTGTTTTAAAGCATGATAAATAGCAATTACAGGTCAGTTTAACAAAATAATTGTGTTATGTTATTTGTTTTTAAAAATTTTATGTGAACTAATCAGTTATTCCTTAGAAGTTCTGAAGCACTCATGTTGATCCCTAGCAGAACATTGTCAAGTTACAGTACATGCAAGCAACAGTGACAATAAAGCATGGATGACACCCAGACCCAAAAACCGTATTTCTTTTTTGCATTGTATTTCAAACACAAAACGAACTAGACTTGAAACCTCGTGAAAGCTCGCTCTCTGAAACTCAAAGGCTATCTGTGCAACAATTTTGCAGCAAGTTATTTTTCAGCACAAATAAAGAAGGCTTTGTGTGTTTTTGTTTAGTTTTTTATCCCTGTCATGATGGAAACAATTAAAAAAAAAATCTCTGCTGCTTGACAAGTTTCTTCAGCTCCACATTCACACATAATTGCTGCCATGCTCTCCCTAACTACAGTAGTGTCTGAGACATAAACATGTTTATGTTGTGAATGGAGAAACTCGGTGTGACAGCTTGGCAACCAAATTAGTCGCCTCCTGTCTTTTTTGGCGATGATGTCATGGCACAGGGCTGTAACATTCCCTGCTAAATTACAGTCTGTTTCATTGGTCGAGTTCATTCATTTCTAATCTGACAAGATTGCTTCCATTTGTTTTTTTTGTATACAGATAGCTTGCTTTAATAAAAATGATATAATTGGCGAGTTTATACAGTAAAGGCACAGGAAGCTAAATTGTTAAATTGTTGTTCTAGTCATCATAGGGACACACAATTTGCATGGTGTCATGCTATGGCTAGATCTTGTCTCCTTTCAGTAATAAGTGGGTATGATGGTTCGGTAAACGAGATGGTGATTTCTTGAATGCTGCTACAAATTGCTTCTGTCTGCCAGTCTGCCACTCTTATGTAGATGATGATGGACTGGTGAGAGCAGGCGTTAGAAGTGAGAGAGTTTGTATTTTTTTTTTTTGCATTATTATTTTATAGCCCATGAGCCCATGTACATGATGTTTGAAAGAGAGAGAAAGAGAGAGAGAGACAGAACCTCTCTGTACACCTCTAAAACCTCTAAAAGTTAGCGGTTCAGCCTAAGCAGATGCCAAGTCACATAAAGCTTTCAGCCGTGAAGGGAGCGGATTGATTTGGAAGGAACTACACGCTATTTAAATTACAGTAAAACCTTTAACCCCGTAAAGTCCCGGCATATTATTTATTATTTATCTTAAAGTATATTTTCAGTAACTATGTGCTATGAATTATTTATTATCTGTAGAGAAACTAAAAGAAAACATTTGAAGTTAAAAATGCAACTCTGGTTCTTCTGCAGGTCCCGGGGGATGAAAGGTTAAACATCATTTAAGTTTGAAATTAAATAGTTGTTTAGTGCAGAAGGCATGTTAAAATGGTCTGAATGGTTGATGCACAATGTAAATTAGGGTCAAAAGGCTGTGAGTGCCCATTTTTGGGGTTAGAATTATGAGGTTATTGGTGTGTCTGTCACGAACTAACCTGAGATGACCAGAAGACGTAGCTTAGCGGTTAGCCCTTTGTTGCGTGAATGGTAAACCCAAACGAGGAAGAACACGAGTAGGCAGGATAATCACGCTATTTGTTCTAAGGACTCTCATAAAAGGAGAGCAAGGGAAAGACACAATCTAACCCGCGTCCTATAAACACACACTCAATCAGAAAGTAATACCTAGATAGTGAGTACTCACGGTTTGGTGAACGATTCCGAAACGACATCGGGCGAACTCAATGACTGAGCGTTGTACTATCGTTTGTTTACCTCTTTTATACTTCCTGGTTTGACGCCCGCCTTACTTCCGGGTCCTAGTGCCGGGCGCAGGTTGAGTGTGCATGACAGTACCCCCCTGTCCAGGACCAGCTCCAGAGTTCGTATAATTCGTAGAGTGATGCGGTATGGTCCGATGAATCTGGGTGATAGTTTTCGTGATTCGGTGTGCAGATGAAGGTTTCTGGTGGAAAGCCATACCTTGTCACCTAACTGGTACAAACGTCCCGGGGGGTGTCGACGGCGATGTTGGGTGGCGCAGTTGATGTTAGTACGTTGAATGGCGAGATTGGCCTGGTGCCACAGCCACCGACACCTACGGACCAACTGTTGGGCCGATGGTACGTCAACCTCCGGTTCCTGGTGATTGAACATCGGAGGTTGGAAACCATAACAAACCTCAAATGGGCTTAGGTTGGTGGCTGAGGAGACGTGGAGGTTGTGGCAGAGTTCGGCCCATTTGAGGTAGCGGGCCCAGGAGCGCTGGCGATCCGAAACAAAGCACCTCAGGTAGCGCTCCAGTTGTTGGTTGGTCCGTTCCGTCTGACCATTAGTCTGGGGATGGTACTCTGATGAGAGACTACAGGTGGAATTGATCAGACGGCAGAAAGCCTTCCAGAACCGGGCGGTGAACTGGGGCCCCCTGTCCGAGACGATGTCCTTTGGGAACCCATGCAATCGGACTACGTGTTCCAGTATCAGCTCGGCTGTGTATTTTGCTGATGGGAGTCCGGTTAGGGCCACCAGGTGCACGGCTTTGGAGAACCGATCTACGATGGTTAGTATGGTGTTCTTTCCTTCTGATGCCGGCAGGCCCGTGATGAAATCCAGGGCGATGTGCGTCCAGGGCCGACGGGGAACTGGGAGTGGTTGGAGCTCTCCGGGTGCAGGTTGGTTTGTGTCCTTGGCCCTGGCGCACACCGGGCACGCCTGAACGAACTCTATGGTGTCCTTGCGGATGGAGGGCCACCAGAAGGCCCGTCGGATGAACGAAAGGGTTCGTAGTGTTCCTGGGTGTCCGGCGAATGGTGGATGAGTGGCCCCACTGGAGAACCTCCGTCCTTAGATGTTGTGGCACGTAGAGTCGCCCAGGCGGCACGCCTGCCGGTTCGGTCTCCGTAGCCTGTGCCTGGCGGACCCTGGTTTCCAAATCCCAGTGGAGGGGTGCGATGATGCGAGATGGGGGAATGACAGGCACGGGGTCCACCCAGGGGAGGTCGTCCTCATGTTGACGTGATAGGGCGTCGGCCTTGATGTTCTTCGACCCCGGGCGGTTTGACAGATGGAAGTTATATTGTTCGAAAAACAGAGCCCACCGTGCCTGTCGTGGATTGAGCTGCTTCAGGTTCTTGATGGTGATTAGGTTCTGGTGATCGGTCCAGACGATGAACGGCTCACTGACGCCCTGGAGCCAGTGACGCCATTCCTCCAAAGCCCACTTTATGCCCAACAGCTCGTGGTCCCCTACCCCGTATCGCTGCTGAGTGGGATCAAATTTTTTGGAGAAGAAACTGCAGGGGTGCATTTTCTGGTCTGGACCTCGCTGAGAGAGAACGGCGCCGACACCCACATCCGACGCGTCCACCTCTACAACGAAGGGTTTGTTGGCATCCGGGTGTAGAAGGATGGGAGCGGTGGTGAATCGGTGACAGAGTTCTTTGAAGGCGGCGATGGCAGATGGGGTGAGTAGAAACTGATGAGATGGGAGCCTGGTCAATGTGGTTAATGGAGCGGCAACTGTACTGTAGCCCCGGATAAAGCGACGATAGAAATTCGCAAACCCGAGAAACCGTTGAAGTTGCTTGAGTGTCCTGGGTAGGGGCCAGTGACGTACAACCTCTAGCTTCTGCGGGTCCATGGCCACACCCTGGGACGAGATGATAAAACCCAGGAACGTGGTGGAGTGCTCGTGAAAAGCACATTTTTCCAGCTTGCAGTACAGTTGGTGAGCGAGCAATCTCTTTAAAACGGCACGTACATGTTGGATATGTTCTTCGGTGTTGTGGGAGTAAATCAGAACGTCGTCCAGGTAGACAAACACCCATCGGCCCAGCATGTCCAGGAGGACGTCATTTATGAACTGCTGGAAGGCCGAGGGTGCATTGCAGAGTCCAAATGGTATGACCAGGCTCTCGTAATGTCCGGTAGGTGTGATGAAAGCAGTCTTCCACTCATCACCCTCACCGGAATCGATAAACGCGGTACTTCTGACCCGTTTGTGGCCAATTTGGAGGATTACCTGAACCGTTAGTCGCGAGATGGTGGAGTTGGTGGTGGTGGAGAGTTGGATCTGGCCCGGTGAGTCTCTCCTCCGGTTCACCGGGGCTGGGCGTTTCCCGGGCGCAGTGGGCAGATCGCCCGGTGATGTGACGCCGACCCACAATAGGCACACAGCCCTTCTCGGAACCGGCGTTCGTGTTCGGCTACGGTCAGGGAGGCGCGTCCTAATTGCATAGGTTCCCCCGGCTCCCGTGTCAACCACGGCAGGAGGTGGAGATCCGACTGGTTCCATACTGGTGTTAATGAAGACAGCAGGTGGTCGTGGGGTGGTGTAGGAGAAGGTGGGTGCAGGCGGCAGGGTCCTTGGGGCTGGCTTCGGGCGAGACAGGAGGCGCTGATCGATCCGCAGAGCTAGCTGGATCAGTCCTTCGAGGGTGGCGGGGAGTTCTCGCCCGGCGAGCTCATCCTTGATATGTGAAGCCAGTCCCTCGTAGAAGGATGTCCGGAGCGCGGCGTCTCCCCAGCTGGTCTGCACGGCGAGGGTTCGGAACTCCGCGGTATACCGGCTCACGGACGATCCTCCCTGCCACAGGTGGTAGAGTTTGGTGTCAGTCTCCACCTCGCCCGCTGGGTGTTCAAAAGTCAATCGGAGTTGGCGGGTGAATTCATTATAAGAGTGGCCGGTATCAGAATCCGATTTGAGAACTGCTGTGGCCCACTCAGCTGCCTGCCCTGTTAACAACGAGACCAGGAGAGCGATGCGTAGGCGATCGGTGGAGTACTTGGTGGAATTAAACTCGAACACCAGATCGAGCGCTGTCAAGAACACATCACATCTCCCGTCTATGCCAGAAGAAGGGGGGGGGGGGATGCGGAGCCGCAGCCGCCGCGACGGGAGGCCTGCTAGCCGCGCTAGCGACAGCCGCGTTCTCCTGCCGGAGCTCCGCCACCTCGCGGCGCAGGGCCGCGAGGTCTTGGAGACCCCGGCTCAGATTAGCGATCTCTCCGGTTAGCTTATCGATAAGCACGGCATGCTGATCTACCACATCGCAGAGGTGCGCATAATCTGCTGGGTTTACCGCGGAAGGCTCAGTCATTCTGTCACGAAGTAACCTGAGATGACCAGAAGACGTAGCTTAGCGGTTAGCCCTTTGTTGCGTGAATGGTAAACCCAAACGCGGAAGAACACGAGAAGGCAGGATAATCACGCTATTTGTTCTAAGGACTCTCATAAAAGGAGAGCAAGGGAAAGACACAATCTAACCCGCGTCCTATAAACACACACTCAATCAGAAAATAATACCAAGATAGTGAGTACTCACAGTTTGGTGAACGAATTCCGAAACGACATCGGGCGAACTCAATGACTGAGCGTTGTACTATCGTTTGTTTACCTCTTTTATACTTCCTGGTTTGACGCCCGCCTTACTTCCGGGTCCTAGTGCCGGGCGCAGGTTGAGTGTGCATGACATTGGCGGCTTTACTGGTGGGTACACCAGTAAACTGCTAAGAATCGCCCAGCAATAACGACAGGGGCAAAAGTAAAAAATAATTGAGAGAATGGGGCGATGCTCGTGCTTTTAACATGTACCCATTGGTACTGTACATTTCTAAAGAACACTTTACTACGTATACAATAATGTATGCCAATTGTGTTAGTATCTTGTTACTGTACTTGTTACAACCCGTGCTCCGGAGCTGCATGTGGCTCTGATATTCCTCTGCTGAGGCTCCCTGTGGCTTTGGAAAATAAATAATGAGCATTTAATTAAAAACTTTTTTATTTATTTTTAGTTTTTTTAATGTAACTCCAAATTTGGTTTATGGATTATGGTAATCTTGTAGCATTAAAAGAAAATGTGTTAAATTTTTTGTCGCTCAAAATATGCGTCACAACCGCCGATGTGCGACACCCGCCAGCACACAATTTATATAAATAGAATAGAATAGAATAGTATTTTTTAATTCAGCATCTTTTCTTTCGAAGTTCAAACTGTTTTTGCGGCACGCAGAAATAGGATTTCAGTTTCTCTGTAGCAGTTCATTGATTTCAGAATTGCAACACTCTATAGTTTTTTATACATAGCATAAAGGTAAGAAACGATATATGCAGGGTTATTTTCATTTTAACAAGAGATGTCAAAAGGGTTTTGTGGGTCCTGGTGTTTTCTTTTCTCTGCCCAAATGGCTCTTTAAGTGCTTAAGTTTGCCGACCCTTACCTAGCCAATTTTTGTTGGACTTACAAACAAATTGAACTTACGAACAATCTTTCGGGACTGAACTCGTTTGTATGTTGGGGACTTAATGTACAGTACTATACAATGCGATATTATGAGTCAGTCCGCATGTTTTCACACATTGAGTCGAGCTGTGGTTATAACTCATCTTAGCCATTTAATTGGACTACTCTTGTTCAATTAGACAAGATTGTTGCTTGTTCCTTCACACAAGCATGGCAGGGGAATTTGTTTATTGGCTAAAGTATGTCCGACTTTGCTACGACAGATGGTAATGTATCCCATTTCAGCTTATTAGTATTGGACATTTTCCCAGTAGAACTATTATGTCACACACCAAACACTAGATAGCAGAGAATAGTAGCATGTTGAGGGGTAAAAAGATTTATGCTTTCCTTTGTGGTTATGGTGTTATCTAGAGGCATACAACACCACTGTACTGTACAATGTTCGATGGTCTGTTTTTCACTTTGTTCAACTTTTTGGTCAAAGCCTGTCATGGAATCTATTAAGAATCTGATTGAGGTACTACAGTATGTGCGGGAAAAGCTTGACACCCATTATCTGTGTGTGCTAATCTGACTTTGAGAAGTATGACTTAATATGATTTTTGCTGGACTTACATGTTTTTTAAAAGTCTGGATTTTGTCGCACTACAAACAATAGCCAGGCTAACACAACATCATGAAAACTGACTGAGTGTCTGTTTTGTCAACCATGACTAGCATATGAAATCCCCAAAAAACTATCAAAGAATATTGCTCAAGAGACATGTCTCTGACCAGTTTCACAAGAACCTTAATGATCATATCATGCCCTAAATTTCTGCACAAAGCCTATAGAAAATTTACAAAAAGCCACAAAAAGCTACTTTTTTCATTTGTCCAGTTTTAAACGCAGTCCCATTGAGACCATGGCAATTTCTGTTGGGAATGTGGGACCCTTTTATACACCGTAAATTCTTTCCAGTTCTAGATGCTCTATTGATTTACAACAATAATAAGAAGAATTATTTTTAACTGAATGATTGTACTTATAATTCCATTTCTGTCTCTGTTTCTTAAGCGCTCCTTTGGCTATTAGTCAGGGTGTGGTTGACCTATCACCCTCTATTACATCTCTTTGCCCTGTGTTTCACTCTTGACTGCTTAGATGACAAAGAATGACAGATGCACTTTGACAGGACACAGAAAGTCCTAAATTAGGAATGAATGGCTCGAAAAGCTTCGAGAGTATGTCCTCTGTGTCTATTACAGCAACCAGTTCTTATCTCCATTCTGAACTCATCTTATTTCATCTTATTTTTTTCTTGTTTGTTTGTTTGTTTTTGAAAGAAGGTCTGTACGATCCACAGTACTGAGGAGAAACCAGCTGCCTGCCAAAACTTGCATCCAAAACCAGTCTTGCAGGCATTCATGGCTTCTATGTCAACAAAAAAAAAAAACACTTTGCATCCTTAATACTGTTGTTCTGTTCATGTCTAACAAGAGCTACAAAGCTAGCTAGCGTCTAACACAAGGCTGAATCACAAATTTCTCTCTAACCATTAATCAAGAGGGCTACTTGGTGTATGGAACAAGGGATTTGTAACGCATCATAGTACGCTAGCTTTCCATTAACACTATTTTAGATTCAACCCCAAAACATGGAAATTAGCTGATATTCTAAAGAGGAATAAACGAAAATATAAAGTAGATCTCATAAGTTTAGGTGGCATGTGGCTTAGTTATTAGCACTGTAGCCTTGCACCTCTATGGTCCGGGTTCAATTCCCACCTCTGTGTGCATGCAGTTTGCATGTTCTCCCTGTGCTTGTTGGGTTTCCTCCAGTTTCCTTCCACAATCCAAAGGCCTAACAATTAGACTGACTGGTGTTCCAAAATTGCCCATAGTGTGTGAATGAGTGTGTGACCTGTGATGGATTGGCACGCTGTCCGGGTTGTACTCCACCTCGTGCCCTAAGTCTCAAAGGATAAAGTGGTACAGACGATGAGTGAGTAATCTAATTTCTCAAGTTTCTCAGGACTATCCACCACCTCTATGTTTTATTCTCCTCACCTTTTGGCTACATAATTCCAGTAAGAACCCGCCATTAATTACACTAACTGTCGATCGCTAACTACTGTTCGCCAGCTCCGCCAGTCACGGTTAGTTAATACCGCTAGTCATTGAAGGATATGTGTTGGTGGGGCAAAATAATCATAATTAAAAAAGCCATGCTGATATTTAGTAACTACAATGAAAACGAGTAACACAAACACATACACACACATTTTTGGTAAATACACCGTTAAATGTGATTTGTGGTTTGAAACATGGTGTTTTATTTATTTATTTACAGCAACGCTGTCAAAGTTAACAAAAATCATGATCGTCAGAAGCTCCTTTGGCATCTTTGCCAGAGGCAACACTGAACCTCACTGTTGTTTAGCCCTTAGGTTATGAGTGAAAGGGCAAAACGGATAGATCCAGCAGCAGAGGACTGTCCCAATGAGGCAGCGAATGTGGATTTTATCTGCTTGATCTCTAGATCCATTTCCCAGAATGTTCATTTCTTGAGCTGGGTCATGCCCTCAGGGGCACAGGGGCCCCCTGTCTGTGCCAGTCAGTCTGGGTTCACTGCCTACTGTCAGATCAGGAGAGACTTAGAACATCACTGACAGGCAATATTAAGACAAAGAACATATCAGCAGGGAGCTGATGAGAATTTCTTCACGTGGATGAGAAGAATGCACACGGTTGAAAAAAAAAAACATTGAAAAGAAAAATAAAATTTAGAATAGAGGCAGCAAACTGTTACGCCTGCCTGCTCCCAATGAACTGTGACCAAACCCATCCCCTTCTCTCATGCGCCTATTTTAGTTTTATCTGTTTATATCCAATATAGCCCATTATTAACATATACCCAAACCGGTACTTAAGCAAATAATGCCTGCTTCCTGTTTTAATGGGACCTGCAGGATAATCATTCTTATTAGAAAACTTCCATCAATCCATTATCTATATCCTGTTTAGAGTTGCAGAGGGCCTGGAGTCTATCCCAGGAGCTCAGGGCATGAGGTAGATACAGCGCCAATAAATCACAGGGCGCAAATCAAGATGCACACACACACATACAGAAGTTTGGAAACACCACTGCATACGCCACATGTCTGTGAAGAAACTCACGCAAACTCCACTCAACCCTTATGTGATCTTGCTACCCACTACATCACCACGCCTAAGGCCAAAATGATCTTTTTTTTTGTTGTTTGTTTGTTTGTTTGTTCGAAATGCTTGCTGAGTGCTTAAAAGGTGAAGTGTGTAATTGTAAAAGAAGGGCCTCCTGGAGGTTTTGACTCTGCATAGTGATTAAGGACATAATAAGGTTAAGATCTATCTTACATCTACAGTATAATGGAGACTTTCCATCACGAATGGCTGATCTACTGTAGGCTCTGCTCAGATGATTAATAAAAACTCATTATTTTACAGAAAAGAAAGCTTTCCATTTAAGATTAAGTGGCTGATTTGGTGCTGGCTACAGACTCGTTTTTTTTCTGATCTCATACAATATGTTTATCATCTGGCTGCTGCTGAATCATCAGGAATAACTCTTGAACCTTCCTTTCTTGCTGTTTTTCAGGATTATTTAATGACACACATGTATGGAAATGCAGCAAGGGATGACTTGTGGAACAAGTTTTCAGAGGTGAGTTTCTACTCATACACTAACAACACCTGCCGGATGTAGTCTCGGAATGTGCAAACCAGGAGTAGGAAAGATGGGGCTGAAAATGAGCGACATACAGTAACTGAAAAATAAGTAGAAGTAGATGGACAAAGTAAGAGAGAGAGAGTGAAAGAGAGAAAAAGCAGTAGTTTTTTAGACAGAATGTTTTTATGTTATCCAGTCCATCTCCTTCATAGGTACGAAGTGTACTGCAGAGAAGCAGCAATGAGGTCAGCATTCAGTGTGTATCTGTGTTCTGTGTATACACACACACACACACACACACACACACACACACACACACACACCTTTCATCCTTTTCAAATCAGAAAATTAAATGTTACAGCACAGCAGACTGACAGTTTCTGTCTAAAGAAAGAACAAGGGTTGTTATTCAAAAAATGAAAGTCATCCATCATATTAAGCATGACATCTAGTGATGATAAGGGCTTTAAGAAGGATCATGCTCAAGTTATGGACTTTACTGTACACACATCAGCCATAGCATTAACACCATCACCAAGTCAATTGAATAACATTGATTATCAATTATATAACAGTAATCTGGTGTCAGGATGACGAGCACCCAAAGCTTACCCATGCCTGCAGAGGACCAGAAGCCAGCCTGTCCGGTCTGATCCAACAAAAAAGCCAATGTAGCTCAAATTGCTGAGAAAAATTTAATGTGGCCACAGTAGAAATTCACCAGAACACCAAGTGCACTACAGCAAACCACACAAGGGGCCCAGCTGGCAAAAGGCCCAAAGCTGCCAACCCAGCATTCAAACTCTTAGGATTCCAATCTGATCGAGCACCTGGGATGCTCTGGACAAAGAAGTCCGATCCATGAAGGATTCACCCCGCAACCCACAGCACCCAAAGGAACCTGCTGTAAAGTTGGGGTGCCAGACAATACAGCCACGCTTCAAGGGGCCAGAGCTGCCACAGCGGCACAGGCAGAATGCAAACCTTGGTGGTTTAAATCTTATGGTTGATCAGGGGTGTAAAGGACATTAGAGCATGAGGCAGGGTGCCAGTTCATCACAGAGCGCACACACATACTGGAGACAATTAGGATGTCTGGATGTCTTTGGACTATGGGAGGAAACCTACCAAGGACAGGGAGAACATGCAAATGTACCCAAGGCGGGAATCGAACCCAGACCCTGGAGGTCCGTTGCGATGGTGCTAGGCACTAAGCCACTGTGCCGCTCCATCCTCAAACTTTGCCATAAAATTAAAAGCACACGATTGTATATGATCTTGTATAAGGTCTTTATGGCCCAAACTATTGTATGTAGATACCCCTCCTATTTATTAAGTTCTCAGTTCCATTCTACACATTTATCCAAGTAACATCATCTTCATCCTTCTTTTTTTTTTTTTTACAGAATATCTACAAAATTTCTTATAAATGCTGACATGCACCATTTCTTTTTTTTTTTCTTTTAATATATACACAGAATCCAATTTGCTACAATAATCTGCTAGTGTCAAATGCCGCAAAGACTTTTTTCAAGCCCAAGAACTGTGACTACACTTGCTTTAATTATTTCTGCTTGGCACCAAAGCACTGAAACATCACTTTGAAAATTAATCTTAAGATAGACTTGCTTTACTCGCCATCTGTCTGCCTGAGAGACTATAGCTGCCATGTGCCACATTAAACAAACCGTGACTCATTGACAGATGTGAAAGCTTGCCTTGAAAGGACTTTTCTCCATGTAGTTTATGTACTAATACCCCGACTGAATTAGAGATTATCCACATTATTCTTTAAAGTATCTTCTCGCTTGTGCACACCTCACTGTCAATGCCCGGTAGCAGTTCTACTGTCATACAGTCCTCCTTCAATGAAAAACATCTTTTCTACTGTCCTGCCCACACTTTGCCACAACAATCACAACAGGCTCACTGCCATTATTTAAAAAAAGGGATCACTCCTGATTCTAACGGATTTTATATGTAAAATACCTCCAACCTCCAATTATACAATGCATAGTAGGAACTAGACAAAAAAAGAGCACCTCACTTTCCAAAATTAGGACCTCTACAGTAAGTACATGTTTAAGAGATCTAACAGATATCTTTTTTGATATATTATGCAAATTTTACTTTTTTTTTTGTCATATTTCGATATTCAGATGGGTCTCCTGGGTGTGCAGGACACTTTTTGTCCCTTCTCCATGTTATATTATCATTGGTTTAAAAAACTAATTAGATGTAGTTCTAATTGTTTAACTAAAATTACTAAAATTAGATTTAGTTCCTATTGTGATCTCATATGAGAAGAAGAATGACTTGTTGCTCTGTTCAAAAACTAAACTAACCCCCTGCAATTATATATATACTTTGCTGTAAACCTGTTCCCTGAAAAGGCGGGAACGAGATGCTGCATCCTAATGCCGCACTACCACGTGACCGGACGTCCGTTCAGACAAATGAATCTGAGGTTTGTCGCCGGCTCACTAGTATTTATAACCTGCAGCTGCGTCTAATCAGATGACGTCACCTGACCGAGGTTATATATAGCCAAAAAATTTGGCGTGTTTGCACACATGCTTCACAACCGGCACACAAAATGGTTCCCATAGCGTTCTCACGCAGCATCGAGAGAAGCCTTTGAAAGGGAACAGTAAAATATGGGAACTTTAAATATAGAAGCGAAAAACATTGCCTTACTATTTCAGAAGGGTCAATTTATTAGGCTACACAAGGCAAAGAAACTAACTAAGGAGATTTGAAAGTACTGGGACTGGGTTAAGAACCCCTTAAACACATTATCAAAATCTGGAAGGATAGTGGGACTTTTTTGAAGAAATGTGGTAGGAAAAAAACATGAATAGAGACTAATTCAACTTGGTGAAGTTGCATGATTAAAAAATCAACAGTAAAAACCAGGGCCCGCGTCTCACTCCTAAGTGGGCAAAATTTTTTATCCTACTTTCAGGAGTAGGAGGCGGAGCTTTTTATCAAGATTCTTTTCTTTTTTTTTTTTCTTTATTGGAAATCACTTCCTATCTCCACCAACATGTGGGATGGTTTCGGAGGTGTGCTAACTAGTTAGTAGTGAGGAAATGGAATTCAGGCAGAGACGCGCGTGGAGGAGTGTCATTGAGTGACACTAAGCTCATAAAAGACAAGTTCAGACTAAAATGCATATATATTTTTTTTATTGTGTGCGGTATATAACTGGTCCATAAATAAACATTCATGCTCTCTCCACATCTCTAACAGCCAAGATGCAGCTTTGAAACAGTGACATAGCTGACAATGTCTGTAATAATACATCAAACTGCTCTTACAACGTAGCTGATCATGCGCATGCATACATTTCCCCTCCACGCAGCGTGAAATCAACGAAAAAACAAGCTGCATTCGTGGAGTTGTTGGCTTCCTTCCTGGGACAAACATTAAAATTAATATATTTACTTATTATATTTACTTATATAGTTATATTAAACATTTTGAATGTAGACAACAGTTTTTTAGGATTCTCTGTTCGTCACTCATTAACACAATGTATCCCAGGTTTTCACACTCCTCGGGGGTACGTGTGGCACACTCAGAGGTGGCACTGATGCTTTCACAATTTGCCTCCATTCACTTTTTATCTTTAGAGGTAAGAGTCAGGGATATTTTCAATCCTAAATGAACTGAGTATGAAGATTGGACTTTATGGGGGGAGGTGTGATGAGTCCATGTTGACACTATTCCAGAGCGATTGTTACATCAGGGTAAGAAGGGAACACATGAAGCAATGTGAATTTTTTTTTGGCCAGGCATTGTCTAGAAGGGCCAGATTTTCTTACAGAATACGACAAATGTCATCTTAGCTCTACAGTATACTGGATTTTTTATCAGCTCTGAGAGAGGGGACAGACATGTTCTTTAAAATGAAATCATAAGGTCAAATAGAAGGGCAGCATGGTGGCTTAGTGGTTGGCACTGTCTACTTGCACCGCCAGGGTCCAGGTTCGATTCCCTCCTCTGTGTGCATGGAGCTTGCATTTTCTCCCCATGCATGGTGGATTTCCTCCCACAGTCCAAAGACATTCTAGGCTAATTGGCAATCCCAAAATTGTCTGTAGTGTGTGAAAATGTGTGTGTTACCTGGATTGGCACCCTTTCCAGGGTCTACCCCGACTCATGCCCCAAGTTTCCTGGGATAGGCTCTAGGCTCCACTGTATACAGGATAAAGCGGTATAGATGATGACTGAGAGTGAGTGAGATTAGACAGAATTTCATGCAATTTATTTTAACATTTTCATTCTTTTATGATGGAGAAACCGCACTGAATCTTATACTAATACAGTACCAGGCTTTTAGAGGCAGCAGTTGTTTCAGCACCATGTGCCATTTCTCCTTCATGATATAGATTTTTACAGCATTCATGCCACAGCTAGGCATAATTCAAATATAATCTGGAACTATTGATATTTTAAAATCATTCTTGGGCCCCAAAGTGGTTAGACAGCTGTGGAGAAATATGCTGACCACCTTGATGAGACAGTTAGAGGAAATTGTGCCAGATTTGGTCCCCAGAATGGAAATAACGAAAAATCCATGTAGGAATGGAGGAACTCATAATTTTTAACCTTTCGTCAGAACCTTATGAGCTTTTACAATGAGTAATATATACATCAGAAATACATCATCTTAGATCTGTGCTATTCATCCTGTGAATTAATGAAGCATGTCGGTTATAAGTTCTGCAGATGAGATTTATGATATTTTCACTATAATTGCAGTTTCTACCTTGGCCTAGGCAAGTGAGAAAAATGCATTTATTAGAAAGAGAAATGTTTTGTCATGATTGTTGAGCTAAATGTTTGTTTTTGGGAACTCAAGCCATAAGAACATCAGGTCCTAGATTTGCCTTGCAATTGTGGTAATAATTGCAGTGAAAATGATTATATATTGGCAGGACTGTAGCCTCTGTACACCTCTGGGGTCCAGGGTTCGATTCCCACCAAGTTTGTGTGCGTGGTATTTGCATGTTCCCCCGTTCTGCTTGGTGGGTTTCCTCTGGGTACTTCACTATACTTCGACAGTACAAAGAAATGCAGATTAGCCTAATTGGCGTTCCTGAATAGCTCGTACTGTGCGAGTGTGCATCTTTGGTGGATTGGCACCCTGTCCGGAGTGTGAACCGCTTCATCCTGAAGTGTCCGGGTATAGGCTGCAGGCTCCCCGCAAATTATTATATATTTATATTTTATTATTTGTATATTAGCCAGAATGTCTATGTTTCCGAAGCCAAGGTGCCAATTCAAATTTAGCAGAACTGCCACAGTTTAACTCCAGGCATAACGCATCTCAGGACGGGCCAACAGAAGGTTTTCAATTCTTCTACGAATTTCCAAATCTTTTACAGCTACAGTTCAGCCACCAATTGTGCAAGTTCTCCCACTAAAAAAGATGAGCGAGGCCTGTAATTTTCATCATAGGTATACCTCAACTCTGAGAGACAAAATAAGAAAACAAAATCCAGAAAATCATATTGTAGGCTTTTTAAAGAATTTATTTGCAAAGTATATTGGAAAATAAGTATTTGGTCACCTACAAACAAGCAAGATTTATTACTCTCACAGACCTGTAACTTCTTCTTTCGCTCCTCTGTCCTCCACTTGTTACCTGTATTAATGGCATCTATTATCAGTATAAAAGACACCTGTCCACAACCTCAAACAGCCTCACTCCACACTCCACTATGGCCAAGACCAAAGAACTGTCAAAGGACACCAGAAACAAAATTGTAGACCTGCACCAGGCTGGGAAGACTGAATCTGCAATAGGTAAGCAGCTTGGTGTGAAGAACTGTGGGAGCAATTATTAGAAAATGGAAGACATACAAGACCACTGATAATCCCCCTCAATCTGGGGCTCCACGCAAGATCTCAAGCCGTGGGGTCAAAATGATCACAAGAACTGTGAGCAAAAATCCCAGAATCACATGGGGGGACCTAGTGAATGTCCTGCAGAGAGCTGGGACCAAAGTAACAAAGGCTACCATCAGTAACACACTGTGCCGCTAGGGACTCAAATCCTGCCGTGCCAGACGTGTCCCCCTGCTTAAACCAGTCCAGGCCCGTCTGAAGTTTTTGGAGGATCCAGAAGGGGATTCATATGGTCAGATGAAACCCCCTTCCATCAGCAAGAGCTTTGACAATGAAACGTGGCTGGGTCTTTCAGCATGACATTGATCCCAAACACACCGCCCTGGCAATGAAGGAGGGACTTCGTAAGAAGTTAGGATTTCAAAGCCCTGTAGTGGCCTAGCCAGTCTCCAGATCTCAACCCCATAGAAAATCTTTGGAGGGAGGAGAAAGTCCGTGTTGTCCAGCGACAGCCCCAAAACATCACTGCTCTAGAGGAGATCTGCATGGAGGAACGGGCCAAAATACCAGCAACAGTGTGTGAAAACCTTGTGAAGACTTACAGAAAACGTTTGACATCTGTCATTGCCAACAAAGGGTATATAACAAAGTATTGAGATGAAATTTATGATTACATTCATGAGATTAAATAATTAATTTACAAATTATGATGAAAATTACAGGCCTCTCTCATCTTTTTAAGTGGGAGAACTTACACAATTGGTGGCTGACTAAATACTTTTTGCCCCACATTATCCATACACTATGTAATGAGTCACAGTTGTAAATGAAAATCAGTG
This sequence comes from Channallabes apus, assembly GCA_030522415.1. Taxonomy (NCBI): domain Eukaryota; kingdom Metazoa; phylum Chordata; class Actinopteri; order Siluriformes; family Clariidae; genus Channallabes; species Channallabes apus. Next base: position 26,485,819 of record CM060114.1, read on the forward strand.
GTATGCCTCCACACATCTTCTTTCACGTAGAATACTGTATATGAAGTGTAGGCACTTTGCCAACATGTTGAAAGGCGGTTTTTATTATTTACAGTAGAATGTTCTTATGATTATAAGCTGTGAGCTGGTGTTTATGTGTGTGCAGGCCATGCAGAGTGAAGGCAAAGACATCAACATAAAGGAAGTGATGGATGGATGGACTCTCCAAATGGGCTATCCAGTTGTTACCATCAGCAAAAACGAGAGTCTGGAAAACACAGTCATCATCAACCAGGAGCACTTCCTCTATGATATGGAGGCTAAGATCCACAACCCTGATTTTCTCAACAATAGGTATAGTATCTACGGTACCATATGTTTGCAATCTTGTGCATGCTAGTCAAGATTATTACTTTCGGAGTTCAGTTGAGGCAGAAAGAGGCACCTGACTGTTTAGTCTGTTTCAACTCATCTACAGTAAATCAATCCAATCACTCTTGTTATTTATCCAACAGAGTCGGGTGTGCCAGAACACGAAGAGCATTCATTTGTGCAGTGTGATAGCTTTGTCCAGTGTGCACCGGCGAGTCCTCTGTAACAGCCTTTGACAGACATATGTACAAAATATGCCATCAATTTCTAGGATTCCTCTTTATAATTATAAATAATATTATTTTTAGAATGTTAAATTGAAAGAGTTAAAGAAATCAAAGGCCATAACGAAGGTCTGTCCTGTAACAATAAGCTTATTCCCCTCCCCGTCTCCAGCATCACCGACTTTCTACTTTTTCGCTATGCAGAACATGAACACAGATTTAATCGCTTCCGTTTCGCATTACTTTTGTAACCATCAAGAATGCTAATTGACTCACTGTTTATTATTTATGCACCCTTTGGTAACCTCTAGGTGTCTTCTGAAATCCTGCAGCATTTGCTAAAAAAAATGAATGGGACTGCCAAGAGCAGACATAAATTTTAACTCTCATTAATGGTGTCATAAATAATTCATCATGCCCTCTGGAAGTCTCTGGTCTTATTTGGGTCCAAATGCTGGCAGGAACACTTATTGGCCAACGAATGTTAATGTGTATGTCTGTGTTGGAGTGTACGGCGTCAGTTTATTGAGTAGTCCACGTACGTGGAACATAAAGAAGAAAAAATCAAGAGTGAAAAAAAGATAAAGAAACCTGATTTCCAATGATATTGAAGTGTTTACGGATTTAATTTCAACATGCATATACAGTACTCCGATCAACCACCAGCAGGTAAATTGAATACCATCGATTATCAACTTATACCAGTTAACTGCTCACAGGATCACTGGTCCGATTCTACGGAAAAGCCAATGTAATAAAAATCGCTGAAAAAAAGTTCATTCTGGCCACGATGGAAAGGAACAGCTGGAGCATCACAGCCTGCTATGTATAGGGTTTAGCAGGCAAAGAGTTCAAGGTTGTTGATCCAGCCTCCAAATTCCTGTTGAGTCATGTCCTGAGGGCCCAGTGCTAGGAACCCATTCATGCCCGTAGGGGAACCTACACAACACTGCACTGTCTTTCAATGTTATGGTGGCTCTGTATACACAATATTGGTGGCATGGTGGCTTAGTTATTATCACTGTTGTTTCGCACCTCCAGGGTTGGGGTTTGAATCTCATTCTCACTCCAGTCTGTATGCATAATGCTTAAAGGGTAAGCAAAGTTCTCTGGTTTTCCCCCACAATACAAAGACTAGTAAGTGTCTATAGTATGCTTGTATCCTGTAATTAGGTGGCAACCCATTCAAGGCTACTTCTATACGTAGGTTGAACAGTAAACGATGAATGGATGGATATGCAGTATATGGCCAAATGCATGAACATCTTATTCTAAGCTTGGTCCCACCCATAATGACAACCATGAGATTATAACCACCACCCTTATGGGAATATGTATCTTGGGAGTTTGGGTATGATGTATGATCAATAATTGTTGAAACAAAATGGGTTTGATTTGGAATCATTTTATATATACTCTATTATCACATGCCACAGAAAACAGACCCAGATCTGTAGAAAATGAGCCAATCCATATCTCTACTTAGATCTCATGAGATAGCCGCTGTCATGTCCTAGCTGGCTAGTGGTGCACAGTGTAGGCCATGTAGGCATAATAGTCCATAGTAAAAACAAAATCATTTGAATATTTGGAGTACATTGAAGCTGTAGTAATATATATGTTGCAAACTTAGGTTTTGCTGGAGGGAGCTGCAATCAGATTTTCAACGTATGAACGTATGATAATTTCTCCCCAGATATGATTTTCCGGAGTCTCTGTACGTTTATGTGCTCTGCACCTTGGGAAACCAATTTCTTCCTGGACCTTGAGTCAGAGGCACTGTCATGCTGGAACAAAGTTGGGATGGGTCCATTAGTTCAGTCTGGTTGAGGTTGCTGGCCCTGTTTCTGATCACAAAGCAGTATTGAACTCTGGTATTCTAACAAGTTCTTATGATGTTCTGAAATGTGCTAATGGTGACGAAATGCATGCATTAAAAGCTGTAATTAAAGCAGCCCCTGTCTAATTACCATAAAAGTCTAATGTTTCCTATGTTCTAATATAGGATTTTGACAGAGTACTATTTGCGGGTAGCAATGGTGAGAGCTAGAATACAGTCAGTGAAGGACTGTTGTTTGCTCTCCTCTCACTGACACATACAGTATGAGCACATATCAAATTCAAATTTGATTTATCACATACACGACAATACACAGTATGATATGCAATGAAATGCTTAATATTTGTATGTGTTGTTTGGTTGTTCAGTGTGATTATCTTAAAAGTATGATGCCCAGGGCCATTCGTGCCTCAAATGCCAATGGTTAAGGTTGCTGATCAGAAAGTTCCAGCCTTGCTAAGCTAACACTGTTGGGCTCTTGAGCAAGCCCTTACAGAAAACAGTGGTGTGAAAAACTATTTGCCCCCCTCCTGATTTCTTATTCTTTTGCATGTTTGTCACACAAAATGTTTCTGATCATCAAACACATTTAACTATTAGTCAAAGATAACACAAGTAAACACAAAATGCAGTTTTTAAATGAGGGGTTTTATTATTTATGGAGAAAAAAAATCCAAACCTACATGGCCCTGTGTGAAAAAGTAATTGCCCCCTGAACCTAATAACTGGTTGTGCCACCCTTCGCAGCAATAACTGCAATCAAGCGTTTGCGATAACTTGCAACGAGTCTTTTACAGCGCTCTGGAGGAATTTTGGCCCACTCATCTTTGCAGAATTGTTGTAATTCAGCTTTATTTGAGGGTTTTCTAGCATGAACCGCCTTTTTAAGGTCATGCCACAACATCTCAATAGGATTCAGGTCAGGACTTTGACTAGGCCACTCCAAAGTCTTTATTTTGTTTTTCTTCAGCCATTCAGAGGTGGATTTGCTGGTGTGTTTTGGGTCATTGTCCTGCTGCAGCACCCAAGATCGCTTCAGCTTGAGTTGACGAACAGATGGCCGGACATTCTCCTTCTGGATTTTTTGGTAGACAATAGAATTCATGATTCCATCAATCACAGCAAGCCTTCCAGGTCCTGAAGCAGCAAAACAACCTCAGACCATCACACTACCACCACCATATTTTACTGTTGGTATGATGTTCTTTTCCTGAAATGCTGTGTTACTTTTACACCAGATGTAACGGGACACGCACCTTCCAAAAAGTTCAACTTTTGTCTCGTCGGTCCACAAGGTATTTTCCCAAATGTCTTGGCAATCATTGAGATGTTTTTTTAGCAAAATTGAGACGAGCCTTAATGTTCTTTTTGCTTAAAAGTGGTTTGCGCCTTGGAAACCTGCCATGCAGGCCGTTTTTGCCCAGTCTCTTTCTTATGGTGGAGTCATGAACACTGACCTTAATTGAGGCAAGTGAGGCCTGCAGTTCTTTAGATGTTGTCCTGAGGTCTTTTGTGGCCTCTCGGATGAGTTGTCTCTGCGCTCTTGTGGTAATTTTGGTCGGCCGGCCACTCCTGGGAAGGTTCACCACTGTTCCATGTTTTTGCCATTTGTGGATAATGGCTCTCACTGTGGTTCGCTGGAGTCCCAAAGCTTTAGAAATGGTTTTATAACCTTTACCAGACTGATACAGTAGATCTCAATTACTTTTGTTCTCATTTGTTCCTGAATTTCTTTGGATCTTGGCATGATGTCTAGCTTTTGAGGTGCTTTTGGTCTACTTCTCTGTGTCAGGTAGCTCCTATTTAAGTGATTTCTTGATTGAAACAGGTGTGGCAGTAATCAGGCCTGGGGGTGACTAAAGAAATTGAACTCAGGTGTGATAAACCACAGTTAAGTTATTTTTTAACAAGGGGGGCAATCACTTTTTCACACAGGGCCATGTAGATTTGGAGTTTTTTTCTCCCTTAACAACGTAAACCTTCATTTAAAAACTGGATTTTGTGTTCAATTATGTTATCTTTGACTAACAGTTAACGGTTTTTTATGAGCAGAAACATTTAAGTGTGACAAACATGCAAAAGAATAAGAAATCAGGAAGGGGGCAAATAGTTTTTCACACCACTGTATGTTATAATGTAATATATTAAATAATACTGTACATTTCCACATATAGGAAAATAGTATATATTTATTAATACAGTATATTGCAATGAGTACAAAACCATAATAGTCATGCTTATAATTGTTTTATTGAAACATTATTGAAACTTTATGCATATTTAAGAATTATACACACACTTTTACTAATAAATGTCTATAAAGTTCATTCTACATTTAAACTACATTAACATATAAGCATATTGTGAAAAAATATATAAAGCAATATATATTTAATCAAATTCAATATATTATGAGGTATATTGTTGAATACAAAATTAAATACATTAAGATATACAGTACATTTGAATATATTTCTCAATTTCATTGTGTTGTACATGTACATGTGATAAAAAGAAAGGTTTCTTCTTATTCTTCTTCTCACAGCTGCCTGCTTATGGTCTGGTTACAGTTAAATACCACACCTTACGCCCAGTAATCACTACTTCTACTCTAAAATGCTTCTGCTCTCCATCTATTTAGTAGTCATTGTGTGTGTTCTGTGACCCTGGGTTCGTGTGAGTTCCCTTAAACTGTTCTCAAGTGTTTCATGGCAGAGTTTTTTCCCTAGTTTTCCCTCTCTCCCACCTCAGAAGGGTTTGTAAGTTAGCTCTTCCCTGACCTGTCAGCACAGTAAGGGATTCAGTTTTTTTTTCTGTAACCATGCTGGATTTTGTCTCTGCATCCCACAGACAAGTCGATAGGCTGTCTCTTCTTTGTTACCTACAGTATCAGGTAACAAAAAGCCTGGAACAGTAAGGGACATAGAGGCTTAACTGTACCATTTTTTGCCTATACTTATTCTGTCACGGTTATTCAGACTGATCTCCCCCCCCCCCCCCCACTCACACACCACAGTACAGTTACAGGCTCGACATTCAGCCACACAATAAGAACACAGCAGAATGAAGCTCCAGAAATAAACTGATTTATAGCACCAGATTGTGCAGAGAATGCGGTGCGGGTCATCGTTTCACTTTTTTCTCCTAAAGAGATTTTCTTTTATAAGGAGCTATTCCTTTTCAATCTATTTTAAAAACGTCCTTTAGTGCTTTTTGTTTCTATCCTGTAAATGAGTCATTGCATTTTCCAGCTGCACTTATATGTTTTCTGTAGAGACAGGATTTGCATGTGAATAAAAAACAATGAAGAGGGGAAATAGATAGTTTGGGATAAACGAGGATGTGGTGTCTGTGTTCCAGTTTATGATACAATGTGTAATCTAAAATAAAAATAACAGGAAACAATTACCTTTATTTCAATATATAATTCCCTGCTACACTAATGCATTTATCCCAGAGTTTCACTAGTGCTTGGAAACCATCAAGGTAGATAACTGTCTCAATCATAACGCTGGCCTCCCAGGAACTCCTTTAATGGTCCAAAAATGTAGAAATGGCTTGGAGGGAGGTCAGGACTGCATGATGGTTGTAGCAATAACTCCAAGTCGAGTTCCTGTAATGTGCTAGTGGTGTTGGTGAATGATTGTGTGTATAATTCCTACAGACAGTTGACAAGTTATCCATCGATTTTTAAGGATCAGAGCTCTCACTCGCTGAACGTTTATGGGAACAACCCGGAGACACCTCGGCTGGGATCATCATTCACAGATGTGTGGCTTTTTTGCCATCCAAATAATTTACGGCGGCTAAGAGTCTTAGCACCGTACTGTGCTTGAAGTCTTCTGGAAATGTTAATGACGAATTTCGTCACAAGTCCTGGTTTGACTCGAACGCCGCTGTTGTAGTTTTTGGAAATGCATCCCAAAAGACTTACCATGCAGTGCTATGGTCGCACATGTGATTTACTGAAGGTGTTGTTTGACACATCGTTGTTAATAAAGTTAAACTGAACTCACAGCCCATATAATATTATTAGACATTATAAAGTATTTACCTTTTCATTCACAGTACATCTCAGGCTTGCTGTTAATTCTTGTTTCAAAAGCTAAATCAGACATTTTCATGCTAAATCAAGACAAACAAGAGCGGGATTAGGCAATGGTTAACCTCAAACACGCACTGTGAAATTATCCTTGAAAAATGAACACATAAGCCGTGCATGGCGGTATGTCTACAACGGTTCCACATTTCCTCAGCAGATGGATTGCATGTGATCATTTAACATTCAGCATGCGGTCTCTTAGATTAAGCAGATGCTCTTCCTCTGTAGTCGCATGTGATGTTTTAATGTCTAAACAATTTAGAGAACCTAATTCATTCAAGAGCATCGGTGCGAGAGTAAATGGAAGTAATTAAAAAGGAAGAGATTGTCTCTACAATCCATTTATAATTCATCACAGGATGGTCAGGTAGCATGCATTGCGGCTGCTGACGCAAATCATTCCGGACTGGAGATTAATTAGAATCACATCACTCAGCTTGTTGTTAACTGGTACCTTTTCTAAAACAACCATCTCTCGTTTATATGTTAATGCCGCCACGCTACGTTTGCGAAGGAGATCACGTCCTAAGCAGCAGTCATGGAGAAAATAGATAACTAAATCGAATTAGAGGTCAGAGCCACAAATTGATTTCCTTGTCACCCACAGAGCAGCACGACTGTAATGGGGGTGATGCTGTTACTCTTCTTAATTACGTTAGCGCCACGCTCCAGGTGAGTGAGGCAAAAAAATCTGAGCATATCTCATTATGTTTAGCTAGCTGTTAGACCACACCAGGTGCTGTTATTGAAGCGAAATCGCATTAAACTTTACCATGATGTGCTGGAGCTCAACACGGATTGATGTTTTTGAGGGGTTTAGGATCAGCCAATTAAATCGACAGCTGATCACAAATACACCATATGGACAGATGTTTGTGGGAGAATTTTTTTTTTTTACAAATCCACTCATCTAGAAAGGCATTCCTCTAGATTTCGGAACATGGCTGTTTATCTGTAACGTAAAAGCATTGGTGAGTTTGCCGCTCGTGTCAGGTGAGGAAGATGGGATGCGATTAGTCATCTGCTTGATTGCCTCCTGAAAATCATGTACAGAAATTTGAAACAGAGGTTTGAAAATTGATCGCCCAGTTTTTTAGCTTATTGTTCTAATACTTTTGGCCCCTACTGTTTATGTACAGTAGTATTTGAGAATGATACTTGAACAGGTTGTATGAGTTATCCGGCTTTAAAAGAGCTGTTTCTGCTTCAGACATGATTACAGGATTCATCAAATTACAATTCATCATTCTTGAATAAGCATGTACTGATTGGCTGATTGGAATAGACTTATTATTAGAATTGCTTATTGCTTAGAATATTAAAATTACTTATAATTACTTACTTAGAATTACTGATTCAGAGCAGTTTCCAGGGTTCATATCATGGCACGGTGGCGTAATGATTAACTCTGTCGCCTTGCACCTCCAGGGTCTGGCTTTGATTCCCGCCTTGGGGTTTACTGTACGTGCATTAATTTTTCATGTTCTCCCGGTTTTGGTGGGCTTCCACCGGTTTCCTCCCAAAGACATGCAGATTAGGCTAATTGGCACTGAAAAATCGCCTGCAGTGTGTGAATGCGTGTGTGAACATTGATGGGAGGTCCCACCACGATCGTAAAGATGGGAAAAAAATACAATAATCAATAGTGACCTTCACAACCCCTTATTGTACTATAGAGCGTCCTTGATGTTTGGACGGATGGATATCATACCTTAGACTAACTGCCACACTTATTTCAGTCATTTTGAAAGAAAATCAAGAAGACACACACTGATTGATTTCAATTGAATACATGGCTCTTTCACACAGAATACCAAGAGTGCCACACACCTTCATGCAGATGAGATGTACAGTATTACATGAGGTCACTAAAGGTCACGTGGTCACAGTGTTATAGTAAACAGTACACGCAAGAAGCGCATGAGTGATACATGATACTTGGTACTTGTAAACTAAGACTTGTTCATTTTCCAAGTCAAATTTTTATTAAAAACAATCTTTGCTCGTCTTGTGAAACACTCGTGTTACTCGCAATCTGAGGTTTTACTGTATATTTTCCATTGGAAAGACACTTTACATTATTACATTGTTATAATAAGACAATGTTAAGATTTGCTAATCGTTGCTATGGCATGCAATGACATTAGGAAACATTCATTCATTCATTTTCTATACTGCTTAATCCTGTGTTCAGGGTCGCGGGGGACCTGGAGCCTATCCCAGGAGACTTCGGGCACTAGCACATGCAAACTCCATGCACACAGAGACGGGAATCGAGCCTGGCCGGGGAATCGAACCCAGACCCTGGAGGTGCAAGGCGACAGTGCTAACCACTACACCACCGCGCCGCCCTGTTAGGAAACATACTGTATGAAAAAAAAAAACATTAGTTACTGTTGTTGTTGGTCTTTCGGCTGCTCCCGGCAAGGGGTCGCCACAGCGGAATATCCAGTCCGCACTACAACTTGGCACAGGTTTTACGCCGGATGCCCTTCCTGACGCAACCCTCCCATTTTATCCGGGCTTGGGACCGGAACTGTATCCAGTGGCTGGGGTGTGGGCACTGGCTGGAATCGAACCCGGGCCTTCCGCATGGCAGGCGAAACACCTACCACTGAGCCACCAGTGCCCTAATAAATATATAATAAATATAAACAGTTACTGGTTTTATTTCCTGTAGTTCCACCATTGCTCAGCTTTTATCCACAATGTAGAATTTCTAACGTGTATGAGAGGTGTGTTACCATGGATGAATACATTATTAGGATTAACTAGCCTATACAATATACAAACTCACAATCTCAATATTATCTAAACACAATTTTTTTCTCACTCACTTTTCCTACACTTTCATAAATTTTCTTTTCATTTTGTGAAGCTGCTTTGAGACGATGACAATTGTTAAAAGTGCTATATAAATAAAATAAAATGTAATTGAATATACATTCTAAACAAATACTGGGGGGAAAAAATCTGTCAGGGATTTTGTTGTTTTTTATGTTTTTACTTTAATGTTGAACTTTACAGATTAGCTAAAGATTGTACGGAGTGTTAGAATTTTTAGCCAAATTCCCAACACTTAAAATACCACTGACCAATTGTATGACTATAAAAAAAAAAAAGAAAAACTTTTCATTTGCATAGGCCACTCACAACCTTATAAATGTCACATCGATCAGCCATAAAATTAACATCACTGATTATCAATTATACACCATTGTAAACTGGTGACAGGATCATGGGCACCCAATGCTCACACACGGCCACGGGTACCTATCCCAAGTCCTATCCCACAGAAAAGCAAGTGCAGCACAAATCGCCAAAAAAGTCAATGCCTCCAGTGCACCAAAGCCCACTGCATAAGGGTCAGAGAAGGCCAACAACCTGGCTTCAAAATTCCCCATATCCCAACACGATTAAGCACCGGACAAACAAGTCTGATCCATGGAGGTCTCACTCTGCAAGCCACAGCACCAAAAGATCCACCAGTAATTTTCTGGTGCCACTCAACACAGCATTCATCCAAGGGGTCAGAGCTGTCCCTGTGGCACAAGAAGAACTCAAACCATAAGTGGTTATAATGTTAATGGTTTTAAGATTATGGCTAATCGGCTAATGGCTAATGTTTATCCCATTATATTGTACTGTTTCCCCAAAAAAGAAGCTTATTTATCATGTTTATTTAAAAAATGTGTTTACTGTGATATTTGTTACAGACAAAGGCAATATATCTCCTTTTGAACTAAGATTTAAGCCTGATGCTGTAATATATTCTTTAAATCATACTTGCATGAATGGTGCAATTACATAATCAAGGGTCTTTATTTAGACAGAGATCCAAAAGCGAGTGTTGCCTGGCTCGGCAGGACGTTTACTATGCTGTAATGGCAATAATTACTCAGTGGTGGGCCTTTTTGTTCAAGGTAATTAGCACTGGCAGGCAGCAGACCATGACCATCTGAGTGTTTGCCATTTTGACAGAGCATATGTGAGTCTAACAACGTGTGTGTCAGACAGAGTTTTGAGTTTTAAAGCAGGTTTGAGATGCACAGACCGGCAGGGATAAAAGGACATTATACAACAATCTAAACGATCTGATGGGACGAGAGGCTTTCCCATGAGTGGTGGTGATAGATAGTAACAGCACTAGGACGTTTAACTATATGTATCACTCTGCATCCCAGGTGTTCTATAATTGTTATTTACACTATTTGGTGGTTGCCAAATTGAGTGAAAGTAGGAAGGGAAAGTCTGCAGTATTGATGAGAGAGCAGTTATCTGGAAAAATGCACATTCACAACCAGACACGTTTTATGACACATTTTAACAAGAAAACGCATTTGATAATGTTGTCATAGTTGTTGTCATAGTGTTAAACAACACTTTGTCTCCTTGATAATTGCTTCTAAATCGTTCCGTATTGTGGTCTTATTTACGCCTAATCCGAGATACAAAACTAGCTTTTAACACAAGGCTGACTCCCAAATCCTTCTCTCTAACTCCTGATCATGAGTGCTACTTCATCTGTTGAATGAGGGGTTGTACACCCTCGTGCACTAGCTTATTATTGAATGCTATATGGAATTCAACCAGGAACTCGGATATTCATGGAACTGATATAATTAGTGAAAATCTAAAAAGAAACTCACAGGACTTAGAATATTTCCCGGACTGTCCACCACCTCCACGTTTTATTCTTTTTATCTTTTGGCTACATAATACGAGTATGAATTTAAAACTAGTTTCACCCCCAGTAATTACACTAACTGTCAGTTATGTACTAACTGTCCGTTGCCAGCTGTGGAAGTCGCGGTTACTTAGTTCCCCCAGCCCTGGAAGGACATGTGTTCGTGGAGAAAAAGTAACTGGTTAAATAAAAATACAATTCATAATCTGTTGGTAATAAACAGTGTTTGAATATAAGGAGCTTGAATAAAAGCAATAATCACATTCAAGGTAATTCTGTTAAATGGGATATCTACAACTGCATCACAGCTGTGCTGATATTTAGCATAACAGCACTCCCTCTTACAGTATGTGATATTGCCCAATGATGTTACTCACTTTGCTGTACCTGAGAACATGGCGTATGTTTTACAACTTTTAAGTTGATGTGATTTTGTCCCATTCAGGCTTGTACATGACATTCAGATTTCATACATGTTTACATGTAATAAATAAATAAATAAATAAATAAATGAATAAATGCACTATGGAGAAAAGTATTCGGCCAAACCTGGCAGCTATTTAATTCAGGTGTTTCAATTAGAACCCTTATACTCAGTGAAGGGCAGTCTTAATGCTGCAGAATACCAAACTTGGTGCCAACAGTTTGAAGTAGGCCCTTATTCCAACATGACTGTGTCCCAGTGCACAAAGCAAGCACTGTAAAGACATGGTTTGATGAATTCCGTGTGGAAGAACTCAACGCCATCAAGCACCTTTCGGATGATGGCTTCGTAAATGCTCTACAGAATGAATGGGCACAAATTCCCACAGAAACACTCCAAAATCTTATGGACCACATTCCAAGAAGAGTGGAAGCTGTTATAGCTGCGAAAGGGGGGGACAACTCTACATTGCAGGATACATTTTTGAATACAATGTCATTGCAGGGTTGGCCTAATACCTTTGTCTATATACTGTACAGTAGTGTATCTACCTGAGAACAGTATGAATGTCTTTCTTTATGACTAATTTCTTGTTATGTCTTGAGTTAAATCTATGATCAGAAATGAGGGAGACACTTCTCCATCTCTTTGTCTCTCCTAGTTTCCAGTGGCAGATCCCATTGACTCTAGCAGTGGGAAACACAAGTCACATATCATCCGAGACTGTCATATGGGTCTCAAAGAAAACAGGCAAGTTCCCTTCAGATACAATACAACCAGAATTATACAGAAGGATTACTTGTCTGATACACTACAATGCTTTTACAGTCAGTGCCAGGCATTGGGCTTATTGCGCCATGTTTCAATACTGGTCCAACATGATTACATTTGAAATTACCTCAGAAAAAATATTTTAGCTGGACTGTCGCCATTTGTTATCAAAGAAATACCTTTGGCATCTTTGCTAATTAAAATGTAAAAACAACATTAAATTTAAATGTATGTGTTCTATATGGAGTGTAATTCTGTGCCTGCTGTTATTCTCCTCAATTCCATTCCTCTCCTGATAAGGATAATTTATAGGCCATCTAAGAAATGTGTCGGTTCAGCAAAAATCCTTCTCTAAAACCCTATTGTTTTACACTGCAAGCTTCTGTATTCAATTTAGCCAGTTCCTTCCTTGCTGAGGTTGAAAAGGTACTCTACATGTGTCATCATTTATCTTGTTTCATTTTCCTGCTAACCATTCTTTGCGTGCGTTTTTTCTTTTTTTTGTCTCTGCAGCCGACCAACACATAGTGAACAGGAAACTGGTGTACTAAAGCTTTAGACAAGCTGTTCTCATAATCAGACTCTAACTTAAGTGAATTTACTGTATGAACAACTGCAAAAGAAAATATGTTTTTAATGATGCTTAGTTTTGGCTGGATTGTTTTCAAGGTTTTTTTTTTATCTTTTGACTTTTTTCTTTAAAAAAAAATCTTTTTATTTACTGCTCATGCTATATTTAGTGGAGGTGGCCTTGGGTACCAACCACAATCAGCCAGCTGCTCCCCGTTTACTCCAAACGAAAAGAAACTCACTCAGCCTCTTTGTGCCCAAGCAACAGCTATTATATAAGCTTTAGTGATATATATATATATATATATATATATATATATATATACACACACAAGGATGAAGGATCCAACAATGGCAAACCTTGCGGTGCTGGGATTTGAATTGACAACCTTCTGATCAAAAGTCCAATGTCTTAATCTTTAACCCCTTTATATATATATACTGTATATGCCACGTTCCAGTATGGTCCTGACCTCGCTCCAAGCCATTTCCACATTTTATACACATGATTCGATGTGCAGGGGATTATATAAAGAAATAAAGGGAGTTTTTACTCTCATGACGGTGTTCTACTATTCTGCACAATCAAAAGTCCCGCTTTTACTTGAACATACAGAACCTCGTACATTTTTATTAAGCGAGAGATCTTTAGTATAGCATCAGTTTATTAATTTACAAACCTGTATTACGAGACCCTTTAAACCCCCTCGAGAACCTGAAATTGATTTGATGGAGATTTATAAAGTGTACATTAGACTGCATGCAGAATGTGAAGGTTTTGCCTACAATTCTTTTCTCTCTGGAAACCTTAAACAACTGTCAAGTGGTGTGAAGTGAGTTTGTTATCTCTATAAAGACCAGCCATGTCTTTAATATTAATATCTTGACACATGATAGCATCAGTTCAACTGAAGAAACAGAATTTGATGGAAATGGAACAAATGTCCCCTTTTGCAACAGGATAAATGGATACGTGATACGTTAGCTGTAGTGTAGCAGAGACATTTTTCTCCTTTAATCTAATGGAAACGGAGAGGAATGATGTACCAATATTTCTTTAATATTTCAATATTTCTCTATAAAGTTATGTGAACCATTCAGGCATACAGGGATTCTTGAAGTTCTCATTGCCAATCTCATTTGTCTCAGCAGAGTTCTCAATTGTGCTAAGGACGGTTTAATTCCATCTTGCATTAGGTTTGAAGAGGTTCAGCTTCTTAATGAATGACCGATGATGAGAAGGTCCATTAGAAACTACAACAGTCGGGGCACAATTCCACAATAAAAAGCCTGAGTGAATATAGACATTCCTATTAGTACAGCCATTCATCAGCCTTCTAAGTGCATCTGTTTTAGGAAAAGGGATTTAATCGTGGATGTTCTAACGATGTCAGGCTGTGCTTTTAAGCATTTTCACCCTGCTGTTTTTTCCCCCATGTATATTGCTAGAGACGCACCGTGTGGGCTACATAGATGAGAAGATGTGGGTGCTGGGAAACATCAATCAGACAGGCTACTTCAGGGTGAACTATGACCTTCACAACTGGAGGCTCCTGATTCAGCAATTGATAATCAACCCAACTGTATGCAGCTTCTTATTTCCCTCTCACCCTTTTATTATCCGATTTCCTTTCAATTACATTTTTTAAAAATCTTTTCACTAAACATTCTTCCCAGAAATATCAATTCATTAGCTGCAACTACTTCCGTTTTTTGATATTCTGTAGTATAATGAAGCTTTTTTTTCCCTCTATTTCCTTCCTGACTGTAGATCATCTCCGTAGGAAACCGCGCAAGTCTGATTGACGACGTCTTCAACCTTGCCAGGTGGGATTGCAGAGAATAGTTTCTCACACTTTAAGCAGCAGCCTCACTAAGTGTAAAGCTGGTTCTGGGATAATGTAAGCTTCTTTGCCCATTCTCCATCTGCTTGAATGAAATCACATGTTGGCACTTGTGTCAAAACAAGGCCCAAAGCGAAGCTGTGCTGAAAGATAATGTGAGAAACGGTAGAGTCTTATGCATTCGTCTGGTCAGGCCACCTCTCTCTCTCTCTCTCTCTTTTTTCCTCTTTACCTTCTACAAATAGCAGCTCTGTGAAAGCATCCAGTAGAGCTCAGTCGCTTGCTCCATTCTCCTAAGACTCCTTGCTGAGTTGGTAGGGATAAGTGATGCAATAGAGAGCGCTCTTCCTCTACTGCGGGACTAAGCTTGCTGTGAGAAGCCAAATCCCTTTTCTAGAATATCATATAATTGTACCTTGTACAGATGATGCAACCCCTGCAGCACAGCACAAATGTCAAACTGATTTTAGGTAGCAGGACCCATTTAGAGCATATACTGTACAGGCTAAAAGTACATACACAATAGTCTAAAGTCTAATGGATCGGACACACACAAAAAAATCAGTCTGAATTTAGTCAAAAAATACAGTCTTGAGGTGCATCTGAATTTTTTAATTTTTTTATTTTTTGCTTCCAAAGAGCCAGGCTTACATTTATTATTTTAATGTATTCTTGATGATGGGCGGCATACAGTAGTATCTTAGTGGTTAGTACCTCTAGGTTCCAGATTCGATTACATCCTCGGGGAGTTTGCATGTTCTCCCTGTGCTTGGTGGATTTCCTCCAGGTAATCCGGTTTCCTCCCACAGTCCAAAAACATGCAGATTAGGCTAATTGGCGTTCCCAAATTGCCCTGTAGTGCGTGAATGAGTGTATGAGTGTGTATGCCCTTGGATTGGCATCCTGTCCAGTGTGTACCCAGCTTTGTTCCGTACTGTAAGTCTTTATGGATAGGTGATGCTGACTGCTGAGTGTTGGAACAGACGAAAGGGGAAAACCATGCAATTTTAAAAAATCGTTTCAGCATTTTGTAGCCTGTTGCAGTAAACCATTTGATCCCATTATTTAATATGAAGAAATCAAGACTTGGCTCAAGACTTTTGCAAAGAATGCAAAGTTTAAACATACACTACACTTTACCACTACAGCCATGTGTCCTTGTTAGACATCTCATTTCAGAGATTCGACTTCTATTTTTTCGCGCAGGCTTTCCTCTGTATATTTGTTTTTCATAGTTTTGGGTATTTGTGATTAATCATTTTGTGCACAGGGGTATGGTCATGCGGAACAGGTTTGGGTCTCTTAGTTTCAGTTCATTCAAGTGTGAATGAATTGTGATGCTGCAGCAAACAAAGACCTTCTATACAAACTTGCCTTTTTTCCCCCCTCCAAACCTTTCAAGGTAATGTCCTGCTTGCAATTCCATGTTATTTGTGTAACAGAGACTTAATTTTAGGTGTAGGCTGAAATCCAAAGGGTTAATCGTAGAACAGGCAATGATGAGGTGATCAACAAGCAGCATGAGCTAAGCAAGATTGTGGGCAAAAACAAGATCAACACCACAGATGACAAAAGAAAAAGACAAAAAGTCATGGTAATGCAAAGCAGCTCTGTGGTTAACACATTGGACTGTAGATTGGAAAGTCATGGGTTCTAGTACCAATGAACTGTCGCTGTTTGTCCTTCAACCCTCAACTGCCGGCATGTATAGTATAATGAGGTAAATGTACTGTAAGTCTCTTTGGATAAAGCCATCTACCAGATGCCTGCGAGTCTGGCTGATTTTGTAATCGAGTCCAGGTGTGTGCAGTTAGAATGAACACAGAGTTTGTGAAGGCTTGATGTCACAGTCATTAGCGGCCATGTTTGTAGGTGGCATAGCACTTAGAGATTCATAGCTGAATGTACTGACAATTTGTCTGTACAATAAGACAGCAACTTGTCCTTTAGGTTTTAGCAACACCACATGGTCATTCCTCATTATATAAGCTAGTTCTAAGTTGTTGCTTAGTTGAAGTGAAGATGTCTTAAGAACTCGATCTTTCGATGATATCGTTATGTTTTATACATTGTTACGTTACGTTTATACATTACATGGAATATAATAAAAAAAAAAACTTATTCAGCACTTTTGCCCCCCCGAGGTGGGCGTGGCTATATGCATCACTTAACAGAGGCAATCAACATGATACAGTAGTTTATGCTCCCATGTATACACAGAGCACGCGGAAGACACAGAAATGACGGTAATGCACACACAGTACAAGCCATCTAAATCCTCAATAAACACACACACATATAACAGTGTGACTCATCATGACTTACACCCCCAAAAAATGGTGCGTACACTATGAAAACTGAACCTTGCGCCATAAATGAAAAAAAAAAGTTTAGTTAAAGGTTATGGACCGCAGGTTATGAACTGCAAGTTTTTAACAGTGTACTGCAGAGGCGTCAAACTGTGGGATCGTTTTAAATCGACCACGGGACAGAATTTTAATTTTGCAGTTGTTGAGGGGTCTTTTTTTTTTTTTTTTTTAAGAAATATATGCGTTTGTTTTGTAAAATTCTGCATGAGAAGAACACATGTAAGATGCAATCGCATTGGAGATGGAAATAAAATCAAATACACTATTGGATCTGTTCAGGATGGGGAAAAAAGCAGCGTTTGCACCCCATGCAGAGTATTTGTTGTGTTGTTGTGGTGGTGTTGTGTTGCCAGAAAAGCTTCAGACTGAGTGTGTGCATTTGGATGCTGCCGAACAAAATGGAAAAAGTCAGACAAGGCTTTTACTTTAATGTGGAATTTTAAAAGAAAAGCTTGCAGAAGCTGGTAGGGAGTTACTAGCCTTCAGCAAAATCCTCCCCCTAACAAAAACTCAAGAGGAAAATAAAACAAAAAAGAATCTCCCAAGGACTTGAAACTAATGCTCAGGCAGAGGGAATACATTTTCTTTCTTTTTAGTATTTTAAAGGGAATAATTTGATGATGGTGCACTTTGCTGAGAAATGTGAAAAAAAGAGTAAAAAAAACATGTGGCAACCCACCTTGATGATAACATGATACTAATAGTTGATTCACTGTCCCGTTTTAACCTAATTATATTAAAGAAAAGGGACTAAATGTTATTATTGTGACAGGCTGCAAAGTGCTTAAAGATACAATAAAAAAACTGGTTGTTTATTGCATCCTCAGCGGCGACCTTGTTTCCCATCTTGTCTGTTCCGACCACCACTATACTAATCACTGGTCTGATTATCTGTCATCATCTGCACCTGTTTCTCACTGGTTCCTGCCTTCAGCTAGATGTTTTTTCTTTTCTTTTTTTTTTTTTTTTTAATGCTTGTTTTATGCTTAATAAACAAAAAACTTCCTCTGAAACTCTTCAGTTACAGGGACTGGACTGAAAATGAGAGACAAAAACTTGAGATGAGAGGCAAAAAAAAAAAATCCTTCAGGAAGCCCGGAGGACTATTCCTCAAGACTACACAAAAAAATACAAGAAAGTCTGTCTCTTTGGCAGCAAAATGTGAAGAAATAAGGCGTGGTTTAAGACTTTTGCACAGTACTGTATGCTAAATGAAAACCTCAGCAAATCATACAGGCTTTATAAAGAAATGCTGCTTAAAGCATCTCATTTGCATCGCAGCAGGACAGCAAGTGGTTCTAATATTCATAGGAGATTCGTATAGCTTATAGCATTCACCTACAAACTTTTCTGATTGTTTTGAAATGTAGCTACCCCACCCCCCCCTAAAATAAATATAAAATATTGAATAAATTAAGAGGTTCATAACAGTGTTGATGTACACCCTGCCCATATCCAGCTATGGGTACTTTGAGTAATAAAAAAGGTGAAAATACAGAAGATTTAACAAATGCTTATGAGTGAACAAATGTGGCCCATTACAGCAAATCAGGTATTAAGACATACAGTATTTTGGGTGATTTGTAGAGTACATGGAATTTGCACGTTCTCCCCGTGCTTGGTGGATTTCCTCCAGGTAATCCGGTTTCCTCCCACAGTCCAAAGACATGCAGATTAGGCTAAGTGTGTGATTGAGTGTGTGTATGTGTGTGTGTGTGTGCCCTGAGATGGTTTGGCACCTTGTCAAGGGTGTACCCTGCCTCATGCCCCAAGTCTCCTGGAATAGGCTCCAGCGATCCTAAATATAGGATAAAGCAGTGTACCATAGATGATGTAAGCATATTTTGTAGATACCTGGTTGAGTTTCAGATTCCTGAACCAAGTACCATGTACAGTATATTACCATGTCTGGTTGTCATGATTTTGTTTAGAAGATGGGCTTTGGGAACAAGAAAAAATGTAAAATGTAATTTTTAGAGGATTCAAAATTGTCATGAACCCATAGCCTTATCTTGAGTTCTTGACACCAGGATTTGCCTGCTATCCCAAAAAAATCTTCACCAGCAGCACTGTTTTATCACAAAAAATGCACATTTTTCTATGAAAACTAGAGTAACCAGCATGGATATTGTTCATTAAAGTACTTTAACAATGTTTAAGATTGAAACTTTCTCCACTCTTCTTGAAGGATCTGGATAAAGTTTCTATTAAACTGATTTTGCTGAAATTTGTTACTTTTCACCTACTGCACTCTATTGGCCATTCTGCAAAACCAATGTGTTTGACTTAATACCTGATTCGATATGACAGGTCACACATTTGAAGTTTCTTTTTTTTTTCACAGCATGAAAGCTGTGAAAAAAAATGCCATATTGCCATTTTTTTCTTTCAAATGCTGCATAATACTTCAGAGGCAGCCAGCAAAACAAGTTATTTTGCATATGCAGTTTATCTGTAGTGTCTAGATTTCATCAAAGCGGAGATGTGACTGATTGATGCATAAGAGGCATCTTATTGCCAGACATTCTTTGAGACACGTAAAACGGTTTAAAAATAGCTGTTTCCCTGTTTGCATATTGGTTAGCACTGTCGGTTCGAACCTCAAGGGTCGAGGGTTCGATTCCTGCCTTCGTCCTGTGTGCGTGGTGTTCTCCCTGTGCTTGGTGAGTTTCCTCCAGGGACTCTGGGTTTCCTCACACAGTTCAAAACCATGCAGATTGGGCTAACTGGCATTTTCAAATTGCTCGGCGTGTGTCCGCTCATGTCTTGCAATGGACTGACACCCTGTCCAGGGGTTTCCCCCCGTCTCATGCCCCATGTCCATTGGGACACGCTCCAGGCCTCTATGTAGAGGTGAGTTTGAGAGTGAAGGAGTGTTTCATTGTGTGATATCAGTGATCACCTGAATACAGTGTAGATCCTTTCATGACAGACCAGGTGCAGATGTGACAAAGAATAATTTTCACTCCTGTGTCTGAGAAACTTTCTCCTGCTCTTTACACTCTATTCAAGCACTTTTTAAATTCAGCTTTTCTAAAACTTTTGTAAATCTAGTGAGATTATCGAAGAATTGTATAAACCTTCACTAAAATATTGATAAACAAGGGCCATTGTGAAAAGCTTGCTCTAATAAGCACTTTTTCAGTTCTTTTCATACAAACAGGAACATTGCCAGATGTTCGCTCTTTTCCTCACTGTCTGTCATAGGCAGCGTTAACTTTTTCAGCAATTTGTGCTACAGCAACTCTTCTGTGGGATCAGACCAGACAGGCTAGTTCTCATTCCCCATGTGACTCTTTTGCTGAATTGTACTGTACTTCGTTGGATCACTTTTGGTAGTCAGTAACCATTGCGCAATGGGAACACCTCATAAGACCTGATGTTTTATGGATGCTCTGACCCAGTCATTTAAGTCATCACAGACCTTTATGCTTGCCCATTTTTTTTTCTGTGTCCATCACTTCTTGCTTAAAATATACTGTAACAACCTCATGTTAATCAACTTTATTCACTTTACCTGTTAGTGGTTTTAATGTTATAGCTGATCAGTGTATATTTTTAATCTCCCTTGTTTCCATTTTAATTAACTAGTACCTTTTTAAAGCATAAAAATATAAAAGCGGATATGTTTAAGGTTATGGTTATAGGAGGAATATTACAGTTTGGTGTCTTTGATATTCTCCTTGTTAGTGCATGATAAAAAGCTTCTATTTTCTGTTGGGAACCTGCACCTGTGGAGTTGTTTATCGCCTTTTATGTGGTTGGGATGCTGAAGAACGGTCTTGCATATTAAATGAAGCATTGTTCGCAGTTACAGGTGTATACACTTGTGTACTTTTGTGCAAATTAAAAGTTAATAATGGAAAGGAGCCCTATAACCCTACAGCACACACGACTTTTCTTGCAAACTGTAGAGCCGTGTGAACCAGACAGATACTCTGGGTAGAATACTTTTAATAGTGTCTAAAGGATATGGGATTAGATGGTTTTTGTAGAGATTTTGTGTAGAGTGTGTGGGATGGGTAAATTATTACTGGTAAATGTATGATAATAGAAAAACATACAGGTAACTCATAGTAAATATAATACATTACACTGGATAATTAGATCATTAGCAAGTTGATCAAGTTGAATGATGTACAGTACATTGAGAGTAGAGGAAACTAGGTGGATAATATATTGAAAAGTGCTCAGAAGAGTGGTTCTGATGGTGTCTTCTTGGATGGTCCTAACCCACAAAGTTGACTCACAGGACTCTTTGACCCAGTAATGCACAGTTCAGCAGAGATTGCTGAACATCCAGTGGTAGTGGTGAGCCAGCTTTCCTGAAGAGTGCAGGCAGTTTCCCATGGGAATTAGGCCGAACAATCAGACGCAGCCACAGGTAAGGGATTGTGGACAAGGCCTCATGGCTCAATAGATACTGACTGAGATCAGACGCGGAAGTGATTCGAGATCCAAGTGGATGGAAAGATAATGCCTTGCTCATAGGTGTTTGTGAGTTTCTGGGGTGTATACTGAGGAGTGATGAAGAAGGGCAGGTTCCTGCCTCTTCACATTCAGTGGTGCTGATTGCTTGTTGCTCAAAAGGAAGTCATGGGATAGAATTTAAATTAACACACATAAACACACACACACTTCCAAAGACTGCACTTTGGGGAAAACTGGCCATAAAAGGACTAAATTTTTGGGACTTTCAAGCAATGTTAAGTACCCATTTTTCTAACCTAATTATCAAAAAGGTCAAAGTCAAAAAGGTGACATACAGTACACAGGGTAATTTGGTCAATTTTATGGGTAGGTCCCTTTAGCCTAGTCATACTGTACATTTCTGTGTAAAAGTCTTTAGTCACCCATCATTTAATCATATTTTGCTTCTAAGAGGCAAAATTTCTGATGGTCTTTTTTGGATTTTTGTTTCCACACAGTGACCTATGACTCATTCAAGCATAAAAAAATCTAACTTAATGCATGAATCTTTGAGAAACAAGTGCAGATGATCAGGCCAGTGATTAGTATACTGCTGATGCTGAGTGGTTGGAACAGACGAGAGGGGAAACGAGGTTGCTGCTGAGGTTGTTACATAAACAACCAATTATATCTTTAGGCAACTTACAGCCTGTCAGAGTAAACCATTTGTTCCACGTCCGTAATTTTAACCTTTTTTTCACAGTACTGTACACTGCATATACAGTACAGTACTGTAATGCTTACTGTGATTGATTGACTGACTGATTGATTGATTGATCTTCACTGCAATATGTTATGATTAAGAAAAGGTTTTATCGGGCACAGAATCTTGTGTGTGTGTGTGTGTGTTTATAGAACAGAAGAGGAGGCAGATGAATGTTGACAGAGCTCTGGTTCTCTTTAATTTTTAATGTAGCACAGGCGGTTTCAGTGAACACCCGACAAACTAAAAAAAAGGCAAAAGGCCAAACTCTGTCTCAGTTTAAGTTCAAGGGAGAGAGAGTTTGTACGTGAGAGAGAGTGTGTTATTGTGAATGTAAAGTCACTCTTGTCTTGGTTCATTGCCTCTAATAAAATGAAAAACAACCATATAAGTGGGCTGCTGGTAAGAACACACAGGTGAAAGCAATCACTCATTATGTGCTGATTCCACCCAGCACATCTTTGCATCCACAGTGGAAGATCGAGCACGGCCCCACTACCACAGGGCTTTAATTGCATTGTGGTTTTTAATTTAACAAATACAAGTTAATTAGTCTGTCAGGCAAACATGTGACAAAGGTAAAAATAAACTAAAAGTCTGGTAATAAAGTGTTGAGTAATCTGAGCATCTCAAGCTGTACTGGAGCAGTGGGAACCCATTTATGAACCCATTTTTAATTTATTTACCTTTGTATCTTTGGCACTCTAATTCAGGCCATTTCAGGTTCAAAATGGAACACTTGGATGGTCTTCCAAAATAATGATTTTATTAGGTGACCCATCCACAATGGATTGGGACCCTGTCCAGGTGTCCCAAGTCTCCTTGGATAGGCTCCAGTCCCCCAGTGACCTTGTATACAGGATAAAGCTGTATAGATGATGAGTAAGTGAGTAAATGACCCATGGGATAATAGGTATGATCATCCAGGCGGGGCAATCTTTCTTTTGATTCACTGACAGGCAGAAAACTTTTGCCAACTCGTGCACCCTCTCACTGCAGATTGACACTTATTGATCACTCAGTGCTGGTGCTAATGAAGTCTTGAACAGGCTTAAAAGAAGATGCTATGGCAAATGGTACCAAGTTGTACAACATCAGCTGGTTTATTTTTTCTTAATCGAATGAATAGTCTTGTTTCTCTTAAATTCTGGATTCATTTTGACTTGCTTTCTTTGTTTTTTATTTGTAATTAATATGTTTTTATCAAAGTTATGAATGCAATGAAAATTAAATGACTGGCTTTGTCAAGATATTCATAAAATTTTTGTGTAATCATATATATATATATATATATATATATATATATATATATATATATATATAAAAGGGTATGTCTACATTCCATCCAACACATTGGGTGATGGATACTCCCCAACCCTGGAGATATATTAGTTGTTTCTGTGGCAGTTACTTACAGGGTCGGGTTATCAACCCATACGGACACAATACTAGCAATTTAGTAATGCAATTAGCCTAATGTGCATGTCTTTGGACGGTGGGAGGAAACTGGAATATTAGGAGGAAACCTACTAATCACGGAGAGAACATGAGCACAGACCCGAGGTGGGAATTGAAACTCGACCCTGGAGGTGTAAGACGACAGTGCTAACCACTAAGCTACCGCGCTGCCAGATATATACAGTATATACTGTATACATACATACACTGTACAGTGGTATGACGGCAAATAAATTTAATCCGTTCTGGAGACAAGTTCCTAAGGCGAAATTTCGTATTGCGAAGCGCATTTTCCCATAGGAAGTAATGTAAATACTGACAATCCATCCCAGCAACTTAAAAATATTACCAATATTACCAATTTTCAACACTATAATCATATTTTGTGCTAATAAAAAAATCTAAACATTTAGAAAAGACAGGCAAATGAAGTAAAATATGAAATAAAAAGACATTAAACCTCAATACCTTAATTTTTTTCTTGGCACCAACTGCTTTAAAAACAAAACTAAAAGTGGCTCCCTTTACTTCTTACTACCGTACTTGATAAAATTCTTGTGACCCATGGTGCTATGTTTTCATTAAATCTTGCACAAAATGGCAAAAAAAAAAAAAAAAAAAAAGCATTCATGCATACACGAAAATAATGCAAACATGACATACTGATGCAAACAATTTAGCCGGTATTCGGTTTGGATCAGTTTGTTCGCACGTATGCCGGAAGTGCTTCACATGCCGAGGTACATTGCATGCAAAATTTCAGTTTTTAAGTCAAAAATTCTTAAGATCGAGGCATTTGTATGCGAAAGTACCAATGTATACACGCTCTAGACAACGCTCTACATTTCTTGTGTGAATGCTCCTTTGAACAGTTTAACTCTAAATCCCTTTGTACCCAGTTTGATAAGTGAAACCAAGATCTCAATCTGACTCCCAGACCACAGCCACGCACCTTTATCTTAAGCATAATGTGAACCAGATAATACATTTGGAGCACAGTGTTTAAATGGCAGGAAAGAATAATAATAATTAAATTTAAAAAAAGTATACAGATAAGGGTTGCTCCAAAAACCCTTATCTGTATACTTTTTAAAAAATAATTATTATTATTATACTCTGCCTAGATTCAAAATTATATCTGAAACCCCTAAATGTGTAAAAAATTGGACATTTTGGCCCACGGTACAACAAACAGACTTCATTCTATGATAAACTCAACTACACTTAGCCATTTTCTTAACCAGGTACTTTACATACAGTAGCCATCTGGGGGAAAGCACATGGCTGGAGAATCTGTCTCTGCAATGTGTTCTTCTACTGCCGCCTCTAAGTGAACATGTGGAGTAAAGGAGCATCAAAGGGACAAACATTATGCAGATGAGTTTTTGCTCGGCTTTTAATAACACGAGTGATTAAGGCACTGATGTAATTGTGTTTTATTGGCCGTATTTAATATCTATTGCATAATTTGACACTCTGCATGCTCAATGCTCATGGGCGGCAGGATTTATTTTCTTTGTGGAATGTTCAGCATTTTGCGACATTCTGTCCACGCGACCGTCCCGTCTCACGTTAACATTGCTGATTGTGTTTTCCAGATGGAAACTATATACAGATAAAATGAATCATAGAATTCAGACTAAAGAAATTAAGGTGGGAACATCTTTAAAAAGTACAACTATAACAGTCATAAGTGTCTTATGACTGCTTTATTCTGTATACAAGTTCGCAGAGGGGGGGGGCCTGGAGCCAATCGCAGGAGACTTAGGGCACAACCTGGACAGGGTGCCAATCCATCACAGGGCACACACTCACACACTCATTCACACACAATGAGCAATTTGGGAACGGCCACATCAGAGTGTGGGAGGAAACCCACCAAGCACGGTGAGAACATGTAACCTCTATGCACACAGACCCGAGGCGGGAATAGAACCCATGCCCTGGAGTTTCTAACCACTACTCCACCATGCTGCCTGTTTTAGTTTTCACTTTGAAATGTTCGATCTTTTCAATCAGGTCCAGAAATCTGAATACACAATCAACATATTTTCCTACTTGATGAACCACCACTGATACAAACTTGTGCATGGTATTGTACTGCTTGGTGCACAGCCAAATGGCTGAAAAAAATAGATAAGCTTAGTTCGTTTGAATCATGTATTCCTGTTATTTGGTACACAAACTCCTCCCTCCTCATCCGATGTTGTTCGGAGCCCTTGAAAAGCTCCAGGCTGTGGCGAGCTGAGACTAAGATTGATGAAAGAGGTGTAGTGACTAAGCTTTATGATAAAATACTGAGCCATATTTGCTTCAAAAAGCCTCTGGATTATTACCTTGTGTTTGATATGCTGCGCTTGATGACAGTGGATGGGGTTTGAACGTTTCCAGTACCTTTTATCCTCCAAGCATGTGATAGTTTATGGATTTATGCAGCGTGAACAGGACTGCAGCATTAGAGGAGGCTGTGCTTTCAGAAGTATTTTTCTTGTAAAGCTTTTTACATGGCCTTCAAATAGTGTTATGATATGATTTATGATCTATGTACTCACAAATCTCTTTCTATAAACACTGAAACAGATATATTTGATTGTTTTCGTCCTCTTATTTTAAACAAGGACGTCACTTTGGCACATTGCCGTCATTTTGGGTACTTGGACAGCCACAAGGTCAACTTCGGCGCACTTCTTCTTTCTGTCTTACACATCTACTCTGTTTTGTTATCTCTCTTTTACATATCTGTCCATCTCAGAATGTCTCCACATCAGTCTCTTTTATTCTATGTGTCTCTGCAGGGCAGGCTATCTCCCACAGAGCATCCCACTGCAGATCATCTGTTACCTGTCTGAGGAGGATGAGTTCCTACCCTGGCACGCCGCCAGCCGAGCGCTATACCAACTCGACAAGCTGCTTGACCGTACCAAGGACTACAGCATCTTTAGCGTAAGTGACTCCCCATTAGTCCTTGAGAAACTTCACCACTGACCTACGATCAACATGTTTAGTAGGGTTGAAACTGTGTCACTCCCTCTGAGCCCTTAGGACTGAAGTTAGAATAGCCTATTCGGCATAAGGCAGTCACTCTCTGGGCTTTTAGATCTGATCTGGAATCAGTTAAGAGACCAAAAGAAGTAGCAAATTAGAGCACAAGTGAAATCAAATCTGGCCTCAGATCAGCAGTAATGAGCTGCTTCACTGTATTTCCTGTCATATGCTCCTGTGAGTACTGTGTTTCTCCTCCAAGGGGTTGCTTGCCGTGTTTGTCTACAAACTTGTTCAATTTCATTCACTTGCTTTGCTGCACAGTTGGATCTCAGAGCGGTTTGGATTCTCATCTCATTAAAGAAGGTGGTGTAGTGTTTACCACTGTTGCCTTGCACCTTCAGATTCCAGGTTCGTTACCCACCACGGGTCTGTGTGAATGGAGTTTGCATGTCCTCCCTGTGCTTGGTGGGGTTCCTCCGGGTACTCCGGTTTCCTCCCACAGTCCAAAGACATGCTGATTGGCTTTCCCAAATTCCTGTGATGGATTGGCACCCACTCCAGGCTGTACCCTGCCTCATGCCCTAAGTCTCCGCAGATAGGCTCCAGGCCCCCCATGACCCTGTATACAGTATAAAGCGATATAGGTGATGAGTGAGGTTGATTGATGACCTACTGTGGATAAACACAAATACAAAATGTCATTTGAATTCCTTTTTCTTCCTTAAAGACTTTGGGCACATCTTCATCTGGCCAATCATCTGCTTATGTAGAGTATACAGTACTGTATATGCCACCCTATTAACCATAATGTCTCTCTCCCTTGTTATTATTTTTATTATTCATACTCTCAATCTTATACTGCATATTTTGGTTGGTTTCTCTCTCGCTTATCTCCTTCTCCCTCTCTCCTTCTTTGTATCAGAGTTATGTGTTGAGGCAGGTTGAGCAGAAGTATCATAAGCTGGGCTGGCCGAGTATAAATGCAGACGGCTCCTTCCTGCAGGCAACCTATCAGACAGAGTGA
This sequence comes from Channallabes apus, assembly GCA_030522415.1. Classification (NCBI taxonomy): domain Eukaryota; kingdom Metazoa; phylum Chordata; class Actinopteri; order Siluriformes; family Clariidae; genus Channallabes; species Channallabes apus. The sequence goes on from CM060114.1 coordinate 26,513,641, forward strand.
GTGATATGGCTTTCCCTGCTCAAATTAGTCACACACACTGTGCAGGCAATCTTCTTTAAGGATTTACAGTTAAGGGGTCAAAAGTTTACATACATCTAGTTAAAGATATTTAATCTCAGCATGTTTTATACAGTACGTTCACACAATTTCATTGAGATGAGTACATTCTGTCGTTTTTGTAGCAGTGGCTCGTTAGCACAATGACCAGCCCTCCTCCTTTCTCATCTGGGCTTTAGGAATGGCAATGGAAGAGTATCATGGTATAAAGTAAAGGGACTTGCCCAAGTACCCAACAGTGGCTCAAACCCCCAACCCTTTAATCAGCAATCCAGAGCTGCTTGTTTTGGGTCCAAAGTTTACAGACACAAAGTCTTATTGCACATTCTTGTAGATTCCAGAAATGTATATAATTAAGCAATATAACACAAGAGGGAGTGCTGTTATGCTGGATATAAACATAGCTGCAATGCAGGTGTAGGCAAGGGGACACAGATAAATGGAAAGCTAGTGCACTAGGGTGTACAATCACTTGTTCCACAGAATTGACTCCCTTTTAGAGCCAGCCCCTAGTGGACATTCTAGGACCTGCACATTTTGGTAGTTCCATATTGCCTTAATTTTTCAGGACCAGAATTTTTCACCAGAGGTTGCCCCTAGAAGCTATTTAGTGTTGCTGCTAACTGCTAACTTTGCTTCGCATAAATAAAATAACATGAACAGTTCAGGGAGAATTCTGAAAGACTAACACAATGACACAATGTTGTTTACAATGACATAATGTTGTCTGATGAGTTTTCTTCCTGGAAATGCTTCCATGACTCGTTTTGGATGTGGGTTTTAACAGGCAGCTGCTCTCTCCTCAGTATTACAGGCCATACTGACCTACGCTTACCCATGCTGAGACCAACAGTTAGTGTAATTAATGATTATTAGAACACCTATGATGCAGAGTGAGACATATACTGTAGTTAAACATCCCAGTGCTGTTACAATCTCTTAATCAACACACATAGCATGCCTCTCATCCAATCAGATTACTTGGTCGGAACTAACAGTTGTTAATAATGATCGTAATAATTAGGAGTTAATTGTGAGTTCAACTGTGGCTTTATTTACATTTACATTGAAGCATTGTGCAGACGCTCTTATCCAGAGCGGCTTATAACACGTGCTTTGAAGTTTCCGTCACTGGATATATACTTACAGTTAATTAAAAATGGAAGAAAATATTTAGAATGCAATAACATCAACCAAGACCTCAGAAACATACATGTGGTTCTGTACCTCCACAAATCTGCTTTTTTCTTAGCAACAGTCTTTGAGCTGAACGTATCATGAGCATGTGTACATACAATTCAGGTAACTCCCAGGTCTTAAAGGTTGATCTATACCCCAAGACAACAACACAGTTATATTTGTAGCATGTAAAATACTACAGTATGTAGAAAGTTAGACTGAATTTGCAGTTGATCAGCCTATTGTAAAAACATTCTCTAGTCAGATATCAGTGGTACAGATTGATTTATTTGGTATCAGCACAATGTAGAGAGGAAAATGGCTGAAGCTTTTAATCAAAAGAACCGCATCCCAGGCATGGGTGGGGCTGCGTCATGTTTTGGGGTTTTGTGTGTGTGTGTGCTCACAAAGGAACTTCAGAAAGTACTGGAGATCGTATCATGAGGAAGGAGGATAATGTAGAAATACAGAAGCAAATCTTAAAAACATCAGCCGGAAAGTTAAATCTTGGTGGTAACTGGGTCGGTGAGATTGACAAAAGTTCTGTGGGGAGAAAAACTCAAGCAAAGTTTTATGGGAAGTTTGTGGAAGGCGATCATACTGTATGTACAGTATGTAAACTTTTGATCCATTGAAAATCACATATAATTAAAACAAATATGTCTTTAATAAATGAAATAAATCTGACTACGTTATTACGAGGGTGAGTCAAAAATTATTCACACTTTGGTTACAGTATATCAAAACTTTGTTGGTCTTACCGCTTTCCATTCAAGGGTATCGTCTCCCCAGTGACTGCTGCGCAGGTGTGAACGTGTTTCAGTTCATATGTACTGTAACTGCAGTGCGAGCAAAAATGGACACCACAATTGTAATTTGCATAAAAGAAGAGCAGCGTGAAGTGATAAATCTTTTGTGGTCTGAGGGTGTACGTGATACGGAAACAAGTCATGGAAGAGAATAAACAGACGTAAGGAAGGTGATATTTTAAGAGAATCATTACTGGTGATTAGGGTTGGGTACCGAAAACCGGTGCCAATACGGCACCGGTACCTATAGAACCGGGATGTACCGTACCGAAACAGAACGCGAATTTCGGTGCCTCATTTCGGTGCCACTTAAATGCCTGAACTGTCGATTGAAATATTTGTTCTCTAGATTCATATATTTTTTGTAGATTAATAGTTTATTAGATTAAATAAAAAAATTAAAAGCACAAATCATCCGGAAATGAGACACCATCCGACATGCGCGTGAATGCAGTAACTAACGTTACACTCGCTCTGACGGCAGCAGGCGGTCTACCGATAGCGTAGCATGCTAAATTAAACAACTTTCGTTAAAATGGCTAAAACTAAACGGTCGAAAGTGGCTGTATTTCACAAGAAAGGATTCCGACACCGCGACGTGCAGCAAATGTTTTACAGCAGTTGCGTGTAAAGGGGGAAACATGTCAAATCTAATGAAACATTCTAGGGCAGACGGAATAAAGTTAAAAGCAGAATAAATACACGGAATAAAGTTAAAAGCAGAATAAATACACGGAATAAAGTTAAAAGCAGAGGGAGGCACCGTGTTTGACAGCTTGTGGACAACAGCTGGCGCTATCAGTGTAGACGACCCTCAGCCTCAGTTATACCAACAGTAGCAAAAAGGAGTCACCGATTATGATGCCGACAGCAGACTTTCCGCAGGTTAGTAGTAGGATGATGTAATGTTAATAACAAAATGCAAATCTTGCAGTCATGTCCTGTGCAGGGCAATAAGTCAGGAAAGAAGTCGTATTTTAACAGAAAAGGCAAATATGGTGAAATTTCTGCAAAAGAATTGCTAAAATTTTCAGCTTACATATTCATATATACTTTAAACTTTAAATATATTGTTCAATTTTAAGCATAACATTTCATTCTTGAGTCATCCACTATAATTTTGTGGCTTAAAAGGCCGTTTTGGCACCGGTACCGTTTTCAAAGTATCGATTTGGCACCGGTATCGAAAAAAAAAAAAAACGATACCCAACCCTACTGGTGATGAGACATGGATTCATCACTACGAGCCTGAGAGTAAACGTCAGAGTATGGAACTGAAACATCATCAATCACCAACCAAGAAAAAGTTCAAATATCTGTTTTCTGGGATTCTCAAGGGCCAGTATTTGAACATTATCTGGTAAAAGGTTTAACAATCAACAAAGCTCATTACAGTGAGAGGCTTAGTGAAGACTTGATGCCAAGGACCGCTATCCAAGGGCTTTGTGATGTCACATGACAATGCAAAACTTCATTTTGAGGTTTAAATCTATCCATCCTTTAAGGGGTGATGATTCACTTCTGATGAAAAAGTGACGACAATGGTGCATTTTTGGCTCAAATGTCAACCATTTTCTAAATAAAATTGTGAAATTAATAGATCGGATTAAAACATTTTTAATAAGGGAATACGGAATCTTTTTGACAGTTGGACAAAGTGTATGGAAAAGGAAGGACCCACCCTCTCGACCCACCTTTTGACTCACCCTCTCATTTCAAAAGGGTAGAAATAAATATATTTTTAATTGAAGTAAAGCAGATTCAATAATACTGTAGATGTACCAAAGAAAACATATGGTACACCTACATTTAGGTATTTGTAAATGTAACCTCACCTGTAACCCCTTTTTTAACTTAAGTCATGTGGGCTTCTCTAGGTTTGGGGTACAGAACTGATTCACTAATTATTTATATACATATATATATTTACTTCTTTTGTTCTTTATATCCACACAATCTTAACCCATCATTTCCTTATTCTTTTCTCCCTCTTCTGTTATTCCCTTTTCCCCTTATTCACGTTCTGGCTAATCCCCATCCCATTTCTACCTCCTCTCTGCTCATTTCTCCTCTTTTTTTATTCCTCCAAATCCTTTCCATCTCTCTTTAAAACTTTTACTGCCATATTTTGGGTTCGTGTCCTCATTCCCATATTCTTACTCCTTATCTTGCTCTCGCTGCCTAATTCCCTCTGTGCTTAAATCTCTCCCATTCTCTCACTCATTTACTTCATCGTAATCCCTCATTATATGGCTCCCTTCCTTCTCTAACCCTTACACTGGCTACTGGCATGGTTCCTATCCCTTCCATGATCATTTACTTGCCCCACCAGGGAGCTACAAAGGGCGGTGATTATGCTGGCCTGCAGTTTTGGGAATAAACACTGCCACCGGCAGGCTGTGTCGCTTGTGTCCGAGTGGATCTCCAGCAACAAGAACAGGTAAACACACAAACACACACGTTTAACTATCCTTCTGAAGACCTTCCATTCACATGATTATTAATGCTGATTGTATATAGATATATATATATTTTAAAAGTGTGTGTAAAGGTGGCTCATAAAGGCGACAGAGTGCACACGTGTCAAAAACGTGCTGCCTAGTCGTTCAGAGAGTCTGCCTCAATGGAATGGTTGATGGTTTAACATCTGATCAATATATTGCACTCAGCAATCTCTCCAACCTTCATTGTGTACCCCCTGTATGTGAAGAAACCATAGCAACACTTATTTGTTCATCTAATAGCTTTTGTCTCCGAACAGCCTTGTGTACATGGCAGTGATCCACAAGCAAATACAAGATGCCACATGTACCACCTAATACAGGAAAATGGAGCTTATGGGATGTAGGAGCAGCTGCTGCATTTATGTGTGTGTGTGTGTGTGTGTGTGTGTGTGTGTGTTAACTGATTCTAACAAAATATTATTTTCTTTATCTTGACTCTAAGTTCTTTCAATTATTATTATTATTATTATTATTATTATTATTATTATTATTATTATTTAACACTCCTGTGCAAAAACCTTGAACCAGCTATCATTTTATGTTAAATTAAATGATGTGGCTTAACAAGTAAAAACATTCCTTTGTAACTGGACTGGACTGAAAATGAGAGAGAAAATCTTGCCAAAAATGAGAGCCAAAAAGTCCTACAGGAAACCTGGAGAATTATTCCTCAAGACTACATTAAAAATGCAAGCTAGTCCAGCTCTTTGAAAGCAAAATATGAAAAAATCAGGGGTCGCTCAAGGCTTTTGCAAGGACTGTACTTCATCTTGTGCACTATACAAGACCTGAGTTTTAACGTGTAATAAAACACGTACAGCCCTGTCCTTCCGATCTGTACTGATGGTGATTAAAGTCCTCTCAGGGAATAAAGATACCTAAAATACTGACACTACATAAACCTAAAGAAAATCACAGAGATCTCTTTTTTTTTTTTTTTAGTGGTTGTTTAAAAAATGGCGAAAATTAGTAAAAATATTTTAAGACAGTGGATGGCATCATTAGGTTGTTGTTGTTGTTATTACATCATTCTCATTCCCTATGTTCGGATGATGCTTTTATCTGAAGCAATTTGCACTTAAATACAGATACGACAGATACAGGACAAGGACCATGTTCAACTGCCCAGGTTCTTTTTTTAGTAGAAGTGTCAGAGACAAGGATTTTTCAATGGCATCTAGACAACCCCTTTAAAAAACCAGGGCATACTCACAGAAAAACAAACCAAAAACAATTAAAACACTTTCAGATGTAATATAAAAAGCAAGATAGATTTGAAAAATGAAAAATTAACAAGTAGTCCAGTATTTGCCAGTAAATCACTGCATGAATTGTTCTAATTGTAATTGTCACATTATCATTGCAAATTCGGTTTCATTTTACAGTATAATACGACTGTCATCTCTATTATTCAGCTGATTATAAAATAACATAAAATGTTACTTTATTAATTAATTAATTTATTTATTTTAATTCACATTATTTTATTTAACAGACCAAATAGTTAATTATCCACAAAACTTCATATAGACACAATATACAATATGTATGTAAGACGTATACACTATTATACAGTATAGAGAATTATAAAGAGCTGGTATATACTGTATGAATAATGCTATCTAATAATAATAACTGTTAATACAATGTGATCTCCCTCAGGTTAAAGGAGGCACTGGCTGAATGCTCATCTCCTAAGCTTATGGCTCACTTCATAATACTTTATTCACAATTTTAATCAATACAAATTCACTCTTTGAGCTTAATCAGAAATGTCATTAATGTAATATAATGGGATATAAGATTGGAACACTTAAACTCAACTTTTGAATAGACTCAATAAATGACTTCTCATTGAAGCTATCCTGAGGCCAAAGTTCCTCATCGCTTTTCCTGAATAATATGAAATCAGAAATGTTTTATTTCCTAGTATGGGAGCAGAAATAATGTATATCCCCTGATCCATTCAATCTTCCAGAAATATCCCAGTTATTGTGCATGTGCATCTACCCAATAAATCGGTTTCTGATGGAAATTCCACAGGTGGCATACATGGTCACTTTCTTTCTGCAGCAGTATCAGTTTCGGCATGAAAAGTTGTAGTTTAAACATTAGAAATGCATAGATTATACTTACCTATGCATGGTTTTATTTTCTTTTTAACAACACAGACACAGCCCAAGAAAATATATTCCCTTCTCTGACCTGAACTCACCAAAAAATCTCAATTGCTTTATTATTTATTAGTGTTAGTATCCATCGTTGAGTAGTAAAGAGTTTGTAAAAATAGCTAAAAACTTAAAATAATCTGATCAGCTTTAATGTAATCAGTGATATTATTTCAGGTTGAAGCACACGTACATGTCTCCCTGTCTTTCTGTACTGCAGAACTCTCTGCCTAACTTGTTAATACAATGAAATAAACATTTTTACAATTGAGAATCTTACGCCTTGTTTACACTAAGTTGCCATTTTTTTGTCATCGGCCGAATACACTCCCCGTTTAAAGTAGATTATTAAATCCGTCACATGACTGTTCATAACATCATTTTTACTCAACATTCAGATTTTAGTGCATAACAGTGGGCTCTCAGTTCAGGTATTTTATTATAGTGCCGTTTCATATCACTGCTTTTATTAGTTCCATGTTTTCAGAACATATGAGACAAAATGGTTTTAAAATTCCTGCAGGAAGAATAAACATACATTGATTTGTCCATTCGTCTTTGAAGATTCAGTTTTCATAGTGTATTTGTCTTGTTTTGGAGTAAGCCATTCTTTGTCGTGCATTTGTGTTTCAGGTACTTTGTAGGGGCAATATGGTCGCTTTTATTGACTTCCGCATACTCTGTGTATTTACAGTATTTACAGTAAAGGTTACAGGTTATTTACAGTAAATTATTGAAATCTTTTATTCCATTTATACCGCAGATTTAACTTCACAGAGGTTATTTTTAAAGCACATTTAACACAACTTAGTTGACCAAAGTTCTGTACAGTTCTAAAATAGCTGCAGAAACACAATTAAAACAATAATAAGCATAAAATGCGCAATAAAAAAGTCCAGCCTTATGTATAAAATAAACAAATAAAACTGTAAAAAAAAATTTAATAAAAAAAAGAAGATATAAATAAAAGTAAATATAAATCCTGTACAGCCAGATTTGTGTGACGCTGTGACTAAATTGGCTGGACAGACAGACAAACAGGCAGAAATTTTTCTGAGACTGGTTTCAGGTTCTCCAGTGCAGGAAAGAAAAATCATTGAAAGAGCGAGTTCTGAAAAATGTAAAGAGAAAAGCTTACTTTAATTTATATAAATTACATTTTCCTGCAGAAAGGTGTGGATAAACTGATAAATCATTTGTATTAATCAGTAGTCACATTTAATTGACATATATTGTCCTCTATTCAAGAAGTTAAAAAGCCGCAAGAATTAATTATTTGTTACATATCTTACAGTGTGCTCGCAATACACTTATTGCTATCCAGCATCGTGTAACCTTAATACATGTGCCGAACTAAAACCACTATGTGCACCACTATAACACTTTTCCTAATTTATCTTCAAGCCAACTGCAAGTCTCAGTCCTTTTACATTATAAATAATAGCTGAATTTGTCAGTAGTTGCTCTGGTTATTACCAGAACAAGATGCATTATAATGTAGCTGTTCTGTGAGCTGCAAGGCTCTGAACACACTGGGTGCATGTAAAGAGCAGGTTATTGCCAGAAGGAGCACTCATGGGTTCCTGTCAAGCATGTTCTGGACACCTTTATTAAAGCCTCCAACCATTCCACGTTGACAGCCCAGCACCATGAAGGTGTGGACAACTTTTTATTAAAGGTTTGATTGCCTCAGGCCCTTACAGTGTGGGCTTCTGTAACAAACTCCAACTCTCCATTATGTGCAAGCACAAACATACTGTAGCATCTGAATTTTATATATATATATATATATATATATATATATATATATATATATATATATATATATATATATATATATATATATATATATATATATATATAATTTCCAGTGTGCATTTATGCATGTATTACAAATAGTTTCTATACTGTGTAAAAATCTCTTCCTCACAAAAAAAGAACTTGACTCATGCTTTTAGATGGCATATACAAGTAAACAAAATCACCAACAACAACAAGAAAAGGGAGCAAGGGAGTTTGTAATCTACCCGAAATTAAGCCGAGTCAAGATGAAGAAGCAGTACGTGATTTGTGATAATGATGGATGGCAAATTTAAATAAAACCAACTTAATAAGCACTAATGTATAATGATGCTTCAATAATTCCTCCTTGAAGTTTAAAATAATTTGCAAAAGAGCCTGAACCTAATGCTAATCAGCCCTCCTGCAAGGTTAGGTCAATCCTGAAGTCTGAATCAAAACTTTAAGTACATCCACAAGTAATTAGTCTAGCGGCATGGTGGTGTAGTGGTTAGCACCGTTGCCTTAATCTCACCAGGGTCCGGGTTAATTCCCGTCTCTGTGTGCATGGAGTTGTATGTTCTCCCTCAGTGAAGGTTGGGGTGTGGGTTTCCTCCTACAGTCCAAAGACATGCAGATTAGGCTAATTGGCATTCCCAAATTGCCCGTAGTGTGTGTGTGCACCCTGTCCGGGGTGTACCTCGCCTCGTGCCCTAAGTCTCCTGGGATAGGCTCCAGGCCCCCTGTGACACTATATACTGTACAGGATATGGTGGTATAGACAATGAGTAAGTGAGCAATATAGTCTTTGAACATATACTGTGTGACTGTATTTTGCCTAGGGAATAAAAAATAGCAAAAGCAGAGTTGATAACCAGGTGACGAACAATGTTTCACAGAGGTTGGTGACTGTTGATATAGGTGATATTTTTTTTATTACTATTGGATTAGCTTGTTTATTTTTAAGACGCATACATATTGACCAGAATTTAAGTACAATCCTATAAAATGCTTTGCTAATACCTGTATTTATGGTCATCTGGCATTAAGTTATTATTCAGCTGCTAAATCATCATAATTCCACTAGACTTTAAAATAACTTTCTCTTTTGTAAAAAATTCTTATTTTTCTGCCCAAGGTGGTTAAATACACATTCCTTACAGTACATGCTATGCATAAACTTGAATTATGTCCCTGGCTTTCTGTCTGCTAATCTCCTAATACAACACTGCAGGATTCCTCCGAATGTACGGGACATCGTCTACTGCACGGGTGTCTCTCTAATGGACGAAGATGTATGGGAGTTTATCTGGATGAAGTTCCACTCCTCCATGGCCATCTCAGAGAAGAAAGTTTTGCTGGAGGCCCTAACCTGCAGTGACAACACTTACCTACTCAACAGGTGAGATGTGATATAACAGGTTTTACAAAGATATGAAGATAAAAAATACATCAGAAATGCCTCATTGGTATCTATAAAAAAAAAATAGGGCTGTCAATATTAACGCATTAATGCATGAGAAATTTTAATCGCATTACTATTTTTAATGCAAATTAATCATATGACCAAGTTTGACCTCATTGGCTTCCTATAATCACAGCACGATCACTTGGCTAGCGTGGAAATATTCTGCTTCAATAAGATAACTAAGGAAACATCACTAGGTGTGCTGAAATGCAAGTTTCATAAAAAAAAAAAAAAAGCTTCTAGATGGACGTTTGGATAAAACTAAAGCTGTGTGCTTGAGAACTACAAAGAGAACAATTTTTACAAGAATACAATTTAAGATGTGGGAGTGGTGGCTAAGGCTCTAGATTGTTGATCCTCGGATCTGAGGATTCGGGTTCGAGTCCTGCTTTTGATGGGTTGTCACACCCCATACATCCCAGCAAGTGTGCGCAGTGCCAGTCCCGTTCGAGATATTTTAATTTAACATTTGTTCAATATTAATGTTTGAAATATCATAACACTGCATCATATGTTTCCTCTAACCAGGTTGTAGTGCATTTCTTTATTCCAAGATTACACATTTATAATACAAGTAAATCTAAGTATTTTTACATTTTAATTAGTCGTGATTAATCGATTGACAGCACTACTTAAAAAAATTAAATAATTTCATCATAACAGAAATATCACAGTAACTACTGCTTGCAAAGAACACTATTATTATTATTATTATTATTATTATTATTATTTATTTTTATTTTTTAATTATTATTATTATTATTTTTTATTATTATTAAAAATATATATATATATTATTTGGATTCTGATCCAGAAAGCCAGTCCATCTCAAATGTAACGCTCCATATATTCCCCTCATGCCGAGCATGTGCACTGAAATCCTTTAATAGAATCCTGTATGTAGTCAGAACAAGTACTATGGATTCAGTACGAGCACCTGCTCCACCTTCTCCCAGAAGGCTGAATACTGCAGACTGCTATCCGGTGCATACGCATAGTCAGCGCTCTCCTTCCTGAGACTCAAATCCACATAGAGACAATCTTCTTGTCCACTGGGAGACCAATCTAAGGCGTACCTCCTGTCATAACTCTGCTCAGAGACACTTCATGATTGAAGTTTTGTACCCGAACCTGTTATTCATGTGCCTGTAGGCGTTGCAACTCTTTCCTCACCATTGTGTAGTTATGTTGCACAACATAGAATTTGCAATTAACTTACGCTCTCACTCGTGATATCAAAAAAATCACAATTTATCACAAACAATATCCATCAAACAGTGAATTCTTAACTCAGTTTTCAGTTCTGTCAGTATTCCCCACTTCCCCCAACTGGGTTTAGATTTATTATTCATTTGGCATCTAAAATCTACATTCTGTCCATCAAAAAGACTACCAATATAAAGAACATCTAGAAGGCCAGGACTAATTTAACCCTCTATTTCACCAGGAGTAAGCGGAAACCTAATAACCAATTCTTTCTTTTTCAACCTACAAGCACAAATCGTTCCTTTACACAATTTCTGTGCCAGATCCTGATGCAGTTCTACTATGGTGGAGATTATTCACTTGTGACTCACTGTCTACTGCTGGTCCATATGGACAATGTTAAGATTGCTGTTGATGGTGCTGTACGAATAAAATGGCTTTAAATTGAATTGATTCCATATGGTTTGGTCCAAGCTGTGTTTGACTCACAGCCTGGAAAAGCCTGTGATAACTGTTTCAAAAGAATTACTAGAACACATGCTATACATCAAAGTAGAGAAACATCCGTTACGGTACACTTCTCCACTCTCTCCGTCCATGGGTACAAGGAAAAACAGTAGATGCAGACAGCTCTGGGGTCCTCCATCCTCACCTCATTTGGTGCAGAGAATTTGTGTACCTACCTACTGTAATGTTCTGCTTCTGCATTATACTAATTCTGCTTGAATTACAACGGGTAGCTTTATTGTAAAGGTCAACCGCTTTGTGGTATTACCAAGGGTTATGATCTCACAGGGGCAAATGCCACTTGGTAAGCTACACTTCATTGCTTATTTCTCTTTACGAAATGGTCAGCTGCTCAGCAAATCTGCAATGTACTGTAGGCATCCAACTGCTTGTCACTATTAGGCTGGACCTCAGGGACTTAAAGACGGATGTCACTGGCTAGAAAGGATCCTTCATCTCTATGTTCCTAGACCTCCACTAAGAAATATTTTATCATGGCTATGGCCTGTGAAATAAATGGGGCATCAGGGTATCACCATGAGTTTCATATCTGCTGCCAGTTAAGATTCAACAAGCAGGTCGACCAAGAACTGAGTAAGGCTCTCTAGAATTTTAGTGGCGATGATGATGAAAATTTGTGCAAGTTTTTCCCCAGGTGAAAAGACTCTCATACTCCTCATGAGCCCACAATTCAATTCAATTTAATTCATTCATATAGTGATTTTAACAATGGACAATATAAAAAAATCAGTCTTATGTACAGACATTTTTGGATTGGTGTTGAAATGTTACTAGTAGTACCAGCTATTACTGTTCCCATGAGACCTGTCTTACTGTATGAGATGGTCCAAATGGTGAATGGAAAAAGCATGCCTTTGCTATAGCTCATTCAGGAGAGGCCAGCTCCAGCTCATGCCAGATGTTTATCTTCCTGCCTATTTACAAGATATTTGTAAAACCCCTGATTTCTTCAGATCAGATTTTGCTTCCAAAGGGCCAAAGTTTCTTACAATTTTTATGCAGTCTTGAGGATTACTTTTCCAGGCTTTCTGCATGAAGGACTTTTTGCCTCTCATTTTTATTAAGATTTCAGAGGAATGTTTTTTGTTTTTTTAAGCCACACAGTGGTCTATGAATCATTCAAGCATAACCATCTAACTTAAGGGGTTAACCAGTGAGAAAGATGACAGATGATCAGGCTGTTCATTGATTAGTATACTGCTGAATGCTGAGTGGTTGGAACAGACGAGAGGGGAAATGAGGTTGCTGCTGAGGTTGTTACATAAACAACCAATTTTTAAATTGTATCATTAGGCTGTAACAGGGGGGCACTGGTGGCTCAGTGGTAAGTGTTTTGCCTGCCATGCGGAAGGACTCGGTTCGATTCCCATCCAGTGCCCAAACCCCAGCCACTGGATGCAGTGCCGGTCCCAAGCCAAAAATGGGAGGGTTGCATCAGGAAGGGCATCCGGCGTGAAACCTGTGCCAAGTTGTAGTGCAGCCGAAAGACCAACAACAACATTAGGCTGTAACAGAAAAAACATTCCCATGTTCCTATTTCTTAAACTTTATCAACATCATTTAAATATGCAGTGAAGGGTAGCTCAAGACTTTTGTTCAGTACTATATGTCCTGCCTAGATTTTTGTTTCATCCACTTTATCGAATACCTATGTTATGGAGGTTTGTCTTCAGTCACTTCCAGGGAAATAAAGCTATAGTCACCATAGTTTTAAGTTTGTGAAGCATCAACCATACTTATGATGATTATGATTGCATGGAGGTATCATGTAAGATAGATAGATAGATAGTAGATAGATAGATAGATAGATAGATAGATAGATAGATAGATAGATAGATAGATAGATAGATAGATAGATAGATAGATAGATAGATAGATAGAATTTTCTATTGTTAAATTTTAAAATGAGGGTTGATGAGGCGTTTGTATCTTGCTGTCAAAACATTCCTTATAAATATATTTAGCAAAAGGAAATATACCCCTCTCTCTCTCTCTCAGACACACACACACACCATCTAAGGACATTCTTTATAAACCACTTTTTTTGGGGGGAGGGCAATTAAAGCATAGTGTTTATGATTGATGTCTGCATCTGCAAATTAATGTAGACGAATGTGTTTACAGTTAATAAAACATAATGCATTCCAATGTAAAAAAAAAAACTTAGTTGTAATAGACTAGTGCTTTGAAGATGATTTCTAATTAGCATAAGGCTACATGTTAATAAAATGGAATGAAAGATGATGAGGAGGTGACAAAGCAGCTGTTTTTTTTTTCATTTCATTTTTTTCATTAAACTATTATTATACATTGGAAGAAAAATGAGGAACTCTTCTAGCTACATTTAAGTGCAAATTAGAAAGCATATCATGGCAGTATTTCACACAGCGCTAGCACGTGGCAATGTAATAGTATTATCAGTTCTAGAAATAATCTAGTGCATAGTGAGAACCATCTGATATAAAGGAAACATGACAGCTGATTTCCATGATTTAATTTTTTTGCTCAGTTTTGTTTGATACAGTGGAATCATGAACTGAGAATAATTCCACGCTCATTTAAACCTCTTAAATGAACATACTTCGTGCCATACGAAATTATGGCTTATAAATTGGCTTATAAGGTGGTTAACACTTTCGCCTTGCACCTCCATGGTATGGGTTCGATTCCCACATCGGCTCTGTGTACATGTTCTCCCTGTGCTTGGTGGGTTTCCTGAGGGTACTCCAGTTTCTGCCCACATTCTAAAGATTAATAATGAATTAAATATACATTACATTATTCCATTATTACAACCCATTACATTACAATTGTGTAATTATTGTGTTTTTTTTTTAAGAATAAACCAGCATGTTCATTGTCACATAAAATGTCATGTTTAATAAAGGCAAAAGTAGAGAAAGTGATTATTCACCCCAGTATAAGTCTTTTCATTTCCTTATGTCCTGGGAGTGTTTACTAGTCCAGCATCTTACGTGCAGTACATACGACATCCAGTGCACCATGTACTGTATATGAGATCCTAAGAAATAAGGCCTAATCTTTCACTAGCTGTCAAGGAAAGTAGGGACATGTTTGAAAGTAAATGTTGCAGTGTGTAATACTGGAGAAATCCAGCAAACCATCTGGCCAGGTTGTATTGCTTTTTGCACATCTCATCCCTCTGACAGTAATCTACTTCACAAGTGTCATGATAGACTGTAAAGTGAATGTGTGAGCAGAAGGAGTGATAATTGTCAATGTTCCTGCTTGTTGTTAGCACTGAATAAAGAAATTCTCTTTCCCGTAAACCAAATTGTCATTTCTGATGATAAAATGTACAGTCTGGTATGTTTAATAAAGGAGGAATACCTGCAGTGTGAACTCGAACAGTGGATCCTGAGGTCAAATGGAAAGCAGTAAGCGGAAGAACATCAATGATTAACGAGGATTCTCTTAAGAGCACAGTGAAAGAAAGGAGTAAATGTAATTGCAAAAGGAAAACACTCACTTACTCATCTTCTATACTGGTTTATCCTGTATTCAGTGTCACGGGGGCCTGGAGCCTATCCTGGAGAACTTAGGGCACGAGGCAGGGTATACCCTGGACACACACTCGCACACTATGGGCAATTTGGAAATGCCAGTTAGCCTAAACTGCAGGTCTTTGGACTCTGGGAGGAAACCGGAGTACCCGGAGGAAACCCACCAAGCACGGGGAGAACATGCAAACTCCATGCACACAGAGACGGGAATCGAGCCTGGCCGGGAAGCGAACCCGTACCCTGGAGGTGCAAGGCGACAGTGCTAACCACTACACCACCATGCCGCCCAATAGGAAAACAGGTCTTTAAAAATACATTTAAACACACTAGGTATGTATGGGACCCAATTAGCATTATTTGTCAAATTACCTGCATCTGTATACTCTGTATAGATGAGTCCAGTCCAGGTATAGGACTGTAATTGATATCCCAGTAAGCAATATGAAAATCTATATCTTGTACACAGATCAAGTGTAAGCTTGTACACTCTATAATTTTATATCTGGTGCACTACAAAGTCTAAATCTTCTTACTGGGACCACTAGACAGTCAAAAGTTGTTGTTTTTTCATGTATGACATGAATAAAGTGAATATGATGGCAGTTGCAGCGCGTCACATCATCATCATGGTTGGTTTCCTAAAAACAACATTTATGAATGGAGCAAGACACCTTCCTCTTTCACATGTTTCCATGAATATCAACCCTTGTGCTAGTATTCTTTATTTCCTATGACCATATTTCCAGGCTGGACCCTACCTAGAAATGGGAACTTTTTGCAAGTGAGTGGAGAACTGCATGACTTGGCAACAAGGTCAGCATGAATGTGGAAAGAAGCTTACAGCATATGACAGCCATATTTATAGCAAATACTGTAGAGCCATATTTATGGGCTGCATGACAGGGAAGTTTATAACAAATTCAATATCATATGATAACTTTGGACCTGATATGCCTTAAAATGAAAGTGTGAGTGCACAGGAAAATGTTCTTAACACCCTGGTAGTAAATCTGTCTTCTTAAAAACCTAGCTTTTATTTAAACTTTACTTTTTATATTATAATTGAACCAAATAATAATTACTTTGCAGCTGTTTGAGAATTACTCTAGTAATTCACACAATGTTGGCTAAATGTGTTTTTCATTAGTACCAAAACATTTTTATACTTTTAGATAGAAATTTCCAAATTTGCACCTTCAAAATGACAAACACTCCATACAATGTGTCCTACACTTTATTTTTCACTTTCTTTTAGAGTAAATGTGTGTATTACTATGTTTTTTACAGTTTGTATTCTTTGTGACTAAAATCTCAGAGAATATTTAGTACCTAATCTATTTTTATTATGAATTATGGATGGAGGGATGATGGTGATATTTTGCCTTTCTAAACTATATAGGAATTATCTACATTTATTTTGTACAACACTATAGCCATCATATATTCAAGGACAATTCAATATTTACTTTAATTTTATTTTATTTTTGTACGGGACTCCAGAGAATTTGGCATTAAACACATTTTTTGTTGTTTCTTCTTTTCCAGACTGCTCAACTTGTCTCTAAGCTCAGATCTGGTGCCAGATCAAGATGTAATTGACATCATTATCCATGTTGGCCGCAACCCACATGGACGCCATTTGGCATGGAAGTATTTCAGAGAAAAGTGGGACATATTAAACTCCAGGTATGCTTCTCAGGGAGTATTCAGCTCACATTTATTCTGTAAAAAAAAAGGAGAGAAGAAAATGAATGAAGAAAATATATGATGGGTTTCACTGCAAAACTAAAAAATGCATTATTTTCATTATTAAATTATGCAAAAAGTTGTGAAAAGTGATAAAGGATAAATGTATCATTGTATATGTTTTCTTTTCTGTGAGTCACAAAGGTATTAAAAGCACAAATTCCAAAACAGGATATACATGTAAAATGGTTTGGGTTATATCAATCTGATTTTTTTTTTTTATTATTATTATTATGCAAAACACTATAACTCCACATCCCACAGTTCTGTCAAACTTAATCAATCTTCCTACTTCCTAGTTCTGTTACTGACAATGTAAATATGTACAGTAATTTAGCATCAATAATATATGGCTTGAGTTTAATTTAAAAAGTAAAGCAAATTTTTGTTGCGAGTCTCTGGTCGCATGCATCTTGATATAAGGAAAATGTGCCGAGATTTGTCCCACACAAAACAAATAAAACATTGTTGAAGAGCATGATTAACATTAAAAACGATGTATAATCTGGCTTATCCTTTATCAGTTGCAGTTTCATGCCGGTAGAGGTGCAGAGCCTTATCATAAACATCTGACTGCTGTGGTAAAATAAAATAAGAGTGGAAACCGTTTGTTGTGACTTCAACTTTTTCCAAGATTACTTTAAACACATTTACTTCATTTTCAACAGCTGTTGATTTGCCTTGTCTTTAGTTTCTCTTTGCTGATCATGTGACAGAAAGAAGTGATGTGATTGGCTTATTTGGATGTGTCTGTTTTTGCTACGAAATGCAGTTTTTCATTTTCGCTTTTTGTAAAATAAAATATATGAATCAGGTACTGTATATTGTAGACAACTTTGTTAATAATTTACCATAAAATCTCACATTTTGCTCACATTTTGCAGTGAAACCCATCATATGCAGGTTCTGATTAAAGTTAATGTACATTGCTTTATATTTTCTTTCCATTGTGTGTGGAACCCAGAGTGAAATATTTATTATCTGTGCTGTTTGTGAGGCATGTAAAAAGCAGTGCTTTATCGAGTATGACATTTCTCCTCTACAGGTATGGTGAGGCTTTATTTATGAACTCTAAATTAATCAGCGGTGTCACAGAGTTTCTCAACACAGAAAGCGAACTCAGTGAGGTGAGTTATGAGACTAAGATCACACCACCACCACTATGACTGACAGACCCAGAGGCCATGCCTACATCAGCTAGTAAAGATTAATGAGCTCAAGTACATAATGTTTTTTCAGACTAATGTTGGTGTAAAATTGTGATCAAACTTCTTTTGTGGAAAAAAACTCAAGATAATTAAACAAAATTAATTCAACTTTTTTGTTAGTAGTTAATTCAAGAAATAGACAGCACCATCTACCACCATCCTCCATCTTTTAAACAATGTTGGGTTAATTGTTTATCTACTGTATGCCAATTTTATTTATTTATTTATTTATTTTCAATTGTCACCTGTTTCTTAAAATTGTAGTCAATAATAATAATAAAAAAAGTTAGCAAAACCTGCCACCAAAATAACCAAAATTCTGCATTTGTCTTAAATATTTTTTATTAATGATTCCATACTGGAAAAACATATAACAACAACATCAAATGATTGTACTGTAATACTTTCATTTATATTTTATATATATTAGGGCTCTCAATTTTAGCATGTTAATGCCTCTGATTAATCTAGAAATGTCTTTTACTGCATATTAATCACATGACCAAGTTTGACCATAATGGCTTCCCATAATCGCAAACCTCAACCGATATGCTGAACTGCAAGTTAAATTATGAAAAATCTTCTGGATGGTAGTTTGGATAAAACCAAAGTTATGTGCTCAGACTATCTTCAAGAGGAACTATTTTGGTGGTTGCTTTAAGGATCTGAGGATCCGGGTTCGGGCCACTGCGTGCTGTGCTGGTCTTGTTTCGAGAGATTTTAATTTAACGTTCGTTAAATATTAATGTCTGAGATATTATATGACTGTATATGTTTCCTTTAACCTGTTTCTTTTGCATTTCTTTATTCCAACCTTGCACATTTATAATACAAGTAAATCTGAGTATTTTAAAATTGTGATTAATCGTGATTGATCACAGACTATGTGCAGCCTGAAAGGAAGACTGACACCATTTTTGTTTTATTCAGCTGTACTTGTGCAACTTTTAATATCCAAGTGAAATATATAACACCAACATGTCAGAAAAGTTAATAAATAAAAAACTGAATCACTTATTTGGAAAAGTATCACCCCTCCTAAAAAAGCATGTGAACTCAATCAGGTTCTAATTCTAATAACTTTATTATTACCCTAACCCTACTGTAATTTGGCAAACCCCAATAAAGATACAGCACATGGATTGTGTTGACTAAGAAGTGACAAGGGAATTTTTAAAAAAGAAAATAGTACATTTAATTCAGAGATTCAGATTTAATAAACAGAGCCACATCATTGCAAAGAGGCTCGAGTAGCTCTGAGACCACTCAGAATGATGATATTAAGCAAACGTTCCATGCCCAATGGACGTCACTGGTGGAAGATTAAAGCTTGGCATTTTAGATCTCTAAGCTTGCATCTGCAGCTCTACTACATCAATAAAACCAGGGCCAAATTTGAAAAAAACTAGAAAATAAAATGAACCTGTATGACCTGCTTGGGTGAGTTTGGGTTAGGTTTTTTGTGGAATATGATACAGTATGTTCTCCAGATGTTCACGTGGGTCTCTTGGGTTTACGGTTAACTCTGTAGTGAATTCCCTGGCTTTGCTTCCAGCTTTTGGTGGTTCTTTTAGATCCATCACAATGGTGACCAGGTTAAAGTGGTTAATGGAGATGAATGAAAAAAGGAAAAAAAAAAAAGATTAAAATATAGTCAATGTTAGCATCTTTTACCGGCACATGCCTTACTGCCTACTGGTTCAGTACATGTCTTACTATTTATTTTATGTAGACACTGAAATAAGTATGAACGGCTGCACGGTGGCTTAGTGATTAGTCGCCTTGCACCTCCAGGTCCTGGGTTTGATTCCTGTGGCAGGTCTGTGTGCATGGAGTTTGCATGTTCTCCCTGTGCTAGGTGGGTTTCCTCCGGGTGCAAAATATGCAGATTAAGCTAATTGGCATTTCCAAATTGACTGTGTGCATGTGAATGGGAATAAATACAGTGGTCACCATTGGCCTCCACAGTTCGTAGTTGGACTACAGAGGTTGATGGATGGATGGATGGATGGATGGATGGATGGAAGTATAAATAGTTTAGGTCATGCACAGATATAGTGAATAAACACTACGTGCCCAAATGATGTGAACCAGTTCATCCATATGAACAACTTTTGAATAACCTGAAACCCAGACTTCACCCTAGACCTTCTCACCCAACATCAGTATCTGGCTTCACTAATGCTTTTACAGGTGAACAATGAAAAATACAGAAGAATGGAGGATATTATAACATATAAAAGTGAGATTAAATCTGTAATGGAACGTTTTTAAAAAAAGCAGATATGGATGTGATTGGTGAGGTGTTCAAGTACTTGTAGTGTCTCCCCAGTCATTATGAAAGGTCATATTATGTTAAACGCTGGCGGCTCTTTAAACTACTTTTCCTGTTTTGTTTTTCTACTTTGTTTCAGCTGAAGGATTTCATGCAGATGAGCAGTGGAGGAGCAGTGTCTGCGTTCACTCGAGCGTTAGAGATTGTTAAGGCTAATGTGAAATGGCACAATCTGTACAAGGAGCAGTTCTTCCAGTGGCTGAGGAAATCACCCAATGACTAATAATCCACTTTGTTCATTATCTGTTAGCATGGAGTCTTTATCAAACATTTATAGACCATTAGCCATGGCAGAAAATAAAAGAACAATAAAATATCATTTTTGGACCCTGATAATCTTTGTTTTTTTCCTGCTAAAAAAAAACGGCCAGGCAGTTGTGGAAGTGAACATGGAATGTGTAAGTGTTGCTGCAAACAGAATCACTGTTAAATATCGCCTGGTGGTATATATCTCGAGTGACATTCTTTTTTTTTTCCTTTCCTGAATATTCCTCACGTATTCAATTCATATTTGTTTCATGCATGAAAATATTTTCCTCCGTTCGATGATCCAATTTTCAGAGTTACAGCCTGAGCCCTGGGATGCTCAGGTCGGATTTCAGCATTTTGTGGACTGCAAATCGATACTGATGCGAATGTAGATAAGCACAAGATCAGCCAGACTGACAATCAGTGATTTCAACTGAAATGGGTCAAAGAAAGGACAGAACTGGATGTTTGGTTAGTTTCTGTTAAGCCATAGTCAGAAGGACAGATGAGAGCCGGGCATCAATCCTCATTGGTATATCGAATGATTGTGTGTGTCATAGATATATTCTATGTTAGTATTTTTATTATTATTATTATTATTTATTTTATTTTGCACAAGGCCTTGCCTTAGATATCTAGTGTAAATGCTATATGGAAAGTAATCACTGTGTCAATATGTTCATACGTTCAGGAAACACTGAAGAGATGTTGGAAATATCTGGAAATCAGACCGTTACAAGTTGTAGTATTGGAGTGTTTATATAATATGATATAAATTCAATGTTGGCCAAAATCACTGATTATTGTTCACTTGGAAATCACATCCTAACATTATTTATATGTTTACGATGAGGTCAAGTCCAAATTAAAATATCAGTTGTACGAGCACAGGATATAAGCTCAAACCTAAGTTTTGACATACGCAGTATTTAAGTTACATTATACTAATTCATCAGCTAAATGTACCATATAGGTGCACAATTGAAAGTGTATAATTTCTGATTAGTTGCAATACATACTTTTGTCATTCCTTCCTCTTCGACCCTGTTCATCAATAAAGATACCACCACATCATATACAAGGGTCATTCAAGTTAAACCGGGCCTTTTGATGAAATGTTTCGTGAATGAAGGCGTAAAGCCGATTGCCATTTAAAAAAGATTTCAAGATGTCAGTTAATTCGTTGAGACTCTTAGGCACAGTAAAAAAATCTTTAAAATTTTTATGTTTAAACATTTCTTTAAATGGTTTTACGTTTGTGAATGCCGATCTTGGCTGAGGTGGCTTAGAGCCCACTGCAGTCGTTCCCGTGAACATTCAGTGACAAGGAACTCCCAATGCATGAAAACTGACACATACTGTACTGTAACTTGTCGCTCACGGAAGAGACAGATCTGATTTTGAGAACTGTAAAACACGATCATTCATAAAACACCATTTTCACATTTCCGGTACTCAGCTATGTTCCGTCCTGACCAAATTGCTCCAAATCGTTTCCACATGCTTGGGCCATTAAAGGAATTCCTGGGAGGCAAGAGTTTCAGACATGAAGAAGGCAGTCTGATTATGGCTCAGGAAACTTTCTACCTTCATGGTATCCAAGCACTAGTGAAACACTGGGTAAGTAGCGTAGGAGAAGATTATATAGAGACATAAATGTAGATTTTACTTTTATAGCTGTGTTCTGTTATTTCCGCGTAATCAAAAAGCCCCAGTTTGACTTGAGCGCCCCTTGTATAGATATAAAAGGTATTATTTGGGTGGTGAATTCTCCACAGATTAGTGGGTAATGCATGGTGATGAGATTAGTCTATTAGGCAAATGGAGTGTGACTGGAGTATTTAAGCATTTATGTGTCATTGGTGGGTTGAGAATAGACCAACAGCCAAAAATATCTAACCCACAAACAAATAAAGGACTAAAAGGTGTTCTAGTTTTCATGCAATGTGTTCTAAAACCTTTTTGATTTCACAGATTTTGTGTTTAGGAAATTATCTGCCTGATGTATTTCTTGTCATTAAGTACGGTTTTAAACAAGAGGCGTATACACAAGCTGAATCAACTGGAAAGATTATTTTAAGAATTAGTGGTTTGAGGGATTTTTTTTTTGTCAAACTTAATTAAAAATAATAATTAATGCAAAAAAAAAAAATATTGACCGAAAACAGTAAATAGTGTTAAGGAAAAAAAGTAAAAGTTAAGGAGCTACACTACAGGTGCATATGAATAACTTTAGAATATCATCGAAAAGTTGATTTATTTCAGTAATTCATGTCTAAAAGTGAACTCATTATATAGATTCATTACACAAATCATGATATAGTTCAAGTGTTTGTTTAATTTAATTTTGATGATTATGGCTTAAATTGTATTAAGGCCAATAAAAAAAGATTTTTAACAATAAAATGTTGGAAAAGTATGTACATGTACAGTACAGCACGCAATACTTGGTGGGAACTCTCTTTGCGTGAATTACTGCAGGTGTTGTGGAAGCCCAGGTTGCTCTGATAGCAGTCTTCAGCTCTTCTGTGCTGTTGGGTCTGGTGTCTCACATCGTCCTCTTCATAGATTCTCTACCAGGTTTAAGTCAGGCAAGTTTGCTGACCAATCAAGCAGATACCATGGTCCTAAAACCAGGTATTAGTACTTTTGACTGTGTGGGCAGGTGCCAAGTCCTGCTGCAAAATGAAATCAGCATCTCCATAAAGCTGGTGAGCAGAGGGAAGCATGAAGCACTGACCTTAGACCTGATAAAACACAGTGGACCAACACCAACAGATGACACTTTGGCCCGCTTAGCAACAGTCCAGACCATTTTGTCCTTATCCCAGGTAGGATACCTCTAACATTGTCTATGGTTCAGGATTGGTTTGACAAAAGGAATGTGACAGTTGTAGCCCATATCCTGGATACATCTGTAAGTGGTGGCTCTTGAAGCACTGACTCCAGCTCGACCTGACTTGTCTAACCTAAACCCCATAGAGAATCTATGGGGCATTGCAAAGAGAAAGATGTGAGAAACCAGACCCAACAGATGCAGATGCAGAAGAGCTGAAGGCCACCATCAGAGTAACCTGGGCTTCCATAACACCTCAGCAGTGCCACAGACTGATCGCTTTCATGCCATGCCGCAGTAATTCATGCAAAGGGAGCCCTGACCTTAAGTAATCTTCAAAATTCCTGAACTACTGAATTTTCGATTTCATTAGCTATAAGCCATAATCATCAAAATTGAAAGAAATAAAAACTTGGAATATATCAGTCTGTGTGCAATGAATCAATAAAGTATAAGACAGTATATTCACTTTTTGAATTGAGTTACTGAAATAAAGCAAATTTTTTGGACGAGAAAACCTGGCTCGCAATCTCCGTTCCAGTTTCTCCCAAAGATGCTTGATGGGGTTGAGGTCAGGGATGTGTGCTTGTCAAATTCTTCTACATTGAACTCACCAAACCATGTCTTCATAGTCCCTGCTTTGTGCACTGGGGCACAGTCATGGTGAAATAGAAAAGTGCCTGCAGTTGGAAGCATCGTATTGTTCAAGATGTCTTGGTATGCAGAAACGGTAAGATTGCCCTTCACTGGGGATAAGGGCCCTGATTGAAACACCTGAATTCAGTCATTAACAGGTTTGACCAAATACAGTACTTTTGTCCTCATAGTGCCTCACGTACCTGTGGTCCAAATTTAGCTCTGAATTATGATAAGATTTGAAAAATTAATTACATTTTTTTATTCAATGTTGTTTTCCAGACTGCTCAACCTGATGTTAAACTCCACCTACGTATAGCCTGCAATCGATTACCATCCATGTTAGATTGAAGCCAATGTGTGAAGATTTTTTTTAATAGGAGGACGAATAAGCAAAACTCCTCAAGCGCATCTCAGTCAGTATTCCCCAGTGTCTGTCTGAGTTTACATTTTTAACAACTGGATAAATGCTCCAGTGAAAAAAAAAAACACACACACACAGGATTATAATGTGCTTTATAACTTTCTGATATCTCAGCATCCTGCATGCTCAGCTTGCAGCTTTCACTTGGGGTGGCCTTGAGATGTGTACTTGAGTAATATATGTAGAGTTTGTAAAGATTGTAGTGCAAAAAGTTTCTTAATAAACAGGGCATTTCTGACTTCATGTGTTGCTCAACTGGAATCATGCTGTAGCTGTTAAAGACAGATACTCAAGTTATTGCAGCCTAAGCAGCTGTAACCATGGTTCTTACCTTTTTTTAGAAACAAATTTCATTTGTAATTAACTCAAAGTTCATTTTGTATAATTTGCTTATTCGACTATTTTGTTACTTGTGATTGACTCATTTATACAACAGAGCAGTTAAGGGCCTTGCTCAAGCATTGAGCAGTGGTAGCTTGGCGGTACTGAACTCATGACCTTCCAATCAGTAGTCTGACATCCCAATTACTCAGCTATCGCTGCCATATTATGGCATTTATTCTATTTCACTCAACATTATCACATGATTAGAAAAATCTACATGATTAGACCATAAAGCAAACTTCAAATTAGGTTCCAGTAACACATTTGAACTCTCTAACTGACTTTGCAAAAAAGTTGTAGTCTATCTGCTTTGACCCACACAGATTTATAAATGCACTGTACTTGCCACCTAGTGCATAAAATTAAAGACACAGAAATGCACCAACCCTCTGTTTTTCAGCAGAATTGCTGCATTTATTGTTCAAACACTTGTCTTAATATAAATGAACAAAAAAGTGTACACACGTAATGTGTACATAAGGTTTTATGACCAACTAGAAGAGGTCCTGGTTGATTATTTCAGTGTTTTCGGTTTTATCACCTTGTGACCATTTCCAAACATGGGTGACCTATAAAAGCTGCCCCTACATCATTTGCCCTTTACATGTTTCACAGCTACAGTAAATGTGGAACTATGCATCTGTGACATATTTTGCCACCATCACCCTCATTTTGATTTATTCACTTTTTCTCACATTATTATTATTATTTTTTAATTCTGTAAATCTGCTTTACTGTTAAACGCGCTACATTAATAAAATTGAATTGAATTGAATAAAATTAAATTGATGGGAATCATCACAGCATTTGGGAGACGTCCTTTTCCACGGCAACTTACATTTCTATCTCATACGTTTGAGCAGTTGAGGGTTAAGGGCCTTGCTCAAGGGCCCAACAGTGGCAAGATGGTGGTGCTGCAGCATTTCTGGAACAGTTTGTGTAGCATAAGGTACATATGTGTCAAAATTAAAAAGGTAAGGAAGATGTAAAATGTCATAAAGTATCCTTAAGTCTAGTAATTATTACACGTACAATGAAAATTTATTTTAGGTTTTTAAGTCCTATGCCATTTCCTGACTATCGTATACTGTCATTTGCAGTGGCGGTTTTAGGCATGGGCGAACGGGGCAGTCAGTCGCCTGGGGCGGCATTATTTCATGACACGTGGGGGGTGACACACGAACTTGGAGGAAAAAATAATCTGTGCAGCTAAGCGGTTTTCTATTATCTGTGATACCTGTGACGCCCCTGCTGCTGAAGGAGCCGCACAGAAGCTGAGCGATGGGTGGGGGGGAATGGGGGTCGGGGGCGCAGAGTACAGTTCACCTCTCCCAAATGAAGCGGACAAGAAGGGGGCTAAATTATGTCAGTGACACCTGACTTTCTTACAAATAACGCACATTTCATTCAAAATATTATAAACACAGACCAGTAATTTGCACTTTTTTCATTTATTTAATTGTGTGAAATGGCTAATAAAAATAGGTAATAATTATGATGTGGAGGTGAATTGGTTTAGTCTTGACTTCTGGTCATGAGTGACAGCTTTGGATGAAATCTGTTGATTGTTGAATCATCGATTATAAAGTAAACACAGCGATGGAGAGAAAAAGACCAAAGCTTTCAGGTGCCCAATTTAGGAAAAAAAGAAAAGAAGATGAGGAGAAACGGACAAAAGATAAAGGTATGCAACAATGTTCTCTCTGTATGATTAAAGTATTCATGTCATTATGTTAATTAGTGGTATAACATTAACTCTTAATGTTAAATGTTAGCCTTCTTGCTTATGGTGCTTGCTATGCTTACCACACACAAACACACACACACACACACACACAATAAAAGCCTAATATACTGTACAAACCATCATAGAAAGACCCATTAACTTTTTCCAGTGAAACTATTGCAAAATTCAATTCCTTATTGTAGTGTGTTTTTGGCACTTTTCCAAAAGGATTTCCTATAGGATTGTTTTATTTTATTTTATTTTGGCGGAGGGGGGGGGGTTGCTTGGGGGGCCGGGAGGGTGTCTTTCTTGGGGAGCAATTCAGTGTAGAACCGCCACTGATCATTTGCATCTGTTGCTACGGCTAAGACTATAAGCCATGTACAGTATGTTCTATAGAAAATCAAACAAAAAGGGGTAATGTTTTACAGACACCTGACCATGAACCATAGGGAGTGTTTGCCATATACAGTAAGGAATGAAAAAGAATTCATGACCAAAAAGAGAAAGTTAACACAATCAAAGTACAAATATCAGAAAAACTCTAACCCTGGATTTTTCCCTTTTCCTTTATCTGTAATCAGAAAATACAGTATATTTAAAAAGGCCAAACGATGTGACCTGTGTACCCTCTACCACTCTAACAAAATAGCAATGCAATATTCATACTGAACAGATAATGCATCCTAAAGAGTGTTTCCGTTTCTGTGCCTGGGATTTTCTCACCAATCTGGCAACCCTTTACGCAAGCTTCAGCAAGCTTATATTTAAAGTTTGAAATTCTTATCAAAGCTATTCCGTTTTTGATTAAGCATGCAGGATCGTAGTCGCACAACACACCTAGCCTGAAGCTTTCTGGCAAACCTTCTTAAAAAGCAAATGTACTGGGTAATGTTATAATACTGAATATGGTATTCAGTTGTGTTTGGGAGTGATTTACCATGAATCTGTAAATGATACCCTGAGGATGGTGTGCTTCATAATCTCTGATCTGATCTCTTGCTACAGTCATGATTTTCAGTTTCAAGAGGAAACCTGATAAGTACAGCCTAGATCCTTTTGCACCATATCATGCCATGGAAGCTATTTGTGTTGGATTGCTGTGGTAGCACTATGTTCAGTATAACTCTATTCAGTCTTGTGCATTTTAAAAACTGACGTGTTGTAATGACTGATGATGAAAGATTAACTCATTCTGTGTGCTGCATGAAAGAAAGCAATGTGTCCTGTCAGCCAAAAATATCTTTTTATGTTCAATAACAAAACCAGTGACCCACTGTGATGACGCACGCTAATTGCTTGGAGTGCTGTTTCTCGGTTTTCTGCAGACTCAGCATTTTCAGTTGGTAGGGACTGGTATTATTTGGTACTGTATATATCAATCTCAACCCTAATTCTTCTACCAGCAGTAATGCATTTAGTACGCATATCCATTTCTAAGTAACAGGGCACTTGTGAACATGCATAAGAGCTCTTTATTTAAACCAGCACATTAGGGAATAGCTCAATAAATCCCGTTGATGGAAATGGGTTTCGCATTGTATAGGATATACAGTGGTGTGAAAAACTATTTGCCCCCTCCTGATTTCTTATTCTTTTGCATGTTTGTCACACAAAATGTTTCTGATCATCAAACACATTTAACTATTAGTCAAAGATAACACAAGTAAACACAAAATGCAGTTTTTAAATGAGGGGTTTTATTATTTAGAGAGAAAAAAAATCCAAACCTACATGGCCCTGTGTGAAAAAGTAATTGCCCCCTGAACCTAATAACTGGTTGGGCCACCCTTAGCAGCAATAACTGCAATCAAGCGTTTGCGATAACTTGCAACGAGTCTTTTACAGCACCCTGGAGGGATTTTGGCCCACTCATCTTTGCAGAATTGTTGTAATTCAGCTTTATTTGAGGGTTTTCTAGCATGAACCGCCTTTTTAAGGTCATGCCACAACATCTCAATAGGATTCAGGTCAGGACTTTGACTAGGCCACTCCAAAGTCTTCATTTTGTTTTTCTTCAGCCATTCAGAGGTGGATTTGCTGGTGTGTTTTGGGTCATTGTCCTGCTGCAGCACCCAAGATCGCTTCAGCTTGAGTTGACGAACAGATGGCCGGACATTCTCCTTCAGGATTTTTTGGTAGACAGTAGAATTCATGGTTCCATCTATCACAGCAAGCCTTCCAGGTCCTTAAGCAGCAAAACAACCCCAGACCATCACACTACCACCACCATATTTTACTGTTGGTATGATGTTCTTTTTCTGAAATGCTGTGTTACTTTTACGCCAGATGTAACGGGACACGCACCTTCCAAAAAGTTCAACTTTTGTCTCGTCGGTCCACAAGGTATTTTCCCAAAAGTCTTGGCAATCATTGAGATGTTTTTTAGCAAAATTGAGACGAGCCTTAATGTTTTTTGCTTAAAAGTGGTTTGCGCCTTGGAAATCTGCCATGCAGCCCGTTTTTGCCCAGTCTCTTTCTTATGGTGGAGTCGTGAACACTGACCTTAATTGAGGCAAGTGAGGCCTGCAGTTCTTTAGATGTTGTTCTGGGGTCTTTTGTGGCCTCTCGGATGAGTTGTCTCTGCGCTCTTGGGGTAATTTTGGTCGGCCGGCCACTCCTGGGAAGGTTCACCACTGTTCCATGTTTTTGCCATTTGTGGATAATGGCTCTCACTGTGGTTCGCTGGAGTCCCAAAGCTTTAGAAATGGCTTTATAACCTTTACCAGACTGATAGATCTCAATTACTTTTGTTCTCATTTGTTCCTGAATTTCTTTGGATCTTGGCATGATGTCTAGCTTTTGAGGTGCTTTTGGTCTACTTCTCTGTGTCAGGTAGCTCCTATTTAAGTGATTTCTTGATTGAAACAGGTGTGGCAGTAATCAGGCCTGGGGGTGACTACAGAAATTGAACTCAGGTGTAATAAACCACAATTAAGTTATTTTTTAACAAGGGGGGCAATCACTTTTTCACACAGGGCCATGTAGATTTGGAGTTTTTTTTCTCCCTTAATAACGTAAACCTTCATTTAAAAACTGCATTTTTTGTTCAATTATGTTATCTTTGACTAATAGTTAACGGTTTTTGATGAGCAGAAACATTTAAGTGTGACAAACATGCAAAAGAATAAGAAATCAGGAAGGGGGCAAATAGTTTTTCACACCACTGTATATAAATATAAATTCAAAGTGTGCACCGTCTTATTATGCAAGGTGACTGAAATGAGCTCCTCTATATTCTGATTCTCATTACAGTGTTGCATTGTTGCGAACAATTCTCGATTTTACCTTCTGCCAAATGTTGCTAAATGCAGTAGAGCTGCTGACTCTTCTTTCTCTAATACTGTAGGCCAACCCTCGAGTCATAGACCGGCTTGCAGCTACAACACGTGTACAAGTAGATAAAGGACGCACTTCAAAAAGTGAAAACAAAGCATCAGAGGAAGGTTGAGAATAGTCAGCAGTATTCTTATTGTCTATAAACGTGGCTGAAATTAGTTTAAATTCTTGCCAGTACTACAGTATGTAGCAAAAAGACGAGGAGAATAATCCAAGGATAGTCCTGTAAATCTGGCACGGTTCTCTTTCTCTCACTAATCCTGTTTTAGAACAGTCAGAACTAACTAACTGTTCTGGGGTTGATTCGAACAATCCCTTGTTCCACACACAAAGTCGTGCCCAGATCCAGAAGTTAAAGAGGGATTTGGTGTTCAGCCTTATGTTAGAAGCTAGTTAGTTTTGTATGTTGTGTAAGCTGTGAACGAATCAATGAAGTTTCACACTCAGGTGCAATAGCAGTATTCAAAGATGGAATTACAACATAGACAGTTCAGGACAACTTAGAAGCAGGTACTTAGGAGACACTGTGTTGTTTTAGATGAAATAACATTATCAGATGTTTTTCTTGTTAATGGTACAGTACAACCATGACTGGTTTTGAATGTGGGTTTATCACTGGCAGCTGCTCTTCTCTTTTTCCAGTACCAGGCACCACCTCTAAATCTTTTGGTTGTCTGCAGGATTTACCATTGTTAATTAAAACAAAGCAATAATTAATGTGATAATTGTAATTGTGGCCAAAACTAAACTAATCATATGGATAATGCATGTTCGAGGAGAATTGTATATACTGTAGGGGTGCCAATATTAACATGTTAACACAAAAAAAGACTATGAAAGTGAGGCAGTTGGAAGAAGCTACTTTCATTGCACTTTCTGGAGACCACTGGAGCTCAGTAAGTAACCACCTTGGTGCAACAGCACATCTTACATTTAGAAAAAGGGCCTATTTCTTATTTGTGTTTTATTCCTTCGAAAAAAGTATAAAAAATAATGAAATGCAACATATTAATAGAAACCTGTTTTAAAGTTTAAAGTGTGTATTGGTTTTGGGGGGAAATTATTTGGGGGGGAGGGGATGTAGGATGAGTAATAAAACACATCTGGATGGTTATGGCACTTGTCACGTAAAAACTACTGAACAAAATTTTATGGGTTTTCACGGGTGTGTTTGGCCAAACTTTAGGTAACATACAGTACAGCCTTTGTTCCATCGCAATCGCCCAACAGGAAGAGAAAATAATCTACTTTGAAATTTAAATGGTAAACGCCCATTTTTATATCATAAAAAACAACCTTGAAAAAATCATTAGCTCATCTCCAAATTCAACAGATGGAGCTGTACATTTTTTAAATACATGCTTATTAAGTGTTCGTTAAAATCTACTTAATAAACACAACCTCACACCTTCATTCCATGCACTTCACAGTAACACATGAAAATTTTAGTTAATTCCAAAATTCAACAGAATGAGTTTATGAGTGTGTAAATAAATTTCATGTGAACAAAGTTGCGAGCACATCTAGTATATATAGTTTACACTGTATACACTATACGTACATACTGTATATACTGTATACCAGGGGTGTCAAACATACGGCCCGCGGGCCGAATACGGCCCACTAAGGTGTCCAGTACGGCCCGCGGGATGATTTGAACAATAATATTAAATATCAAATATTTTTTATTATCATTATAAGTAGTAGTAGTAGTATTAAATAAAGTCTATGTCCGGGTATTCGCTGCAATATTGTGTTTGGTTTTATAATTTGTTTTATTTTATCATTGATCATTTAACTGCTCTTCTCTTGCGCTTCTGCCGAAACCTCTAACACGCATGCGCATTCTAAATTGGCGCCTAAATCTAATTTCTTCGGCTATTTGAAGATGTGTGGCAAGCACTCGCGATTTAAAAAAATGTCCAAAAAAAGAAAAATTTATCTGGAAGGGCGGATGTTTCAGGAGAAATGGAAAGAGAAGTATTTCTTCTGTGAGGTCAACGGCAAACCGGTAAGTTTAATCCGCTCACAAGCCGTGGCTGTGCAAAAAGAATACAACATTAAACGGCACTATGACATACACGCAGAGAAATATGATAAATACACTGGACAGCTCCAAATGGAAAAAGTTAATGCTTTAATCCACTTTAAAAAAAAAAAAATTTTGTTAAAGGAAAGTTCTCATTTGTAGTGTAGAGTTAATGTTCATATCCAAAGTGAATGATATATTTTTTTCATTTACATTAACCATAAAGAATTTATTTTTGTATATGATTCTTTCTAAGCCATTGAGTTGTTAAAGGCAGCTTTTTTTAAATTGTGAAGTGTTTTTCTAGTTTGTAAATTATATTGTAGACTATAGCTTCATATTTAATGTAACTGTCTGTACACAGAGTCTGCAGCATTTTTTATTTCTTATCTGACAAGTAATATTCATGTTCAAAGGAAAGGATTTTGCTTGCCATTACTTGGCATTGTTTTTCCCCCAAAAAGGAATAAGAGTGTTAATGAACAGTTTCTGAGGACTTGTTACATGCAGTTTTACAGAATATTGTGTATTTGTTGTAATTTGATGGACTATGATTAAAAAAACAAATTCGGCCCGCACATGGTCACATTTCTTCTCATCCGGCCCTCACCCTAAAATGAGTTTGACACCCCTGCTGTATACACTGTACGTACACACACACACACTTATACATACATACAGTATACTATATACAGTATACAGTGGCTGAACTGTAAAAAAAAAAATCTTACAAAATAATTGCTAAATTTGTCAAATTTTTAAGAACAGTTTTATTAACTAAATATAAGCTTAATTAAATCAACTTGGAGCCATCAAAACACATGCATTTAAACATGCAATGGTCACAACTATCATTTGATCCTTTCCATGGCTTTCATCTGGGGAGGATATAATTAAAATTCATCATTAATACTGTAGTTTTGTATGACTACGCACCATTCTCTCTCTCACACATGCACACAAATCATTATGGCATTTAAAAAAACCTTTTGGACCCTTTTGCACCCAAGCCTATAGGTGAATCCACAAAGTCTAATGAAAAAATTAAACCTCTTCTTTAAATTGAGACTAAAATTACACAAATTGGGTAAAGAACTCGTCTTTTGTAATCATAAAAGCTGTCAGTCATTTTGAAAACTCCCGTGTTAAACTGAATCCTTCGTTTTCATCGCATCTCCACTGAGAGGATTTATGTATACTGTATGTATCATACAGTACCTTCAGTTATGTCAAAAGCTATGCAGGGATGATTTTTGTAATTTTTTTCAACAGGGGGTGAGGGGCGCATATATACTATATTGTACAGTATATACAATATATAGTTGGTTTTTAGTGGCTTTAAAAGTATCCCATACTCACTTTCCCTCTGTCCTAAAATGACAACACTGACTTCATCCATATCTGCCTGCCAGAACTCAGGCACAAAATATAGGCCTACAGTACTGTAGATGATACATTGGCAAGCATTTGTTTTTACTGGGCACAATAAACAGTGGAGACAGAGGGACACACAGGGGGGACGTACACTGAAAGTCTGTAAAAGAAATATATGTTCAACTAAAAATGAGTACAAAATATACCACAACATTATACAGTAGATATAGTGTGAATAACATTATTCGTAATAGGTTATAAAAAAAAAACTTTGTTGTTTTTTGAAAGGAATATTGCCAGTCTGTCTTACTAAAACGCAGAGATTGTGTTTTTCTATGTATCCTTTTTTCTTTTTTTTATGCTTAAGATGATTCACTGCCAGACTGGATATTAATAGAAGCATTGTGCTTATCACACTGGCTCATGTGCTTGGGTTTTTAAAAACTGGAAATAAAAGTGGATGGTAAAAAATAGGAAAGATAATTGGAGAGGCACAATAGACATTGTTGCATTAAGGCCTATTAAGTAGTGGCAAGTAATTAAATGCTTCTAACGCTCAAGGAAAATAATCGTTTCAAAAGTGTGTTCAACACTTTCATTCTTTTTTTTTTTTTTTTTTTTAGTCAATGGATTGGGATAAGTAAGTAAGTACGTCCCAGTCATGTATAATATGGTATTTTAAATGTATTGTACTTTATGAGCTTATCTTCACAGCGTTGTGTGTTTTGCAAAGCATTTCTTGGGCAAAATATTAGATTCACTTAAGTCAACAACTGCAGCCTTAATTTTGTCATTCACATTCATAGTGCTGAAATGATTTAATCTTCATATTTGTAATTTTAACTTAAATAAGTAAACAATTGCAGGATGACTCAGAAGTTAATGCTTTCAGGCAGTGTCTGAATAACCACATAAATAATTTAGTATTTTGGGGGGAAAAAACCTTCCAGCATAATAATATTGTGGGACTGTTCTTTGCATAATTAATGATTTTTCCATTTTTCCTTGTGTGTCTCGAAAAGTTAGACAATTAAGAAAATATTAATTTCCTTCATAATTCAATTAGAATTTGAAAAAAAAAAACTTCTATATATTCTAGACTGATTATCTGTTAAATGAAACATTTTAAGCCTTTTTTGTTTTTATATTGTTTATTGTGGCTTACAGCTTATAAAAAGAAAAAATACAGCATTTCAAAATATTAGAATATTCATATTCTTCATGCTGCATAAATACAGTGCATCTATTAGTCTATTGCCGTACACAACCAGGAAGACTTGACAGTTTTCCAGAAGATAATCATTGACACCCTTCACAAAAGGCAAAGAAGGTGCTGTATTAAAGAAGATTCATGGAAAGTTGACTGGAAGGGAAAAGTGTGGTAGGAAAAGGTGGACATACAAAATTAATACTTGTAACCTTAAGAAAATTGTCAAGTAAAACTAATTCAAGACCTTAGAAGAGCTCCTGAAAAGTGTAGAGAGGCTGAAGTCAGTGCATCAAGAGCCACCATGCACTGATGTCTTCAGGAAATGGACTACAACTGTTGCATTCCTAGTATCAAGCCACTTGTCAGGAGTGACGTTAGGGAGGACGCAAGTGCAGGTAACATATAAGAATAAATAACCAAAACGGGCTAGGGTCGGTTGATCGGCAAAACACACAAACTAGGGTAGGCAAGAAATCGGAAACTAATAAACGGATACAGGTCATACACAGGTCATACACAATAAAGATAATAAAGGCTTGGTAACATCTGGAAAACTCACGAGAGCGTATACTTCACAAAGTCTCTGTTGCTAGAGTCCTATTTAAGCACCTGGTTAATTGGGTGCAGGTGTTCTAGAACTCAGGTGACCTGGAACGTGATTGCTGGGAATTGTATTTCGTCTCCACCATGTTTGTAGGCTGAGGTGCTTTAGTTGGCCTCACACCACTAGTGAATCAGAGATGTCACAATCATCTTACTTGGGCTAAGAAGAAAAAGAACCGGACGATTGCTCAGTGGTACAAAGTTGTTGTTTTGATTTTGTGAAAAATGTAAATTTGGCATTTAATTTAAAATCAAGGTCCCAGAGTGTGGAGGAAAAGTGAAAACATACATAATCCCAGTTGCTTGAAGACCAGTGTGAAGTTTCCATAGTCAGTGATAATTTGTGGTACTGTATGTCATCAGCTGGTGTTGGTCCTCTCTGTTTTATTTAAGTCCAAAGTTCATACAGCCATCTACCAGGATTTAGGAGCTTTATGGAAATGACCATGTCCTTTTCCCAGCAAGACTTAGCACTACCACGAACTGGTTTGCTGACCATGATATTAAATTCAGATAAGACAGAGATATTACTCATCGGCCCAAAAACCAGCACACAACAACTTTCACAATTCAGCCTGCGTTTAGAAGGATGTACTGTACTGTTACTACCAGCTCAGCAGTAAAAGACCTGGGTGTAATATTAGACAGTAACTTGTCCTTTGAAAATCACATTTCAAATATCACAAAAACAGCTTTTTTCCATCTTAGAAATATTGCCAAACTTAGGAGCATCTTATCCGTATCTGATGCAGAAAAGCTAGTTCATGCATTCATGACCTCCAAACTGGACTATTGTAATGCATTACTACTGTAAGTGGTTGTCCTACATCCTCAATAAACAAGCTTCAGTTAGTCCAAAATGCAGCCGCCAGGGTTCTCACTAGATCCAGAAAATATGATCATACTGTATAACCCCAATATTATCATCCCTGCACTGGCTACTGTACCTGTTCAGTTTAGAATAAATTACAAAATAGTATTACTTACATACAAGGCCTTAAATGGTTTAGCTCCCACATACCTAACCAGTCTTCTGATACCCTACAATCCACCACTGTGAGGGGTTGCCCACTAGAGGGCAGTGTTTTTAGTTTGTAGTTTTTGTTCCTAGACTCAGTTTCCCAGAAGCCTCCTCGGTCAGGTGACGTGGATGCTCACCTGAACTGAGGAGGCTCATTAGCATTGTTATAAATACCTGTTTGTTCTGGGAAACTGGGTCGAGCATTAAAGTGATATAATTTCTGTTATGTAGGTTTTGTTTTGTTCTGTTTTAGTTTAACAGTATGGTTGGCCTTTTGGTTTCAGGAGCACTTTAAGTTAAGTTTGTTTATATTGAAATGTCTTTGTCTTTGTGTCTCCTAGCAGGATTAGCCTCTAGGAGAATTAGCCCTTTGTGTTTACTCTTTTGTGTAAGTAACCCCCATTGCCTGTTTAGTTATTAGTCTGTTTAAATACTAATGAGGGTGATACTAACATGTTTAGATCTTAGCCTGTCTAGTCACCGTTCATGTCTAGTCTCATCGTCTGATTAGCTCTTAGTCTGTTTAGGTACTAACATATTTAGCCACTAACCTTTAGAGTTCTTAATCTGTTTCATACCTAGTCTGCTGTGCACCTTGTCTGTTCATTCCCTTGTGTCTCAGGCTACTGGCCTGTTTTGCCATTAGTCTGATTAGCTATGAGCTAGCTTAGCAGCTAATGTGCAGCACAGCCAGTAGACCTAGCCAAGCCTGTCTTGTGTTTGTTTATCCCTTCCATGTATAGTCCCTTGTGTTTAGTCCTCTAGGCTGTTTAGTATGTCTTGTCTCGTCCAGTTTGTATCCCCATGTCTGTACTGTATTAGATCGTGTAATCCCGAGTCTGTGTTTGTGTTTTGAGTTTCGTTTGTTAGCATGCTACATGTTTTTAGCCAACTTCCTTAGTTCATGTTTTGTTCATGTTTGTTTGATTATCATTAAAGACTCTTGTTTCACTGCATCCCCTCTGCATCTATGCCTCAACACATTGCCCACAGTCCAACAACATAACAGAACATGACAGAATGCTCGACCATACAAGAGGCATAGCAGAGGGGCCCCACCGGGAGAATTTTTTGGGGGGCTGGGACCATAAGACCGGGGCAAGCTGACAGGGGATAATCAGCTTGCACCATGTCAAACCAGGGGACTGAACTGGAGGTGAGAGGGCCTCAGGGGAGGCTCCAGTTCCGCCGGCGCGCCTCAGGGGAGGCTCCAGTTCCGCCGGCGCGCCTCAGGGGAGGCTCCAGTTCCGCCGGCGCGCCTCAGGGGAGGCTCCATGTCCCCAGAGCCCAGCCAGGACCTCGCCAGTGAAAACCCTCACCATGCTCTCTAGCTTCGTTTGCAGCGGTGACAGCGACCCACCACCGCTGGACTTCGAGAGCGTGCTTCCATCGCCACCCGGTGTCAAAGGAGGCCAGAGTACTGCAGAGGCCGCCCGGCGTGAGGACAACACAGTGCTGCATCGGCCGCCCGACTTGGAGGGCGATTCAGTGCTGCAGCCATCGCTCCACTGGCAAGAGCGACACAGCACTGCCTCCAACGCCCGGCCTACACCAGCGATCCGGCACTGCCTCCGCCGCCCGGCCTGCGGCATCGGCCCAGTGCTGCCTCCGCCACCCGACAACGTCATGAGCTCACCGCCGCTCAGCCCCGAAGACGAGCCATTGCTGCCTCCGCCACCCAGCCTCGGGTGCAGGCCGCTGCTGCACCCGGCGCCTGGCTTCGGCGGCAATTCAAGCTCGCCCACCCTCCCACCCACCTTGGGGAGTCTGCTCGTCGGCGTCGCAGTCGGGTGGAATGACCCGGGACATGGGGAAGGGTACCCAGGACCTCCGTTAGCGCTCCGGTGGAGCGTTTTTAAGGGGGAGGGGTACTGTGAGGGTTGCCCACTAGAGGGCAGTGTTTTCAGTTTGTAGTTTTTGTTCCTAGACTCAGTTTCCCAGAAGCCTCCTCGGTCAGGTGATGTGGATGCTCACCTGAACTGAGGAGGCTCATTAGCATTGTTATAAATACCTGTTTGTTCTGGGAAACTGGGTCGAGCATTAAAGTGATATAATTTCTGTTATGTGGGTTTTGTTTTGTTCTGTTTTAGTTTAACAGTATGGTTGGCCTTTTGGTTTCAGGAGCACTTTAAGTTAAGTTTGTTTATATTGAAATGTCTTTGTGTCTCCTAGCAGGATTAGCCTCTAGGAGAATTAGCCCTTTGTGTTTACCCTTTTGTGTAAGTAACCCCCATTGCCTGTTTAGTTATTAGTCTGTTTAAATACTAATGAGGGTGATACTAACATGTTTAGATCTTAGCCTGTCTAGTCTCCGTTTATGTCTTGTCTCATCGTCTGATTAGCTCTTAGTCTGTTTAGGTACTAACATCTTTAGCCACTAACCTTTAGAGTTCTTAGTCTGTTTCATACCTAGTCTGCTGTGCACTTTGTCTGTTCATTCTCTTGGGTCTCAGGCTACTGGCCTGTTTTTGCCATTAGTCTGATTAGCTATGAGCTAGCTTAGCAGCTAATGTGCAGCACAGCCAGTAGACCTAGCCAAGCCTGTCTTGTTTGTTTATCCCTTGCATGTATAGTCCCTTGTGTTTAGTCCTCTAGGCTGTTTAGTATGTCTTGTCTCGTCCAGTTTGTATCCCCATGTCTATACTGTATTAGATCGTGTAATCCCGAGTCTGTGTTTGTGTTTTGAGTTTCGTTTGTTAGCATGCTCCATGTTTTTAGCCAACTTCCTTAGTTCATGTTTTGTTCATGTTTGTTTGATTATCATTAAAGACTCTTTTGTTTCACTGCATCCCATCTGCATCTATGCCTCAACACCTTGCCCACAGTCCAACAACATAACAGAACGTGACAACCACGAGCCTTAAATTCACAAAACTCCGGACTTCTGGTTGTTCCCAGAATTTCAAAATCTACAAAAGGGGGTAGGGCATTTTCATATTTAGCTCCAAAGCTTTGAAATAGCCTTCCAGACAGTGTTCGGGGGGCAGACACGGTTTCCCAGTTCAAAAGTAGACTCAAGACGCATCTTTTTAATCTGGCATACAAGTAACTCATCCCATAATCTCCAGTACACCTGAATGGCAACTACGCTAATTCTCCCCATCTGTTCTGTGTTTTTCTACCCATCCCGAGGCATCGGGAGATTGTGCCAGCTTCAGTAGACAAAGACCGACCCTGCGACGTTCCTGAGGCATCCAGAGAAGGACCAGCTCCAGCTGGATTCAGCTTCATGATGGTTTGGAGCTACACATGCTGCTCCTGTGCTTCCAGTGATCCAGACCTCATCTGCCCTCTGCACGTGCTGACTCGTCCCTATGCTGCACTGGACTTCATGTAAACTTAAAGAATTTGTCATATTGAACTTTCACCTGCACAATACACATGTTATATAATTTCTATCTGTTATCACCAAAATGAGGATGGGTTCTCTGAGTCTGGTTCCTCTCAAGGTTTCTTCCTAATGCCATCTCGGAGTTTTTCCTTGCCGCCGTCACCCTTGGCTTGCTCATCAGAGACATTTCATTCATCATTCATTCATCTCATTATTGTCTAGACACATTTTTCTCACACATACACACTTCCAATTATTTTCTTTTCTAAAAAAAATTTAAATTTTTTGTAAATTCTTTCATTTTTGTGAAGCTGCTTTGAGACAATGACCGCTATATAAAAAGCGCTATATAAATACAGTTGTATTGAATCGAATCATCATTTAAAAGTGAAATAAATTTAATGTTAACAGGTTTGTTTCTGTTCTGAATTATTGTTTTAAATTAGGAATTAGGTTTGCAAGGGTGATAAAAAAACAAACATGCAACAACATTAACATTTTTAAATGAAAACTCATTTTAAGTTTATAACAATTAGAAATATTGTTTATGATCATAAAAATGAGATTTTAATTTGTATTTAAAGATATTTGGATTTCATTAGGGTTCAAAATCATATAGGCACTTTTTCTTTGGTATGAAGCATGACTGCACTGCACATTTTTCACACACTACTCTGAAATGAGCCAAGAACTTCTTTTTTTCTTTTTCTTTTTTTGCAGTGACCTTGCTTGTCTGAATATAATAGTCAGTGAGCCATGCCAACTTTTTGACATCTTGTTGTGGCATTGATTGCCTCTTTCTTTGCCTTCTCGTGTGAGACCCCACAGTGCTGGAGTGGCCACGGTTCAGAAGATTGCTTGTTCTTAGCTTGCAGATCACTCCGCCACTGATGTCTTACACTCAGATTATGCTCTGATTTGCCTTTTTTCACACATTGATGGTTTCTGTGGTATAGAAGCCATGCATTCTATACCGCAATGAAAGAAAATGCACAAGTACTGTACCACTTATGAGATATTATCTTTGTACAGTGCAGGACAATCAGTGATACAGTTAAGTAGACCCCACTGTCATAGTCACCCCACTCACCTTCCTGTGCCATATTTACACAGTGTACATTGACTCGCCCTCCAATCATGCTCAGTGTTACTGTGCGGTTGTCTTGCCACTTGCTTGCAATAAGCTGCCCACCGTCATCAGTGACTACTCTTTCACTGAATGCTCCTGAGCTGGTTTTCCTCAAATCCTCATGACTTTTCAGTGAACATCTGTTCACCCTGTTAGCAAACACTTTGCCAAAACAGGCCAAGTTAAAATCATCTCAAACTGGTTTCTTGAACATGACAGTGAGTTCTCTGTACTCAAACAGCCTCCATACTGTATCTCAATCATAATAGAGAACCTTTGGGATGCGGTGAAACAGGAGATTCGTATCGTGGATGTGCAGCCAGGAAAATCTGCAACACCGTCATGCTATTATGTTAATATGGACCAAAAACTCTACGGAATGAATATGGAGTGCATTGAAGAATTAAAGCAAACAAAAACTGGTTCAATCCAGTAGTACTGTAGTAAGGTGTTCCTAATAACGTGGCCGAACATTTACAATGTTACATTTACTTGAGTAACTTTTTGGAAAAAAATTACGTTTACTTACTATAATTGTATAATTGTATACACTACTGTATATGCAGAGGTGTCAAGTAACGAAGTACAAATACTTCGTTACCTTACTTAAGTAGAAATTTTGGGTATCTATACTTTACTGGAATAATTATTTTTCAGCCGACTTTTTACTTCTACTCCTTACATTTTCACGCAATTATCTGTACTTTCTCCTCCTTACATTTTAAAAATAGCCTCGTTACTCCTAACATTGGATGATGTAATGTTTGCATGTAGTTCTGTTCCAAGTTTTCTGTTCAGCATCCTGACTCTGACGTAAGCACGTAAGCACGTCGAGCGGGACGAGGTAACTAAGCGTGTGTAATCTGTCACAGGGCATGCGCATGAGAGAACAAAAAAGTAAACGGCACATTCGCTAACAACTCCGTTTGTCTATGTGATCTTTATTTTCTTCTATACCGAAGGACATTACAGATGAGACGTAAAAGCATACGATTCCAACACCCTGTTGGTTGGTACGCGATCCATCGCGCCTGCACATGACGTTACGTCACACACTCCAGCAAGGACGTTTGAATAAAATAGCATTTTCGTTTGATAAGGTTGTGATACAGTAAGTAGACGAAGCTGTCCGTGATAGAGACTCAAAGATTCGAGCAAAATGTCACACCAAGCACCAGCGAGGAAGGTAACAGCACCAGTACGGTAACAGGAAATATATATATATATATACACACACACACACACACACACACACACATATATATATATATATATATATATATATGTATGTGTGTGTGTATACAGTATATACAGTGGCTTGCAAAAGTATTCGGCCCCTTGAACTTTTCCACAACTTGTCACATTACAGCCACAAACATGAATCAATTTTATTGGAATTCCACATGAAAGACCAATACAAAGTGTTGTACACGTGAGAAGTGGAACGAAAATCATAAAGATTCCAAACATTTTTTACAAATAAATAACTGAAAAGTGGGGTGTGCGTAATTATTCAGCCCCCTTTGGTCTGAGTGCAGTCAGTTGTCCATAGACATTGCCTGATCAGTGCTAATGACTAAATAGAGTGCACCTGTGTGTAATCTAATGTCAGTACAAATACAGCTGCTCTGTGACGGCCTCAGAGGTTGTCTAAGAGATATTGGGAGCAACAACACCATGAAGTCCAAAGAACACACCAGACAGGTCAGGGATAAAGTTATTGAGAAATTTAAAACGGGCTTAGGCTACAAAAAGATTTCCAAAGCCTTGAACATCCCACGGAGCACTGTTCAAGCGATCATTCAGAAATGGAAGGAGTATGGCACAACTGTAAACCTACAGTTTAGGCCGTCCACCTAAACTCACAGACCGAATAAGGAGAGCGCTGATCAGAAATGCAGCCAAGAGGCCCATGGTGAATCTGGATGAGCTGCAGAGATCTACAGCTCAGGTGGGGGAATCAGTCCATAGGACAACTATTAGGTGTGCACTGCACAAAGTTGGCCTTTATGGAAGAGTGGCAAGAAGAAAGCCATTGTTAACAGAAAACCATAATGTGGCAGGATAAGTAAAGTTCTTCCTACCTGTCTTTGGTTGGCCGTGTTTTAATCGATTGTCCTAGCATGGGTTAGGTAAGACTATTTAAACTGGTCGGTAAGGTGGCTTGGGTACGGGTCCCGCCCCTTTACTTCCGTCGTTGTGTAGTCACACCCAGAACGGAACCGGGAAGTGCTGAGGATCTTCTTTTCAGGTAAGGATGTCAGGCGCGGTGTATGTGTTTTAAGTGGGTTTTATATATTATATCGGTGTTTGTTGGTAATATTTACACAGTACAGAAAGCCTGATTTAAGTCAGCGTACACGGGCATTCACCTGGTGTTGTGGATGTGATTGTTCCTCCCAACCAACTGGTCGTCTTCCTGTAGAACTGACTGGGCTCTCAGCTTCCCGGATCATGGCTTAAATGCCCTTCTGGTGAGACTTGTTACCAAATTGCAGGTACGTAACTAAGTTGCTTGTGTTTATGTAGTATGCTCTGCCGGTAATGGTTTTAATTGTAATTTTATATGTAACAGACTGGGGGCGGCGCGACGTGTGCTAGCTTCCTGTGGTGGTGCGACGTGTGGTGGCGCGACGCAAAGAGCATTATCGGCGGGCGCTGCTGTTTTGTCTTGCTGGATTTTATCTTTTTGGTTTAAGTTTGTTCTATTTACATTGTCGATCGTATTTGTCTTTTTTTCTCTTGTGCGTGCTCTTCCTACTGTCTGATTGCTTTTAGGCTATGCCTTGAAGCTCCATTGTTGTTGTTACCTCTCTGTGCCGGGGTTTACAGCCTTTGGGTTGTAAACCACTGTGTTGGCGTGTGCGCGCGCAACACCCCCCCCCCCCCCCCCCCGTTTGTGAATGAGTGTGAGTGTGTACTGAGTTGTTATATGTTGGAGGTGCATGTAAAGAGGGAGAATGCACGTAGAATAAAAACGTGGGAGAGATCTTATTGGCCTTCTGCTAGCTTTCTCCTGTTGGTTTTCCTTTCTTGTCAGTTTATTTTCTTTTCCTGGTTTTGTTATTGTTCTATTTCTTGGCTAATTGTGAGGGTGGGCAACCTTGTCCATTGAAGTGGGACTGTACTGTAATCAGTTTCTTTTTGTTACAGGAGCTGGGTGCTTATGGCGGCGGTGGAACTCTAGTTTTGTCTTTAAGAGTGTGGAATATGAGCACGTGTGTGTGCGTGTGTCACCAGTGTGATTGCAGGCTGCTGTGCTGTGTAGGCCGATTTCGCCCTTAAGCCCCGCCGCCCGCCCTCGGTTCCTGTATTTGGAGTCCTGGATGCCTAGGTTGTCCACCAGTGAATGCCATGTGAACTATTGGTCCCAGTAATGTTTTTAAATAGTATTTGTAATAAAATCTTTTTATACCTTTGGATATCCTAGTCTATTGCCTATATTGTGAACTGACCTGTGTGCCTTTTAGATGAGATTTACTTAATCAGGGTCCCTGGCCCTTATCCAGGGTGGCGTAATCGGAATTCTAAATTAATAAACTTTGT
Organism: Channallabes apus; assembly: GCA_030522415.1. Taxonomy (NCBI): domain Eukaryota; kingdom Metazoa; phylum Chordata; class Actinopteri; order Siluriformes; family Clariidae; genus Channallabes; species Channallabes apus. Next base: position 26,557,989 of record CM060114.1, read on the forward strand.
CTTGCCCTAGCGCTCCGCCACAATAAGAAGCCCCGTTTGCACAGCAAACGTGGAAGAAGGTGCTCTGGTCAGATGAGACCAAAATGGAAGTTTTTGGCCAAAATGCAAAACGCTATGTGTGGCGAAAAACTAACACTGCACATCACGCTGAACACACCATCCCAATGTCAAATATGGTGGTGGCAGCATCATGCTCTGGGGGTGCTTCTCTTCAGCAGGGACAGGGAAGCTGGTCAGAGTTGATGGGAAGATGGATGGAGCCAAATACAGGGCAATCTTGGAAGAAAACCTCTTGGAGTCTGCAAAAGACTTGAGACTGGGGCGGAGGTTCACCTTCCAGCAGGACAACGACCCTAAACATAAAGCCAGGGCAACAATGGAATGGTTTAAAACAAAACATATCCATGTGTTAGAATGGCCCAGTCAAAGTCCAGATCTAAATCCAATCGAGAATCTGTGGCAAGATCTGAAAACTGCTGTTCACAAACGCTGTCCATCTAATCTGACTGATCTGGAGCTGTTTTGCAAAGAAGAATGGGCATGGATTACAGTCTCTAGATGTGCAAAGCTGGTAGAGACATACCCTAAAAGACTGGCAGCTGGAATTGCAGCAAAAGGTGGTTCTACAAAGTATTGACTCAGCGGGCTGAATAATTACGCACACCCCACTTTTCAGTTATTTATTTGCAAAAAATGTTTGGAATCGTGTATAATTTTCGTTCCACTTCTCACGTGTACACCACTTTGTATTGGTCTTTCACGTGGAATTCCAATAAAATTGATTCATGTTTGTGGCTGTAATGTGACAAAATGTGGAAAAGTTCAAGGGGGCCGAATACTTTTGCAAGCCACTGTATATATATATATATATATATATATATATATATATATATATATATATATATATATATATATATAATTATTATTATTTTTTTGATTAATCAGTTGGATGAATCATTCATTCTGACAGCACTAATGTTTATTGTAGACAACCATACAAGAGTAATTGTTACTAAGCCTGCCCTGGGCAATGTTGCCTTCACAGATTCCTTCAGCTACTGTAAGCTTGGATATACATTTACAGTCCAATAAAGGTTACTGATGACATGCCCCTGAAGTTTGACTTTTTGCACCATTAAAATATACTCAGCAAAAAAAGAAACATCCTCTGCCTTTCAACTGTTTTTACTTTCAGTAAACTTAATGTGTAAATATTTGTATGAAAAAAGAGTCAACACCATAAGACTAAAAATGTTTCCCAATGTGTCCCTGAATGAAGGGAGGCTCAAAATCAGTCAGTAGCAGTCAGTATCTGGTGGCCACCAGCTGCTTGAAGTACTGCAGTGCATCTCCTCCTCATGGACTGGACCAGATTTGTCAGTTCTTGCTGTGAGATGGAGGGATTGTGTGTTCCTGGTGTGACTCGGGCAGTTGTTGTGGCCATCCTGTACCTGTCACGCAGGTGTGATATTCGGATGTACCCATCCTGTGCAGGTGTTGTTACGTGTGGTCTTCCACTACGAGGATGATCAGCTGTCCTTCCTGTCTCCCTGTAGCACCGTCTTAGGCGTCTCACAGTGCAGACATGGTGATTTATTGCCCTAGCCACATCAGCAGTCCTCATGCCTCCCTGCAGCATGCCTAATGCACGTTCACGCAGATGAGCAGCGACCCTGGGCATCTTTCTTTGGGTGTTTTTCACAGTCGGTAGACAAGTCTCTTTAGTGTCCTGCGTTTTTAGAACTGTGACCTTAAATGCCTACTTTCTGTAAGCTGTTAAGGTCTTAACGACCATTCCACAGGTGCATGTTAATTAATTGATTATGGTTAATTGAACATGCATTAAACCCTTTACAATGAAGATCTGTAAAGTTATTTGGATTTTTACATTATTGTTGAAATACACAGTCATGAAAAAGGGGCATTTCTTTGTTTGCTGAGTATACTTATAGGCAACTAGTTATCATATCTTCTTCTCCATAAAAAACATGTTAATGCTCAGTAGTACACATACATGGTTCTTTAATGTATTTGCATTGTACTAAAATGCATTCTTTTTCAATTGCCATATACAGTATCCCAAATCACTATGGCCGTTAAAAAATACAACAAAAAAAACAACCACACATTTTTCTTTTTTTATGAGGTGTTAGTGCAGTATATAGGCCCATGGCACAGCCTAAGCTTTTATCCTTAATGCTTTTCCCCCCCTCACGTTACTTTTACTTTTATACTTTAAGTAGTTTTGAAACCAGTACTTTTACACTTTAACTTGAGTAAAAAGCTTGAGTTGATACTTCAACTTCTGAAGAAGTCTTTTTAAACCCTAGTATCTATACTTCTACTCAAGTAATGAATGTGAATACTTTTGACACCACTGAGTATATGTACTTTTAAAAAATTATAATAAATCAGACATTGTGATTGAAACAGTTATTCAGTTACTCAGTACTTGAGTATTTTTTCACCGAATACTTTTTTACTCTTACTTGAGTAATATCTTGGATGACTACTTTTTCCTGCTACATGAGTAATATTAATTTGAAGTACAGTTACTCTTACTTGAGTAATTTTTTGGCTACTCTCCCCACCTCTGCTCACAGTCCATTTACAGGTCGGATCCTGCACATACTGTATGAACTCGAAGTTATATGCAATGCCCTTGGAGTCACAGCGCATCAATTTCCAGTGACTCTTTCCTTCCTACTGTAGGATTTCCATCCATTAGAATTCTGTTCATCTTGTCAAGAGTGAAATTCTAAAAGGGCCTTAATTCAAACAGCGGATGCCTGCATGGGCCTGCGGGGCTGAGACGTCAGACTATTGTCAAGTGTATATTGGCTTTGATTCTCTCCCATCTTCTCACAGGCAGTACATCTGCAATCATGTCAGTTTGTGTGCCAACCTGCCAGCAAGTTCGTATTGCTGTAATCCCACAGATAAACATACATGTACAGTATATACACCATTTCCAATAAACTGCTCCAATTCCTTCTCAGAGCAGTTCAGATTTAAATCGATGTATTTTTTTTGCACCACGTAAAAAGATTAGATTGTGCCGATAATATGCTGAATGTACTCAGGGGTGAGCATCAGCCTAAGTATTCTTTTGGAATAAACAACTCTGACACACAATGGAGTCCTCCATAACAACCTATGAATTGCTGTCACTGACTGACCTTCATTCTGACCTTCATTTTTCATCCTCACTGTCTTTGCTTCCATCACTGAACATCTGATCCTGTCCAACTGTCACTTTATTATAACCTCATCATCTGAGCTGCTGCCTGCCTTGTCTTCCCCAAACTCAGGAAAAGGCAGAGCATGTTTTCTTACTTATGTTTACATTCGGGGATCCTAAACACATACAGTACAATCTGAATTGGTACAAGGTTATTAATTTGTATCCCCTAATGACATTATTAGTTCTGTATGAATTATTATTATTATTAATGAATAAATACTTTAGCAAACATATTTAGATACATAAGGATATTTTTGTAAAGGATATAATTACATTATTTTCCGCAAAACTTACTTGTATCATGTCACCCATCTACTGTGTGGCCCGAAGCAAGGCACTTTCTTCCCCTGGACATGGTCACATGATGAAACTCTTGAATTTTATTTCCTAAAATTTGATTAAAAAACAAATTTCATTCATTCATCTTCTATACCGCTTTATCCTGTATTTAGGGTCGCGGGGACCTGGAGCCTATCCCAGGAGACTCTGGGCACGAGGCAGGGTACACCCTGGACAGCGTGCCAATCCATCGCAGAGCACACACACACACATACAGTACTGTACACACACTCATTCACACACTATGGTCAATTTGAGAACACCAGTTAGCCTAATCTGAATGTCTTTGGACTGTAAATAAAAAACAAATTTATTATTATTTTTTTTTTAAATAGAATTATGTAGGCCTACATTAAAAATGCCATTTATTTTAGTGAAAGATATACAATCTTAATATATAAAAGTGCACATGGAATTTTATTTTTTTATCGTGCACATGGTCAACCATTGCTAGACAAACTTAACACTCAAACCAAACAGTCACGCCACTCATTATCTGGGAACGTTAACATTAACAGGCTGCCAGAACACACAAGCATTGATATATCATCTCAGACCTATTATGCAAAATATATGTATATTTTTTGATATTTTTACCCTACTTCTATTTTTACTTATGAATAGATAAGTGGCTAAATGGCAAAGGCTATTGAGAAACTGAGCACATGGCTTACTATTCTGCCCTGTAATGTGTAACTTTTCTCTATGAACTGTAAATAGATTACTTGGTTCAACAGAACAGCATAAAAATATTGAACATAAGGGTTGAGGAAAAGCAAAAGACCAAGCAATTTGACCATTATGCAGATGAGCTTTATCATGACTGTTCAAGGCACACAGGTAATTACGTTTTATCATCTGCCCTTTAAAATCTATGGCTTAATGAGGCGGGCAGAGTAATTAATGCACAAGGACAGCAGGATTTATTTGACCTCTGGGAGGCTTCGCATTCTTCAGTGTGCTCTCTATGCTGTCCTGTCTCACTACTTACTGCATTAAAATCTCATTTGTCATTGAGTTATTGAATGAGCGCTGTTTCTATTCAGAGCTTACCTTTCTTTTAGGGAATTTCATTTGTGAAAAATAGATGTTTTGTATGGATGATTAAGAACGTGACAAGTTTATTTGTTTTTTGTTGTGCCCAGCAATTTAGCTTTCACCGGTTACATAACACATACATACAGTATTTAGCATATTTCTTCAAATTTTTTAAACAAATCCTGATGCTGACTTAATACACGTTCTTGTACCTGAGAACCAACACAACTAGAGGTTGGTGAATTGATGGCATCATTTTTAGTGATAAGACAAAGATCTATTGGACAGTGATTTGATCAATCGTCCTCTGTGTTAGTGATTGATTTGGTCCTAGGTCCAATAGAAAGATATATACACACACAGTGGTCAGCATAAATGAGTACACCACCTTGAATAGTAATATCTTAGTCAACTTCTCAACAAACATGAACATTCCAAAATTGACAAAACTGAGTTTAATAGAACATGAAAGTATGGTTAATAATATAACTTTGATTACAAAATATTCAGTTTTTCTCAAATTAGTTGGGGCAAAAATGAATACACCCCACAACAAAAACTGCTACATCTAGTATTTTGTATGACCTTCATGATTTGTAAGGAGTGCACCAAGTCTTCTAGGCATGGAATGAACAAGTTGGCAACAGTTGAAATTGCAACATTTTTCTTTTTCCATTCTTGAGGAATGTCCTCTTTTATAGCCTGGATGCTGGATGAAGAGTGATGCTCAACTTGTCTCTTCAGAATTCCCCATAGGTGTTTGATTGGGTTCAGATCAGGAGACATACAGTACTTGGCCACTGAATTTCTTTCAGTCTGTTCTTTTTTTAAATGCAACAGTGGCCTTTGATGTGTGTTTGGGATCATTGTTGTGTTGAAAAGGCTACAGTGACCAAGGGCACGGAGTGCTGGTAACATTTTCTCTTTCAATATAGAGCATTACATCTGTGAATTCATGATGCCATTAATGAAATGCAGCACTCATGCAGCCCCACAGAAGGACACTGCCACCACCATGTTTCACTGTAGGCACCATGCATTTTTCTTTGTACTGTACTCATCTTGTGACTCATCCTGTACTCTTCCATGTGGTGCCATTTCTGACAGCATGAAATGGACACGGGTATTCTTTATTAAGTGAGACCCTTTTATAAATCAACTGTCTGCCAGACAACTGCGCAATAAATAATGACACTCACTGTCACGTTTGCGCCGGGTGTGTGTGCGTGGCATGAATGCCAGAGGATGCGAGCTGGCGGTTCAAATAAACAGTCCTTTATTTGCCTTAAAAAGAACATAAAGTAACCCAACACAAACCTACTCACATGAACTAAAGATAGACGCCCGACTGAAGTTCAGTCAGGCTATTTATAACAACTAAACAATTATCTTCCCTCGGTTCAGGTGAGCTTCTACGTCACCTGACCGAGGTGCAAACTGGGAACTGAAGTGTAAAGAACCAATGCAAACTACAAACAAAGTCAATCTAAAACTCAAACAAACAGGCCTTTTGGCGCCCTCTAGGGGTTAACCCTTACATCACCCCCCCTTCAAAAATGCTGCTCCGGAGCATCACCGGAGGTGCTGGACTCCCACCCCAATGTTCCACCTTCTTCCTCCTGTCCTGGAAGCTGGGTGACGAAGCTGGAGACGTGCTCAGGAACTGGAGACGTGCTGACTCGGAGCTCGACGGCGGCGGCGGAGGTGAAGAGATGCTCGACGGCGGCGGCGGAGCTGAAGAGATGCTCGACGGCGGCGGCGGAGCTGAAGAGACGCTTGACGGCGGCGGCGGGGCCGTCGAGCTCAGTGCCAGCTCCGCCGCCGCCGTCGAGCTCAGTGCCAGCTCCGCCGCCGCCGTCGAGCTGAGTGCCAGCTTCGCCGCCGCCGTCGAGCTGAGTGCCAGCTCCGCCGCCGCCGTCGAGCTCAGTGCCAGTCTCTTCAGCTCCGCCACCGCTGTCGTGCGTCTCTTCAGCTCCGCCGCCGCCGTCGAGCGTTGCGTAGTCCTCCGCGCAGAGCGGAGGTGGAGGAAACGCGTCCTCGTCGCCGTGCAGCAGCGGCGAGTAGTCCTCCCTGTCGGTCCCAGGCAGTGGCGGAATGGGGAGCGTGTCATCCGGATCCGAGAGAGGGAGGACCTCCGGGACTACAGCCTGGCTCTCCCGAACCTGGACGAGCAACTGTTGGAGCCACAGCACCTGCTCCCGCAGGTCTCGGATGCGCTCCTCACTATGCTCCGCCCACTGCCTGTAGCACTCTCCTGTCTCTCCCTCAGCTGCCACACCTCTCCAAGGTGTGCGCCGGATGGCGAGCCTGCAGCCTTCCCAGCTTTGCCGCGCCATCCTCTCACTCTGTGTCACGCTTTCCTCCTGCATCTCCGACTCCTCGGCGTACCTGCAGTTTTCCCAGCCTTGCCAGAACTCTGTCTTGCCGTGCTCCTCGCTGTCCTCCAGCAAACCCTCCTGCTCCTCCAGCAAGCTGTATTCCCAGCTCCGATACATGTCCTCCTCGCTGTCCTCCAGCCAGTTCGCCAGCTCGGACGAGATCGTGTTCGCGCCCCCCCCCCCCAAAAAAAATAGTCTAGGGGAAAATCCTCCGCCATGCCACTTGGACGGTCTATCTTTCTGTCACGTTTGCGCCGGGTGTGTGTGCGTGGCATGAATGCAGAGGATGCGAGCTGGCGGTTCAAATAAACAGTCCTTTATTTGCCTTAAAAAGAACATAAAGTAACCCAACACTAACCTACTCACATGAACTAAAGATAGACGCCTGACTGAAGTTCAGTCAGGCTATTTATAACAACTAAACAATTATCTTCCCTCGGTTCAGGTGCGCTTCTACGTCACCTGACCGAGGTGCAAACTGAGACCTGAAGTGTGAAGAACCAAAGCAAACTACAAACAAACTCAAACTAAAACTCAAACAAACGGGCATTCTGGCACCCTCTAGGGGTTAACCCTTACACTCACCTGTAGTTGAATTCTTGTTGATTAGGATTTTGTTGTCTAAAATATAGCTGTTCTCCTAAGACTTTAATTGGGGTGTGTTAATTTTTGCAACATGGTCTTGAATTAATTTGTTAGGGGAAAACAAATTTTTGTTGTTTGCAAATTAACAAATCTTGTTTGCAATCAATGACCTGCATTTGTGGGACTATTTAATAGTATAGTGTCCCATAGAAAATGCTGATTCTAAGAGGAAAGTAAAGGATTTCTGACAAATCTGTTGGTGTATACTCATTTATGCTGAGCACTGTATATACTATCCAATGATGCATCACTCTGTATGATAGATGTGGCCTTAAAAAGTACAGTATGTTTGAGACATCTACTCTAAGATTAAAATCAAAGAAGAATATCCTGAGATCAACACCAAAGCACTGAAAACTCTGTTTCCATTTCGAAGAACCAATCTTTGTGAAACAGAGTTGTCTGCATTGACAGCAACAAAAATGAACTTACAGTACAAAGCAAACTGGACATAAGGAATACACTTCGGGTGTGTTTGTCTCCCATCATTCCGTCATTAGGCCGTCTCATCGCAGGGATGTAAGCTCCAGGCTCACATTGACTTGGTGTTAAGTCATACTTATTATGCGCTTTATTATGCTTTGTAACGGTCCGTGGAAAATTGTCTTACATAAAACCGGTCCGCGCTGCCAAAAAAAGTTCTGCAACAAAACTGCCGAGCAACAGAGATGCGAATGACCTAGAAGACACTGTATAACACTCCTCATAACACATGTTATTAACACATTACCAACAATATGATCCAATGCCAATTTGACAACAAATAATAAAATGTGTGAAATGTGCCTTGTTTAGCTTGGACATGTCTGGCGAGCAACTCCTGATACCGTCATCAGCATCGCAAACCACCTCTAAGTAACTGGCCAGTGGCTGTGCAGAAGATCGAAGCAGTGATAGCAAGATGCAATCATGCAGATCTAAAGAAGGTACACCTACTGTACACCTAGACGATGCACTTGGTCATGAAAAATGGCATTCAAATATCTGAACAGCACCCTGTACCAGTGGACCAATGCTAAGAAGAACATTTTTAAAACTAGAATTAATAGTAAAAATAAAGTTTTAAGATGAGATACTCTAGATAGATCCATGATCAGTATTATGTAAGGGCAACTTCTGGAAAGGGCCAACAGCAGTAATGAGCTTTTCTTGTAGAAGCAAACACACTGGAGAGGTAGGATGCAACCATTAAAAGCAGAACTGCTCATACTTCATTCTCTAGTGTCTCTTACAGTGATTGCTGCTCTTATGCTGCCTCTGATGAGCTACCCACTTTGCGTGTAATGTGTGTGCATGTTTGTGTGTGTGTCTCCATGTAGTGTCTGTCTGTGTGTCTGCGGGTGTGTATGTAGACTTATTTATTCCAAATCACTTGCCACATAGCAGGATCTAATTTCTATCATCCTCTTGTCTCAGTGAGGAAGCATGAAGGAGACATGCCAAGCACAATGAACCATAACATTGCCCGCTGTGGACACACACATACTGTACACACACAAAGTAGAAACTGTACAATTATTAAGAGCTTATTTAGTACTCGTTGCTAAATTATTTGGCCTCGGTGAGACACCTTACACAGACATCTTCGTCCTGCTTTTGCAACACTGATCATTCATGTGTGTAAGCAATCAGGCATTCAGTAGAAGTTCTGTAGAATTGTATGGTCAGATGACAACCATCATTAAGTTAGATAGTTTGCATACATTGACTTGAGCCTGTAGTTCCCAAAGTCTGCGTCCATACTGTACATTTCATGCGTAGTGAAGCAATTTTGAATAATCTAAAATTAGATGTCGTATTGGGCACAAAAAAGAAAAAAATATGAAGTTATAAACTGTATAATACAGTCATCTATGTAATGCCTCTTTTCCACTCCATAGAACGGCACGACACGGTTCAGTTCAACTCACTTCGGTTCGGCGCAGTTTGGCTCGGTTAGGGTCACAAACAAACACACAACAATGGAGCATATCGACGGCATGGTGTTCTTCATTCTCGGCATGTGGATGTTTTTAACAGCGAGATGAAGGAGTTTGTTTCAAAAGAGGCCGACGGTTAATGCAAAAAGGTGCGTCCGATCCTTCTCTGGCTGTTCTAAATATAGCGGTTCTGTTGTGTCTCGTGTCGCAAGTTCAGTGACGCAGTAATGACGATTTTCTCCGGCTAACCAGTGGCCAGCAGAGTTTACACGTCACATTTTGGTAACGGTTCGGTGCGCTTGGAACCTCGGCTGAGGTGGTACTAAAAAAAGGACCAGGTACTGTTCCCAGTGGAAAACCCCACAAAAGTGAGTAGAACTGAACCGTGTCGTGCCGTACTATGCAGTGGAAAAGCACCATACAGGTAAGTGTATTTATACTTGTACAGTATCTTGGATTTTTTATTGCATAAACATGTAAAATAAAATCACACACACCATTACCTGACCTGTTTCTGAATAAAATATGGTGAAGAAGAAATTGGGTTTTAGCTTGGATATTTTGGGTACCACTTTAATTCAAATTCAAATTTTATTAGTCACATACACAATCATACACAGTATAATATGCAGTGAAATGCTTTTATACGACCGCCAGTGACCTTAAAAAAAAAAGAAAATAAGAAAATAAAATCTTGTACGTAAAATAAATAATCAATTTTAAAACACTGAAAACTAACTTAAAAAACAAAAACAAAAAAAAGGTGGTCGGAGCAGTCGTGACGGCAGCCGACCTCACCGGCGCCATCTTGGGTTCCCCCATCTTTAGTCCCATTAATCAAAAAAAATTTTTTTTTTTTCATAATACACATACACATAATAAAGGAATTTTTCATCCTGATAAAGTTGTCCTTAATTCACACACACACAAACAAACACAGACCACAATCAAACCATGTCTCTTGTAGACATAAATATCCCTATCTCTCTATTTTCTCTCAGTGGTGCCACTAGCCTTTTGCACATCTTTAAGGAACCTGATGTTCTACAGTATAACTGAGGTGACTATAATAAAGTCCCTCTGTAGTTCATACAGTCTACTAATATCTAAGGAGGTGGAGGTTTATTGCAAACACTAGATATGACAAATATTTGGTTATGCTGTATGTTATTTTCTTTCACAGGTTTAATAATGAACATTTGCTTTAAAGCACATTTAATGAAATGTGAAATGTGTCCAAATCATGCTGCAGAGACTTCTCAACTACAGCCACCTCAAAGTGGACAAATGTGATAAAGATGAGGCAGACAGACAGATAGAAACTGGCTTCTACTCAATAATGTCAAGGACCTACTTTACAGGGTTCTTTTTTAACATTTCATATGAGAAATGAATGTAAAGCCTCATAACTTTCAATAAAACACCCCATGAGCACCAATGAAACACTTCATAACTACCAATGAAATGTTCCATAACCACCAATGAGACACTCCATGACCTTCAATGGAATGCTTCATAACTTTCAATGAAATGCGCCGTAGCTGCCAATGAGACGCCTCATGACCTTCAATGAAACACCCCATAAGCATTAATGAGACACCCCAAGACTTTTAATGAAATGCCCAATAACTGCAAATGAAATGCCCCATGACCTACAAACACCCCATGACCTTCATTTAGACTAGTCAATGAAACACATCATAACCTTCAAAGAACCAAAAGCTTGTATTTACCACAATGCCCCCATTCTCAAGCACTCAGACTCTTCACGACCAATTACAGTGAACGTTAAATGTTTCAGTGCCAACTGACAGAAAAGTCTATTCTATTCTATTCTATTGAATAGCTTTTGATGTGCAAGGTTCTGTCCTATCACAATGCCAGAGTAAATACCTAAAGACATACAGTACTCTGTTGAATATTTTCCTTGACAGCAGAGATATACTGCTTGTATTATGGAGTAAGTGGTAACAGCACCAAGGACATGCGTGTGTGAGTCCAGTGCAGGCTAAGGAAGGAGCGAGGTCATCATACAGGGTGCAGAAATTTTTGTGCTTATGTTTGGGGGAAAACATTCACAAATCTTTTTCTTTTAGCAGCTACAATAATTGTTTTCTTCTAGACAAAATGAACCTTTTAACAAAACAAATCAACATGAAGTTTCTCATTTCTTCTCAACAATCTCTTTTTTCAACAATTTCTTTTTTTCTTGTTTCATTTTTCTCATTATTCTTATATTTGTTCTATCATGACTATTATGACTGGCCCTGTCCTCTCGTACGTTGGTGTCAATCTAAACTTCAGAATGCAGCTTCTAGGAGGCTTACAGTACAGTATGTAGAGGTGTGCTGTGGTGTTGCCCATTTCGATCAATTGCCTCGATGAATGCGTCGTGGTTGCCAGCAGATCTGCCTGGAATAAAGGAACTATGAAAAACACATCCATTCTGATATAAATATTCACTAAAGTAACCTTTAATCTGAGAACATTTTAAATGAGCTACCTTCTACTTTTACTTGAGTAGATTTCTTGACTGGTAACTTTATTTGTACTTAAAAGTTTATAAAAGTAATAGTACTGAACATACTTTTATTCAAGTAAGATATTTTAGTGCTCTTTGCACTTTTGTCAACAGCTTATAACCCTGTAGAATTCCTGTGTGAAGAGACTGGCGCATGGACATGGACACCTCAACCTCTCAAATTTGATGAACCTCGACATGTTCAGTCTGAAAACTGGATGTCCTAAGGTGTAAGGATTGTCAAATTTGTTGGGTGATTCAACACCACTGCTTTAATCAAGAACCTTAAGGTGCTGCAGTAATTCCAGTTAGCTACATTTACATCATTTACATTTAGGCATTTGGCAGACGCTCTTATCCAGAGCGACTTACATTTTTATCTCATTATACATCTGAGCAGTTTAGGGTTAAGGGCCTTGCTCAAGGGCCCAACAGTGGCAACTTGGTGGTTGTGGGGTTTGAACCTGGGATCTTCCGAATCTTAGCTAAACCAAGAGATGTCAATAAAAGTGTCTTTATTTTAACTTACTCTTTTGTTTTCATACTGTATGATTTAATTTGTTTATTTACTGCTGTTTTGTCTATTTATTTCATTTTTAAGCAAAAATGTTCAGTGTAGTGTTTTAGTTTATGGTTTTATTAATTAGACGATTAGTAAAAATGTAATTTCATTTAATAATGACACTTCACTTTCACACACCTTTCTCTCTTATTAAACATTTTTAAGCTTCTATTTTTTATCATGATTGCTTTCACAGTATTCTGTTGATATACAGTGATATTTGCCTTTGCCTACCCATCGGCAGTCCTCTTTTAATTACCAAAAATCTGAACTTGTAACAAAAACAATTAATATATATACACTACCGTTCAAACGTTTGGGGTCACTTTCTAACTCCATGATCGTTCCTGATTTTTATTTCTTTCTACATTGTAAAGACTTCATAACGTCTCTAATCTGAGGTGCTGCTAATTGGTCATTTTTCAGGCTGATAACTCTAAATGAACTTCTGGTCTGCAGCAGAGGTAGGTTTTGGTCTCGTCCTCCTGGGATGTCCTTCATGAGAGCCAGTTTCATTATGGTGCTCGACGGATTTTGCAAATGCACTTGACAATACTGTTATTGCAAGAACTATTACAGAAAGGCTGACCTCTGTGTCTTAAAATAAGAACTAAACACAAAAATGAAAGAAATAAAAAAAAAAAAAGAATTTCTTTTGCGTGCATGTGTAAAAAAAAAATGTGTCTAGAAAATAATAAGATGAATGAATGAATGATGCATGAAATGTCTCTGATGAGCAGTGGTGACGGCGACAGTGGCAAGGAAAAACTCCCTGAAATGGCAATAGGACGAAAGCTTGGGAGGAGCCAGACTCAATCAGTGAACCCATCCTCATTTGGGTGAAAACAGATAGAAATTATATAACATCATGTGTGTTGTGCAGGTGAAAGTTCAATATACAGTGGTGTGAAAAACTATTTGCCCCCTTCCTGATTTCTTATTCTTTTGCATGTTTGTCACACTTAAATGTTTCTGCTCATCAAAAACCGTTAACTATTAGTCAAAGATAACATAATTGAACACAAAATGCAGTTTTTAAATGAAGGTTTACGTTATTAAGGGAGAAAAAAAACTCCAAATCTACATGGCCCTGTGTGAAAAAGTGATTGCCCCCCTTGTTAAAAAATAACTTAACTGTTGTTTATCACACCTGAGTTCAATTTCTGTAGTCACCCCCAGGCCTGATTACTGCCACACCTGTTTCAATCAAGAAATCACTTAAATAGGAGCTACCTGACACAGAGAAGTAGACCAAAAGCACCTCAAAAGCTAGACATCATGCCAAGATCCAAAGAAATTCAGGAACAAATGAGAACAAAAGTCATTGAGATCTATCAGTCTGGTAAAGGTTATAAAGCCATTTCTAAAGCTTTGGGACTCCAGCGAACCACAGTGAGAGCCATTATCCACAAATGGCAAAAACATGGAACAGTGGTGAACCTTCCCAGGAGTGGCCAGCCCACCAAAATTACCCCAAGAGCGCAGAGACAACTCATCCGAGAGGCCACAAAAGACCCCAGGACAACATCTAAAGAACTGCAGGCCTCACTTGCCTCAATTAAGGTCAGTGTTCACGACTCCACCATAAGAAAGAGACTGGGCAAAAACGGCCTGCATGGCAGATTTCCAAGGCGCAAACCACTTTTAAGCAAAAAGAACATTAAGGCTCGTCTCAATTTTGCTAAAAAACCTCTCAATGATTGCCAAGACTTTTGGGAAAATACCTTGTGGACCGACGAGAAAAAAGTTGAACTTTTTGGAAGGTGCGTGTCCTGTTACATCTGGCGTAAAAGTAACACAGCATTTCAGAAAAAGAACATCATACCAACAGTAAAATATGGTGGTGGTAGTGTGATGGTCTGGGGTTGTTTTGCTGCTTCAGGACCTGGAAGGCTTGCTATGATAGATGGAACCATGAATTCTACTGTCTACCAAAAAATCCTGAAGGAGAATGTCCGGCTATCTGTTCGTCAAGTCAAGCTGAAGCGATCTTGGGTGCTGCAGCAGGACAATGACCCAAAACACACCAGCAAATCCACCTCTGAATGGCTGAAGAAAAACAAAATGAAGACTTTGGAGTGGCCTAGTCAAAGTCCTGACCTGAATCCTATTGAGATGTTGTGGCATGACCTTAAAAAGGCGGTTCATGCTAGAAAACCCTCAAATAAAGCTGAATTACAACAATTCTGCAAAGATGAGTGGGCCAAAATTCCTCCAGAGCGCTGTAAAAGACTCGTTGCAAGTTATCGCAAACGCTTGATTGCAGTTATTGCTGCTAAGGGTGGCCCAACCAGTTATTAGGTTCAGGGGGCAATTACTTTTTCACACTGGGCTATGTAGGTTTGGATTTTTTTTCTCCCTAAATAATAAAACCCCTCATTTAAAAACTGCATTTTGTGTTTACTTGTTTTATCTTTGACTAATAGTTAAATGTGTTTGATGATCAGAAACATTTTGTGTGACAAACATGCAAAAGAATAAGAAATCAGGAGGGGGGCAAATAGTTTTTCACACCACTGTATATACTGTACGATCTTGTAATTTCTCAAGATGGTGTAAAATTGATTCACTGAAGGCAGTTAATAAGACTCTTAGCCACATTAAAACATTTGAATGGTGCAAATGTATTAAAGAAGGCCATACAGTCGGTCTGTGCAGGGTGACCCTGGCCGAGGTGGCTCAGAGCCCACTGCAGTCCCTCCCATGAACATTCAGTGGAATCCCTAATCCTTGAAAACTTTTGGATAACTTGTCTCTAAGTCGTGGAGGAGATGCATCTGTCTGTGGGAGCTGTACACACAATCATTCAATAACCAGTGGTGTCAAAAGTATTCACATTCATTACTTGAGTAGAAGTATAGATACTAGGGTTCAAAAATACTTCTTTAGAAGTTGAAGTATCAACCCAAGCTTTTTACTTAAGTAAAAGTTTAAAAGTACTGGTTTCAAAACTACTTAAAGTATAAAAGTAAAAGTACAGTGAGGGGCGACAAAAGCATTAAGGTCTCACTTTATGATCATGTGACGAGGGGGGGATGGCGTTGTGCGCGTTCTGATCATGTGACGAGGGGGGGGGTGTTGTGCGCGTTCTGATCATGTGACGGGGGGGTTGCGCATTCTGATCATAAAAATAGAGTAACGAGGCTGTTTTTAAAAAGTAAGGAGTAGAAAGTACAGATAATTGCTTAAAAATGTAAGGAGAAGTAAAAAGTCGGCTGAAAAATAATTATTCCAGTAAAGTATAGATACCCAAAATTTCTACTTAAGTAAGGTAACGAAGTATTTGTACTTCGTTACTTGACACCTCTGTCAATAGCATTGCTTGCACATTACAGGAACAGAACTGAGAGTTTCCACATCCATTCTTTAAGTCCTGACCTTGTTCCTAGCCATTTCCACATGACTGTGCCATTCAAGGAGTTCCTGGGAGGACAGCATTTCTGGCGTGAAGCGAAAGTCTCAGTTTGACTGGAATGTACCTCAAAATTTAATTAGACTTGATTAATATTTATGCTGTAGGTAAATCATCTGATTATATTCCAGGGTGTTGTCAGTTTTGTACTATTCTGGTTCATATTTGGGTGTTGTCATGCATATAACATCCATCAGTCCATTTCCTGAACTACAGTATTCATCTTGTGTAGGGCCACAGGGAGACTGAAGCCTATCCCAGGGAACTCGGGACATAAGCACACACACTTTCACGCACTATCTGGAAATGCCAATCGGTCTATAGTGCATGTAGGAACTTGGAGTCCCTGGAAGAAACCCACCAAGCACAGAGGAGCTTGTGCTCCATGGAGGCAAGAAATTGAACCCTTAACCCAGGATGTGCAAAGTGGCAATGCTAACCAGTAATCCACCATGCTGCTCAGAAAATAACATGCAGATAATTAATGAACTTGTTTCCAAGCCATGATACTGAAACACATGCCTCATTCTAGCTGGAGTTGATAACACCATGGAAACTTTATTTGATAACACTGCATGCAAAACTGCAAGACTAGTGTTACTAATCATCACTCATAGATCATAGATTCCTGTTTCTATTTCTGTACAGAGCATCCTGACACCTTAACTAGGCATTACAACACAGCTGCTTCCACATCTCCTCTCCAGCTTTCACTCCATTTCTCAGCATGAGGCCTTTTGCTAATCCTTTTCCTTTTTTTTTTTTTTGTCTTTTATAAAGTACTTTTGTCAGACCTTGCTAATTTTCTGGCACAAATATGTATGCTCTATTAACGCTATAAATACATTAATGCGGTGATTAGTTTTTATATAGATTGTAGTTAGTGTCATGGTAAATCTGGAACCTATCCCGAGAACATGCACATCTCTTTATAGATGGTAACACGAACAGTTTGCCCCGGAGCTGATTTGGTTAAAAATGCTAGATTAGATTCGTTCCAGTTCGCGGCACAGACACCGTGGTAGATCATGTAGAAATCTGCAGTCTGAAAATAGTTCATTTGGAATGAAGTACTATGAAAACAATATAAAGGAAATCTTTTAATTCCATTTAAATCCATGTAAATGTCACGAGCAAATCCATGAGCAGCAAACAGAGAGAAAGCTCACGTAGTACGGGATACAGAAGAGATTTCTGACTGTTTGCAAAATGTTTATTGCCACTTCCTCATTTGTCAGGTTTCAAACTTCCAGGGGATTTAACTGATTAAGAGAAGAGTGGCTAAATAATTCAGAGTGACACAAAGTGGCAAAGATTTTACACACTCACTCACTTATTGTCTTTACCGCTTTATTCTGTATACATGTACAGTAGTTGAGGGGGGGCCAGACTTAGACAGTAGACTTAGGGCATGAGGCAGGGTACACACATACAGTACAGTACATACACACACTTACAGTTCACACTCACTATGTGAAAATGTGGAATTGATATGTATTTGGACCGTGGGAGAAAACCAGAGTATCCGGAGGAAATCCATGCAAACTCCAAGCACACAAAGGTGGAAGTTGAACCTGGACCACGGAGGTGCAAAGCTGCAGTGCTAACCACTAAACCACCTACAAGGATTTTTAATGGGTAAAACATAATCCAACAAAATTCCAAAAACCATTTGAAACAGAGTCAGAAACCAAATGTAATTTTATTTATACGTTGTCTTATTATATTCAAAGATTCACAATATAATTTTTTAAAATCATGTATGTTTTATCTATAAGAGGTGTTCAAGTCAAACTGGAACTTTAGATTGTGCAGAATACAGTTATGCGAGTAAAAACTCCCTTTATTTCTCTCTCTATATACAGTATACAGTATATAATGCCCTGCTACACTAATACATTTATCCCAGTGTTTCACTAGTGCTTGAATACCATCAAGGTAGACAGTTTTCTCAGTACACCGGAGCCATGATCAGGTTGATCACATCTAAAAATCTGGCTTACTATGAACTCCTTTAATAGAATGTGCAAATCATGAGGAAATGACTTGGAACCAAGTCAGGACTATTCTTGGATGTGGCACTGCCTCCCAGCCTGTAAGTTCCTGTAATGTGCAAGTGGTGTTGGTTAATGATTGTGTGTACAGTTATCACAGACAGATGCGTCTCTTCTGCACTCGCAGATTGTTCAAGGGAACGACTGCAGTGGGCTCCGAGCCACCTCACCTAGGATCATCATTCCCAGACATGAGACTTTCTTTAAAAAGTTTGCGCCATTCAAATGTTTTACTGGGATTCAGGAATGAGTCTCATCAATCAGTTTCATGCCTTCATTCACAAGAAAGTCTCACTTTGACTTGAACAACCCTGGTTCCCATCTTGATCCAGTTCTGTTATTCATTCATTCATTCATTCATTCATTTTCTATACCGCTTAATCCTGTGTTCAGGGTCGCGGGGGGCCTGGAGCCTATCCCAGGAGACTTCGGGCACTAGGCGGGGTACACCCTGGACAGGGTGCCAATCCATCGCAGGGCACACACACATACACACACTCACACACCCAATCACACACTACGGGCAATTTAGGAACGCCAATTAGCCTAACCTGCATATCTTTGGACTGTGGGAGGAAACCGGAGTACCCGGAGGAAACCCACCAAGCACGGGGAGAACATGCAAACTCCATGCACACAAAGACGGAAATCGAGCCTGGCCGGGGGATCGAACCCAGACCCTGGAGGTGCAAGGCGACAGTGCTAACCACTACACCACCGTGCCGCACAGTTCTGTTATTGTCAATCATATTTTTTTTAATTGTCAATGTTATTTTAATGCTATTAGCCTTACTACAGTACCTTCACACTGTGTGTACATGTAAGTAGAAACATAAGAGATTATAGACTGTACTTGTGTAATATGCCATGTGCTTTCATTTCTCCTCCACCGAACTTTTGAAGTCACATTGTGTGCAATAATGTATGCGTGTAGCATGTTGTGTTGCACTTATCTTCTTTGTGCTCCCAGCAAAAATGGCTGTAATGTGAACTCGGAGAAATTGGCTGAGATCACATAGAAGCAGCGAGGGAAAGAAAATAATTCACTGATGAAGAATCTGTCATTGACACAGCAAAACAATAATCTCGTACTGTGCGTGTTTGTATGTAACTGCAAATTGGAAACAGGCACACCGTGGCAGACTCATCTTTCTTAGATGCATGTTTATGCATGTTTAATATTATAATGAAATGACACACATCAAAGAGCGGTTTAAAATTTGAATGCAAAATAAGGAAGCACTGTGCTATTCTGTTTGGAGGGTGGGTGTGAATGAAAATCTTTTTAACCTTTTAAACGATAGTCATGAACACTTCAGAACACTTCTGAATTACAAAGATATTTTTGTTTATATTTTGAAAAACTTCAAAGCTCTATTCTATTTTAAAACAGTTCTATTTTGTTACTCATGGAGACAGACTTGTGATTTGATCTATTTAACCTGCCTCTACGCTTTAAGTGGTGCCAGATCAAAATCATCTACAGACAGAACAAAATTAGAGTGAGGGAGATTTCAGAATTATTTAAGAGGTATTTTGTTTGTATATGTATAAAATATGATGTGTTTGTATACATAAAATATTTAATAACCTGGGTGTCACTCCTGGTTTTGAAATTCTCACCTTGCTGAACACTGATTTTGTACTGTAGTTTGCGTGTGAAGCCTGGCGCTCAGAATGAAATATGTTTATTGCCTGTGCTGTTGGTGGGGCCTGCAAAGAGCATTGACTTATTGAATGTAACATTGCAGGCAAGTTAAAGCTTTATTTATGAATTCTAATTAATCAGTGGGGTGACAGAGTTTTTACAGAGAGTCTGAACTATGAGTGGAAGATGTTTTGATGCTATGCACAAAGAACACCATCATTGATTGAATTATTATTCATTTGGACACTGCACTAATTATTTCGACACTATTGACTGCCTTATTTGCATTTTTAATAAGCAACAGAACCAAGACCGTTTTATTACATTTGTAGTCGGGTATATTAGGGCATCAGTCATTTTCAGTGGTGGACGCAAATGCTGTTCTTGAGTAAAAGTTGAGACATCCAAGGTAGAATTTTACTTTTAAGTTTAAGCTCTCTACTTAAGAAAAAGTACAAAATTATGCACGTTCAAATTTACTTAAGTATTAAATGTACTGAGCTTTATTAGAGTCATAATTCAATAGTCTCTCTCTCTCTGCTCCTAAACTTTAAAGGTACTATTTTTGTTGCTGTCTGAAACCATTTGCACTTCTGATTTCAAACACCTGCTACATGATTGAACGTTTTATGGAGGGAAGGAAAATCATGCAATTATGTCTAATAGTCAGCAGGTGCTGATGTGCTGATACCAGTTAAAATGCTACACACCACTGTATGGTAATAAAGTGGTAGGAGTTACCTTCTGATAATTTTAAAAATCAGGGCACCGATTGTAAGAGTTTGGCATAGTTTAATCTGTCAATTGTTGTGGGTAATAACTTTGTTGGGGTGGTAAACAAGTAAAACAACAAATCATGCCAGACCTCCAAGACTGCACCCAGTGAAATCTCTTGACTGCAATGTGTTATTCTGTGGAGATGAAATCAACTAATATTCCAACTCTCAATTCTCAGACTAAGATCTACAGTGTACAGTATATAAAATGCCTACAAGGAACCCAGGGCACAAGGCAGTATACATCCAGGACTAGGTGTCAATCCATCACAACACACACACAATTTGGAAATTTGGAATGATCAATTAGCCTAATCTGCATGTTTCAGACCCTGTGACAGAAATCAAACTCTCGATCTTAGATGTCCTAGACAACCATACCATGGGTTTTTTGCTTGATCACTGTTTATGATTCTCTTACCCAGGGGTGCCCAACTTTTGAACAAAGATCTACTTTTTAAATTTGTCAGTGTTGAGATCTACCAGTCCAAACAGAAAGCCAGTTGCTATTCATAGCATATTTACATATTTAATGTGCACAAAAGTAGCCCTAATCCATATATAATAAAACATAGTCTACAGTAATTGTTGGGACAATAAAGTTATTAACCCTAACTCTTCTTTTGCACCCATGTCTCCAAAAACCATTCTAATGAAAACACACAGCTGTGCCACATCCACAACATCAGTCGACTCATCAAATTGAAGAGAAAAACATTCACACTGTTCAATATCCTTCCTTAACTGCGCCTCAACATCCTTCACATTCCCTCACATCGCCGTGTACCAGAGACACGGGATAATTGCACGTCCTTAACGGCAGCTATGATATCACTTTTATTCTTGAAGTCACCAAATAGTGCGTCTGCAGCCGCGAGAAATGCTTCTTTCACAACTTCGCCATCCTTGAAAGACTTCTAGTGTTTTGCGTTATGTGACTGACGCGATAAGATGCTATAGCTGCAGCCTTAGACTTGGTGTTTGGCCTGGTGAAAATGGACTGCTGTGCTGCTAACTGCCTCTTCACGCTCTGCGTAGAGCTGATTTAGCCGGGAAATCTGCATATGTAGCTTTTGTGCACGGTTTTGAAATGGCGCTCCAAAAATGGCGCTTTTTTTTTTTTTGCTTCTGCCATAGTTGCCTTTTACTTTGCTGAAGTTGCAGCTCTCTCAACTTCTCTACTTAAACAGTGAGTCCCTACTAGTAATGTGCCTATAGCTAAAACCCTGGCTAAATTCAGATTAGTGTACTAGCATACTGCTCTCGCTATTTCTGCTATATATTTATATGAAATAGTATGAGTAGTATGTTAGTATGCGATTTCAAATTCAGCCACTAATTCTGTCGGGTTTTTCAGCGCAGAGCCGAACGTAATCAGTGATCTTGTAAGGGGAAATAAAGAACTGTTTTTTTAAATAAGTACAGGGTTTCTTTACTCAAGAAATACTATGTCTATAAAGGTTATTGTTTTATTTGAGGTTTGAGGCGTGGAAACAGTGAAGAAAGAGAAAAGACAAACCAGAAGGCAGTTTACTCTCGCGATCGACTGGAAAGCAGTCTGCGATCGACTGGTTGGGCACCCCTGCTCTTACCTATGTCAGCTAGCTGATCAGTTACATTGTTTAATAACAATTTTGATACAACAATTAAAACAAAAAAAGAAGAAATGGCAAGCCTCCTCCTGCCAATGTCTGCAAAAGACTTCAAACACAAAGTGAAAAAACTACAACATATAAATGCAATACTGTTTTAATATTATACAGTTATAAAGACTAGCTATAGTCTTTATAATATTCAACTTTGTTCCTCATCGAAATGCATAATGAATTGTTTGGTTCTGTGAATGGTACAGTAGCTGCGGTTTAAAAAAAAATCTCCCATACTGTCTTTCATTGTTTTAACCTCCTAATGACGATTAAGAAGCATACAGTATGTTGTGGTCGACCTTACCATGATCATTTAATCCATAGTAATCCTAATGACACGATTCTGATTAACCTTAAACAAAGACAACAACAAATTATTATTATTATTATTATTATTATTATTATTTAGAATCTGCTTGGTTTCATCCTGCCACTAAACAAAGGTCAACAAACACCTTTTATAGCATTGTTGAAATGTACCAAAAAAAAAAGGGGAGGGGGAAGGGGGGTAGAAAACACAGCTTCCAAAAATATGTCATGTACATGAACAATGTGAAAAATTTAACCAAGAATTAAAGGAAATATGGAACTACAGTGATGATATTAAGAACAATTTGCAACAAGCTTGGTCAAATAAATAAAGTTACTGTAGTTTTATTGTAGATATTTTTACAAAAAAAACAACAACAATATATCCATAAGCACCAGAAAATCTAAATTCAGCTGACGTTGACAATGATGTAGAGTCAACATTAGCCCACAATATGGACTCCTTGCATGTCCAGCTAAATGTCCTTGGATAGTCTGATGACTTATCATCCGTGACCATGGAATACCATTGCCATCTGTACGATTTCTGGACAGTTTCTCATCAAATTAGTCTGTCCTGTCTTAGCGTTGTCACTTTTGGCTGGCCAGACCTACTGTAGGGCGAGCAGCAGTGGAACATTGTTCGGAATCAGTTCCATAGCCTGGAAATGGTATTCCCGGCAACTCCAAACTGTCTGGAGAGGTCTACTTGCTTCGCACCAAGCTGAAGCATTCCGATGGCCCTCTCTCTGCTAGCACTGACTAAACAGGACATAGTATTAATATGATAGTGATAGTGTGAAGACAAATAGCATAATCACAATGTTTTCCTGCTTTTTTACAATCACATGTTTCTGAAATCACATCAAGCCAAAATCACACGGTGAATTTCATTCATGTGCACAATGCCCCTAAAGAAGTCAATCAGGTTATTTATGATAAAGTAACATTTTATTGAACATAACAGTAATTTCACCTTACCTGTGTTCTTAATGTAACAAGGCAAGCAAGATTTTGAATTAGATTTGGGGTTTTCGTAACAGCACAGACTCTTGTATAATTAGTTTTAAAGTGCAATGGATTTTGGTCCATGAGTACATCAGGGAGGCCCTAATCTATTTTAGCACAAAATCTGCAGCCTTCTGTTAAACATATAAAGATGGAGAAATACAGTATTACACCTTTCGACACAATGTTGTTGCTAGTCTTTCGGCTGCTCCCGTCGAGGGGTCACTTCAGCAGACCATCCCATCCACTCAGACCACCCAGACCAAAAAATATCAGAGGGCCAGATATTTATAATTTATATTCAATGATCAGCCATAACATTAAAACCACCTGAGTAGTATTGTCTAGGTCTCTTTTGTGATGTTGAAACAGCTCAGGCTCATCCCGACATGGAGTCCATGAGACCTCAGAAGGTGTGCTGTGATACACTTATACAGACATATGAGCAGTGGTGCACAAAGTTTCCTATCCTTGAGTAAACATAGAGAAATCCTAGATAATATATAACTCAACTAAAAGTAGAAATCCTCCATTTGTAGTTCATTAAGAATAGTTCTATCAAAAAATGTAAAACAAAAAAACATAAAATATGAAACACTTTATAAAAAAAAGTACAAAAGTACTAACCTTCAGTTTACTTAAGTAACAAATGTGCTAAATGTGTTCTCTCTCTCTCTCTCTCTCTCTCTCTCTCTCTCTCTCTCTCTCTCTCTCTCTCTGTCTCTGTCTCTCACTGATTGCAAACTGTGAACATGCTGTTTTTGTCGCTGTATGAACTCATTTCTGATTTCAAACTCCTGCCATGTTTGAGCTTTTTACAGAGAGAAGGCTAATTGCACAATTAAATATAATATTCAAAAAGTGGCCACCTCAAATGCTACAGACTCCTGCAGTTATGCAATGCAACAGTATGCAGAAATGTACAGTAGTGATGTAGAAAGTATAAATATTTGTTGTAGAATGTAGTAAAGTAAAAGTAAAAATATCAACTCATAAAACTAATTAAGTAAAATACAGAAAACTGTAAGTAAGAGCAGTAACAAAGTAAATGTACTTAGTTGCATATGTACCACCTCTGCATATTGTATGTACTGTACAGAGCAAGTGATGTTAAGTGACCATTTTTATACCACCATAGCACTTAAAGCTCTTGAGCATTTTAGCCATTATTTGCTTTGCTGTTTTTTTTTTGTTTTTTTTTTTATAAACATATACAGGGCTCAGGATTGTACCATATAGAGTGACATATCGTTTTTTGTTTATTCCTTTAGCACAAAAATGCAATATGATGAACTGAATTTTAGTTCCTTTTAACCAACTACGTGACTGGGCAAAAAAAAATAATAAAAAAAAATCGGTCACCTAAGAAGGAAAAATGATGACGTTATTATTGTTGTTTTTGGTTGTTTCTATGACCAAAAAATTATGCTCATTTTGTTTTGTTTTCATTTACATTTTTCCAATCATTCTGATATCTGTTTGAAGTGTGTACTCCTCGTTCACACACAATAGCAAGGCTTCCATAAAAGTACATGCAGGTGCATCTCAATGAATTAGAATATCATCAAAACGTTGATTTATTTTAGAAATTCAATTCAAAAAGTTGAAATAAAAAAACTTTACTTACTTATGTGGTTCAGGAAATTAAGAGTAAAATGTGAGATATTTCAATTCATATATATTAAAGTTTTTATTATTATTATTATTATTATTATTATTTATCATCACTCAATCGTCACTTTATTGTCCACTCAAGACAAGCACTGGCAACATCATGCATGCTGAAAATAAGCCTTTGTTAAATTATTAATTCCACCACAGTATTGTATCCCTATACAATCTTGTGCCTGAGGCGAAATTTGCTTTTGGGTCTTTTTTATTCACTGTGTCAATGTTATTTATGTCCTCTCCTCTAACCTCACTAACTGGCAGGAGAGATTAACTCACAGTTTTCAGCAAAACAACTATTTATTTGAAAGTTTGTAAGTGCACTTAGAACTGTTTACACCACACATTTTTTTTCTCTTGAAAACTCAGTTCTGTAAGTAGTTTTATTATCTGCGTAATTACATGTCAGGCATCTCGCATAAACACATTGTTTGTCTATTCTGCTGCTTGTTAGCATATACAGTATAAACATGAACGCTGGAACTGTGAATATACAGTGTTTCATAAGCTTGCGTTCATTCTTCATTGTATAATACGAAGGCCATTGGACCCACTTTACCATAAAGTTAGACAGATTAATAGTAAAATACATGAATATTTATTCAAAAAAGGGGAAAAAGTAATCTCATGAGTGAAGTGATTGTTTATTCACATGAGTTAGTCCTTGCTTTCGTCTTTACACAGCTGCTGAACAGAAATTAATTACTGCATCAGTCAGTATAGTGATGGAACTACAGACAAAAAAATAAAAGTGGTAGGAAATGTACAAAGCATTTACACCTTACTGAGAACATTGTGGAAATTTAATGTCAGGCAAAATCCTTCACTCTTAATAAATAAACAAATTTACCTATCCTATCATTTAATCTATCGATAAAGAGCTTTAATGTGGAAAACACATGGCACCACAGCGCCACCCTGCTCTTCTGCACTGCCATCGCACTTACTCTTTTAAAGTGTTAGATTCAATTATTTAAGTTTACAGTATATCAGTACTAGCATTTGCAAAAGAAAAAAAAAGCATGGTTAAAATAAGTTTTCTTTTTTATTGATTTATCTCTGCAGAATGTCATCGGTATGCAGTATGCACTATGCAGTCTGGTGCTTTTGTGTAAATGTTTGCCTTTTGGTCTTGCTGTGACCATCACTTTGACTATTCCTTTTCTTTTTCTCCAGTAATTGGAATTATAGATTTTTTTTTTTTGTGGCGGTGAGACCGCTGGTAGAATTTCAAGAAAAGGAAATGTTGCTCATTACTCCCAAACTGTCTGAAATAAGTAACATAATTGCAATCACCTGTGCATTTCCAGCATGTCATACACATAGTGTAATTAATACAGTTTTATAGCATGATTTATATCCAAATTAGTGACTGATTACAGTGAGTCATTTTCATATTACAGTACATTATTTATTATTTCATGCTGGCACAAGTACAATTACTGGGTATAAGTCAACATTTGGCTCCTGCACTGCTTTTGTTACTATTTTCATGGTCATAAATTAACCCCAGTGCTACAGTAAGTGGAACAGCAAAAAAAAAAAAAAAAGGGGAGGTGTGATATTCTACCCAAACTGTGCTGATTCCAAACACATTTTTTCTCATCACATTTCTTCCTTACAGTAATATAAAGTCCTATTACATTTCATACAACGCTTCATTCTACAGTATATGATGATTGACTTGATGATAATCATTCTGTACATTTACCTTGATTTATTTTTAACTGTGGAAAAGGGCAAAACCTACAGTACAGTATTTATGACTTTTCCACCAAGATGTTGGCATAAAAATCTAATGAAAGCACATTTGTTATGAGTTATGCCTATTTCGTTGATATGTGATACTGTAGGTGGCATGGTGGGGTAATGGTTAGAATAGCATAGTCACCTTGCACCTCCTGGGTCAATTCGCACCGCAGGGTCTGTGTGTGGTTTGCATCTTCTTGCAATATTATGAATTGTTTTTTAAATCATGGCCATGAAAATATTGGTCAGTTTATTCATTTATTAGTGACTTAAATAGTATAATCTAATAATATGGCGATCTAGCGAAGACCTGCTGTGGAGCAAATCAATATATACAGAATCAATAAAAAATATATTATGTGGGGATGTGAAAGAGAAGATGCTGAGAGGCTGGAGAAGGATTTTAGAAGAGTCATGTGGTTAACGGGGTGCATTGACCTTTTCAACAGCCACCCAGACAGAATGACCTTCTATAAAACCAGGTCTAGCTTCTAAATTGGCCATTAAATGGTCCCGTTTTTTGTTCACGAAATGAATGAGGCTCAATCCCTCCTCCCACTTCAGTCCATCTTAGTGAAATAGACAAAGGACAAAAGGAACGTCGCTCAGCAATGCCACTCTAATTTGATTCATGTGCCGTTTTTTGATTTTGACGACTTGAAGGAAAGACGTATAACTTTCACAAGATATAAGTGCTTGAGGAGGTAAAAATCATCTATCACTGCACTAAGGTTGACATTAATCTTGTCATGTTTAAACATGCTGATTATTCATATATGCAAACGGATAAGTGAGAAAATTCCTTTAATTCAATTTATTTATAAGAAACTGACACAACAGGATATATATAGATTTGCTTGTAAGGAACCTGAGATGCATATTTGAGTAAGAAATAATGTATTGAACCATGCAGCAAAAAAAAACAAAAAAGAAATTTTTGGCTGACATTTTAGGCACGTTTTTGGCTCTCATTTTCAATCCAGTCCCAGTACCTGAACAGTTTCCAAAGAAAAAAAAGTATGATCAGGCTGATGGTTAGTATACTGCTGATGCTAAATTCAATTCAATTTTATTTGTATAGCGCTTTTAACAATTGTCATTGTCGCAAAGCAGCTTTACACAATCAAAAGAATTATTTAAGTTTGTATGGAATATGAATGTGTACAGTATGAATCAAAATGGTCAGATGAGCAAGCCGAGGGCAACGGTGGCAAGGAAAAACTCCCTGAGATGGCAATATGAAGAAACTTTGAGAGGAACCAGACTCATAGAACCCATCCTCATTTGGGTGAAACAGATAGCAGGAATTGATCTGCATTCATACTGTGTGTTAGATGGCAGGCAGTTCAGCATAACAGTTGATGTTAATTGATGTTAATATGGAGGCTTAGGTAGACTTGTAGGAAATTCCAGTCCTTAACTATTGACCAACTGCAGCCAAGTCAAGTCCCCAGAGAAACAGCTGTCAACATCAGTCGAGGCCAGAACTGTAAATGTTGAGTGGTTGGAACAGATGAGAGGGGAAATGAGGTTGCTGCTGAGGTTATATAAAGAATATATTTTTAATTGCATCTTTAGGCACTGAAGCCTGTCAAAGTAAAACATTTGCTATTTATTGAATCTAATTTGAAGAAATGAGGGGTGGCTCAATAATTTTGCACAGTACTGTATGCCATCCCCTACCACCCACAGAACGCTGGCAGGTTTGCTGTTTTTTCTCACCCTTGACCGCAGATGGATTTCCAAACTACTGGAATGCAAATTTGGATATAAATGCCTGATTTAGACTAAAGTTTCCTCAACATCTGATCTGCTAGCCCCCAACAGTGCAATGAACCAGGAATTAATTAAATGATTGATAATAAATGTAACTTAACTAAACATAATCAATGCATCTGTTTAGTTATACAGATAATTTGGGGGTAGAATCAATGATGGCATAAATTAATTTAATCCTTTACGGAATGCCTAATGTTTAAAAAAAAATGCTATATTGATTACAATGTATTAAAAATGACATTATAACAGTTACATATATAATGATTAATATGATACTTCAACTGTAATATAAAATTACATGTTATATGTTATTAAACAGATTGAAGCTTCTTTTTGTCCTCACGCAGTCAAGCTCAAGCGCATAATTGCCTGTCAATTTTATGTTCATAATTTTATGTTAATGATGACTTTGTTGACCTTCTTATGAAAATTATGGTGCAATGCCTGCACAAAACATGCTCTTTGACATGCATGTAATCAGCTACAGTATTCATGTGCTATTTCAACCACTTAAAAATAAGCATTTGGAACTGTCATCAAATTCCTGCATCCTTGTTTCTGCAGAACAGAGAGAACAGGAGCTTGTTATTGAACTATTGTCCACTGATGTTTCATGTTAGGCCATCACACACACATGCACACACACATAGGAAAGCGTTCAGTATTTTCTTTTCATATGTTGACAGCTACTCTTGGTTTCAGATGGAGAGGAATTTTCAAAATTGTTTACAAATATTTCACTTCAAATTTGCATTCACCGACATATAAAATGACAGCTAATTTCCTGCCTTCAGCCAAAGCTGTTTTCGTAAACACAAATTAAAGGGCAGAGCCACATGCTAAGCTTGTGAACTGTGGCGAACATCAAAACAAAAGGAAATAAATAAAGGAGATTTGTCTTGGGTATTCAGAGAAGCTGTTACTGTCTGATATATAATTTTGTAACCGAAACCCATTTTGCTTGAAAACGTTTAATAGTTTCAGAGTAAATTAGATATTGATTTCACATTGGCTAGACAATCAAAGTCTGTGTGTTCAAGTAAAGCAGAAGTATTTGTTCATATTTTAAACTACTCTTATATACGCTGTAAACTTAAAGTTTATGATTTCTTGATTATAGAAAGAAACACATCATTAAACAAATGCTGAATTATTTCAAGCAAGCTCCGTTGGATTAAGTAGGACAAACTTTGCGCAGTGTTCGTCATAAAACAGAGTCCAGTACTGAACACTGCCTATTCATTACAGATATTACATATAATATACATATAGACAAAGGCTATATTATATGTACACAACTTCATTGGATCCACTTTGCCAGTACTGGATTGGATCCCATTTTGCCTCAATAACTGCTTTAATTATTTGCAGCATAGATTTAACAAGGTGCTGGAAACATTTCTTGTTTTGAGTTTAATATGATGCTGGCCCACCGTTTCCTGGGAAGGCTTTCCACAAGGTTTAGGAGTGTGTTTATGGTAATTTTTGACCATTCTGCCAGAAGCGCATTTGTGAGGTCAGACATGGATGTTGGACGATGCAATCTGGTGAAATCTCCACTCAAATTCATCGCAAAGGTGTTTTGTCGGGTTGAGGTCAGGGCTCTATGCAGGCGAGTCAAGTACTGTACTTCCACACCAAACTCACTCATCCATGTCTTTATGGACCTTGCTTTGTGCACTGGTGTGCGGCCATTTTGGAACAGAAAGGGGCCATTTCCAAACTGTTCCCACAAAGTTGGGAGCGTGAAATTGACCAAAATGTTTTGGTATGCTGAAGAGGCCCTTTCACTGGAACTAAGGGGCCGACCACAACTCCCACATCATAACCCCCCCTCCACCAAGCTTTACACTTGCCACAATGCAGTCAAACAACTACCATTTTCCTGGTAACTACGGAACCCAGACTATCATGAGTAAATCCTTTTGGCAATATAGTGTATATGATGCGAATCTCTCCTTCAACCACATACCAAAGGTGCTTTATTGGTTCGAGTGACTGTGAAGGCCATTTGAGTACAGTGAATTCATTGTCATGCTCATGAAACCAGTTTAAGATGATTTTTAGCTTTGTGACATGGCATGCTATCCTGTGTTTATAAAAGGATAGACAAGTTCAGCAACAATACTACGCTGTGGCATTTAAAAGCATGATACCTAAGTTGTTACAGAATGATACTGTATTTGCGTTAGTGCTGCCTTTCTGTCACCTTGAACTAGTCTGGCCATTCTCCTCTGATGTCTGGCATCAACATGAAACTTTTACCCAAAGAACTGCCACTCAATGGATAATTCTTTATAGACTCTAGACTATAGATTCTTATAGATGCTTGTGCATAAAAACCCCAGTATATAAGCAGTACTGGAAGTACTTAGACCAGCCCATCTGGTACCAACAACCACACCATGTTCATAGTCACTTAAATCACCTTTATCCCCCATTCTGATGCTCGTTTTAAACTTGAACAGATTGTCTGGAACATGTCTACATGCCTAAATGCATAGAGTTATCACCATGTGATCGACTGAGTAGATACAGTATTTGCATTAACATGCAGTTGAACAAGTGAACCTACAGTAATGAAGTGGCCAGTAAGTTTAGGTTAATATACTTCATCACATCTTTTTAGAAAAACCACTGATTTTTCCTTATACTGTAGCTAGTAAAATGATTTGACCATTTTTCTCCAAAGAGGCCACTCAGCTACTCAGTCTGCTCAGTCTCTTATAATCCTAATAACCACTGGATTTCTAAAGAACTGAGACACTGGCAGGCTTCAAATAAAAACTGCACAACTTATTTTAAAGCCTCTCAGGATAATCTTTGTTGACTCTCTCCTATTTGTATGTACAGATGCTTTTGTAGACACAGTGCACATTTGTATGTCACTCTGGGTATGGATGTCTGCCATATAATAGAAATGTAAACGATCCATGGTCTGAGGGGGATTGTGGGACAGCTTTGGGATAGAAACTAGGTTATAAGAAAGGCCAGTTAATGCATGACTAAGTGTACTGCTAACTCCTTCCTAAGGGTAAAGAGCAAACTGATTGTTGCTGGGGTGATTGGGATGCCTAGTTAAGTGGAAATCCTAAAGGGACCTTAATTTATTATCTTAAGCCTTTTCATTTCACCCTTACTCCATAATGTCTAAAAAATGTTGTGGCAAACCATGTACTGACACATGTTGTCCATTTCTGCCCAGCCCTATACAGTGGTGTTCAAAATAATTGCAGTTGTCCAGACATTGTTCAGAATAACAGCGTACTTTGATTCAAAAGTTGATTAGAGATGGGAAAACATACAAAGATGTGCAGAAAATGATCGGCTGCTCTGTTGAAATGATACCAAATCATTTTTAAGCTTTAAAATGGAGACCAAAAGCAGAAAGACGTGGAAGAAAACGGAAAAGTACCATTCGAGTGGATCAAAGAATAAGAAAATTGACCCAAAGAACATCTAAAGGTACCTGTTAGTACTGTTACTATTAGAAGACGGATATGTGAAGTCAAGCTATCAGCAAGAAGCCCGCGCAAAGTTCCATTGTTGAAAAAAAAGACATGTGCTGAAGAGGTTACAGTTCGCCAAAGAACACATTGACTGGCCTAAAGAGAAATGGTGCAATATTTTGTGGACTGATGAGAGCAAGATTGTTCTTTTTGTGTCTAGAGGCCGCAGACGGTTTTGTCAGGCCCCCAAACGCTGAAATCAGGCCACAGTAC
Source organism: Channallabes apus (assembly GCA_030522415.1). NCBI lineage: Eukaryota > Metazoa > Chordata > Actinopteri > Siluriformes > Clariidae > Channallabes > Channallabes apus. The sequence continues at coordinate 26,590,406 of CM060114.1, forward strand.
ACTGTGAAGATGGTGAAGCATGGAGGCACAAGCATCATGATATGGGGATGTAGCTACTTGTCCTGTGGTGTTGGGCCTGTTTATCACATTTCATGGATCAATTCGAGTACATCAGAATACTTAAAGAGGTCATGTTGAAATGGGTGTTTCAACAAGACGACGACCCCAAATACACTAGTAAACGAGCAGCATCTTGGTTCCAGACCAACAAGATTAACATTATGGAGTGGCCAGCCCAATCCCCAGACCTTAATCCAATAGAAAACTTGTGGGCTGACATTAAAAATGCTGTTTCTGAGGAAAAACCAAGAAATGCAGAGGTATTGTGGCATGTAGTACAATTGTCACAGATGTGAAGCAGTTCTCAGAAACCATGCTTATACAACTAAATATTAGTTCAGAGATGCACAGAAAAGATTAAACTTCAAGCATTTTTGTTTAAACGGTAAATTCATCATTTTATGAAGATGAGTGATGACACTGCTATTTTTTTGAACTGGCTAATATTAGTTTTTCTTCAATTACATTAAATTAATAATACATTTAGCACAGAATAGAATGTGCAGGGCATCCAATGCATTTATGTGACTTCAATTAAAAGTTACTTTTTCCAACACACTGCTATTATTTTGGACACCACTGTATATGGGTATTGATCGAACTTCATTTCACCAGCTAAGGTGATTAGTCCAGCGGTCCTTCTTTTCCCACACGGAAATAACCTATATAAACATATATGTTTCAATATAGGTTTTGATATAGGTTTTTAATAGATGTGACATATATAAAATTGGCCGTTTTCCTATATTATATGTACATATATGCACATATATGTACATACAGTATATGCGTGCATATACTGTATGCATACATATATGCGTGCATATATATAGACATACAGTATATGCGTGCATATATATAGACATATATGTGACATATATAAAATTGGCCGTTTTCCTATATTATATGCACATATATGCGTACATATATACGTGCATATATATACCTATATAGGTACATGTATGCACGTATACAGTATATGTACGCATATATGTCCACATTACTAAAATCTAGGTAAACATAGGTGCATACATGCACACGTATAAACATGCATAAGTACATGTATGCATGTTTATATGTGTGCATACAGTATATGCACCTATGTTTACCTAGATATTAGTAAAATTACAAAAATCCATATGCTAGACAACAAAGAAAAGCCCAAAATGTAGAAATTTAATTTTTTTATTTTCTTAAGAACAATCACATAGCATAAACAAAAATATAGTACAAGAACAAAAATAAGACAAAAAACTGAACAGGAAGAAAAAAAAATATTTTGAGGACCTTCTCAGCTCCGTGAGCTTTGAATTGATAGATATGCCTATCTGCCCTCGGGTGGCTGCTGACCACTTCTTCAATGTTGCATCTAGAGAAGACAAAAATAATGAGACAGTATAATAATAATAAATGATTATTTATTAAAACTTCAGACAACAACAATTAGTGCCACGAGGTTATTTGCAACACTATATGTTTTACAAAATAGAGGACTACACACCTTACAGTGCAATATAATGTGGCTTTAGAAGAGGAAAGGTAGGATTAAGAAGTGAGCAAGTGATGAATTAGTATTATAGGTCCCAAACAGATACAGTAACAATAATGGGTGCCCTACCTTATGCAGTCTCCATTGATGGCTAATAAACATTGATACAAGTAGGCTATGGTTAAAGTGGTGAACTTATAAAGTCTTAAATGTTTTATTTTCCCTTCTCAACGCATTATGCATTTACTCACCAATAATGGCTACCTTTTTAATTTGGTCAAGTCTCCAAGTCGAAGGTGCCCAGCAGCAGATTCCGTACCATGGCAGTAGCAGAGGTGGCAAGGTTGGCTGCTCTCCACGCTTCTGCCTGGCAAAACACCCCAGAGCCCTTTATAACTTCAATCTGAAAAATTTTTTCACATCACAATATTAATTTAATGGCAACTTTTAGAAACTTTTCATGTTTCATACTGATTCTTATGTTTAGCTTCCCAATAGTTAATAGGATTTTATGTATAATTGCAGATTAATGATAAAAAATACTTACAGGGTAAGTACAGGAACAGTACAAAATAAAAACTGAAAAAAGACGGACATTCAGAGTAAAACAGTGCAAGATAAAAATTTTTTTAAAAAACTGTACAAAACATACATGCAGGGTAAGCATTGGTGGGAGCAATTTCCAAGCAGTGTAGAGAAATATTTCTGTACGACTTCATTGTTTTGTGCTGTGTAGTATAGTATTGTAATAGCTGATCAGAGTGATAAACTCCCCATGTGCTGGTTGTACGCAGTCACAGGACATGGAAATGTCCTACATAAGGCAGTATTTTAGCCACCTGGAACTAGCTTGTTTGTGCTAAATAACATTACCGATAGCAGTGTTATAAGCTAACCAATATGGAGCCAAATACATATTAGCTACCATAATCTAAAGCTATCCAAAACAAGGTGAATATAAACATCTGTAAACTCCATAAGGCATTAGCTTAGCCACCGGGAAATATCATGTTTGTACTACATGAGGCAGCATGTTAGCATGATTTACCTAAACTATATAAATGGCATTGAAAGCCAATGTGTCACACAAGCTGACAAGAGCTAGCTGTAGTGAGGAAAATATTTACTAATATTAGTTTAATATTATCAGAATAAGAGTTATATAAGACTTAATAACTTACCCAGTGTAGCATGGGTCTATTCTCTGTTCAAAATGCTCCCGTTCGTCGTCGGAGTCACACAGTCTTCTTCTGAGGTAAATGTAAACTCCTCCCACTTTCCAGAACATTCTGAAGAGTTTCCTCGGATGTGTAAGCTCGTGCCTTCTTCCAAAACGTGCAGAAAACTCACTGAATCTGAGTGTTTTCAAACCTGTCTCTCTGTGTTCGTTTTTCATGCCAGTGTCCGGGGGCGTGGCCTATTATGTAAATTACCTGGACTGATTTCAGTGTGATTGGCGTGTGGGCGTGTCCTGCCTCGGGTCATGAGCAGATAAGTGCGACAGAAATTCTGTGCCTCTCCTTGGTTTCATACGGATTACATAAACTGAGAATATTTGTTTTCAATGTGACTTGCATCATTTAAAAGTAGACACTTTAAGCTTTCTATAGATATATTTCTCATTTCAGTTAATTTTAGTGAGGTGTTTCAAAAAGATTTTCACGGAGACTTAGGTTTCATATATGTGCATATATCCTCATATACTGTATGTGGGCAATTAGGATACCAATTTCATGTGTTCACACATAAGTTTTTTGCATTTTTTTTGTTAGTTCTTAGTTATTGCCTTGATAATAGAAAATATGAGCTAGGCATCATGTATGACAGTTGCCAAAGTGAGATATGAGCTAAAATGACCAGATCCTGCCATAGGAGACATATCTTGTATGTACATATAGGGCTTATATGTGGATATAAAGAAGCAATACAGGAGACCTATATACTGTATGAACATATACAGTATGCACCTCAATGTTGCCTACATGTGGCATATATACGCATATATGCAGCATATATATTATCATATATATGCATATATACTGCATATAGGTTTCATATATGCGCATATATCCTCATATAGGTTCTTTCTATGTGGGTTGTCTTAGATTGTTATAGATGCAGCATGAAATATAATCCTATCTCATAACAGTAAATTGTTTTTGACTAAATTCACTCACTCATCGATACCACTTTATCCTGTACAGCGAGGTCACACTGGGCCTAAAACCTATCCTTAGGGCACGAGGCATAGTACAACCTGGACATGGTGTCAATAAATCCTAGGGCACACTCACATACACACACTACTGGCAATTTTAGGACCACTAATTAGTCTAATCTGCATGTCTTTGTACTGTGAGAGGAAACCAGAGTACCCAGAGGAACCCCACCAAGCATGGGGAGAACATGCAAACTCTATGCACACAGAGGTGTGAATTGAACCTGGCCAGGAATGGAACCCGGAGCCTTGAGGTGAAAGCCAACTAAGCCTAAGCCACTGTGCCGTCTCAACTCCGTTCACTAAATTATTTAATATTGCAATAGGTTCAGTCACCAGCCAGTTCATTTGGTACACTTGTTCTAAAGCAAATATCTAAATCAGCCAGTCACATGGCAGCAACTCAAACATCAGAATAGAAAAAAATAATTTAAGTGATTTTTTGGCATGGTTGTTGGTGTCAGATGTCCTGGTCTGAGTATTTCTGAAACTGCTGATCAAAAAATCACTAGAGTTTACACAGTATGGTCTGAAAAAGAGAAAATATCCAGTGAGTGGCAGTTTCCTGGGCAAAAAAATGCCTTGTTGATGCCAGAAGTCAGAGGAGAATGGCCAGAGTGGATTGAGCCAATGGATCATTACAACCAATGTATGCCGAAGAACATCTCTGTATGCACAGCACGTCATACCTGCAGATGTTGTACAGCAGTAGAAGACCACACTCTTCTCAGCTAAGAACAGGAAACTGAGGCTACAATTAATATTAGCTTAGCAAAACAGGACAATAGAAGCTTGGGAAAAATGTTGCATACTGTAGTCTGATGAGCGTCAATTTCTAATTTGACATTCAGATGGTAGGGTCAGAAATTGTAAATACCCTGAAAACATGGATGCATCCTGCCTTGCATCAATGGTTCAAGCTGCTGCTGGTGTAATGTGTGGAGGAAATTTCTTGCACCCTTTTGGCCCCTTAGTACTAATTGAGCATCATTTAAATGCCACAGAGCACCTGAGGTTTATTGCTGACCATGTCCATCACTATGTCCATCACTTTATGGCCACGGAATATATATAACACACCTAAATTAATCTGAAACTCGTTTCTTGGACATAACAATGAGGTCAATGTACTCAAATGACCTCCACAGTCATCAGATCTCAATCCAATAAAGCACCTTTGGGATGCGGTGGAACAGGACATTCGCATCATACAGTATGTGTGCAGCCATCAAATATGCAGAAACTTCCTGATGTTTCCAGCACCTTGTTAAACCTATACCACCAAGAATTAAAACAGTTTTAATTAAAGGTAATATTACTATTTACTAATACATCTGATTTACATTATCAACATGAGAAAACAATTTAAAAACCTCAAACTTTGTACGTCTCAATATAAATTGTAAAGCTTTGTTATGATAAAGTATGTTTATCATACTTGGATATATGGATTTTATATTAGGTCAGTGTGTGTGTGTGTGTGTGTGTGTGTGTGTGTGTGTGTGTGTGTGTGTGTGTGTCCAGATTTTAAATTAGTATGTGAGAACAAACAATTGGAATAATCAGAAAGGGGTAATAATCAATAATTAACAGATTTAACAGGGAAATGGTGTGTGTAATGATAGTGTTTCATGACAACCTCAACATTTCCTATCTAATCAAGCTTTGGAACAATTTGAAGAAATGGACCACTATTGCTGATGAAAGACTCAAAGGATCATTGCCATTGCCACAGGACATCGTCAGCAGTTCTTTACAAATGAGAACATGGTGCTTATTCCTTATCCTTATACCTTTCCTAATTAGATAATGTTGCTGTCAGACACACAGTACAGTACCCTCCCATTCCCCTTTCACCATAAGGGACAAACAATGTTAGTGACTGTCAGATCACAGTCAGGTTTGTTTGAGGACTTTCTCCCCATTGTTAAAAAGCAAAACAATACCCTGGAGATGAACGTTATGCAACACTCTATACAGTACATGTAGTGTCAAGCATCTTGAAGGTGGAGTGCTCCAGTGTTCCACTGTTTAATCATTTACACCCATTGACATTCTCGCTCAACACCAACTCCACATTGGAGATGTAAGGCCATCACGCATGCATTTCACAAATTTCTACAGGAAAGTGGTTTGACCATAAACATGGCCCAACTTAGATTTCTTCTTCATCATTTCTTAATTTTAAGAAAAAAAATGTACTCTAGACGTCTATGAACATGAGAACATCCCCCGGTGTAGAAAACCCCCCTTTTTTAATATATTGTCTCCAACAGTTTATCAGAGATAGAGGTAAGTGCTCCTTTGATCAAAGCAGGATGTGGGTCTTCTGCTCTTGTAGCTTTTAGAAAATGCTTAGAAAAGGTTTTTGAAACCTATATTTAAGTCTGCAATTTACAGCTTGTCAAAGGCAAATAGGACCAACATCGAGCACTCAAAAAAAACCTTACATGTTACAAAACATGTTAGCTGAATACAAAATAGATATACAAGGTGTGTTCCAGTCCAATTGGGACTTGTGATGAAATTTCTCATGAATGAAAATATAAAACCAATTGACATTTACTAAAGAGGCACAGTACGGTTATGAGACTAAAATATTTGAATGGCGCAAACAATTAAAATAAAAGGTTGTACAAGCCATTTCCACATGTTTGGGTCATTAAAAGAGTTCCTGGGAGGCCAGAATTTCAGACATGAAGCAGGAAGTCTGATCATGGTTTCTATCTTGATGGTAACTATGCACCAGTGAAACACTGGGACAAGTGCATTCATGTAGCAGGGGATTATATAGAGAAATGGTAGTTTTTACTCTCACAACTGTGTTCTGTTATTCTGCTCAATTAAAAGTCCAGGGTTGACTTGAACACCCCTTTACTTGAGGCTATGTACAGTACACTGTTTCTCCACTTTCTTCTGTTATGCCAATAGCCTGCAAACCCATTTGTCTTTGAGTTTAAAGGCTTTTGCTAGTGATGACAAGCTGCAGCTTTATCAAGTGCTGAAGCTTTCCAGCCAACTGTGAACACATGGCTCATTTTCTGCAGTTTTAAATCTCTACTAGAGATGACAAATATAAGCCAATGTATTATTATTATTATTTATTTATTTATCTATTTTTATTTATTTATTTATTTTTTATTTATGCATGTGTGTGTGTGTGTGTGTGTACAGATTGGACAAGTATAGTGAAAAAAGTCTAATAAATGTAATGAATGCTAATAAAAGTGATGTCAAGTAATAATTCAATATATTAATTATAAATAATTACTATAAATTCAATAATATTCAATGTTTATTTCAAAGTTTTACATTTTTGCATAAATCATCAGTAAAACCTTGTCTATATATATATATTGTCTATAACATTGATATTCACACAAGTCCTAAAAGTTGATGAATAGAAATAAATGAAGCCACTTAAACAAAGAATATCATACATGGTCATTTATTCGTTGTGAAAAATGATCCAATAACACACATACTGTACATGCAGTGCAAAAGTATGTGAACATCCATTATTACCAGTTCTTTTTAAAGTGAAATCAGAGGGATTCTAAACCATGAGATAATAATTTGTGATTGCAGACTCTTTTATTTAAAGAACAAGAGTCTATCAAAGTTTCTGATGATCTTAGAAAGAGTTGTTGAAGCTCATCAGGCTGGAAAAGTTTGGACTCCACCAATCCACAGGCAGACAAAATTGCAAGACAATTGTTATGATTGCAGGAGGGGTCGATCAACAAAGATACATCAAAGAGACGTGATAATAGTCGAAGAGGTCACAAAGTACCCCAACGTAACACAAAGCAAAAAGAAGCGTATCTTACATGTTGATGTTAATGCCTTAATGATCAGGAGGAAAAAATCAATGAGGGGCATGACACGGTTGTGAGGAGAAAGGCTTCTCAATGCACATACTGTATTGAAGTACGGTACTCCCTGCTGAAAAATACAGCATTGGCCAGCATGATTTATATGCTGGTCTGTGCTGGTTAATACTGGTTAGTGACGGTCTGGTGCTGGTTTAGTTGTTGAACCAGCATAACTGTGCTGATAAGTTCACCAACAGGGTATACCTACATTTTCTGGGCCACCGGCAAGGTTTTGGTAGTTAAAATTGGTTACCATTTTAGCTCATTATCTTGTATTTTAAATGCATTTACATACAAAAAACCTCACACCCTCTTTTATTTCTTTTGATTGCATTATCTTTGATTATGGAGTGCACTGTGGTGACCAATTCATGTTACTGAAAACGATTCCTCATGCTCACAGAATCATACTTTCATAGTTTGAGTTTTGGAATATGCCCGTCCTATCAGGGAAAATTCCATACATGGAATAACCTGGTTAATCAGTACAGTACCCTTGTTGAGCCTAGACCTGACTAGCTGAAGCAACCCCGGATTATAACGCTGCCTCCAAAGGCTTGTACAGTGGCCACTATGCATGATGGTTTCATTGCGTTTCCCTTCTTACCATGATGCGCTTATCGCTCAGGTATACAGTAGGCTCTCACCAGACCACATTACCTCTTTTCGCTGCTCCCAACTCTAATCTTTATCCCCCCCAAGTTAAAGAATTTGTCACTCTTGACAGTTGCAAATCAGTCACATTTCTTAGACTCAATCAAATAACATTAACAATCAGTATATTTTGATGACTATTTTGTAGAACAGACCCGCAGTACACACTAATCCTGGAGAATAAGAAGCATTTTCATATTTTAGTCATTGTAAACTAGCAAATCAAATTGCTATGCAAGTCATCCACTGTCTTTCACAAATCATATTCAATTCTTGAGCTGGGTTGGAATTATAATGGCTTGTTTCAAATGCTCACCATTACGGAAGGCTTACAGCCCCCAGATACTGTGAACGCTTTCTTCTTCAAATTATATAAAGAGAACATTTAGTATTCGCCCTAAGGCGAGATGAGAATTGAGAAATGACATTTGAGGTTTGAATGAAAAGCGCTGCAGACCACATAAATAAGAGTGATACACTCGCTCATTAGAATCTGTGTTAAAAATAACACATGGCTTATTAAAGTGTGCCAACTCTGACTAACATCAGCCCAGAGGCTACGTCGTAGTGACTGATCAGATTTAGCTGAAGGTTCTGGCAGGTGAAACTAACATTATAAAATCAGAGTCTCCAAGACAGGTTAATCAGCAATGAAATCTAACGGCTAAAGTAGCTCCTTAATCTAATCGCTTCTAAGTCTATTGGGGTCATTCAGAGCCTTTCACAAAACATGCTGGAGATTCTTATGCAAAGAGGTTCACTTAATGTGATTGCAGAATACACTTGTAATGCATTTTGCAATGGGAGTTCATTTACTAAGAATGTGCTGTGTTTTAAAAGCCAAAATGAAATTGTGCAGCATATTTCTTTGTTAAGATCATTTATTTAAAGCAGAGAACAAAATTGTTTTCTTCACATTTCCACAAGGCTAAGAACTCCATAGATTTCAATTTAGTTTATAACACAATCATCCCAAAACAAGTGACAATGAAGCTGAGCCTGCTGAATTCTACAACTGGATATACTGTACAGTATATATATATATATATTCTTTTTTTTCTCTCTGGGATCCACAATTAAAAAAGATACTATAAAATACTATAGTAATTATGATAGTACTGTATACTGTAGTTTACATACTATACTGCAGTAAACTGTTGTATTTGCTATACAGTAGCAATTACACATTGTTATAAACTGGGGTATTTGCTTAAGGACTTACTACAAGCTGTGGTAAATTGTACTGTTTTGTAAAGTAATAGACTTCACATTGTAGTAAACTGTAGTATTTTCTATAGTACTTTACTACATGCTGTAGTAAACTGTAGTATGTATTATAGTAATTAAATACACACTGTAGAAAATAGTAGTATTAAATATACGAACTAACTACGAGCTCTAGGATATTGCTGGATTTACTATAATATTTGACTTCATGCTTAAGTAAACTGCATGTAGTCAAATATTAAGACCTGTAGTAAACTGGTCCGGGTTCGATTCCCGTCTCTGCGTGCATGGAGTTTGCATGTTCTCCCTGTGCTTGGTGGGTTTCCTCCGGGTACTCCGGTTTCCTTCCACAGACCAAAGACATGCAGATAGGCTAATTGGTGTTCTCAAAAATTGCCCGTAGTGTGTGAATGAGTGTGTGTGTGTGTGTACGTCTGTGTGCCCTGCGATGGATTGGCACCCTGTCCAGGGTGTACCCCGCCTTGTGCCCTAAGTCTCCCGGGATAGGCTCCAGTCCCCTGTGACCCTGAATGCAGGAGTAAGCAGTATAGAAGATGACTGACTGTAGTAAACTGTAGTATTTATTATAGTAATTATTACATGCTGTAGTAAACTGCAGTATTTGCTCTAGTAATTACTGCACATTGTAGGAAACTGTAGTACAGTATTTACTATTATATAATTATTACAAGCTGTAGCAAATTGTAGTATTTACTATAGTACACTGTATAGTGAACTGTATTATTTGCTAGCTATAATAATTACTACACATTGTGGTAAATTATAGTATTTACTATGATAGGTACTATAAGGTATAGCAAATTCTAGCATTTACTGTAGTATTTACTATAGTAGCTACTACAAGCTGTAGTAAACTGTAGGGTTTTATATTGTCATTGTCTACACATTGTAGTAAACTTTGTAGTGTATTATAGTAATTAAATACACAGTGTAGTAAATGGTAGTAATAAATATAGGAACTAACTACAAGCTCTAGGATATTGTTGGATTTACTATAGTATTTGGCTACTAGTATTTGTAGTAAACTGTAGTATTTACTATTAGAATTATTACAAGCTGTAGCAAATTGTAGTGTTTACTATAGTAAGTATTACACTCTATAGTAATTACTACACATTGTGGAAAACTGAAGTGTTTACTATTACAATTACCACAAGTTGTAGCAAATCCTAGTATTTACTATAGTAATTATTACACACTGTAGTAAACTGTAGTATTTGCTATAGTAATTACTACAAGCTGAAGTAAATTGCAGTATGTACTATAGTAGTTACTACAAGCTGTAGTAAATTGCACTATAGTATGCAATAGTAATTACTACACATTGTAGTAAACTGTAGTATGTACAATAGTTGTGACTTAATGTTGTAGTAAACTGTAGTATTTGCTAGAGTAATTACTACACACACTGTAGTTACTTGTACTACAGTATTTGCTGTATTAACTACTACATGATGTAGTAAACTCTAGTATTACTAGTACACAGTTTACTATAGCAATTTTATAGTAATTCTTCCAAACCATTATAGTATTTACTATCATTTCCCCCCTTATTGGCCCAGTCCATTAGGATTGGCTACTACACCTCTGATACCACCACACTGAACACCAGTGCTGCACAGAGCTGTGTGTTAGTTCACTGCTGTTTTCCCTGCTGATTTATCACTGTGCTACAAAATATAGTTCAAATCACATTAACTTTGCTGATGACACTACTGCTTTAGGATCCTCATCAGCAACAATGATGAGTCTGCATACAAAGGTGGTGTAGAGGTGAGCCCGTCTGAAGCATGGTGTACAGACAACAATTTGTCTCAATGCTGATAAGACTAAAGAGAACTTTGTTGACCTGAGTAAATCAATCACCACTGCATATCATCGAAACAGCAGTGGAGAAAGTCAAAAGCTTCAAGTTTCTCAATGTGCATATGACTAAGGGCCTTTTTTTTTTTTTTTTTTTTTTTTAATTATTATTTATTACCTTCCTTTAGTTAACAACTGTGAGCACCTGTAACCGAGCATAAGCAATTTCCCTTTGGGATTAATAAAGTTCTTTGAATCTTGAATCTTGAATCTTGAATCAAGGCCTTTCAAAAACACCTGCCTGGCCAAGAAACCTGAGAGCAGTGACTCCATATCCTACAAAGGCTGAAGAGAGCCAGACTAATTCTAGGCCTCACCACGTGGTACTAGAACTGGACAGTCTGACCACAAGACCCTACAGCAGCCCATGAGAACAGCTGAGTGACCAGCATTGATGAGGATAGCAAAAAGTTACAGGAGCATCTGACCCACTAAATACAGACTTTGCAACAGTTTCTTCTCTAAAGCATGCAGCCAGATTACTTAACACACAGCTTTTTCCGAGTGCTCGTCTGGACACCTGACCTTCCATAGCTCAGTTGGTTAAGGCAGAGAACTGAAGTTGACTGACAATGGCCAGACTTAGGTCACTGCTTTGAAACTTGAAGGAACTATCTTGGAACAGTGGTGGTTCAAACGGTAAAGGCTCTGGGTTACCGACCCAAAGGTCGGGGGTTGATCCCTTGAGCAAGGCCCTTACCTACAGTACTGTATCTGCTCTAAGGGTGCTGTATCTTTCCTGACACTGCGCCCTGACCCCAGCTTCCTTACTGGGATATGCAGAAAATGTGTCAAGTTGTGTTCTATGTATTTAATTGTACTTAATAATAAAGATCCTGAAGGAGTGATATTTTATTCCAGTCTATACAAGTCATGTAGAGGAATGACAATAAAACCCAACTTGATTAGACTTCACTTTATGACCTAAATTGACCAGTTCTTTACACATACAGTACTGTTTAAACCGATCAAAAGCTAAATGAATGTATGAATTAAAAGTCATACATACTGTATATGCAGAAAAATAATGGGCTGAACCCAATCAAAACTAGTTGATAGAAATCATATATTTGCTGATGAGAAAGAAAACATTATGTAAGCAGAAAATACCTGCAGCAGTAGGTGCGAGTCCCAGAGGAGAGACTATTCGTGTATCTAATGAAAAGCATTTTCTCCACTGGAGTGAGAGAAATCTTTCATATTACACACAGGCTCAAGGTCAAATCCCCACCAGAGAGAATGGGGTGCAATATGGGGAGATTGTTTCTCTTTTTTGTGTGTATTTGAGAATCTGGACAAAGAGAGCTAAGAAAACCAGCATGAAATAGTGAGCTTCTTACATTGTGTTCTGAAGAAGTTTTGTGCAGATTGTGCAAGAAAACGCTTCCCAATTTATAAATCAGATGCTGACTCAGGTGCCTATTTTGGCCACTATTATGTTCAGTAGCTCACAGTTACATGATACATGCTCAGTCCGAGGAGTATATTTATAAATGCATGTAAATGGCCAGTTTACATGCATTTAAATATTTGTTTTTGTTAAATAAAACTTAAATATTATGTTAAATATCTCGCTAACATAACACAACCTATCCAGCTCATGGGCTGTAAGACTCCACCTTGATTAGCACTACTAAGGCTAACGTGCATTCTTCGGCCATTTGCCCTGAGACTTGGGTACATTTATTAAAGTATGGAAACCTGGGAATACAGTAGTCCAGATTTAATCCCTGCTCCTCTTTAAAAAATGTTCTGAGGTTTGCCTCCATCAACCCATGATGCATACCGAGCAACAGCTTTGTCTTAATTTGTCAAATAATGCTAGAAAGTTTTATTACAGTCAGCAAATAATCACGCCAGGCTTCATAGTCTCCTAGTTTGCACATAGTGTATTTCTGCACCATGCATCAAAAAAGAAGCACTGAGCTTCACTGGTTAAGTTGGAGTGTGCTCCAGGTTTTGCAATTTTCAGCCCCGCTCCCCACAAATGAGAACCAAATCTGTTTTGGGTGCAGACTCAGAATTCAGGCCAAGTGTGAAATACCCTTAATCTAGTTATTTCTAGACATAACTAATACAACTCTCTACCAGCTGGGCTCAAACATAATATCTCCTGTACAGAGCATTCAGAATGCTGCAGCCTGCCTGGTTCATGACCTCTTAAAATTCCTTCATCCGACATTCACTGTTGAGGTCAATCGACTATGTCCTTTTTAGCAGCAAGAATACATTAAGAAACCAGACTTTGCATTCTAAGCACCAAAAGACTGCAGCTTATCTATGCACTCTGATTCTGAACTACACACCTGCATGCCAACTCAGGTCTTCAGCTTCAGCATGTTTGACAGCCTTGGGTCTGTAGTCCACTTACACATTATTGTATGGAGCATGGAATGGTTATATTTTGCCACCAAACAAGTATTGGTAAAGTTAATCATTTTTCACACCGTTATTTAAGCACTAGTATGTGACACCAACATATTAATGCTGCAAAATTCATAAAATCTGCAAATGTTCTAGAATTTAAAAAGACCATTTAATATTTTTAATTAAGCCTATATAAATTAGGGAGGGGTGCCTCCTGGATTTCTCCTTGGGCTTATTAGGTTTCAGAGCTTTTTATTTATTTAGCTTGTATACTTCATTTCTTTTTCACGTTTTGCATTAGTTTCTCCAGCTTACTTGTGTATTTAACCTGAACTATGAGGGTGAGTCAAACATTATCCACACTCCGGATAGATTAACACTTCTATTGGTCTTATCAGCGTTTCAGTTCAGGGTGCACCCTGTGCAGGTGTGAATGTTCATTTGTAACTGCAATGCGGACAAAAATGGACGCCGCACTTATGATTTGCACGAAAGAAGGGCAACGTGCAGTGATTAGTTTTTTATGTGGTCTGAGGGTGTACTGTACCTGGTGCCGAAACAACTCATGAAAGAGCATAAAGAGAAGCATTTGGATATCTGCAAACAAAGTTTGAACTTTGACCGTTTCTTAGAGGGGATCATTGCTGGTGACATGACGTGGATTCATCACCATATTCACCGACCAAGAAATGTTCAAAAGTCAACCATCAGCTTGAAGATTGATGCTCATAGTTTTCTGGGATTCTCAAGGGCCAGTATTGGAACATTATCATAAAAAAAATTCAACAATCAACAGTGCCCGTTACAGTGAGATGCTTATTGAAGAACTGAAACTTAAATTTTGGATTAAACTCAGAGGACTGCTATCCAATGGTGTTATGATCTTGCATGAGAATGGAAGTCCGCACACTTCTACCCACACTGTTGACACAAAATTCCCTGCAAAAACTTTGTTTTGAGATGTTAAAGCATATAGTCCTGATCTCACTCTGTCAGAGTTTATCCTGTTTGCTCGCCTGAAAGGATAAAGATTCACTTCTGATGAAGAGGTGAAGACAGCAGTGCATTTGTGGCTCGCAGCTCAGACTAAAACATTTTTACTGAGGGAGTACAAAAGCTTGGTGACAGATGGACAAAGTGTATTAAAAAGCAAGAAGATTATGTAAAAATGCATGTATTTGTTTTTTCTAAAAGTAACAGCCATAGTGCGGATAGTTTTTGACTCAACCTTGTATTTAAATTGGTGTTTCCTTGCAAAAATACATCAATACAGTATCTTTCTTTTACATTACATAGTGGCTCATATTTAATCCAACAAATAATGGCTCAGCTCATTTGAAAAATAGTTTGTGATTGCTTTGATGATGGAGTATGGATTTTGTCAATGTGTTATTTTATTAGATGAAATTAAAAGATAAATTGTCCTGGAGCAAATATCAAGCAAGTATTAAAAGTACTAAGCGTATACTACTGTAGCTCACAGTAGCCTTTAACTCATAACTCTTCTCTCTGGCTCTCTTTTGACTGTAGAGATGTTTCTTCATTGTCTGCAACCATCTCCAATTGGGATCACAAACACCTGCTACATGATTAAATATTTCACAGAAGAAATGTACATCATGCATAATAGTACACACCACTGTGGTTGTGTAACACAACAATACAGTATATACACTATATTTGTTATGAGATTTAAAGTACCTATACATATGTACATTAACCAAGTAAATGTACTTAGTTACCTTCCACCACTTGCTTTACAGTAAGTATGTTACATGAACAATGAACATGAACTACTTTTAAATCTCAACAGGTCCCTAAATTAACGTGTTATCTTGAGTCATTTCGCACGTGATAAAATATGCGCAGGTGTTGTTAGCAACCAGGTTGCAGATGAGACTTGCAAGGGCGAACTTGAAATTCAGTGAGAATGATCCTCTTTATAGAGCCATGGTCTCACTACAGGGTCTAATGATGATGCAACTTCACACAGACAAAGACATAGATGCAATAACATAACCCCTGCTCCAGTGCCAGCTCTAGGAGCTAAGAGGGAGCCTTCAGGTGAAGAAAATAGGGGTTGGATTAATGGTAGAAAGGCTAGAAGGTGTGCCTTCAGAGGCTTTCCCTCTCAATCTGTACCATGATTACAGCGAGACTGAGTGCCAGGAGCTACAGGAGGGTGTTACTTACTGTGACACAAACAGAAATCTGGTGGGGATTTTATTGTGAGGAATGGTAGAGAGATGGAAGGTCTGTGTCTCACTGCATATGCATCTTAACCCATAAGAACCCAGACCCATTTCTCCTTTTAGGGAAATTATGAAGGATATGACTCAGACCAAATAGACCACATGGGACACATTTTGAAAGACATCACACAGTATTTTCCCAGACAATTTTAAGCTTAAAAGCCCAATGTGACACACCATTATTTCCACACATTGCCATATGACTGCACCAGGATGTTCATTAGGTGTCACTTAGGGATATCACGAGTGATAAAGCTGAACAGGGAACTTTTAAGAACATCATAAAGGGCGTTCTTATGGGCTACAAGTTAAACGACCATTTTTGACCATAGATGTTAAGCTAAGTTGATGGTAATGTCCATGAATTGTTCCTCACTCACTCACCATCTACAGTATACTGCTTTATCCTGTATACAGGGTTATGGGGGCCCTGTAGCCTATCCCAGGAGACTTGGGGCACAAGATGGGATACACCCTGGACATCAAATGGCACACACACATACTACTGGCAATTTGGAAACAACAATTATCCTAATCTGCATGTCTTTGGAGGAACCTGGAGAACCCTGAGACTGAAACCCACCAAGCATAAGGAAAACATGCATCCATGCACACAGACCCAAGGCAGGAATCGATCCCAGGGCCTGGAGACGCAAGGTGACAATGCTAACCACCACACCACCATGCCACCCTGTAGTGCTTCTTTCTGTACCTCCTGCTTTTAAACAAGTTGGAGGTGTTGCGACCTGTTTAAGCCTTTTAAAAACTTGGTTCTGAAGCTTACATTGCTTCCAGAAAATTTTATTTTATCACATTTGCTAGTGAGAGGTCTTCTGGGACAGACTCTGACTCCATAAAGGAACTTTCTTAATTATTTTCTTAATTATTATCTAATCTCTTTGTCTACTAAGGTGTAATGGTTGGGGAATTTAATATTTCTAACGAGAATGACAAAGACTCTAAGATTAGCATTTGTGTCAATTCTAGATTGAATTAGTATTGTTCACAGATTTAATTACAATTTTAGCATCAACTTTACTAAGGTGGTTACGGATCCTCTGAACAAAGATGTATCTAATTACAGTCTAATCAGTTTTGAATTGTGCAGAGTTTCTGATAAGAAAACACAGCTGCAGGTCTCATAGATTAAAATGGATTAAAAAAAAAAAAAAAAAAAAAATATATATATATATATATATATATATATATATATATATATATATATATATATATATAAAACCAGAGGTGTCAAGTAACGAAGTACAAATACTTCGCTTCGTTCCCTTTTCGAGGCTTCACTCAATGCTGCGTTAGAACGCTTATGGGAACTATCTTGTCGCAATGCCGGCCATGAAGCATGTGTGGAAAAACGCCATTATCTGGCTATATATAACCTCGGTCAGGTGACGTCATCTGATTAGAGGTTATAAATACCGGAAAGCCGGCAACAAAACCTCAGATCATTTGTCTTCATGCCGACTTGTGATCACGTGTGTGCAGCAAGCATTTAAAAAAAAAAAAAAAAGAAACCATTCTTAACAGAAAAAAAAAAAAAGCAATAAAACTCACCAGATATAATGGCCGAGTTTAGTGTTTCATGCCCGTGCGGTAACCATCTTTCTCAAGACGATAGCCATAGTCTCTGTTTTGAGTGTTTGGGTGAAAGCCACGCTCTCCTTGGACTTGAAGGAGAGTGTGGGCACTGTGATAATCTCCAGATGAAAGTGCTACGAGCGCGTCTCGCGTTCTTTAGGGAGCCACGAGCCGCTCTGCACTCCTGGGGCTCACAGGTTGATTTGGCCGAGGCACGAGAGACGGAGCCCCTCCTTTCTCTCGTCTCCTCCCCCGGATCACTCTCTCTCTCCCTCCACTTCGCGAGCTCACCTCGGTGCTTCTCGGGAGTGTTTGGGAGAGACTCACTCTCTTGCTTCATTTGAAATGGATGTAGCTACCTCAGAACGATCCTCTAGGGATGATAAAGAGTATGAGGAATTAATTGAGGTTATAACACGCGCAGTTGAACGTTTACATATTGACTGGCCAAAAGAGCAAGCTCATACAAAACGTTCCAAACTGGATGACAGATTTCTGTCGGGTGGCCAGCAGATGGCGCCACAACCCCGTTCTCTCCCCTTTTTTTGATGATCTCCACAACGAGTTATCTCGTTCATGGAGACGTCCCTTTTCTTCCCGTATTTTTGTACCTTCAACTTCGTTTTATTCGAATATTGTTGATGCAAAAGCACAGGGTTATGTGATGATGCCCCAGATTGAGGAGACGCTCGCGGGCTATCTCGCTCCTGGAACATCATCCTCATTAAAAAAGCCAACCCTTCCCTCCAAGGCATGTAGAACTTCTTCTACCCTGTTAGGGAAGGCGTTCCAAGCAGCTGGTCAGGCCGGCGCTTCCTTGCACACCATGGCGGTTTTGCAGGCGTATCAGGCTGACCTGCTGAATGATCTGAGCACGAGCGGCAATATGAATCAGGAAGCGTTCATAGAATTACGCCGGGCTACTGATCTGTCCCTGCGTGCGACGAAACAGACAGCCCGTGCTATTGGCCGTTCTATGGCCTCCCTGGTGTCTGCAGAGAGGCACCTCTGGCTAAATCTAACTGGCATTAAGGACAAAGATCGGGCATTCCTTCTCGATGCTCCCATCTCACCCTCAGGCCTATTTGGCGAAGCTGTAAATACTGTCGCCACCAGATTTAGAGAGGCCAGTCTCTATGAACAAGCTTTTGGGAAATTTATCCCACGCCGTGCCCAGGTGTCGAGGCCATCGGCCACCCAACCTCGACCCGATCTGAGTCTCGCTAGACGAGAGGCGCAGAAGGAAAGCGTCAGTTGCCGCGCACCCCCCCGTAAGGACTGGGGTACGGCTCGGCGCCCCCCTCAGGCCGCTCCCAAAAAAATAGACCGCTCTGTCTTCTTCGCGAAGAAGCGTTCCTGATAGCAGAGCTCAGGACCGTGGGGGTGACCCCCCCCTGGGGACGGGCACATAGGAGCATGCCCCCCGGCACCCTCAGGAGATCGATGTTCAGTTTCCGCCGCCTTTGGTGTTTCGGACAACACCGGTCTCCGACACGTTAGTCCTTCGGTCGCATCCTGCTATATTCCAGGACACCGAACCACTAACACCCCCCAGCCCTGTAGAAGTACTTGCACCCCTTTCGGAGAAGCTGGCAGCATGGAAGCTACTGCCAGGCATATCCCCCTGGGTTTTAAAGACTGTAGAGAAAGGATACAGGATCCAGTTTGCATATCGCCCTCCGCGTTTCAACGGCGTGGTCTCCACTTCCGTGATACCGGAAAGGGCGCATTTTCTGAACTCCAGAAATTACTGCAGAAGGGAGCCATAGAACAGGTTCCTCCTCCAGACATGGAGTCAGGTTACTACAGTCGGTACTTCCTGGTCCCCAAAAAGAACGGGGGTCTGCGTCCAATTCTGGATCTTCGCGGTTTGAACCGCTATCTCAAAAAATGCAACTTCAAAATGTTGACCATAAAGACTATTGTTTCACAAATCCAACCACAGGATTGGTTTGTGACAGTAGATTTAAAGGACGCATATTTCCACATAGAAATTTTGCCACAGCACAGGAAGTTCCTGAGGTTCGCTTTTGGTGGAAAAGCCTACCAATTTCGGGTTCTCGGTCTAGCCTTATCACCCCACACATATACAAAATGCATGGATGCAGTTCTGGCTCCTTTGAGACTCCAGGGCATCCGCATTCTGAATTACATAGACGACTGGCTAATCCTGGCCCAGTCTCAGCAGCTAGCCCTTCGACACCGAGATGTCGTCCTAGCTCATCTTCACTCGCTGGGATTGAGACTCAACGCCACGAAAAGCGTTCTCTTTCCAGCACAAGTGACAACCTACTTGGGCGTCAGGTGGAATTCGATCGCTATGCAGGCACATCTGTCTCCTGCTCGCGTTGAATCCATAAACAACACTCTGAAGGAAATCAGACTAGACCAAGAAGTGACTGTACATCACTTACAAAAATGTTTAGGCCTCATGGCAGCTGCATCCATGGTGATACCCTTGGGTCTCCTGCACATGAGAGCTTTTCAGCTGTGGTTAAGAGCCAGGGGAGTTCACACGAGAACAAATCCCCGAAGGCGGATAAGGGTTACGCGCAAAGGACTTCGTACCCTTTCTATGTGGTTCAGACCCCGGTTTCTCGCCTTGGGTCCCACTCTAGGTCCGTCTTGTTGTCGCAAAATGCTAACGACAGACGCTTCCCTTACCGGCTGGGGCGCGGCCTTGGATGGCCGTCCAGCCCAAGGGGTCTGGAGAGGCCACCTTTTCTCATGGCACATCAATTGCCTCGAAATGATAGCTCTATTTTTAGTTCTACAGCATTTCCTCCAGCAGCTGAGAGGCTACCATGTCCTAGTGCGGGTGGACAGCACATCGGTAGTCTCC
Organism: Channallabes apus; assembly: GCA_030522415.1. NCBI lineage: Eukaryota > Metazoa > Chordata > Actinopteri > Siluriformes > Clariidae > Channallabes > Channallabes apus. The sequence continues at coordinate 26,610,867 of CM060114.1, forward strand.
TACATAAATCGCCAGGGCGGCCTGCGTTCGCGACGCTTGAACCAGCTAGCACATCAGGTTTTGATGGCTCAGGACAAGTTCCTGTCCCTCAGGACGATTCACATTCCAGGGTACAGGAATGTGGGAGCAGACTTTCTGTCCAGACAAGCTGTGAATCACGGGGAATGGAAACTCCACCCCGAAGTAGTCACTCAAATCTGGGAGAGATTCTCTACAGCAGAAGTGGACCTCTTTGCCTCACAGGAGACTGCACAATGTCCCCTCTACTACTCTCTGACTCATCCAGCTCCCCTGGGTCTGGACGCGATGGCCCATACGTGGCCCAATTTACGCCTCTATGCGTACCCTCCGATAGCTCTGCTCCCGGGAGTCCTGGCGAGGGTCCGTCAACACGGTTTGCGCCTCTTATTGATAGCGCCCCGTTGGCCCGCCCGAGTATGGTTCTCAGAGATAATATCGCTCCTCGACGGCTCACCTTGGATTATTCCAGTGAGGAGGGATCTTCTATCTCAGGCGCAGGGGACAATATTTCATCCCCGGCCCGAGCTCTGGAACCTTCACGCTTGGCCCCTGAATGGGACCAATTGAGTCAAGCCGGCCTTTCAGCCGGCGTAATTGACACCATCCTAATTTCTAGGGCTCCCTCCACTAGAAGGATTTATGCCTTCAAATGGAAGGTATTCGAGAGCTGGTGCATGGCAAAGCAGGTGGACCCAGTCCACTGCCAAATTGTTTCAGTGCTGGAATTCCTGCAAGAGAAATTGTCCTTGGGCTTGTGCCCAAGTACCCTCAGAACGTACGTGGCCGCTATTTCAGCCTGCCACGTCCTGTCTGAAGGAGTTACTGTAGGAAATCACCCTTTAGTTGCCTGTTTCATTCGTGGAGCTAAATGGTTGAGGCCACCCACTAGAGTCACGGCTCCCTCTTGGGATTTATCTATCGTGCTCGAAGGTCTGATCGACACTCCTTTTGAACCGCTAGAGTCAGCGCCCGACAGGCTTCTGACTCTCAAGATGGTTCTTCTTATGGCCATCACCACTCTAAAGAGGATCGGAGACCTGCGTGCATTGTCAGTCTCCCCATCTTGCCTGGACTTTGCCCCTGGGCTAGTCAAGGCCATTCTGCATCCTCACCCAAACTATCTACCGAAAGTTCCTTTCTCTACCATGTACCCTGTCGTCCTGGAAGCCTTCTGTCCTCCGCCCTTTGCGGATTCGGAGCAGGAGAAACTTCACCTACTGTGCCCAGTACGTGCTCTTCAGGCTTATGTCCACCGCACCAGCCAGTGGCGTAAGTCAGAGCAACTCTTTATATGTTATGGAGGCCGCAACCGGGGGGCAGCCGCCACCACACATACTCTATTATAGATATAGATGCGTGGACTCACTTCGCCCCTAGGAGTCAGGGCTCATTCAACCAGAGGGGTCGCCTCATCTATTGCTCTTGCAAGAGGTACTCCCCTGCAACAAGTGTGTGACGCGGCGGGTTGGTCCTCTCCGCACACATTTATAAGATTTTATAGTCTGGATGTCCATGCCACTCCAGGCTCACGAGTCCTCGGGTCAGCTTCCCGGACATGTATCTGAGACCTTCTCGGCCTTGTGCGCACACGCTACACAACCTTGGGGTCCAGACACCTGTAGTGCGGCGGCGTTGGTATTCTCGTTTCCATAAGCGTTCTAACGCAGCATTGAGTGAAGCCTCGAAAAGGGAACGTCTCGGGTTACTTTGCAGTAACCCTGTTCCCTGAGAGGCGGGAACGAGATGCTGCGTCCGAACGCCGCACTACCATGTGACCGGACGTCCATTCAGACAAATAATCTGAGGTTTTGTTGCCGGCTTTCCGGTATTTATAACCTCCACCTGATCTAATCAGATGACGTCACCTTACCGAGGTTATATATAGCCAGATAATGGCGTTTTTCCACACATGCTTCATGGCCGGCAATGCGACAAGATAGTTCCCATAAGCGTTCTAACGCAGCATCTCGTTCCCGACCTCTCAGGGAACAGGGTTACTGCAAAGTAACCCGAGACGTTACCTTACTTAAGTAGAAATTTTTGGTATCTATACTTTACTGGAGTAATTTATCTTTCAGCCGACTTTTTACTTCTACTCCTTACATTTTCACGCAATTATCTGTACTTTCTACTCCTTATATTTTAAAAATAGCCTTGTTACTCCTATTTTATTTCAGCTTGTCATTCAAAAAACAAACAAATAAACAAACAAACAAAAACATCCGGATAAATCGCGCCATCCGGATGGAGCGAATTTGATTGTGGTTGGATGATGTAATGTTTGCATGTAGTTCTGTTCCAAGTTTTCTGTTCAGCATCCTGACTCTGATGTAAGCACGTAAGCACGTTGAGCGGGACGAGGTAACTAAGCGTGTGTAATCGGTCACTGGGCATGCGCATGAGAGAACAAAAAAGTAAATGGCACATTCGCTAACAACTCGTTTGTCTATGTGATCTTTATTTTCTTCTATACCGAAGGACGTTACAGATGAGAAGTATAAACATACCAGTCCGACACCCTGTTGGTTGGTACACGATCCATCGCACCTGCACATGACGTTACAGTACGTCACACACTCCAGCAAGGACGTTTGAATAAATTAGCATTTTCGGTTGATAACGTTGTGATAAGTAGACGAAGATGTCCGTGATAGAGACTCAAGATTCGAGCGAAATGTCACAACGAAGCACGAGCGAGGAAGGTAACAGCACCAGGAAGGTAACAGGAATGATATACAGTATACACACACACACACACACACACACACACACACACACACACACGCCTGCCCTGGGTACACTAATTTTCTTGTATGTTGCCCTCACAGATTCCTGCAGCTAAGCTTGGATGTACATTTACATTCCAATAAAGGTTACTGATGACATGCCTCTGAAGTTTGACTTTTTGCACCATTAAAATACTTATAGGAAACTAGTTATCATATCTTCTTCTCCATAAAACATGTTAATGCTCAGTAGTACACATTCATGGTTCTTTAATGTATTTGCATTGTACTAAAAAGCATTCTTTTTCAATTGCCATATACAGTATCCCAAATCACTATGGCCATTTAAAAATACAACAAAAAAAGAAAAACACATTTTTCTTTTTTTTTTTATGAGGTGTTAGTGCAGTATATAGGCCCGTGGCACAGCCTAAGCTTTTATCCTTAATGCTTTTTCCCCCCCTCACGTTACTTTTACTTTTATACTTTAAGTAGTTTTGAAACCAGTACTTTTACACTTTTACTTGAGTAAAAAGCTGAATACTTTTGACACCACTGTATATAACTTACTTAAAATACATTTCTAGGTAATAATAACATGGAAAATTCAGAACCTTAAATCATATAAAAAAGGCAACATGAACATTGTTCTATTATGTATTAACAGTGTCTACATTGATAAATGACCATGTTAAGTAGGACTCCCAAATTCCTCCAGGAGCAAGAATGATTTTTCAGATTTTTTATTTCAAAAAGAAAATACACACCATCCAGGCTAAAATTTTGCAGCAGCCTGCCAGCAATACACTATTTCATCCTCTAAAGTTGACAACCCAGAATTCACCATTTTTCAAAAAAAAAAAAAAAAAAACGTATATAAACTGTAAGTTCAGTCCTATTGGATATAATGTACCGTTATGCTGTCCTCTCATGTATTTTTGACTCTACTAACCAAGTTATATGTGGAATTATTAGCTGTGATTGTTGAAACTGTCATTCAGCTGGAACTACATTCACAATTGACATATACTTGTGTATATTTATTTTGTTTAAGCTGTTGTGTATCCACTGCCTAAGGAACTACAAGGAGCATTCAAGTGCAGGTCATATCTTGAAGCTGGGAACGATGTGACATAACCTTTCAAATTAATCCACCTACTATAACACTTCCCAAATTTTCTGTTTTAGTGATTTAGGACTTGACGCCCCCTATTGACCTGAATTTTGCACACATACCCCACAGACATTACATCAAAATGTTAAGCGAAATAGCATGAAAATACAGAAATGCTAAAAAAAAAAAAAAAAAAACTGCAGTGAAAATTATACCGATCACTCCTTCACAAATGCTGGCCCTGAAACCAGTGCAAAAATATAAAGTCCATAGACTTTAATGGGGCTTGTTCAGTGGAAAACAGACGAGGACTTGGGAAAAATTGCCTCACAACCAGTGCTCAATTTTTTAAATATACTTATGAAACTTGACATCCCACAAGTTTGAAGCAAACAATCTAAGAGCAATCAATGCTCTAGCACTCAAGGTAGCTCTGATATAAGTAAAATAATCACAGGAGTGAAGGTGATTTTAAAGGTTGTTCCATTCTCTGCACATGTGAGTTTGATGGGGTAGGGGTGGGGTGTATTACAAGAAGTATACAGACTAGTTTTTATTATTATTATTATTATTATTATTATTATTATTATTATATCAGCTAAACTGCAATAAATTTTTTATTCATGCACTACTAGAAATTCAAGTGAATTAGTTGTTACTATATAAACCGTAAAAAATGAGAATGACTAATTCTGTGAGCTTGTGATCTGCAGCCAGTGCTACTACACGAGCCGTGCTGAATCAGATTTGATAATTCAACACCGCTTGGGGGATAACTGCTTGTACTGTAAATCTAATTAAAGGAATTATTTGTCATCACCTATTCCTAGCCTTGGGACTTATTCCTAGCCTTGGGACTTATTCCTAGACTTGGGACTCAAATTCTAATGATGCAAGGTAATTCTCATTGACTGTGCTTGTAAATAACCCACAGTTATTTGAAATAATTAATAAGAGTGGTATTCTGAGGTGATTTAATTATATTTCTTGATATTGGTTGTGCTTATTGTAATTTGCATCATGCTTTGCACTCTTTAAGTTATTTAACCTATAGAGACCTTTATTTTGAAATGTGACCGGGAGGAAATGCACGGAGATCTTACATATCGGGAGAGAGCGCACGTGCACGGAGTGAGAGAGCACATGCGGACGGAGAAGGATCACGGAATTAGCGATAAAAGACATTTAAGTTTATTTATACATACAGTAGCACTTTGTTGTTATATTTTCAGTATTTTATTTATTTATTTTTTGACTTTGTTGACTTGCACCTGGTTGAAAGGGAGAACAAGGTAGTTAAGAACATTTTGCTGACATATACAGTAGCATATATCTGTAACTTATGGTCTCTATGACTGGGTTATGTGTTTGTTCTATTATGAGTAATTTATGTCTTTGATAAATGTTAAATTTAGCTTAATTTAGTGTTTCATGGATGTAAGGTAATTGTTTGTTTCATTTATATGGATGTGGATTTCATGCAGATTCCGATTTGTTATTTTTTATCTGTTGTTCTAGCTCTTACGTTGTTGTACATCCAATACGGACAATAAAGCCCAACAAAGACAGTACAACATCAGTGTATGAGTTCAATCCCTAATTTTTCTTCAACCGGGCTGTAACAGTAAGAGCTTGCCCATTGATTACATTTGCTGATGTAAATGATGACGGACCAAGGATCCAATTTGTACACTCCTGTGAAGGAGAGTGAAATATCAAGAGTAGTACAAAATAAAAACACAGTTAATGAGATAGAAGGTCAAGCTGAAGTTGTAAATACAGATTTGGTACGTCGCTCTGTCCGTGAACGAATTCCAACCGAAAAAATGCTTGCATATCAAAAGAAGAGACAGAAAAGGCAGAGAGAAAGCTTATGCTTGCATATGAAAAATGGAAGGCTGAGGCTCGTAAGGCGAGAGGGCAGCTGAAAACAGACATACCGGAGAATCAACTAGCCTCAATTATAGACACATTAGAAAATGAAAGAGACAATGTGATGAATGCATATATAAGGGTACGAAGTTATGTTACCCCACCTACTGATACAAGAAGAAGAATTGATGCTTGCGATGCTGTCACAAAGGATATCGTAAAGATTGCCTTTGAGAGGATCTCAGGTGTGGATGGAGACTTTGACCACGAGGGTGTGAGAAGGCGTCTTCGTGAACTGCTCGATCGAGATTATGCTCGTTCTGTTTATGGTTCTACAGCTTCACATATCAGCTCCAAGTCAAGCACACCTACAAGTCAACTTTCACTGAACTCCATTTTGATGGCTAAACGAATTGAGGCCGCAGCAGACCTTGCAGCAAAGGAAGCAGAGTATGCAATAATAATAGAAGAAAGGGAACAACGAGAAAAAATAAAACTTCTAGAAGAGGAGCAAAGGAAGGAACTTGATGCTCAAAGGAGTGAGTTTGAGAAATTACAAGCAATAAAGGAGGTAAGAGCAGCGAGAGCAAGGCTAGAAGTGTATGACAAGGAAGAAACTACTCACTCTGCTGGTCAGAACGGTGAGCCACAACAATCTGTAAGAGTTCCCACACACAAACTTGTGTATTCATCCTCAGTTAGGCCTACACTCAACGAAAGATTAGCACTGCCAACTCCCAATGCTGATGTGTCTTACCTTGCGCAGGCTGTTCAGGACAGTATTACGTTAAACAGACTTCCTATGCCAGAGCCTACCATTTTCAAAGGTGATCCCATTCACTTCATAGAATGGAAAGCTTCATTCCAGTCACTCATTGACAAACGACAGATCTCCTCAGCAGATAAGTTATACTACTTGAAGAAGTATGTCGCTGGGTCTGCTCTAAAAACCCTTGAAGGCATGTTTTACAGGAATGATGAGGAAGCTTACAAGGATGCATGGAAAAGACTTCAAGATCGCTATGGACATCCCTTCATTATACAAAGAGCATTCCGAGAGAAACTCGCAAGCTGGCCCCGAATCCAGCCGAAGGACTCTGAAGGACTCAGAAATTTCTCAGATTTCCTGAATTCATGTAGAGATGCTATGCCTCATGTGAAGGGACTGGAAATACTCAACGACTGTGAGGAGAATAGAAAACTTGTGAGCAAACTTCCTGATTGGACAGCGGCCCGCTGGAATCGTAAAGCTACACAAACGCTAAATGAAACCCAAGATTTTCCAACTCTCCGAGATTTTGCCCATTTCATGTCCATTGAGGCTGAGGTAGCCTGCAACCCAATCACTTCCTTTCATGCCCTTCACGTTTCTGAAGCTAATAAGGAGAAACATAATTTCAAGGTTAGTAAGAACAAAGCCAATGTCTTCCATACGAAGGTAGTCACACAGCATGAGAATTCAAAACTCACTGGTAAATTTACTAAACCATGTCTGTTCTGTCAAGACTGTGAACATCAAATGCATGATTGTTCTAAATTCTCTGTGAGATCTCTTGAAGAGCGGAGACAGTTCATAAGGGATACTAAACTGTGCTATGGATGTTTGAAGCTCGGTCACAGTGCCAGAGACTGTCGCTCGAGACATAGTTGTAACACCTGCAAGGGAAAACACCCTACCTGCTTACATGATGATAACTTCATTAGAAGGGTGAAGTCCTCCTCTGTTCAAGGCCCAGATAATCCACATGAAAGGGTTGTCACAATGTCTTTAAGTGTAGAGTCTGGATGCACGTCTGCTAACACCTCTATGATCGTGCCAGTGTGGTTGTCTTATCAAAATGATCCAGTCTCCGAGAAACTTGTCTACGCCCTGTTAGACACACAAAGTGACACTGTCTTCATTGAACATGCAGTAAGTCAAAGTTTAAAGGTCGACTCAAGCCCAGTGACACTTAGGCTCACTACTATGGTGGGTAAGGACTCATTAATAATGAGTGAAAGAGTTTCTGGTCTTAGAGTTAGAGGCTTCAATTCTCCAGTGGTTCTAGAGCTTCCTCCTGCATATACTAAGGACTGTATTCCTGTGGATCGTACCCACATTCCTACCAGAGAGACTGCCAGTTGTTGGAAGCATCTTGCTCCTTTGATAGACAGAATCCCTCCACTTCAAGATTGTGAGGTTGGTCTCTTAATTGGATATAATTGTTCCAGAGCTTTAGCCCCCAGAGAAGTGATTCTTGGAACAGACAATGAGCCATATGCTGTTCGCACGGACCTCGGATGGAGCATTGTGGGTCCTACCATGACACCTCATGAGTCACAAAGCGGTGTAACTATGTGTCATAGGGTATCTATTAAGGAGATTCCTGCTGTCACGCCAACTGATGTGATCAAGGTGCTCGAATCGGATTTTAAGGACACGGAGCGGAACACAAGAGTGGTGTCTCAAGAGGATATTATGTTCCTGAATAGACTGGGAGAAAATATCAGAATGAACCAAGACAGCCATCTTGAAATGCCCCTCCCATTCAAGAAAAGACCCTGTCTTCCAGGGAATGAGCCTCTTGCCGTCCTGAGACTTCAACATCTAAAACGGAGATTAATGAAGGACCAGGAGTACAGAGAGCATTATGTTAAGTTCATGGAAAACGTAATAGAGAAGGGTGATGCAGAAGAAGTCATAGATAAAGGAAGAGAAGGTGAAAAATGGTACATCCCTCATCATGGAGTGTATCACTCGAAGAAGCCAGGGAAATTACGTGTGGTTTTCGACTGTTCTGCAAGATACAAGGGAACCAGCTTAAACGATCACCTTCTTACAGGCCCCGATCTGATGAATAGCCTGACTGGCATTCTTCTACGGTTCAGACAGTACCCTGTAGCCCTCACGTGTGATATTGAGCAGATGTTTCACCAGTTCCATGTGGACAAAGCCGATCGTGATTACTTACGATTCCTCTGGTGGAGAAATGGAGATTTCGACTCACAGCCTCAAACTTTCCGCATGAGAGTACATCTGTTTGGTGCGTCGTCGTCCCCCGGATGTGCTAACTATGGGTTGAAGCATCTTGCAAAGGAAGGGGAACATCTCTATCCTCTAGGTTCCCAATTCGTTATGAAGGATTTCTACATGGATGATGGAGTATCCAGCGTTGAAACTGCGGAGAAGGCCATTAAGTTGGCTCGAGAAGCCCGCCATCTTTGTGCACTAGGAGGCTTAAGGCTTCATAAATTTGTATCTAATGACAAGGCAGTTTTGGAGACAATCCCGCCCTCTGAGTGTGCTTCAAACGTTACAGCTGTCGACCTTTCCCTAACTGACCAGCCATTGGAAAGAGCCTTGGGCATTTGCTGGCATCTAGAACGTGACAATTTCAAATTCCGTGTCATTGTTAAGGAACAGCCAGCAACCCGTAGAGGTATATTGTCTACGGTAGCCTCGTTGTTCGACCCCTTAGGGTTTCTTGCACCATTCTTACTCAAGGGAAAGACTATTCTCCAAGAAATGTGCCGAAATGGCATGGGCTGGGATGATCCCTTGCCTGATAGTTTGCAGCAAGGGTGGGAGCACTGGAAGGCCGATCTTGCTAATTTAGAGAAGATTGAAGTGCCTCGTTGTATCGTTCCATCTGGGTTCGGGAGAACCACAAAGAGAGAGATTCATAACTTCTCAGATGCCAGCATGAAGGGATATGGCCAGTGTTCATACATTAGGCTTGAAGACGAGCAAGGTGACATCCATTGTTCTTTGCTCATGGCAAAATCGAGAGTAGCTCCTCTTAAGGTCACGACGATTCCTAGATTGGAGTTAACTGCTGCGGTCGTGTCTGTGGCAGTGAACGATATGTTGAAGGAAGAAATGAACCTTGCAGATGCAGAGGCATATTTCTGGACGGACTCTCAAGTGGTGTTAGGCTACATAAACAATGAAGCTCGCCGCTTCCACACGTTTGTAGCAAATAGAGTTCAGAGAATTCATCGCACCACGACTCCTCAACAGTGGCGATACATCCCCTCGGATGAAAATCCAGCCGACTATGCATCCCGAGGTCTAAGTGTCAATGATCTTGTCACTTCCAACTGGTTCAGAGGACCGAAAGTCTTGTGGGAAAGACAAATTCCTCCCTCTGTGGATGTTGACACGCAACTTCCAATTGGAGACCCAGAGGTCAAAATGGCTCAGTCTCTGAACACACAGGCAGTAGAGTATCTCTGTCTATCCAACCGTCTCACAAAGTTATCCTCATGGTCCAAGGTTATACAAGCAGTTGCACGTCTCCTTCGTCGTGTCAGGAAGGATAAGTCTAATGACCACAGTACAGTGTCAGAACGTGAGGATGCTAAGTGCATTGTCCTCAAGGACTTACAGAGTCAGACATATGCAGAAGAGATAGCTTTGCTCCGCAAGGGCAAACAGCTGCCACGCAACAACAGGCTATACAATCTCGACGCCTTTGTTGACCACGACGGATTGCTTAAGGTGGGAGGAAGACTCTGTAATTCTTCTGGTTCTAACTCTGTTAAGCATCCAGTGATAATTCCAAAGGAGCACCATCTTACGAAACTTCTGATTGCTGACTGTCATGAAGAAACAGCACATCAAGGGAAAGGCTTAACTATAAATGAGATCAGATCGAGAGGATTTTGGATAATAGGAGTAAACAGGACTGTATCCTCCTTTATACAACAGTGTGTGAAATGTCGCAAGTTTCGCAGACCGACAGAAGTACAAAAAATGGCAAACTTACCCTCAGAGCGTATAGATCCATCCCCTCCATTTACGTTCTGTGGTATGGATGTTTTTGGTCCTTTCATCACCAAACAAGGACGAAAATCAGGCAAGAGGTATGGACTTCTCTTTACCTGTTTCTGTTGCAGAGCCATCCATATCGAGATGCTGGATGACATGTCCACGGACGCCTTTATCAATGGACTGCGCTGTTTCATCGCTATTAGAGGAGCAGTCCAACAAATAAGGTGTGACCAAGGCACGAATTTCATTGGAGCCAAGAATGAGCTTGCGAAGACAATGGAAGAGATTGACACCAACCGTCTGGTAACGTTCTTAGCAGCAAAACAATGTGACTTTGTCTTCCACGCCCCCCATTCAAGTCACACTGGCGGAGTTTGGGAGAGACAAATCAGAACTGTGAGAAGTGTTCTCCGTTCTACTCTGTCCCAGTCATCTGGAAGACTGGATGATTCTTCTCTGCGAACCTTCTTCTACGAGGCCATGGCCATTGTAAATAGCCGTCCGCTCACTGTAGATAATTTAAGTGATCCCTGTAGTCCTGAGCCTATAACTCCTAACCACTTGCTCACCCTGAAAACAACCCAAGCCCTACCACCCCCTGGCAAGTTTGTCAGAGAAGACATATATGCTCGCAAGAGATGGCGCCACGTCCAGTATTTAGCGGAACAATTTTGGGGTCGTTGGCGCAAGGAGTATGTGTCTAACATTGCAACAAGACAATGCTGGCTTACACCAAGAAGGAACATGCAAGCTGGAGATATAGTCTTGGAGAAGGCAGATGATCTCCCCAGGAATGAGTGGCGTTTGGCAGAAGTCATCGAGACTGTCGTTGACAAGGATGGTTTAGTGAGAAGAGTGAAGGTACGGTTTGGAGACAGAAATCTAGGGAAGGATGGCAAACGTCTGACCAAACCATCAGTAGTTGAGCGCCCAGTGCAGAAGCTGGTCCTGCTGCTGGAGGCAGCCTGAAATCCCTTACATATCCTTTGATTAAGCAGTTTATAGCAGGATATAGTTTACTTTACATCTAGCCTTAAACATTGGTAATTTATTTTAGGAATCATTCGTGATTAAAAATTGAGGTTTATAGTCACTCATGATTGGTGGGAGTGTAAATAACCCACAGTTATTTGAAATAATTAATAAGAGTGGTATTCTGAGGTGATTTAATTATATTTCTTGATATTGGTTGTGCTTATTGTAATTTGCATCATGCTTTGCACTCTTTAAGTTATTTAACCTATAGAGACCTTTATTTTGAAATGTGACCGGGAGGAAATGCACGGAGATCTTACATATCGGGAGAGAGCGCACGTGCACGGAGTGAGAGAGCACATGCGGACGGAGAAGGATCACGGAATTAGCGATAAAAGACATTTAAGTTTATTTATACATACAGTAGCACTTTGTTGTTATATTTTCAGTATTTTATTTATTTATTTTTTGACTTTGTTGACTTGCACCTGGTTGAAAGGGAGAACAAGGTAGTTAAGAACATTTTGCTGACATATAGCATATATCTGTAACTTATGGTCTCTATGACTGGGTTATGTGTTTGTTCTATTATGAGTAATTTATGTCTTTGATAAATGTTAAATTTAGCTTAATTTAGTGTTTCATGGATGTAAGGTAATTGTTTGTTTCATTTATATGGATGTGGATTTCATGCAGATTCCGATTTGTTATTTTTTATCTGTTGTTCTAGCTCTTACGTTGTTGTACATCCAATACGGACAATAAAGCCCAACAAAGACAGTACAACATCAGTGTATGAGTTCAATCCCTAATTTTTCTTCAACCGGGCTGTAACAGTGCTCATTCATTTTGTCATGTACATTGATTCTATCAAAAGCGATCCATCATAAATACCTTGTTTCAACAAACCTTGTTACATGCAATTGTTTTCATGTACTGTGAATCTGAGAACATAATAAAAAAGATGGTTAAGACTCGCATGAACATGCCAAAAAGTGGAGAACTGCCACAAGCACTGGCACACGCATGTTAACCTTCTTCGAGGTTGTTTCTCTACAGAAGGTCCTGTCTAAAGGGGCTTTTCAGGATGTCAGAGCGAAATGAGCTACGACATGTTGAACACTTGGCAGATGGTTCCCTTTGCATTGCCAGGCCCCTTCAGTGCTGCTCTCAATTAGCTGCTTGGTTGCTTTCTTCATGTATCATTACGGAACATGAAAAACAGAATAGGCGAGAATATCAAGTCTTAGCTTGAAAGCACTAGACCGGCCCACGCTAGAAGATGAAGTGATTTCGGGTTAAAGGAGTCTGATCAAGCATGAAGAGAACCAACTTCTGGGTGTTCTCTGCAAAACCAAGACCCATGCACACACACTTCTTCATAATTGCTGATTAATGTGCGCACTATATTCATTTGATTTTATTAGTGCCCTTGGGACAGGCCATTTTCTCATTAAAACAAAACTGCAAAAACTGAGAGGAGGCATTAGAATGAGTGATATTTATGAGTTAATGATGTATCTAGAGAATGGAAGGAATTTAAGAGAACCAAATAGAGAGAGGATGTGAAAGAGGGGACACAGAAAGGAATGAAGTAATTGAAAAAAAAGTTAAAGCGGCAAAGAAAAGCTGAATCATTGATGGCTTGAACCTGGAACACCAGGGTTCAGAGGGAAACTAAATGTGGCAAATCACCCACAGATAGACATATGAGACACAAGTGCAAATTGACAATAAAAGCTTAGGCTCATTAAAACCTGTGCTGAGACTAGACACTGATACATTGTGCCTTCCCTCCTTCCTTCCTTCCTTTACTTATTTATTTATTTATTTATTTATTTTTGGGAAAAGCCAATCTTCTAGCTAAGAACTGCACCAGCAGGCTGTAACAAGATTAACTCAAGACTGAGCATTGATTGACTGAGGCACTCTCCTTAAATAAACCCAGGCACAGGTGGAACTGATTATAATTAAGACAAGGCTCGCTCTGCCTTCCTCTGGATAAAGCAGGCAGGATAACCACATTTCTGGCAGGTCTCTGTCTCCCTCTAGTGCTAAGCTGGCTGTGCCTTTACGGCTTCCCCTGGTCTTCACTCTCATTCACAATATTAACTCTTTTATTCTAACAACTACCCATAATCGATAAGAGTTTGTAGAAATAGTTAAAAGCTAAAAAATAAGCTGATCAGCTTTAATGTAGTCAGTGATATTATTTCAGGTTAAAGCCCATGTACACATCTGCCTGGAACAAAAATTAATAACTGTAATTTCACAAAAAAATGTTACCATAAGATTATATGGTATTGATTATTTCCGAATTGATTGGTGGCTTAATATTGGGAAATTGTACAAAATGTATCTAGTTCACAGCAAGGTTTTAAATCTACTGTCATTTCATGTACAATCAATGGGAAAGAGAGAAAAGAAAAGTTTATGTTTACACTAAGTTCTTTTGTCATTATTCATTCATTCATTCATTTTCTATACCGCTTAATCCTGTGTTCAGGGTCGCGGGGGACCTGGAGCCTATCCCAGGAGACTTCGGGCACTAGGCGGGGTACACCCTGGACAGGGTGCCAATCCATCGCAGGGCACACACAAATACACACACTCATACACCCAATCACACACTACGGGCAATTTAGGAACGCCAATTAGCCTAACCTGCATATCTTTGGACTGTGGAAGGAAACCAGAGTACCCGGAGGAAACCCACCAAGCACGGGGAGAACATGCAAACTCCATGCACACAGAGACGGGAATCGAGCCTGGCCGGGGAATCGAACCCAGACCCTGGAGGTGCAAGGCGACAGTGCTTCTTTTGTCATTAGTCAAATAAATTTGAAAAATAGAAAAATTGATTGTATAAAGATAAATTTCAGTCTTAAAATGACTCCAACTTGTTAGTTGTTTATTTTAAAGTAGATTATAAAATCGTAACTGTTCATAACCGTTTTTACTCAACATTTCGATTTCGAGGTTTAACTTTAGGCAAAAATGCAACCATGGGGGGGCGCAATCCAGTGTCGTGCCAGTCCCAAGTCTGGATAAATGCAGAGGGTTGTGTCAGGAAGGGCATCCGACGTAAAACATTTGCCAAATCAATGATGCGAATCAGAAATATCATTTCCATACCGGATCGGTCGTGGCCCGGGTTAACAACGACCACCACTGGTGCTGTTGACCTACTGGGTGCCGGTGGAAATTGGGCTACTGTTGGTCGAAGAAGGAGAGGAAGAAGGCGTGTTCGAAAGCAGAGAGAGAAGAGGAAAGGTAACAGTTTAGGAGTAATAGTAGGGACTTTGAATATTGGGACCATGACAGGGAAGGCAAGAGAGTTGGTTGATATGATGCAGAGAAGGAAGGTGGATATACTGTGTGTCCAGGAGACCAGGTGGAAAGGTAGCAAGGCCAGAAGCTTAGGAGTAGGGTTCAAATTGTTTTACCATGGTGTGGATAGGAAAAGAAATGGAGTAGGAGTTATTCTGAAAGAGGAGTTTGTAAGGAATGTTCTAGAGGTGAAAAGAGCATCAGACAGGTTGATGAGTCTAAAGCTGGAAATTGAAAGAGTAATGTTCAATGTTGTTAGTGGCTATGCCCCACAGGTAGGATATGTGTTAGAAGAGAAGGAGACATTCTGGAGTGAGTTAGATGAAGTGATGCAGAGCATCCCCAGAGATGAGACTTCAATGGACATGTTGGGGAAGGGAACAGAGGTGATGAAAATATGATGGGCAGGTTTGGTCTTCAGGACAGGAATGTAGAAGGACAGATGGTGGTGGACTTTGCAAAGAGGATGGAAATGGCAGTAGTAAATACTTTCTTCCAGAAGAGACAGGAACATAGGGTGACATATAAGAGCGGAGGCAGAAGCACTCAGGTGGACTACATCTTGTGTCGACGTTGTAATCTGAAAGAGATCAGTGACTGCAAGGTGTTGGTAGGGGGAGAGTGTTGCCAGACAACACAGAATGGTGGTGTGTAAAATAACCTTGGTGGTGAGGAAGGTGAAGAGGACAGAAGGCAGAGCAGAGGACAAAGTGGACACAGCCAATGTGATCTGGGAGACAGGTAGGAGGGTACTTGGTGTATCATCAGGTAAAGGAAAAGGGGACAAGGACACTTGGTGGTGGATTGTGGAAGTCCAGGAGTGTATACATGGAAAGACGCTAGGTAAGAAGAAGTGGGACTCTGAGAGGACTGAAGAGAGTAGACAGGAGTACAGGGAGATGCAGCGTAAGGTGAAGGTAGAGGTGGCAAAGGCCAAACAAAGAGCATATGAGGACTTGTATGCTACGTAGGCTGGACAGTAAGGAGGGAGAGGTGAATCTGTACAGGTTGGCGAGGCAGAGAGATAGAGATGTGAAGAATGTGCAGCAGGTTAGAGTGATTAACGATAGAGATGGAAATGTACTGACAGATGCCAGGAGGGTGATGGGAAGATGGAAGGAGTACTTTAAAGATCTGCTGAATGAGGAAAATGAAAAAGAACAAAGAGTAGAAGAGGTGACTGTTGTGGAACAGGAAGTAGCAAATATTAGTAAAAGTGAGGTGAGAAGGGCGTTGAAGAGGATGAAGAGTGGAAAGGCTGTTGGTCCTGATGACATACCTGTGGAGGTATGGAAGTGCTTAGGAGAGGTGGCAGTAGTGTTTCTGACTAGTTTGTTTAACAAGATCTCGGAGAGTGAAAGGATTCCAGAGGAATGGAGGAATGTATTGGTGCCGATTTTTAAGAACAAGGGAGATGTGCAGAGCTGTGGCAATTAAAGAGGCATAAAGCTAATGAGCCATACAATGAAACTGTGGGAAAGAGTAGTGGAAGCTAGGTTAAGGGCAGAGGTGAGCATTTGTGAGCAGCAATATGGTTTCATGCCTAGAAAGAGTACATCAGATGCAGTATTTGCTTTGAGGATGCTGGTGGAGAAGTACAGAGAAGGTAATAAAGAGTTGCATTGTGTCTTTGTAGATTTAGAGAAAGCATATGACAGGGTGCCGAGAGAGGAGCTGTGGTGTTGTATAAGGAAGTCTGGAGTGGCAGAGAAGTATGTTAGAGTGGTGCAGGACATGTATGAGAGTGCTAAGACAGTGGTAAGATGTAGCACTAAGACAGCTGTAGGTGTGACAGAAGAGTTCAAGGTGGAGGTGGGTCTGCATCAAGGATCGGCTCTAAGCCCCTTTTTGTTTGCTCTAGTGATGGACAGGATGACAGATGAAGTAAGACAGGAGTCTCCATAGACTATGATGTTTGCAGGTGGAGGAAAATTTGGAGAGGTGGAGGTATGCTCTGGAAAGCCGAGGAATGAAGGTTAGCCGCAGCAAGACGGAATACATTTGTATGAATGAGATGGACCCAAGAGGAACAGTGAGGCTACAGGGAGCAGAGGTAAAGAAGGTGCAGGATTTTAAGTACTTACTGTAGGGTCAACGGTCCAGAGCAGAGAGTGTTCAAAGGAGGTGAAGAGGCGGGTACAGGCAGGTTGGAATGGGTGAAGAAAAGTGTCAGGTGTGTTGTGTGATGAAAGAGTATCAGCGAGAATGAAAGGAAAGGTGTACAGGACATTGGTGAGACCAGCGATGCTCTACGGCTTAGAGACTGTGGCAGTGAAGAAAAGACAGGAGGCAGAGCTAGAGGTAGCAGTGGTGAAGATGTTGAGGTTCTCTTTGGGAGTGACAAGGATGGATAGGATCAAGAATGAATTCATCAGTGGGACAACCCATGTTAGATGTTTTGGAGATCTAACATGATTGAGAGAGGTTAGGACATGTTCAGAGGAGAGATTGTGAATATATCGGTAGCAGGATGCTGAGGTTGAAACTGCCAAGCAGGAGGTCTAGAGGAAGACCAAAGAGGAGATTTAAGGATGCAGTGAGAGAGGACATGAAGTTAGTTGGTGTGAGAGAAGAGGATGCAGAGGACAGGGTTTGGTGGAGGACGATGATTCGCTGTGGCGACCCCTGAAAGGGAACAGTCGAAAGACAAAGAAGTTTAACTTTAGGCAAATATCTAAGTAAGGTGGTACGGTGGTGTAGTGGTTAACACTGTCGCCTTGCCCTGCAATGGATTGGCACTCTGTCCAGGGTGTACCCTGCCTCGTGCCCTAAGCCTCCAGGGATAGGCTCCAGGTCCCTGTGACCCTGAATACAGGATAAAGCGTTATAGATGGTGAGTGAGTGAAATATCTAAGTAATGCAAACATTTCATTAAATTTCGTCAGACAGAGATACAGTCAGAAAATCTTCTGAGACTGGTTTCGAGTGCTCCAATGTATGAACCATAAAAATATAATTGAAAGAGTGAGTTTTGACAAAACCTTTCCTTTATATACATGATGGAAGGTGGAGTCAACACTCCCAACCTTCTAATCATGGAATGTGTGATAGGCTTAACCTATATGCAGCTAAATGTGCTGTGGTACAAGATAAGAAAAGCAACAGCAGAATGTTCAGTCAACAAAGAAACTAAATATAGCAGTGTGTCCCAAGTGAATATCTTTGGGATGTTCTATACCATCAGGCAGGGCAAACAGCATACAGGCTTTTTAAAAAAGGAAGAAAAAAAGACAATGTATGTAAAAAGCATCTTAACTCTTACATAACATAGCCATCTTTTCCAAACTGTAAAATGTGATGATTATACAGTAACTGCATAACATAATAGTTTTTGCTATCACATGCATTAATGCTACGAGAATGTTATCCCAGATGCTTCTAAATGCTATTCATCACTAAATGAGGATGCTTATACTGTATGAATAGCATTCATGTACATTCCAGGCTTTTTGATTGTGCAGAACACTGGTATGTACTTAATTTCTCTATATAATCCCCTGCTACACTAATGCACTTATCCCAGTGTTTCACACTATCATGGCTTGAACCATGATCAGACTACCTCGTTCATGTTTGAAACGCTAGCCTCCCAGGAACTCCTTTAAGGCCCCAAACATGTAGAAATGGCTTGTAGTGAGTTCAGGACTATATGCGGGAGGTGGCAATAACTCCCAGCCGAGTTCCTGTAATTCTGAAAGTATCCAAGGTGGTGCTAGTAAATGATCGTGTGTACAGTTCCCGCAGACAGATGCATCTCTTCTGAAAGTTGACAAGTTAGCCATCAATTTTCAAGTAAGATATGATTAACTCTTTAGTAAGGCAATATATCACCATAAACAAACAAACAAACAAACAAAAAATCGATTAATTTATTATCATCCAAAATGTTTTATTCAATATGCAGGCCCTTGTGTTTGAGATGTGTACATTACATTGGAATTCCAATCCTGAGCGGCAATGAACGAAAAGAAGCAGGAACTCGAACTCGGAATGAATGAATTAACGAACCCAATCATTAACACAGACACAAATAATGAAAAAAAATAATCCAACTTGTCCAAAGAAACTAAATTATTGAAAAAATCCATGACCACTATGAATTTACTTTAAAACGACAGATAGTTGGCAGTGAAGCTGAGACTGGAAGTATGCCTCCATCTGAAAGCATTTTTTAAATGTATATGAAAGCATATTTTAAATGTTCTTCATCTTCTATACCACTTTATCCTGTATTTAGGGTCGCGGGGACCTGGAGCCCATCCCAGGAGACTCAGGGCACAAGGCAGGGTACACCCTGGACAGAGTGCCAATTACAATTACAGAGCACACACACACTCATTCATACACTATGGTCAATTTGGGAACGCCAATTAGCCTAATCTGCATGTCTTTGGACTGTGGGAGGAAACCAGCGTACCCGGAGGAAACCCACCAAGCACGGGGAGAACATGCAAACTCCATGCACACAGAGACGGGAATCGAGCCTGGCCGGGAATCGAACCCGGACCCTGGAGGTGGAAGGCGACAGTGCTAACCACTACACCACCGTGCCGCCACTATGTATTTCTATCATACACTATTAGTACTGTTTTAGTATTACATTAGTTATATCTATACTGTACATTCTTGAGTTTCCAACTTTGGAAGCTAAGTGCAGTCAGTATTATATCGATTTTAGACTATTTCAGAGTAGCTGGTGCTGTGGAGTTTTTCGAGCTATTTCAAAATCAGTGGTGCAACATTTATAGTAGTAAATAATATCTTTAGATTTCAACAATAAATACATAAAATGACTACTACGTACACTATGGTATATTGCAGGATTATGCATAAATGTATAGTTTTCTTTCTTCCAAATGTACAGTGCATCTTCAAAAATGTAAAACAAGTGAAACTTTCATATTCAAGATTTATTACCTTAATTTAGATGATTCCAGATTACAGCTCATGAAAAAAAAAATACAGTATTTCAAATTATTAGAATGATTCCTTAGATCAATCAAAATGATTTACAATTCAGAAATTCTAAAATATGTTCATTTACAGACTCGATACTTGCTCCGTGCTCCTTTAGCACAAATTACTGCATCAATGCTACAAGGCAATCAGCCTGTTGCACTGCTGAGGAATTATTGAAGACCAGGTTACTTTAATAGCAGCATTCAGCTCATTTGTATTGTTGGGTCTGGAGTTTCTCATCTTCCTCTTGACAGTTCCCAATAGATTCTTTATAAAGTCTAGGTCAGGCGAGTTGACTGGCCAATCAAGCACAGTAATATCATGGACAACAAACCAGTTAGTGGTAGTTCTGGCACTGTGGACAGGTGCTAAATCCTGCCGGAAATGCAAATCACCATCTCCATAAAGCTTGTCAGTGCTGCAAGGCAATCATGGTCATAGCAGATGGAAGCATGAAGAACTCTAAAATCTGAGTTGACTTTGGACTTGCTAAAATACAATGGACTAACCCCAACAGATGACATGGCACCCCAAATCATTACTGGAACCTTCACACTAGACTGGAAATCTTGTTCTCTGGTTCATTTCCTGAAGACAACTGTGCGTTGTAGCTGTTGTGAAGTTCTCCCAAAGTCTTGAATCAGCTTTGCTGGATAATTTTCTTTATCCATCAAGGGCTATGGGTATCCCTGTTGCGTGTGCACTTTTTTTAAACCACTTTTTTTCACTTCCAGACAACTTTGAATATGCTTCAATACATCCCCCATTTTGTAGCTAATCCTCCTTGTGGATGGTGGACGACTTAACCATCTTCTAGACAACTGTGACATCAGCGGTCTTCTCCATGTTTATACTGAACTAGACTGTGTAATACAGTTTATATTTTTTAGCATTTTCTTGAGCTGTAATCATTGAAATGAAAACAAAAAAGCCTAAAAGGGTTCACATCACATATAATCAAGCCAGAATATGATAAGAAGAATTATCAGGATATGCAAATATTTTGAGATGCACTGTATTTAAACTGGGTGGCATTTTAAACACTGTAGCATACACTGCATGTAGCATTACATCATCACAATGTCATAGGTACGGTTTTAAGTATGTTTAATGTTTCTCATGTTTTCCATATGTACTGTATGTGTGGGTGTCCTTCCAGCTCCCAAGCACATTTCAGTAGGCAGACTGGCTACACTGGCAACTAATAGACAACATATAATTGAAGTCATGTTTTAAGAAGCATTTATTTCACCTTCTGGCTAAAGTATACGCAGTAAGGCAAGAACTGGTGGCAAGTGCAGGTAAAAATGAGGCAAGAGCATGAAACAACTTGGAAAAACGCTCTCCAAATTCACAGCTGTCTTAAGAAAGTGGTAGTCATGATTCAGTGGTATTCATCAGGGAGGATGTCAAGACATTTCCACGTTTTTGTACGTCTCATTACATATATCACCATCACACACTCCGGCTCAGTCTGGTCGAAGCTTGCTGTCTAACAGTAAGATGGAGATTCCAGCATTATATACTGTATAGGACATTTGGAATCAATATACTGGTGAACAAAAAGCCTTAGAACACGGACAAGCTTAGTAGTAGTGAATTAACTTGCAGAATTTTAATGTAATCTTTTCAGCTAAAAACAACCAAAACCTCAACAATTATATTATCATTTACAACCTGAAAATATCCAGCATATCAGTGTTATGTGACAATTAATGAGAGAGTACAGGGATTCTACAAACTGAAGAATTTTAAAGACAACTGCAAAAAGCATGACACTTGAAAAACCATGAAACAGATAAAAAAAAAAAAACATAAAAAAAAAATCAAATAATAAAAAAAAGTTTACATTTTTGGAATAATATGGATAAACTGGAATTATGGAGGTGACTTTCACATTATTTCACCTTTACAAAACTACAGTGGTGTGAAAAACTATTTGCCCCCCTCCTGATTTCTTATTCTTTTGCATGTTTGTCACACAAAATGTTTCTGATCATCAAACACATTTAACTATTAGTCAAAGATAACACAAGTAAACACAAAATGCAGTTTTTAAATGAGGGGTTTTATTATTTAAGGAGAAAAAAAAATCCAAACCTACATGGCCATGTGTGAAAAAGTAATTGCCCCCTGAACATAATAACTGGTTGGGCCACCCTTAGCAGCAATAACTGCAATCAAGCGTTTGCGATAACTTGCAACGAGTCTTTTACAGCGCTCTGGAGGAATTTTGGCCCACTCATCTTTGCAGAATTGTTGTAATTCAGCTTTATTTGAGGGTTTTCTAGCATGAACTGCCTTTTTAAGGTCATGCCACAACATCTCAATGGGATTCAGGTCAGGACTTTGACTAGGCCACTCCAAAGTCTTCATTTTGGTTTTCTTCAGCCATTCAGAGGTGGATTTGCTGGTGTGTTTTGGGTCATTGTCCTGCTGCCGCACCCAAGATCGCTTCAGCTTGAGTTGACGAACAGATGGCTGGACATTCTCCTTCAGGATTTTTTGGTAGACAGTAGAATTCATGGTTCCATCTATCACAGCAAGCATTCCAGGTCCTGAAGCAGCAAAACAACCCCAGACCATCACACTACCACCACCATATTTTTCTGTTGGTATGATGTTCTTTTTCTGAAATGCTGTGTTACTTTTACGCCAGATGTAACGGGACACGCACCTTCCAAAAAGTTAAACTTTTGTCTCGTCGGTCCACAAGGTATTTTCCCAAAAGTCTTGGCAATCATTGAGATGTTTTTTAGCAAAATTGAGACGAGCCTTAATGTTCTTTTTGCTTAAAAGTGGTTTGCGCCTTGGAAATCTGCCATGCAGGCCGTTTTTGCCCAGTCTCTTTCTTATGCTGGAGTCGTGAACACTGACCTTAATTGAGGCAAGTGAGGCCTGCAGTTCTTTAGATGTTGTCCTGGGGTCTTTTGTGGCCTCTCGGATGAGTTGTCTCTGCGGTCTTGGGGTAATTTTGGTCAGTCGGCCACTCCTGGGAAGGTTCACCACTGTTCCAAGTTTTTGCCATTTGTGGATAATGGCTCTCACTGTGGTTCGCTGGAGTCCCAAAGCTTTAGAAATGGCTTTATAACCTTTACCAGACTAATAGATCTCAATTACTTTTCTTCTCATTTGTTCCTGAATTTCTTTGGATCTTGGCATGATGTCTAGCTTTTGAGGTGCTTTTGGTCTACTTCTCTGTGTCAGGTAGCTCCTATTTAAGTGATTTCTTGATTGAAACAGGTGTGGCAGTAATCAGGCCTGGGGGTGACTACAGAAACTGAACTCAGGTGTGATAAACCACAGTTAAGTTATTTTTTAACAAGGGGGGCAATCACTTTTTCACACAGGGCCATGTAGATTTGGAGTTTTTTTTCTCCCTTAATAATGTAAACCTTCATTTAAAAACTGCATTTTGTGTTCAATTATGTTATCTTTGACTAATAGTTAACGGTTTTTGATGAGCAGAAACATTTAAGTGTGACAAACATTCAAAAGAATAAGAAATCAGGAGGGGGCAAATAGTTTGTCACACCACTGTATATAAAGAACACACTGGAATAGAAAAACTTTAACATAAAACATTTAAAATAATAATTATGAATAATAATTAAAAATAAATTATTTCCTTTGTTTTGCACTCTTTTTCTTTGTAGTTTTCATAAATTGTGCCTTTTTCATGATGCTTTATGGACTTTAATGTTTAATAAACGAGTGGAAGTTTAGTCAATATAAGCAGATATTTTTTATTTTATAGCAGTATTTTAGTGTACCACTATGGTTCAGTAAGACCTCTATGAAATATTCATATTCTTACTTCCGACTATGGTGAGGTTGACTTCTGCATATAATTGCCCAAGAACAGATATGTACCTATTATTTCCCAAATTTGCTCATCAAAACCTCCATTCACAAAACTGAAACAGAAATAAAGATAAACAAATGACAAATATTTTCCTGTAAATATTTTCATTTGTAAAAACAAAAAATAATAATAAAATAAAAGACATTTGAGACGTGACATAACGCACCACCATTGTGTTTAAACGAAGCTCCGTAACACACTAGTACAAAAACAATAGTGGTTTAGTGTATCTATTTATCTATTCAGTAGATGGAGCTCTGTTCTGGAGTCTGCATTTGTTATCCCTTCCTTTAAGAGGTTTTAATGGTCATAGTTCTTCATAGACATGCTAAACAAAGTCCAAGTATACATACTGTAATATGGACAAGGAGTACTATCCAAAATCCTCATCTAAAATAAAATAAAATAATGTAGATTAAATTGAAGAAATGGAAACAAATGTTTCATTGTGAAAGGTTGCAAAATGCCTAAAAATACAATTAAAATAATTTGTTGTTTATGTGACGACCTCAGCAGCAACCTTGTTTCCCCTCTCGTATGTTCCAACCACTCAGTATTCAGCATCACCAGTATAATAATCACCGTCCTGATCATCTGTCATCATCTGCACCTGTTTCTCACTGATTCATGCCTTAAGTTGAGTTAAGATGTTTGTTAAGGCTTGAATGATTCATAGACCATTGTGTGGCTTAACCACTAAAAACAGTCCTCTGTACCGGTCAGGTACAGGACTGAAAATGAGTGGCAAAAAAGTCTATTCCTCAAAAGCACATGAAAAATACAAAAGGGTAAGAAATATTCAGAAATGTGGGGAGGGCTCAAGACTTTTGCTCAGTAATGCGTCTTGGAGTGTTTCTTAAACATTATTTAGGGATGAAACAGAGGACGCTCAAGGAGAGCATGATCTGGACATGTTCACATGATTAGGTTTAGAAAAATACAATTTCAACAAGCTTGTCACTCAAACTAATTTTAAAAGACATTTAGTTATTTAGAAAATTTCCATTTTGTGTTATTAAAGTGTTATAAAATAGAATTTTATTCATTCCTACACTTATAAAATTATTTCTTCATCATTTGTTGTTGTACTTCATAAAACTACTTTTTTTAATATAAACTGACTTTAATGGAAGGAGGCTGCTTAGCTTAGCTCAGATGTCAGGATATTATTTTCATAACTGATAGTGTTTTGTATTTTGGCAAATGCACAAGGTGCATGCACTGTACGGCACACGGTCTCTAATATCGCACAAATAGTGGGAATAATGGTATAATTCAAATAAAAACAGCCCATCAGCATCAGACAGCATTGAGAGGGATGTGAGATTATCCATTCAACAAGTAAACACTGGAGCTGATCATTTCTGTCTCGTTGGAGGAAATCGATTCTTTCATTATGTACTGTACTGTACCATGATGGGCTTCCATGAAGGAAATTTTGCTTCGGTTGCTGATGGGTGAAAACAGGCGCATTAGTCTTTATTTCACCCTTTCGTCCCCTGGGTCTCTGGCTGAGAATGGAGCACTGGTTAACCTACACGTCACATGTAGTAAAGCATCTCATCAATCATACTGTAGGTGAGACTGAATTCTTGCAACAAATCAAAAACGCAGAATTTCTTCGGAAACCATGGGAAGTCTAACATCAAAGTTGGGGGGGAAATACTTATTTTCCCCTCTTTTTCTGTTATAGTTCGAGAAGATTAAATGGCTCACAGCAGGCAGAACCACTTTGTGCATGTCAAAAAAGTTATATTCTGATTTAATGCTTTGAGCACATGTTATCAGATTATCGTCCATGTAAACGTAGCTATTGATCTGAAATGAGAAAGAAGATCTAATTGTTTGATCTGAAATTATTGACCAGAGAGTCTTTTAACTCAAGTACATCAGTCTCAAGTACAATTTGCTTCTAGGCAAAAACGAGTCTAAGACCAGAGACCCATAAACACAAAGCATTTGTGCACCTTTATACTAAATGCTTCATAATTGATAACGTCCAAGCTCTGAACTGAGCGCCTGCATTCCAGCATCCTTCATGTTAACTACAGGTTTAGTGTGCATTTAAGAAGCGAATCAATCAGAGTGTAAGTACATTTAGTGTGTCATCATTTTTTTCACAGATCCCAGAATGAGCTGCTCATTCAGGTTGTGTCCTAGCGTGTAGTGTTTTCCTTCGTGCATAGATATGCGTGTCTATGGAGACACGAGTTAGCGGCTTTAAGGTAGACCAGAAGTTCTAAAAAAAAATTTTAAAAAAGAAAGAAAAAAAAATAATTCATCTCGCAAGCAATGTTAATCGTCATCCACGGCGTCCCCCGGAGGACGCGTGATCCTGCGGCCCCCCCTCTTCCCGGTGGGACCCTTGGGTTTGGCGAAGGCTTGTTTGTGCGCGTGCTGCTTTGGGTGCACCTCTTCATACATGAAGTCACTGGTGATTTCATCACCATTATCGATCTCCAACTGTAGGAACATAACGTCAGTTTTGACATCAATGATATTGGAGAGTTAATTCCCTGTGTGTGTGTGTGTGCGCGCAGTACATACCTTTTTGGCAATTTCAATCTGCAGTTTGTTTTCCACTGTGTCTATAAGGGGGTTTTTGCAGCTGGAGTACAACATCCTCTCCCGAATGCTGCATGTGTAACCCGGCATGGAGTATATGAACACTGCAAAGACACAACGCACGACTGGTGTTAATCAATGCCGTTACAGTATATAGAGAAAATAACGTGCATAAAAAAACACAAGTACAGTGGAACCTCGGATTACGAGCATATTTCGTTCCGGAAGTGGGCTCGTATTTCAAAACACTCGTAAAACCAAATTTAATTTTCCCATAGGATATAATGGAAACAAATTATTTGTTCTACAGCCCAAAAAAATACATACAATAAAAATAATTAACACAAAATATAAAGTAAAAATAAAACTAATTAACCTGCACTTCATCTTAAAAAAACAATGTAAAAATAAATCCAGACAGATAAGTGTTTCCAAGCACTGTCGCCTTGCACCTCCAGGGTCCGGGTTCGATTCCCGGCCAGGCTCAATTCCCGTCTCTGTGTGCATGGAGTTTGCATGTTCTCCCCGTGCTTGGTGGGTTTCCTCCGGGTACTCCGGTTTCCTCCCACAGTCCAAAGACATTCAGATTAGGCTAATTGGCGTTCCCAAATTGACCATAGTGTGTGTGTGAGTGTGTGTGTGTGTGTGTGTGTGTGTGTGTGTGTGTGTGCTCTGCGATGGATTGGCACTCTGTCCAGGGTGTACCCTGCCTCGTGCCCTGAGTCTCCTGGGATAGGCTCCAGGTCCCGCGACCCTAAATACAGGATAAAGGTATAGAAAATGAAAAAATGAGATAAGTGTTTCCATTTGTGCACGCAGGCGCTGTGTGTGTGTGTGTGTGTGTGTGTGTGTGTGTGTGTGTGTGTGTGTGTGTGTGTGTATGTGTGTGTATATATAATGTGCGTGCAATCACTGCTGTAAAGTAAAACAACAAGAACAACAAATTAACCATCATCTTACCTAAAAGAATTGCGACAGAGCAGTTTCTGTGTAAGGCAGAGAGTGCGTGCGTTTGTTTGGGAACCTGAGTTAAGGGGGGCTGTTAAGCCCAGAGAGAGTATGTGTGCGGTGTGTGTTGGTGTAAGTGAATGAGCGCGCACACACGCTTGCGCACACACACTCACTCTCTCTCTCTCTCTCGGCTTTACAACCCCCCTCCTCTCAGGTTCCCAAACAAACACACACACTCCTCCGACGTCTTCTTTTATTTCTGTGTCGCATAAAAATAACTGTTGTTCAAACTTTATTAGCTCCAGCCAGACTAGATCCGCTCATTTTCATTTACCATTTTGTATTGAATTACACCAAAAATAAACATAGAACATAGAGTGATGAAGAGGCTCAGTGAGATGGAAACCCTACGACCAACTAGCGGTGTAATTTCAGCATGACACAAACACACAAGTATATATGCTCACACTACCATTGGCTCCATGTAGACTTTACACAGAAGCATAGATCACTTAACTTAACTATTGCCTATGACTTGACTTGGAGCTGCCTGCCATGCTAGCCATAAACATCAGACCACATGATGTTTTTCCATTGCTCCAAAGTCTAATCTTTATTCTCCCAAGCTAACTGAAGCTTCACTAGCAAGTGGTTTACTTATGGGCAAGTGTTTAGTCCCAATTCTGCGAGTTCTCGTTGCTTTGTGCATGTGAAAATGCCCTTACGAAACACCAAACACAATCAAGATGTGATTTCTATTGTCAATTTTCATGATGGTGTTAAAGTCAAGTGTTCAAGTCATGTCCAATCATGGCGTTCATGATTCTTTTTCCCTGACCACGGTTATCCTGCGATATTGTCCTGTGCTTAAATTTTAACTGTTGTCAAGGTCCAATTCCAGTAACTGTATTGTTTTCTTTAATCAGAATTTTGAGGGACATGGATGAGGAAAAAATAAATAAATCTGTAGAAGAAAAACTTGCGGGTCAATCTTCCAGCACCCAAATACGGAAAGGGCAGGCTCCGGGTACAGACTGAATGTCTTTATATTTTAGGCCAAGCTGAAAGTAAAACTCAGCTACTCAGTAATTCTCTCCATGTCTGTACATGCAACTTTAATCCAAGTTTTATCTTTCCTCATTTGCTTCTTCTTTTATTTTTTTTTCAGCAGTTGGCGGCCAGTTTTAGGAGAATTACTGACACTCACTGGACTGGATCAGTAACACTCCCCTTCCCGGCACGAATCAAGCTTCTCATTACTGCCACCTGCTGAACTAAATTGGTAACACTGAGAGAAGTTTTGCGAGATCTCGCAAAATGTTCGCAAGATCTCGCAAAACTTGACTCGGGTACTGTTTTTTTCCCCAATTTCAAAAAAAAAATTTTTTTCACCCATGTCCCTTTAGGGGCTCTGTATGAAATGAATCCTTAAGGTTTTTTTTATTATTATTTAATAGAGCATGAAATTGGAATAAAAAAAAAAAGAAAGAACTAAAAATTAACACTGTACATCAGAGATAAAAGAAATATGCATGAGAGGACACTGAAGGGTGATGGTGGAGGGGAGGGGGGGGGGGTGTGATTGAAAAATCTTCAACAAATACCCAAAAAAGTCCTTAAAGAAATGTGAAATAGTTGAACTAAATAAAAAAAATTTTGTTTTTATTTTTTTATTTGTGTCTCACAATGCCTAGCAAATAGAACATTTGCCCTCGACTATAAATATGACTAAATGTCTTCTTACCCGTGGACTCGAGGTAGTCTCCTTCATGCGAGTGTTTGTAGAGGAAGAAGTGGTACCGCGCTGCATCTTTAGGAATCCGTTTGGGGAGATCGCGTAACTCTGTTGGAGCCGTGCTGGATAACTTGATGCACTCTTTCGGGAAATCGATTTCCTACAACGAGCACAATCATATTTAACACCATCATGAAGAGTAATACAACACTCATGAGAAATTACAATTGTGATCCACTAGAGGTCACTGTCGGACACGGATAAAACCTGGAATCATTAGCGTGCAAAAGGAAACGTGCTGGATTCATGTCAAGCTTGTTCATCGAGTCTGGAGTTTCATCAACATATCAAAGCGATCACTTAAATACACGGTTAAACAGTTTCCTAAATGCTTGTTTAATGTGAAAGACACTATGCAGGTGGACATAAGACAGTGGTGCATTTTGCTTAATAAGTAGATGCTTCTTACAAGCTGAACATAGTTAATCCTTTTGTTTCGGAACTGCTCCAGGGCCTCAATAGCATCTCTTTGCATTGGGAAAGCTACACCCTGTAAAGTCTGCTGCTTTGTGTCCAGATGGATGTCAGTCTGCACCTGTAACACACACACACATACACACACACACACTTACAAAATTAAAGATGATCACATTTACACTAGTAAGAATTTTGCACATGACTACAACATAAAAATCGGTTTCTAATACAAAACCAGGACACAGTTCAATGTCCTCTCGCTTTTTCCTCCATACATTAGTATTTAAACCCAATGCCTCCTCCTTTTGTATTCTTTTAAATCCTATCATTTGTTCATTCGGAATAATCTCTACCATACACGTAATGTAAAGCTTACACTGGCTTCAAGAGTCAGAATTGCTGTTACATCCATCTAAAAGTGGCCTCTCTCCACTGCACTGCCGAATATAGTTTTCTACACTATAATCTGCTCCGCTGATCTAAATAAGATGCTTTGAAAAATGCTGCCTTGAAAAACGCTCGCTTAAGGAAACTATATTTTTATAGTAGTTTTCAGGATGTACATTGTATTGTGCCAAATTCAGAGCGTGCAAGATATAGTTAAGCTTTAGAATTATCGATGTCTACGGCCGGCAACGTTTCTGGCATCAGCTGGTCTTGTTTATTTTGCATCAGACCTTATAATGTCTCATTGTTAGTACATTGTTAGTGTTGTCTTTTCCTTCCATATACAGCTGCCTGGTTTTTGTGTACAAGGTTTATCCTTTTGTAATCACAAATGCACAGGAAGCCACATGTAAACCCATGGCTCAAGCTAAGAGCAGACATTCTAAGCTACTAATTGACTGATTAAACAGTCTAACATGGCACACCTGGGGAACAAGAAACAAAGGTCATTCAAAATTAGCAGGTTAATTTAAAAAAAAGCCATGTTCTAAAGTGTTTAACACAACTGGACGTACAAGGGTCTTTGAAGCCGACCTCGGACTTGTGATGAAATAAAGTCGGAAAACCAGTTGTGCCAAACTCTGTACATCCGTGAATGTCGATCCTGGCCGAGGTGGCTCAGAGTCCACTGCAGTCGTTCTCATCAACATCATGAGTGGAAAACCTGATCCTTGAAAATCAACAGATTACTTGTCTCCAACAGTCTGTCGGGACTGTACACACAGTCATTCACCAACACCACTTGCACGTTGTTACATCCACCGAACAGTCCTGACCTCAAGGCATTTCCACATCCTTAAAGGGGTTCCCGGGAGGCGGAGGTTTCAGGCATGAAGCAGGCAGTCTGATCATGGCCCGGCATACTGAGACAGAACTTTCTACCTTGATGATAGCCAATCGCAATGAAACGCTGGGATGAGTGCATTAGTGTAGCAGGGGATTATATAGAGAAATAAAAGGAGTTTTTAAATCTCATAACACTGTTCTGTTATTTTGCACAATCAAAAGTCCCGGTTTGACTTGAACGCTGTGTACATATCAAGGATTGAAAGCAAAAAATTCTGGTCTATTATCTCATGCTCATGTTATGACCACAAACCAAAATGTTATATCCAAAATAAAAATAATAAAAGAAAATCCTTCCAGTTCCAATACTTTTGGTGAACGTTTGATTAAAGTTTTTTAAAGACACAATTTTATCTCTTTTCATGTGCACTCTGTAATCTTCCCCATGTTACTACATTTATTTTATATATATACATATATAATTTATTTATTTATTTATTTTTTTTAGGGGGGGTAGCATATAATTTTATTAAATATTTATACATATATTTATACATACAGTATGCATGGGTGTTTTTTTTAATTAATCTACACTGAAGACTACAAAGGTTTCTTCATAATCCTAGCCACACTACTTTAACAAAGGGTGCCAATAATTCTGCAACTGCCTGTATGTATGTATTTACTAGCATGCAAAACATAGCAATGACGCTCGCTATGAATATGTGCATCACCGCTGGTTGCCATGGCTATAATACACAGGCACTGGAGAGATGAAGACAGATGGGACCAGGCACAGCTGAGAGAATAAACAGTTATGTGGGCCAGCGAGCAATCTGTTTAACACGCAGCGCAAAACCAGTGGTCACATGATCTCTGACTGCCACTGTTTTGAAAGGTGTGTGTGGGTGTGTGTTCCTCTGTTTATGTTACTCATAGAAATCATAAACCTGCACCGATATAACCGGTTTCCTGATGTTAATCAAACCTTTATCCAAATCATTATTTCTTTAAGGCCAGCAATATATGATGTCATGCACATCTGGGTCTTGCGACATTTTGGTACCTCGTTGAGTTTGATCTGCCTCAGTTCCTCCTCAGCGGCTGTCAGTGGCAGCGGAGCAGCCTGGGACGCCAAGTACCTTTTATATCCGTTTAGTGATACATCGT
The DNA here is from genome assembly GCA_030522415.1 of Channallabes apus. Lineage (NCBI taxonomy): Eukaryota > Metazoa > Chordata > Actinopteri > Siluriformes > Clariidae > Channallabes > Channallabes apus. Next base: position 26,642,613 of record CM060114.1, read on the forward strand.
CCTGCGCAGAGACAGGTCCATTAGTCTTCCTCGTATCATCATCATCATCATCATCATATTCAACAAACTACATACCCTCAATCAAATAAAAGTCATGGAAAGGATTCCTTACACTATATGCAATACCAGTCAAAAAGACTATAACAGACCATTTTTTAACTAATTTTCATACATTAATATTGAACACATCCGACTATGGAAAATAAAAACATATGGAATTGTGTAGTAAACAACAGAGTGTTAAACAACCCAGAACATTTTTTATATTTTAAATTGTCCAAACTATCTACATTTGGCTTTGATGACAGCTTGGCACACTCATGGCATTCTCTCATCATATTCATAAGGGAGTCACCTGGAATGGTGTTCTGTTCTCAGGTATGCAGTGTCAAGAACTAATCTGACTTAATTGATGTTCTTTAGACCATCAGTTCACTTATTCAGAGGAAGGGAGTGTACAGAGTCATTAGTGCCATTATTGCTACTACAACTACTGTATAAGTCCAAATTATGTCAAGAAACACTCAATATAGTAAAATAAAAAGACAGTCCATCATTACTTAAAGAAACGAGTCTCAGTCACTGTAAAAAAAAAAATCTCTGAAACTTATGCACATACAGTATTGGCCAAAACCATCAAACGCTTTGATGAAACTGGCTCTCATGAGGACCGTCCAAGGAAATGAAGACCAAGAGCTACCTCTTCTGTAGAGGATAAGTTTATTAGAATGACCAGCCTCAGATACCACAGTCGGAAACTGATGTAAAAATTTAAGAGATTTGAGATTTAACTGCCATGTCTTTATTAGAACAGACGGCTCCTGACTGTGAAGCGTGGAAGATGATGGGGTGCGATTACGTTGGGGTGCTTTGCTGGTGACTTAGTTAAAATTGAGGGCACAAAGTTTATAGGGCTGCCATCAATGCGAAAGGTGGAAAAAAGTTTTGAAAAAGGTTTAAAGAATTGAAAATATTAAATATACTGGATTATTTCACATATGTTTGTTCATTACATATTTGTTCTGTCATGTTAACCTCTTCATGATTAATATATAATGTTTAAAACAATAAAAATAAAGAAAAAGACTGTTTGGTCCATCCCCTTTGTTGCTCTTCGAAGACATTTAACGTCTAACCCGACGGACTCTAACAACACAGAAAAAGACAAAACAATAGGACACTATCCTGTTAGTCGAGATTAAAATACTCCACTGCTGTCGCCCATTGTAAAATGTGACGCAAGTTCACGCTTCCACTTTGAATTTGTAGAGTTATCTTTATTTTACTGCTATTACGGTGTCGAAACACCTGCCGTCACAAATCGCAATAAAACCTCTTGATCTCTTGATCCGTTTCCTGCTTCAGTGAGATTTAAGAGCTTCCGCATGCTGACCGTTAACACCAGAGCACACGATAATCACCTAAAGATTAGTGAGTCAATGAGGATATGGAAGAAAAGACAGAACAGACATTTTACAGCCATAACATTAGAACACAAAACATTAAGCCCATTAGTTTCGCCCCTGAGGCAGCTGTGGCACCTCCAGAAGGTCTCTGTTTGTGTGTTGTGCTGTCTGGTTCAGGGATATTGGCAGCGGTTCCTTTGGGTGATGAAGACCTAATGGAACAGGATTGTTTGTTCAGCACATTTCATAGTGTTCGATCAAATTGGGATCTCTGGAGGCCAGGGGAGGCAGCCTAGGGCTCTTTGCATGCTGGGTGTGCAGTGAGCTGTGGTGACGCCTTTCTATCGCAGCAAGCATTGACTTTTTTCATCGATTTGTGCTTCATTAGCTTTTCTGTGGGATCTGACCAGACAGGCTGGTCTTTTATGCATGTATTACAGCAGGTCAATCCCTGCTATCCGTTATCACCCAAATGAGGATGGGTTCCCTGTTGAGTCCGGTTCCTCTCAGGGTTTCTTCCTACTGCCACCTCAGGGAGTTTTTCTTTGCCACTGTCGCCGTCGTCCGTGCTTTGTCAATTGTTAAAATTTAATTGAATAGAATTTTAGTGAGACCTACAGGTGCCACCGTTTTACTGATAATCAGTGTTAATGTTATGGCTGATCGGTGTATGTAGTGAATATTAAATGTCAAATTAATAAGCAAAAAAATTTATAAATGTAGAATAAAAAGGGCAGGAGGCACATTAGACATCATAAACACTTGGCGTCGGAGTTGATTTCCACAGAAAAACACAAAAACTAATATTGTTAGCTCTTGGCATCGTATTTAATTCGTTATCAATTATGAATAGCGGTAACGGTTGCCTCTTTGCTCTTTAGGCTACTGCAGTACAAATGCACAGTAAATTAATAATTCAAAAAGTAAACAAAAAAAAAGAGCTACAAATAAAGAGTGATTCTCACTCACTCACTTATCACTTTATCCTGAATTCAGGATCACGGGGGGCCTGGAACTTATTCCCAGGAGACTTAGGAGGATGACATGGGGTGGTGTACACCCTGGACGGGGTGCTAATCCTTCGCAGGACACACATTCACACACTACAAGCAATCTGGGAATCCCATTTAACCAAATCTGCCTGATCTATTGATCATGAGTTCATAAATGTCTGAATATATAGCATAAAAAGAGCAGCAGGTGGGGAGTAAATCAATGAAAATAGCCTGCCTAGTTTAATCTATCTATCCATCTAGGAACCTCTGTATACCAGAGAGGGACTGTAGAGGCCAATGGTGACTATTGTATGTATTCCTATTTTTACAACCGTTGCAGCACCTCTGGTCAACATTCGTACACTACGGGCAATTTGGGAACACACAGGGAACAACTGTGGGAGGAAACCGGAGTACCCAGAGGAAACCCACAAAGCATGGGGGGGAAACATGTTTCACACAGACCCAGAAACGGGAATCGAACCCGGACCCTGGAGGTGCAACATGATTTGAAGCCAAAAATAAATAATTGAAAAAAAAAAAAAATTATAAAAAATATCACAACTCGTTCAGCCTGAAATAGGACTCTTTTATAGTTTCTATTTTAAATCTGTAGTTTTACTCCTGACCAAATTCCTATCCACAACAGCGGCTGAAGCAGCGACATGCTTCGAATTATAAAATGTCTTAAAGCGTATGATACCTGAGCTTTAAGAACAGCTATACAGAAGCAACCCAGTAATGAATCACAATGAGGAACGCGAATCCTCTCCGCCGTACCTTCACTGTCCCGAAGAGCTCCTCTTTTATGTGGCTGCCACCAAACTCCTTTTTCAGCGTGGCTCTAGTAGCAGCGTACAGCATCTTCTGGCGAACCTGACAACAGCATAACAATGGAAAAAAAATATCACAGGTGAAAATAACAGAAAAAGTAATAATAAGAAAATGTGTATTTAACAAATTAAATGGAGCATGGGCAGGGAATGTTTTGGCCTCGCAGCTCTTCCTGCTGGCTGTGAAAAACAACTGGGTTATTGAAAGCCGCAGGAGAGAATTAGAATTGCAAATGTTTCTATGCAAAGCAGGCTGAAATCACAACAATCTATTTTCTGTCTTTGATGCCACATCTATATAACCAATACTTCCACATTATCAGCTACATCAGAATGTTTTGTAGTACCGGTGGGTAAAAATAGACCATACTGTATACAGTATGAAAGAGTTTCAAGTGAACTGAAAGAGACTTCAGACCACAGCTGAGTTCATGTGTAATTACTGCAGTGCCAGAACTTTACAGTATGTGTGGTCTTTAATGGCTATTCTTGGGAGGAACCTTTTTTTTCCAGCTCAAACCACACAACCTACGACAAAAACCATGGAACCTGCTCCATCTGTGTAAGTATACACACACACACACACACACACACACACACACACACACACATACTGTATGTCTAATTATCCACATCCACAAGGCAGTTAGACTTTTTTTTTTTAAGATAACCTGTGATTACTAAGGTCTTATTCACTTAAATACAGTATTTAGTATTTAAAATGTATAGCTTTATAGATGTTATCATGATAGAAAAGTCCGAAATGTTATACTGGGTCACCTCGATGCCAACATACTGTACATCAATACATACAAAGACACTCTCTCTGATCACCTTTATCCTATTATGAAATCATGAGCTCACTAAAGGAAAGGCATTACTGAAACATTTGACCCTGATTGGATCTATATTTTTAATCTAATGAACTCTGATCACTGCTGATTACAGTGACTACAAACATTGAAGCTTGCTCCTGAGATATTCCACTCATGAGAAACTCCCTGGAAAATGGACAACCCTGAACCTAAATGTCTCTGCCACTTACTGATGATTCAATAAATGAATAAATAAATGATTATTCATCTTTAATGAGATTTCAACCTAGTTCAATACCTATAGGAGATCTTAGACTGAGGTGCTAGACTATTGTCTCCTCCACCACCATCAATACCAACATCAAAAACCACTTACAGTAAGGGTGTACTCACTGACTCACTCACTCACCATCTATACCGCTTTATCCTGTATACAGGGTCACAGGGGGCCTGGAGCCTATCCCAGGAGACTTCGAGGGTACACCCTGGCAGGGTGCCGATCCATCGCAGGGCATATACATATACACACACTAAGGCCAATTTGAGGAATCCAATTAGTATGTTATGCATGATTTTGGACCATGAGAGGAAACCGGAGTACCCAGAGGAAACCCACCAAGCATGGGGAGAACATGAAAACTACATGCACTAGATGCGAATCGAAACCCGATCCTGAAGGTGCACTAAGCTACCGTGCAGCCCACTTAAGGGAATAGCCCCCCCCCCCCCCTCACCCAAATGGTAATTATCCATCTAGTTCAGTTAGAGAAACTTGTAGAACTGTTCCCAATGTATATGAAAGCTCTTATGTTGAAACATTTGCTGGCCTAATACTTTAACCTTAAAAAGTAACACACTTTTTATCGTCTTTTCCATTTGAATATATTCCCATTTAACACAAGCCTTGGTTGTGGATTATACAAAAGAAAAAAAAATATTTAAAAGAAGCTATTTTGCCCCAGGTTCAGGTACTGAAACTTTTCAGATTAAAAGACTAGTGAATCCTCGAGGCCAAATTCAACCTGCCTTTATACCTTAGGGAACAAAAACAGAGTCTTATTGTGCCGCTAAGTTTTCCACAGACAAGGTTATCCATGTTTAACTAAAGACTTCCCTTCTTGTCTTTGCACTTATGTTTCCCACAGGACCGACATTAAGCCAGTGGCGGTTACTCACGGGGGAATGATCCGGGGACCACGCTAAGAAGATCCACTCATAGCCCTGATTATTGGTGCTGTCCAGCCTGTAGAGGACGTACGAAGGCATGTCATCTTCCAACAGGGGCAGGATGGAACTGTCCCATTCCAGCTCCCATTTTTGGCCGGCAAATCTGACTCCTCCCAACACGAGCTGTTCTGAAGAACACAGCGGAACTGTAGGCTCAGCACGAAGATCGTCAACTTTTAACGATTGTTATGATCACATACGAATACACAGAGCTTCATGTCAGTCTTGAACCTACCGTTCGCAATGACCAGCTTAATGAGTCGGTACTCGCCGTTGCGTGCCTTGGCGAAGACGTCCTTCACCTCCGTTGTGGCTGGAGACAGAGAGTAAAAACACCATCAACAAATCCATTCTTACTAATTAAGAAAGTTATACAAAGGGGTATCAAAAAGGTTTGTGAGACACCAACATAAGTCAGTGTGTCAAAAGACATCGCCCTGTGTACATCAGGAGCTGTGCATTGAGAATTTGTCCCCAGGGGACAGACCGTTAATAGCAACTTCTACCGCCAGGAATGGCATATAAAGTAAAATACTTTGTCAATCTATTCTTGAAACTATGCACATAATAGATGGAAGTAACGGAGACTTAATGTATAGGGAGGATATTTAATTTGTTTTCTAGTTTTTCATTGCATCCAAAAACTTATGCTGTTTAATAAAATGCTGGATGGAATAAGCAAAAAAAAATGCTGATCCCTTTAACTGGAGGACAGCAGTGTTTCCCGAAATAAACAATGCTAGGTATGTGGATTCCTTAAAAGGATGCCAGGGAGATGGAGGAGTCCAGACTGTCATCATCATCAAAAAAAAAAAAGAAAAAAAAAGACCTGAGCTGTGGAAGCATCAGCACTGGTGTCCTGATGATCTTTCATTTGCATGACTATATTTGAGCAATAAAGCTTAGATCACACTTGGCAGAGATTACTGTCTGTTCAGAATCTGGTCCTGGTTAGTGTTTAACACACACACACACACACACACACAAACACTCCAAGTCAATCTTTAACTGAGACGCTCGCGCAAGTAGATTAAACAGATAAGCAACAACACAAAATGTAGCGAATGAAGTCGTTTGAATTGAAGTTCTAACCGAAATCCTTTATTATGAGTGGAGATCAAAGAGTTTACCTTGGATGCCGGTTTGGTGAGACATCGCGCCGGTTCCTCAGGCTCTCGTAGTTAAACGCAGAAGAAACGCGGAAGTGAAGAACGACAGCAGCGGCAGCGACTCGAACCGGCCTGGTTTGTGACGTCACCGCGTAGGCCGGCCCGCTGTCACGTGACGTGGCAGAACGCCGTTGAAATCTCCCCGCAATTCAGACACACATACACTGTACAGATAAGCTAACTATGCACAACAGACTGCATGGTATGGCACTATTCCAAAAATAATATTAAATAATTTAACAGTGTCCTATATTAGGATTTTCAAGTGTACAGGGAAACCATTATGTGACAAAAAAAAATATTTTTTTGTCTTTCAATCTCTGTCTGTCAATGTCTTTCATACAGTACATACATACAGCCATGTCATTAACACCACGCAATGAACGCCAATAAATGAGTGACAGGATCATGGACACCCAAGACCCACCCATATCACCCATGTTGACCAGGTCCGAAAGTCAATGCTGTGCACAATGGAAAGGCACCAGAACACTCAGTGCACCACAGACTGCCACTGTGGTGGTCCAAGGCTGCCGATCCCCCACCCCAAATCTCAAACCGACCAAAATCTATATGATACACACACACACACACACACACACACACACACACACACACACACACACACTACGGGCAATTTGGGAATGTCAAATAATGTAAAATGAATAAACCCATGTGCATCATAGGGCCATAACTAAATAATAGGTATCTATAAATTATTGATTTATTTTTAAACTGGTACCTGAGTTGGTTTAAATGTTCCAACTTGGCCCTGTATATAAACTTTATAAAATTAAAGAGTTCCTTGAATGAAAAACCCCAAAAGTAAGATAAATGTATTTAATTATTGTTTCCAGAACAAGGTGTTCAGCGTGTTCAGCAAAGTGTGCCATGTGGTATGTTATGTGCTCCTCTCGACCCATGAAGATCAGGGTGTGGGACTGTGCACTCCACCCTGCTGTTGGCTAAAAAAATATATTGTTATGCTTTAGTGTTGGTTTTCATCTGCCTCGCCCATCTCTCTCTCTCTCTCTCTCTTTTATGAGTGTCTACTGCACTGAGGAGGAAGGGGTGGTAGGCGAGCAATGAATATTGTGGATTAGAGGTTTCTATATCCACACCCAGTCTGTGGAACTGGCTCAATACTCTGTGAGTGTCCCAGTGGACATAATGTTATAACTACTACACTACAGACTATTGAACTTGTGTATTTTATTCTAATGCAATTTTATCTACAGTACAATGTACAGCTTAGACCTGAGTTTCCATATTGCCTGTAAAATGGAGAGGTTGGGAGCTCAGTGTTTTCTGGTGCCATATAAGCTTGTTTGAGTAATTCAGAAACTGCTGATCTCCTTTAACACACAACAGAGTTTATAGAGGATTGTGCAGAAAACAAACTACAGTATAACCATTAAATGGAAGTTACATGGGTGGAAACCCCTTTTAACACAGTGCTGAGTAGAAAAGCATTCCAGAATGTACAGTTCACTGAGATTTACAGTAAGGCAAATGTATGACAACAGCAGAAAACTACACATAGTTTAGTGTAGTGACTTCTGTCAGTCAAGAAGAGAATCAGAGGCTAAAGTGGGAACAGACTCAATGAAACTGCATATGATGTAATAATAATAATAATAATAATAATAGTAATAGGCGGCACGGTGGTGTAGTGGTTAGCACCGTCGCCTTGCACCTCCAGGGTCTGGGTTCGATTCCCCGGCCAGGCTCGATTCCCGTCTCTGTGTGCATGGAGTTTGCAGGTTCTCCCCGTGCTTGGTGGGTTTCCTCCGGGTACTCCGGTTTCCTCCCACAGTCCAAAGATATGCAGGTTAGGCTAATTGGCGTTCCCAAATTGCCCGTAGTGAGTGAATGAGTGTGTGAATGTGCGTATGTGTGTGTGCCCTGCGATGGATTGGCACCCTGTCCAGGGTGTACCCCGCCTAGTGCCCGAAGTCTCCTGGGATAGGCTCCAGGTCCCCCGCGACCCTGAACACAGGATTAAGCGGTATAGAAAATGAATGAATGAATGAATAATAATAATAATAATAATAATAATAATAAACCTCAAGCAGTTCAGGATTATCGAGGGTTGCACCTCCAGATTATACATTTAATGTAATACATTTATTTTTTATTGATTTGTAAGTGAATAGTGAAAGTTTACAGAATATATTATGGGTGTAATGGTGTATATATATATACACTCCAGTGCCCTATATTAATCTACATACACACACACACACACACACACATACATACATACTTGAGTGATCCTCATTTCACCATATTAACTTTAATTAAATTATGTAGATTAAATTAAGGCAGCACACTGGCTTAGTGGTTCGATTCCCGTCTCTGGTCTGTGTTTACTGCATGTTCTTCCTGTGCTCGGTGGGTTTCCTCTGGGTACTCCAGTTTCCTCCCACAGTCCAAACACATGCAAAGTAGGCTGATTGGTATTCCCAAATTGCCCGTAGTGTGTGAATAAGTGAGTATGTGTGTGTGCCCTGCGATGGATCAGCACCTTGTCCAGGGTGTACTCTGTATTGTGCCCCAAGTCTCCTGGGATTGGCTCCAGGCCCTGCGATCCTGTGTACATGGTGAGTGAGTGAGTGAGTGAGTGGGTGAATATTTTGTACTTATACAACTAGTAAATTATTACATTTTACTTAATTCATCTCTGCCTATTCCTTCTCCTCCTTCGACAAAATATTTACCTGAGGTAACCACTAGATGTCGACATTTTCCAAGTAATTTATCTAGCACTTCCATAAACTGGTAGCAATCCATGGAAGATTAGATTCTGTAAAAAATGAAAAAGGGAAAAACTATTTACTCTGACCAATTGCTGATCATAAGTATGTAACTTTAAAATAGTAATTATTCCAACGAAAGACATACACACACACACAGACACACACACACACACACACATACACACAACACACACACACACACACACACACGCTAACAAATATTTAAAATGCACTAGAATAAATAATGGAACAAAATACTCTTTGAGACCAGAATCTCCTTATATAAGGGCATAATATTTTCTCTGAACTAAACGGTCTATCAATCCTTGTATGATCCTCATATGTCTATCATTAGATATAATTATTTTGCCAAACCTCCTCTTGTTTAAGGACAGTGATTAAGGTAATCATTATCAGGCACAAACAAAGAGAAAGTGTAGAAAAATCACATCAGTACAATGTACAGTACAACGAGTCCAAATCTCAGGAGCCAGAAGGTTAAAGGTTATTTGTATGGCACACATACAGTAGTACGTACTGTATAGCACAGACAATTATATATATTTCAGTCGATTATCTCAGACTTCAAGGTGTGCAAGCAATCCCAATGAGACATCATGTTCATATGTGCCTAAAAAGGCAAAATCGTTGATGCATAAAATGGTTGGCTTGGTATTGCATCTTTGGAAAAGCTGTGAGCATGCTTGTGTCCATCTGTCACCGCTTTTACATTGGCCTTGCTTTTAGAATAAGCTGCAGAGTTGCCAGATTGGATCAAGAGTTATCAGGCCATTGATGGTTTACAAACACAAGAGCACACACACACACACACACACACACACACACACACACACACACACACACACAGCAAGAACAAGCACATAAATATAATATTAGTATATTATATCCACAAGCCCAAGGCAATTTTTCTGTGCGTCTGTCCATGTATGCATTCTAATGAAGAATAAGATGGGAATCAGTCCTTTATTAAAGCAAACTGCACAATTTTCTTTTCTTGAGTGTAGAATCAGCCTCGATTGAGATACAACATCTATGAGCCATATCAGAAAAATAACCTTACAATTTTCTTTTTTTTGGACTTCACTGTGATTTGTGCTATAAACTATTTATTACACTGGTCAGCCATAGCATAAACACCACCATCAGGTGAATAAAATAACATTAATTAACAATTATATACCAGTTAATTGTTGATGGGTTCATGGGAAACCGGGGCCCGTCTACACACGAAGGAAGCAAAGGCCAGCTACACCCGGCCGATTTCAAAGAAAATACAATGCAGCAAAAAAGGATGAAAAAAGTCTAATGGTCTGTGCTGTACAGTATGTGTGTGCCATACAAATAACCTTTAACCTCCTGACTCCTGAGACTTGGACTCATTGTACATTGTACTTGTGATTTTTCCACAATTTCTTTTGGTTTTTGCCTAATAATTATTATCTTAATCACTGTCCTTAAACAAGAGGAGGTTTGGCAAATTCATTATATCTAATGATAGACATACAGTACGAGGATCATAAAAGGTTTAAGTCACAACACTAGGTGTCAATCTGTGATCTGTATTATAATAATAATAACAGTTACTATACAGTTGTAGGCATAAAAGACAGAATAATTGCCCTGTTTTTGAAGGGAACTGTAAAAACTAATAATAAATACAGTACATCATCTAATTTCTAATCTATTTTATACCACTCTGTGTAGTTTTACTTAGTAGAACCTTTGTGCTTGGTTCTACAAATGTTTTTTTTAAGAATGAGCTTTTAAAGCTCGTGTTAAGAGCAAATAAGATAAAATAATGGTCAATGGTCAAAACAATGGTCGGACTGCCTGGTGGCCTCCCAGGCATAAAGGTTGGAAGTCACGGTACAGGGGCTGCAACAACGTCCCTGTGTCCTGGGTATATTTCCAAGTGTTTCCAAAATAAACAGGGTAAAGTAAGATAGATTGAAACTATAGTATGCATGAATGATTTTTTACAGTTTCACCTTTAAAAAAGTTTCACCTTTAGAACAATGGTCCACTACAATGTGAATTTAATGCGATCACCAACATTTCAAGAGTGATAAAACTGGAAAAGCTGATATTATTTATATAAAGTAAAGAAATTCTTAAAGTGGACCTATTATGCAAAATCCAGCATTTTAGTCTTTATTAGAAATTTAGCTGAGAGGAGAAAAAAATCCCATGCTTTCTGTGCTTTTATTTAATTTTTTTTTATACACTTTTACATTTGGATGACCCTCATTGTCTCCCAGCTTGTTGCTCAACTCTGTTATTCTCTGGTAGGGTGTGAGCAGTAGTGAGTAGAAGGACATGCATTATCGTATTCCAGCAGACTGTTAGACTGTTAGTACTGGTTGTGATAATCTTGGGTAATAGCTGGTAGCTGTTGTACTGAATATGGCACAACCTTCGATTTACAGTACACTTGCTTGGCTATCCTTGCTATGAAGCTTCTTTCAATGCTTATTAGCTGTAACAGTGGTGATTAGAAACATGCTCATTTCAAGGAAGCAGAAAAATATGCAATTTCTTTTCAGGTATTACACATTTATTATAATTTTTCAAATATTTTGCATCCAAAGATTGAGACAGTCTTATACTTTTTTATGTACTCTTGAGGCATTTTTAATCTCATTTTCAGTCCAGTCCCTGTACCTGAACAGTTTCAGAGGAATATTGATCAGTGATTATTATACTGCTGATGCTGAATGCGGAGTGGTTGGAACAGATGAGAGGGGAAATGAGGGTGCTGCTGAAAGTGTTACATAAATATCTAAATATCTCTAGGCAATTTCAACCTGTCACAATAAAAGATTTGTTCCTGTTTCTTCAATATACATAATTGGATTTAATTTCATTTAATATGAAGAAATGAGGGATAACTAAAGACTTTTGCGAAGTACTTTACTGTATAAAAAGCAGAAAATAATTAATGTATCTAGGTGTACTGTTTGTTTTAGATGGCGCATTTACTATATACTATAGTATAAATACAGCATACCTTCCATGACACCTTCAAAATCAACTCAGGGTATTCTTCTTAAATTTTAATTTCTTCCCAGATCACAGAACAACATCAAGCTAACATTGCTGCGTGCAGAATTAGAACTAAACAAAGTAAAACTTCATACTGTTTTCATATATTTTACTGTTAAATCTAAAATGTAAGAACATATACATTACATCACTTATCTGAAATAGCTACAGCTTGTTGCTTTAAAAACACAAGCATGTTGCGACGTCGTCTGTTAAATACACAGATGTTTGAAATAAGATATTTCTTACCAGAACATTACAGACAATTACGATGTGATGCAGTGTGTAAAAAAATGAAGAAGGAAGTAATGCAGATGTATAATTAAAATAAACTTGTTCATCTTGCTGAATTAATGAACTTGATTTAAAGAGAAAATCACTGAGCATTAGTTAAAGCTGGAGTGTTTTCACTCAGATCGCAAATGTACCGTAAGCTAATCATCCTGTGCTGAATACTGTATATTCTGTAATTCAACTCCAACACATCACTTGCAAATCAATTAAAAACAACATTATAAATATATTAACATTTTAAAGTAGAGTATTTCTCAATAACGGGAAAGCAGGAATTTGTTTTGGTCAAATCATTGTGGTAAGTTTCAATCAAATCAATGTGGCAACATTATGAACATTAGGACTATATTGGAGGTTATATTGACGTGTCGGTCTGTGCAAACTGTACACAGTCAAGTTATTGCCACACCCCTGTACAATCCTGACCTCACTCCAAGCCATTTTCACATGTTTGGGCCAGTGTAGGTGTTCCTGGGAGGCCAGGGTTTAAGATACCAAGCAGGTGGTCCCATCATGGCACTGGTGTCCTGAGAAAACTTTCTACCTTGATGGTATCCAAGCACTAGTGAAAGACTTTTTATTTTAACCACAAACAATATTAAGGAAAGAAAAAAAATGTGGTAAAAGGAAATTGGGGGAAGGGCCTCAGGGTCCTGGCAAGAGGTGCGGGGGGTGTCTATGCCAGGACATGACATCTGTTATTACAGTACAGAGCACCACACATCCATTCACTCATAATGTACAGTAGGTATGTAATTTAGCATAGACAGTTCACCTACATACAGTAAATGTTTTTGGGACGTGGCAGGAAACCGGAGTGCCTGAAGGAAACTCATGCAGAGATGGGAAAAACATGCAAAACTCTAGGAGGAACCCTGGAGCTATGCGGCACAACTGTGGCAAGCCAAGCGGTAAGCAGACACCAAAATATACCGAAAGCATTTGTTTTATATTGAATTATACCGTTATCCTACTGTGAATTTTCATATGTTCATGCAACCCTGTTGATGAAGAGTAGAGGATTACTGTAGAGTTGCAAAAAAAACAACAAAAACATATAGATAATATATCTACTGTACTATTTTCAGGAGAACTCTCTCTCTCTGTCTCTCTCTCTCTCTCTGTCTCTCTGTCTCTATTTTCACTGCACGGACGATCCCTCACATATGCGTTCTCCCGAGCAGTACACCAGTAGGGTTGAACTCCCTGCAGCATTTGAGTTATCCCTGTATAAGCGATGCTGGAATGCTGGCACAATGCACCACAGCCTGTGTTATTATACTCATATATTTCAGCAGCATCCATGCCAGCAGTAGACGGTAGCGCACATGTTTAGTTCTGCTTGTTGAGGAATAAGCGATTTTTCTTGTCTCTCTCTCTTTTTCATTTTTCTTTTTCTAGGGTGGAGGGGGAGGGGAGTATGTGGATGCCTAATCACCTCATCTGTCATGCTGGTCACCATGGAGTCAGATTCATTCGTCACAAGAAATAGTCGGGCTGTCCTACGAGATCTAAAGTGATAAACTGCTATTCGTGACGTACTTGTGTGCTAATGGCAGGCATTGTTAGTATCATCCCAAGGGTTAGTACGCCACCACACCATAGTTCAATAAAAATTTTGTATTATATATTGTAGTATTTTGTGAACTTCAAATTTTGTATTTATTACATTTCACACATCAGCTTTTGAACAGGTGTGCTTAGTTAATGTGAGCACAGTCACATGTGTGCCCCATCATTAAAGGGTTCTTAAAAATATATTTATATTTAATCAAAATTAAACATTCAATAAAATTATAACATTTGATTTGAGAAAAAGTAAAAATAAATAAATAAATACTTGTAACAAATTGAAGCAATTTTTAAAAGTTGATCCAAAGTATATATTTTTTTCAGTGTACTTAAAATTTTAAGTGTTTCTAAAGTGAAAATCTAATTGTTACAAAGTCAATTTTTTTTTTTACTGGCCTAAGGCATTGTAATAACTTTTGTTTTTGATTTGGATGGATGGATTATTATTATTTTATTTTTTTTGCTTTGGGGCAACTTAAAAAATATATTTATATTTAATCGAAATTAAACCTTAAATAAAATTACAACATTTGATTTGAGAAAAAGTAATAAAAAATACTTGTAACAAATTGAAGCAATTTTTTAAAAGTTGATCCAAAGTATAATTTTTCTTTACACTTGTTCAACCAAGGGTCAAAAGTATCCGCACTCTGGCTATAGAATTTATTTCAATGAACTTACTATCAAATAAAATATGAAAACTTACAGTAAATACAAAACTTAAATCAAATACATAATTTTTCAACATAATCTCCTTCCTTTTCCATACCTTTTTTGTCCATCTGTCAACAAGCTCTTGAGTTTCATCATTAAAAGTGCTTTAGTCTGAGCTGTGAGCCACGAATGCACTGCTGTCTTCACTTCTTCATCAGAAATGAATCTTCATCCTCATGGGGCTGCTTACAAGCAAACGTGAAGGTGAAAGTCAGATGGAGCGAGATCAGGACTTTTTGCAGAGTGAAGACAGTGTGGGCAGAAATGTATAGACGCCCATTGTCATGCAAGATCACGACACACTTGGATAGCATCCCTCTGCGCTTAATCTGAAGTTAGGCTTCAGGTCTTAACAAAAGCATCTCACTGTAACGAGTACTGTTGATTGTTAAACCTTTTTGCTAATAATGTTCCAATACTGACCCTTGAGAATCCCAGAAAACTGTAAGCGTTGATGAATTTTCCAGCTGATTGTTGACTCTTGAACTTTTCTCAATCAGCGATCGAGGATGTTTCCGTTCCATACTCTGCCATTTACTCTCAGGCTCGTAATGATGAATCCATGTCTCGTCATCAGTAATGATTCTCTTTAAGAAACTTTCACCTGCCTTAGAGAATCAGTCCAAATTTAGTTTATTACAAGTGGGGCATCCATTTTTGCTTGCATCGCAGTTACAAAAATGAACATGTTCAACTGCACAGCAGTGACTGGGGAGACAGTAGACTCAAACGGAAAGCTCAAGAACGGCCAACAGAAGTTTTAATATAACCGGAGTGCAGATCATGCTTAGAATAAAAAGGGCACTTTTCCTTGGTCCTTGATGTTTTTTTTTTTTTTTTTTTAACTTTAAACATTCCTTTAGCACTACAGTCAGTTTCTCCTATGGCTGTGTTCAAACCTTTCCTTCTGGGATCTCTTCAAATGTAGAGCAGTTACATTATGTGCTTTCTAATTTTGCTTGCACAGAAATGTCACACCAAACCTCACTATGCACCCACTGAAATCCTTTTTTCCCTGTTATCTTGCATCTTTTCTCCCCAGTAACATGAAATTATGATGAATGTCGAAATGCATTGATGTTAAAAGTCACATGATTTCTGATTTGCCATTTCAGACAGAGCTCGGACAAGGTTTCAATAGCACAAAAGGAAATGGCATGAATTTTCCAAAAATATAAAATGTCACATTCCGTGTCATTTATTTATTTATATATTCATTTATTAATTTCCTTTGGATTCACACAGCCATACAAGCTACAAATCTATGTCACGACAAAAAAAAAGGGTTGGGTTGGGTTGGGTTGGGGGATATTTTATGCAATTCCTCGTAAACTTACACTGAGATTCTTAACCTTTTCAGTTATGCTTTGATACAATGTGCTGCCCGTACACAATATTGTTACGATCCGCTCCAAGATTATTGGATGATACAAGTGATCGCTCAAGCAGAGAGAATATTAAGTCACCCTGACCATATTTTTTACATACATACATATACATATACATGTACATATATATATATATATATATATATATATATATATATATATATATATATATATATATATATATATATATATATATATATAATTTTTTGTATTTATTTATTTATTTATTTTTTACAGAATTTGTGTTCTCCTTAAAAATGAGAAAAGCAGAACCCCAACTTGGCTTGTGAGGTGCTCAATTAAAGATCTTAGTGTCATCAATCACTGCTTTTACTCTTCTCAAGTGTGTCTGCTGCACCACCCCTTAACTGGCTTCCTGCAGCAAAGCCCTTGATATTATATTGCATATTTACCGAGTAAATTATGCTGCACTGTAGAACTCCCATTCCGTCTGTCCTCAAAGTGCTGCTTTCAGCATAAATCATGCTTTAATCCCCCACACACGTTTAATTACCATCAGGCCATTTGCACACAACCCATTCATCACTCACGCTCTCCAAACTCTGTGGGTTCAAGCAAGAGAACACAGTATGATGATATTTTTCAGTATGTATAGTATATGATGTACTGTATGATTAGAGATCTTTAAGGGATGACGTATACATTGACATGAGAGTGAAGAAGAAACGATTTTTACACATTTATGTCTGAAATTTAATGCTGTTCATAATCATAATCATCAATCTTGTCCTGTTCTTTTATGCACAATCCTTAACTAGGTTTAGATTTTAAGACAGATTTTTATTCTGCCTTTCTGAACTGCAAATCTAAAGGTGTCATTTCGTAATTATCAATGATTTAGTAATAAAATTACAGTACAATTATGTGACATAGGTTTATTGTAACCTGTTACAAGAGCAACCTTTCACTTAATAGATTTCCACGTTTGTTTCCATATAGAGTCTCTGCGCAATTTCACCTCTAACTAGGGCTGTCCTCTACGATTTCTCACACCATGCACTTACAATCAGGCCAATTTATTTCTGCTCCGAGTAGGGGGTACATTGTGCATTCTGGCCCAGACCTACACAGAGTCAGGAAATGTGGCCCTAATGAAGACCCCAGGGGGTCTGCCAGCTGAGTGATGCATGACATCATACTGTACGAACGGGTCTGTTCCATTTCGCGGAGGGAGTCTGGAGGAACCGCTGCGAAACAATTAGAAGGTTGGAAACGTAATACTACCCGAGTTAATGGAGATTTTACAAGCTGGCCTGCAGGCAAACGGGGATCTTTGCCGACGCTGATATTGAGCTTGTCCTCTATGCAAGATTGACGGGAGAAAAGCATGCTTAATAAATGAAAGCGACTGCTCCATGTGACAGCTTTATATTCTCTCTGTGGAGAGAGGAGGTCGTACATACTAAACAGGGTGGCTTAGTAAGAGCCTATCTACTGTATAATCTACTCTACAAACATCTGCAATGCTGAGGTAAGCTGCCATTTTGGACCAGTGTTTTATTTTTTATTTTTGGCTCCAAATGGAACATTTTGAAATGAATGGACCGTCATGATCATTTCAGCCCTGCCCTGAATTCTATAGCTCTTTTTAGTGAGCGCCTCACATTACTCCGGGGTGTATCGCTCGTCCAAGAGACAAGTGGTCATTTTTCAGCCTGCACTTGATAAATGGACTGCCACAGAATAAAAAACGGATTTAATCACAAACTGATTTTGCTGCTCATCAATGGACGGTCTCAATGAATTGCAGAATGCCCCTGTTGTGCTTACCGAATTACCATGTTAATTCAACCCTGCAGGAGCTCTGTGAAACAGCTGGTTTAAGATTAAGTGAATAATGTGCACCCAAGATCACTGGTGAATCTCCCGAATAAAGTAGTACTGTATATGTGCTTGGATAGTTATTAGAACGCAAATTCAAAAAGGTTTAACCTAGTAATACTATTGTATGGACAATTTAAATGAATTTGTCTGTTTTAAATCAAAGTATCTTTATTACTAACCCTGTAATTTTCTCTGGAGCTCGGTGTGCTAATGCGCAGAGTCTGCGGGTCTGAATACGGATTCGTGATACTTGTCTTCATTTCGATTAAACATGAAGACTTGCTTAACTGGGGCAACTACATAAAAGAAACGCACCTGTGAGAAAGCCTCCCTTCAGCCAGTGCAGGCTCATTAAGGTTTCAGCAGCATGAATAAAAGAAGACGCATTCACAATTAGGGCAGCCTGAAGGAACAGGTTACCAGTGACACTTTGATTCCTCTGTGCTTCACTCTAGGCTGATAAAAGTTTCCATAACTTTTTAATCATTTGAAATATAAACTTTTCATGCAGGAACATAAGAGCACATTTCAGAATATAGAAATCAGGGGTAGAAACTAATGTGGTCAATGTCTTGTCTGGACCTCTAGAGGCCTGAGACAGGCAGACAGACAGACAAACGCCAGTGCTGAGACAACTCTGTGTTGAAATTCTCACAGAAGCAATGAACAGATGATTTATTCTGAGAATGCCCAGTGATGCAAAAGACAACATAATGCATTAACCCTGTGGATCTAGAAGCCAGATTGGAGTCAGAAAGGACAGGAGCATCATACACCTGGAAAGCTGCTATCCCCAAACAAGGCAGGTGTGATGGCAAAGAGGCGAAAGTACAAACCCAAATGCAGTATTAGAAAGCTGAGAACAATGTGACAGCAGTTTGGAGGGGTGACAAGGCAGGTTCGGTTCTGCAGGTGTCTTGAGTTTACAGAACATTGTTACTTGAACAAATGCAGCTCATGTCATGCACACTCAATCTACGACCAGCACTAGGACCCGGAAGTAAAGCGGTCATGAATCAGGAAGTATAAAAGGAGTGAACAAACCATAGCATAACGCTCAGTCATTGAGTTCGGCCCATGTCGGTTCGTGTTGCTGTCTTCCAAACTGTGAGTACTCACCATTTTTGGGTTGTTGCTTTCTGCTATTGTGTGTGCATTTACAGGACGCGGGTTAAATTTGTGTTTTTCCCTTGCTCACCCTTTGTGAGAGTCCTTATACTAAATCGCGTGGATATCCTACCTACTCGCTTCTCTCCACATTTGGGTTCACCATCCACGCTACATTGGGCTAACCGCTAAAGCTACGTCTTCTGGTCCTCAAGGTTAGTACATCCGTGACAGCTCAGAGCATTTCAGCCATAACATATTTGCTGTTTTAAAAAAAAATGTATAAACATATAGGATTTTGGATTGTACCGTATATAGAGTGACATATCCTTTTTTCAGCACAACCTAGGCAATATGATATGAAGAACTGAATTTTAGTTCATTTTAACCAACTACCCAAACATGACCGATCACTCACTCACTCATCGTCTATAACGCTTTATCCTGTATAAAGGGTCACTGGGGTCCTGGAGGTTATCCCAGGAGACTTACAGTAGGGCACGAGGAGGGGTACACCCTGGACAGACTGCCAATCTATCACAGGGCACACATACGTACACTCACATGTGTGCGAATGAACATTCATTCACACACTACGGACAATTTGGGACGTCAATTAGGCTAATCTGCTAATAAAATGTATGGGAAGAGCATGCAAACTCCATGTACACAGAGACGGGAATCGAGCCTGGCTGGGAATCGAGCCCAGACCCTCAAGGCGCAAGTGCTAACCACTACACCACCGTCGCACCCATGACGGATCAAAAGAATAATAAAAATTGGTGACAGTCAAAGAAACAGTACAGATAAATGTTCATGTGTTTTTATGGTTGTTTTTGATTGTTTCTATGACCAAATAATAATAATAATAATAATAATATGCTACTTTTTAGAGTTCTACATTTTTGTGATGTGATTCCCATATTCAATGGGTAGTGGTCAAATTTACACCTTATAAACGTAATGATAACTTTTGTTCTACCTGACATATCTGAAAGCCCAAAGACACAGTTTGAATTTATCTATAGTCCCTGGTGAAAGTCTTGTCGCTTGCGTACAAGTTGACCTGAAGTGCCCCTCAAACATTACTACTAATCAAAGTTTTACTAATCAAATTTTTTTTTACAAGAAAAAACTAAACTGTTGAAAAGTATTCTAATATTCACAGCTTGGTAAAGCCCATTGACTCAATTTTTGCAAAGACACACACTACAGTTCAAAAGTTTTAGATCACTTTTAACTCCATGATGGTTCCTGATTTTTATTACTTCTACATTGTAAAGGAATGCTGAAGGCATCCAAAAAATGCATTAATCTCTTTAACAGTTGATATTGAGATGTGTCTGCTACTTCTGCTCTGTAAAGACTTCATAACGCCTCTAATCTGAGCTGCTGCTAATTGGTCATTTTTCTAAATGAACTTCTCGTCTGCAGCAGAGGTAGGTTTTGGTCTCGTCCTCCTGGGACGGCCTTCATGAGAGCCAGTTTCATTATGGCGCTTGACGGATTTTGCAAATGCACTTGACAATACTGTTCTTGCAAGAACTATTACAGAAAGGCTGACCTCTGTGTCTTAAAATAACAACTAACTGTTGTTTTTGTTGTTGTTACGTAATTACCTAATTCCATAGGTGTTATTTTATAGTTTTGAAATCCCCAGTATTGTTGTAGAATGTAGAAAATAAATCACTAAACAAAAAAAAAAGAAATTTGCAAGTGACCCCAAACTTTTGAACGGTAGTGTAAGTCTTATCACCTGTGACTAATAATGGATCAATTAAGTTTCAGGTGTGTATAAAAAAAGCCCAGTACATTAGACCTTCACATCAACTGCAACTAGACCTCTGACAAAATGCCTAAGATTCACCCTGAGACTAAAGTGTTGATTATCAAGAGGCTGAAGACCAGACCCACTGCTGACGTGGCAGACACCTTCAGTGTGTCTCAGCGTCAAGTACAGAGGATAAGAAAAAGATATGAAGAGACTGGAGACATTTTTGGAGACCCCGCAAGACAACACGACTTGTTTATTGGCTCGAAAATCCAAGGCCAGCCCATTTTCCACTAAAGCAGAGCTCCACACATCCTGGTCACCTGAAGTCCCCGTGTCAACCAGAACAGTTTGTAGAATTCTGTCTCGAAATGGCCTCCATGGTCGAATCAGTGCCCAGAAGCCAGCACTAAACAAAAGACAATTATAAAACCATGAGAGTCCAAGGCCCACAGACTGCCAAAAGGATGGACGGTGGAAAAGTGGAAGAAGGTGGATTTTTCACATGATGCTTATGTTGAATTACATCACAGTCAATGCAAATATTGCAGGAGACCTACTGGAGCCCACATGGATCCAAGATTCACCCAGAAAACAGTGAAGTTTGGTGGTGGAAAAATCAGGGTCTGGGGTTACATCCAGTATGGGGGTGTGCGAGAGATCTGCAGGGTGGAAGGCAACATCAAAATCTAGTCTAAAATATCAAGAAATCTTAGCTACCTTTTATATTCCCAACCATAAAAGGGGCAAAATTCTGCAGCAGGATGGCGCTCCATCGCATACTTCCATCTCTATATCAAAGTTCCTCAAGGCGAAGGAGATCAAGACGCTCCAGGATTGGCCAGCCCAGTCACCAGACATGAACATCATTGAGCATGTCTGGGGTAGGATGAAAGAGGAAGCATGGAAGACAAAACCAAAAAATATTGATGAACTCTGGGAGGAATGCAAGACTGCTTTTCCTAAAGACTTCATTAATAAATTGTATGAATCCTTGCCGAACCGCATGGATGCAGTCCTTCAAGCTCATGGAAGTCATACAAGATATTCAATTTAATTCGCTGATGATATGTAACACACTTTTGTATTTGAAGTAAATTATTTGTTTAAATAACTTTCTGTAGGCGACCAAACTTTTGTCTTGCCAAAATTTAATCTTTCTGTATTCATTAAATGATAAATCTTTTTTCATGGAAACAAATATATTTTAGTGCATTAAACATCATTTGGGAGGGTTTTAGTTTTCATATGAGCTATTTCTGAAACCAATTGACTAATTAAAAGTCAGGTTGATAGCAGGTGTTTCTACAAAATGGATAAGCGACAAGACTTTTGTCAGGGACTGTATGTTTGAAATGTCTTTTATCTTTCACATTAAAATCACATAACATTATCCCATTCATTATCAATGATATACCAGTAAACTGGTTCCCACCAAAGGTCCAGTTCAATCCCACAGAAAAGCCAATGCAGCACAAATCGCTGAAGAAGGTCAGTGCTGCCCATGTTTGAAAGACACTAACACCCACTTCACTACAGCTTGTCATACACAGAGCCCAGAAGGCAAGAGGCCCAAGACACCCGACCCAGCCTCCCAAATCCCTAGTTCCCAATGAGCACACATGGGCTGCACCATGCCAAACCACTGAGGCCACCAAGTCTAATCCACTGAGCCCTCACTCCACAACCCACAGCACCCAAAGGATCTGCTGCCAATGCCCCAGTGCCAGACAACACATCCCACCCCCAGACATCTTGTCAAATCATGGTCTGATGAGTCATAGTTGTTTTGGTGACAAAAACAGAACATACACAATATTGAACAGTCACCTAAGGTTTTAATGTTATGGCTGATCAGAGTATTTCACTGGGAAATGTATGACACCTCAACAGTTGAATCAATCATACAGAGTTTGATGGATCTAATATGTTAACTGTACTTTCCTCAATCTGACTTCATTCCTTCTTTTTATTTGATTTCTGTTTCTAGGCAGTCAGAACCAGGTGAGAGGAAAAAAATTAATATATAAAAGAAAAAATGGCAGAGAAACCAGAAAAGTATTTGTGTGTGCTCAAGTCAGCTGCTGAGGGAATGCCACATGGAAAAACTGACAGATTTTTCTATTCAATAACTTGTCCATTTTTTCACATTTGTCAAATCAAAGCTGAAATAGTGTGCACTCTGAAGAAGGGGAATGATCCATTTGCATTTATTTTGTGTTCCATTATAGAAGTCCGTGCTTTGAAACCTGCTCGTCTCATCACAGAGCAGCAGTGCAGGTCCAGGCCTGCCAAGTTTTGGTAGATTTGCATGAAACTGCTACCCAAGCATAAATGTCTGGTCCATTACACATAGACACACACACATACATCTCCAGCTCAGCATTAAGAGACACTGTCTGTCTCCTTAGCAGGACAAGCAGTGCAGGAAACTCCCATAATGGTTAGTTTTTGGCAGACGCATGCCTAATGCCATTAGTCTAAATATACAGTACTCAATAATTAAATGCACCCTGATTAAAAATTAAACAGTTACAGTGTGTTAACTGTATAATCCAATATCAGGTTTTTTGATTGTGATGACTGGATTATGGCGGCACGGTGGCTTAGTGGTTAGCGCTGTCGCCAGGGGTCAGAGTTGATTCCCGCGTCTGGGTCTGTGTGCATGAAGTTTGCATGTGCTTGGTGGGTTTCCTCTGGGTACTTCATTTTCCTCCCACAGTCTAAAGACAAGCAGATTAGGCTAACTGGTATTCCCAAATTGCTGTAGTGTGTGAATGTTGACCAGAGGTGCTGCCACGGTTGTAAATATAGGAATACATACAATGGTCATCATTGGCGTCCAATGATGACCATTGGGCTGTAGTGGTCACCATTGCCCTCTACAGCCCTTCACTGGTTAACAGAAGTCCCTAGATGGATAGATGGATAGAAAGATGGAAAGATTAAACCAGGCAGGCTATTTTTATTGATTTACTCCCCACCTGCTGCTCCTCCAATTTATATCCAGACATTTATGAACTCATGATCATTAAATATATGCTTGCTGAACATCCCTCTCCAAATGTATTCATTTTGCTGTTACATTAAGTTAAGCACTCTTTCAGGAATCTGGCTTTGAAGCTGGCTGTGATGATTTGTGTTCTTTCAGCTACAAAAGGATTAATGAGATCAGGTGCTAATGTTGGAATTTCAAGAAGGTTCCTTGTTCTTACTAAAAGAGGTCAGTGAGATCAGAGGTCAGGGCTCTGTGCAGATCACTAGAGTTGTTTCACTCCAAATGTAATGCACAGTGTCTTCCTTCTTTTCATTTTCTTCCTATTATTCGTATAATCATTGCTATTATTATTGTGTTGAAGTAACTCTGAAGAAATAATATATTAACAGTGTATTGCAGGTGAAAGTGTGTCAGACAGGGTCATGAATGTGAAGGTGGAAAGTGAAGGGGTTATAATAAATGTCATCAGTACATATGCCCTGCAAATGGTTTGTGAGATGGATGAGGAAAAATTATTTCTGTAGTGGGATGTAGGAAGGTGATTGTATTCAAGTGATTCTGGTCATGTGGAGGTGGCAAAGTTGGGGAAAGCATAGTTTAAGAAGACGGAGGAGCACCAGGTGATGGTACACTATGTCCTATTCTGGAAATTAAACCTGAAAGGAACTGTAAAGTCGTGGTAGGGGACGGTGTCTGAGGACATCTTTCCAACAGGTGAGAAAGTTGCGTTGTGGTACTGTATTGTACAGTATAAGGAAGTCAGAAGTGCCAGAGAAATGTGTGAGGGTGATGCAGGATTTATATGAGGACAATGTGACAGCAGTGAGATGTGACGTAGGAATGACAGACTGATTCAAGGTGGAGGTGGGACTGCATTAACGATTGTCTCTTAGCCCTCTTTTGTTTGCCATGTTTGATAGACATGTTGATGGATGATGTGATATGTAGTGAGAGTACGGAGCAGGTTGAGACGAGCCTGGAGAAGGGAAGGTGCGCACTGGAGAGATGGGTAAATAACAGTTAGTAGGAGCAAGTTGGAGTACATGCATGTGAAAGAGAGGGAGGGTGGTGGAATAGTGGAGTGTAAATGAGAATATAAGTGAGACAGTGCAGGTAGGATGGTTTGGGAGAGGTGACATTAAGATGGTTTGGGCATTTAGAAGGGAGATACAGTACATGAGGAGAGGAATGCAGAGGATGGAGCTTAAAGGTAGAAGAAGGACAAGGATGACGTTTATGGATACTGATGAAGGAAGATGCAGAAGACAGAATAAGGGTCATCAGTAATTCTTTTGGTTTGAATGAAACTTGAGCAGAAAACATCTCATAATGAAACTTGTACTTTGATACAGCAGACGGCCACTTCAAGCTCCACTTATGTCAGCAAAGAACAGACATTTGAAGACTAGAGAAATGCAGCCTGGTCTGATGAATCTTGGATTGTAGGAATGTGAAAACATTTGTCAGACTTTGGCACCAGCAGCATCAAACCCAGCACCCAGCCGGCCCTGGTGTGAACAGCCCAGGCTGGTGGAGGTAGTGTTGCTTTTAATTGCTTCTTCCAGGATGATAATGCACCATGACACAAAGCAGAGCTGCTCATTAAACTGGTTTCATAAGATCTTCATTGGTGTTTTTTAATGGCCTTCCCTTAAAGGGCGTTTTCACTTTAGGCACGATTGATTTGTAGCAGGCTAAGGAATTATTTCTCTCCTCCCTCAGGTATGCTTGCATTATCCATCTCAGCTCTTGGATACAGCAGGTGGCAGTATGCAGCTACTTACTTTGTGAGCCGTCATAAGAGAAGACGAGAACAAGGACGTTTAAATTCATGCTACGAGTAAGATAGAAGAAAATATGATATTGCGTCTAAACAGCGACCAACTTCCATTCCGATTGGCTTCCATATCTAACCTGAACCTTGCCTGAGACTCGAGCATGGTTCCCGAGCACGGAACTATTGTACTCTCACTAATCGAAATAAATGGATGTGGTATAACTGGAAAATCATGCCTTGTCAGTCAAAGATCTGCATATCTGTACAATGTGACTGTTTTAAAAGCCAAGGAAGATCTAGTAGTGATATTAGTTTACCTAATAAAGCTCTCCATGAATTGAAACTAATTTATTATTATTTTGTTTGCCTGAGATCTGAGAAGTAGGACACAATGGCATGTGGAATATTACAGAACCTGAAAGTGTCCCAAATAGCTTCTTCCCAAACACACTGAGGGAATGAGGTTAAACTCCTTTATGCTATAGAGGGAAGACGGCAGGAATCTTCTCCAAACCTTTTCTCTGTCCATCCTTCCAGTTAATTCAATCTGGCATTTCTGCATTCATACCCATGCCATAAAGAGGTTTAACTTGCATTTTATCGGTATGGAAGATAATGGAATTGCTTTTGACTGGTTAAGTATTTAAGCTTGTGAGAGAACATGGTGCATTTTGATAAGCACATTCGTTATGTAACAGTTCTGGCTTGGGTTAATGCAGTCTGCTGTCCCTGGTAGTGGGCTGGAAGTGGGTGCCGGTAATTTTCTCAGTCCTAAACACACACACACACACACACACACACACACACGAACACACATCACGCTATCACATTCACTGACAGAAACTGTTTCTCACTGATAAATGCCTTGCTAATCAAACTGCCTTGAGCATTTTCTTGCAACTTCCTCCCCTTTTTGCTCCTCGTTGATGACTTTTATCGACACCTTCATCTACAGCTACATACAGTACTGTATCAGAGGCTGCAGTGTCAATAGCAAGTTTAGTTTATCTAGAACAAGAAAGCATCATACAAACCCTACAAGCTGGTTCATGCCTCTCCATATAAAGGTTAGCTTTTGCATCATTTGGCAAACCATTTATCCAAGAGACACATCTCAGTAAGGAATATCAGTGTCTGCCAGAAAGGTGGGTTTCGATCTGCTGTGGTCTGAATCTGAACACTCTGAGGTCCTCTCTCCCACATGGAGCAGCTGATAAATCATTACAGCAAATGTCCCAAATCGTATCAGTCACATAGAAAAGTCAGCACATTCCAACCTTACACCGATCAGCCATAATGTTATGGTTGCCAAGAAGTGCAAAACAAAATAACAAAACCGAAAAACAAAATAACAAATAAGAAAACAACATAACAAATTTAAAAACAAAATAGCAAAACCGAAAACAAAATACCAAAACAAAAACAAAATTACAAATTAAAAAACAAAAAACTAAATGAGGAAACATCCCAAAACAAAATATCAAATCAGAAAACAGGAAAAGGTAGGTATAATTTGCAAATTAAAGTCTATCGCTGATTGGACGTGTTTTTCGATTTAATATTTTGTTTTCAATTTTGTTTTTGTTATTTTGTTTTAAGTTAGTTATTTTGCTCAAATTAATAATAAAAAAAAAAAAAGAAGGTAATGCTGGTACAGATAGAAAGGTTTTAGAACTTCAGTGTCAGAATATCACCGTTTTGGTGGCAATAGGGGGACCTACAGTAGTTAATATTATACGGATGGTCGTAATGTTATGGCTGACTGGTGTATATTCACAACAGGAAGGTTTGCTAATCCAATTTTTTTTCATTTGTAATTTTCTTCCCCAGAAAGCATCATCCTCTTTTGTATCACTGCTATGTGGTTTCTTTCATGAATACACCTTTGATGTTTAAAGGGGTCCTGCCTATGATTTCTACTTTTAACCTGTACGTCATGGTTTTCACCCCTTATGCTGAATCCAGCATGCTGCAGAAAGCATATGTATCCTCAGCTTCTCTTAATAAAACCATGAAACCAGTGCAGGCACCCATCTCCATTCATAAAACCTAAAACTGTGTGCCGGCTCAGGAGAGACAAACTCAGCTCATGAATACGCACATTTAAACAGAGACTCATGTTTAGTTTATAACAAACAAACTAACTAACAAAATATTTGAAATCATCAACAACAACAACAATAATAATAAAAAATAATACCAATTGAAAAATGTGTTATCGTCTGATGCAACCAATGTGGAACTTTTTGGTCATCATTTAAAAAGATACAGTAGTACTGTTTAGGCCCATGCAAAGAAATGCTATAGGGCCTTCAGAAACAATAAACAAACAAACAAACAAAAATATAAGGCAAAGAAAAGAGTAATTAATGAAAGAAAGTCAGGTTTTAAGGTCCTTTAGTCTCAGGTATGTTATACTTTGTGCAGTTTTATAAAGAAATTAGCTACAAATTACTGTAGCTATTAGTTTTACTGAGCATCCTGCAGTTCTTCTGAGGACTTTGATTGTTGCACCTGCAACTTTTTTGCATGCAAATACGATTTTTTTTTTTTTTTTGAAAAGTGGTCTCTTATACAATACACAGCTTTCATTTCTATACAAGTATTTTTCTGAAACATTACATTTTGTGCTGAAATAGTAATGTTTGGAAATACATTTTTTGCACTAACCCCATAATAAAGTCAAGGATTGATTTCATAATTAAAAAGAAATAATCCGCAAGAAAGTTTGGCACAAAACTAGATATCTCATTTGGAATACACATTACAGAATGCATACCCATGAAGCATGGTGGTGGAAGCTCCATGTTATAAGGCTGCCCTATCGAAAAGAGGGCATCACGAATAGGTTCTAAGACATATCAACTGTATTTTGGCACAAAATCTAAAAGCCTCTGTTAGACAAAGATGAAGAAAAATCCACGTTCTTTGGCTACATTACAATGCTTTCATTTCTTTTACAAACCCAGTTTTCTTGTTCTTGTTCCATTTTCAAGTGCTCTGTTTTTAGCCTGAGTTGACATTTAGTAACACAGATTTATAAACAATTGAAAAACAGGTACAGTATACAGCTTGCTCCTGAGATCGTGTTACTGCCTGTGTGGTGTCTTGCAATTCCAGTTTGTTCAGTTTCTTTCCACTATCCAAAAACATGGTAAATTGTTTGCTAAAGATGAATAAATAAATAAATAAATAAATAAATAAATAAATAAATAAAAGTATGAAAAATACTTTTTTTCATTCATCCAGATGTCTGTAGGAATGTCAGACCTGAGGAGACAAGGAGTCATCAAGTAAAAATGGGACTTGTGATAAAGGGGATGTAAGAATATTTAGCAAGTATACATGGTCATTCCCTGGATGCGACAAAATTCTTTAATATTCTAACATCAGGGATGTAGAGAAGGGTGGCTAGACATTAGTCATTTCTCATTAATAATAATAATAATAATAATAATACAATGAAACCTGGCCATTTCCTTACAATTTTCGCCAAAATCCACATTCAAAACCATTTCACTGAAGTGTCTATATTGTGTGTGTTAAATGCTAAATCCAAATCTCTCTTGCTTTAAACAAGAGTTGTCTAGATTAGTTAACACGACCTGCACATTATTTTATGAAGCGTAAAGCACAGTATACTGTATTCCATAGCATCGTCTCATTTGCAACAGGAGCACAGAAAGAGCTAATGCTAATACAGTAGCAGCAAATGCCACCAAAACCAGGAAGTACACTGTCTGAGGTAATCATGTTATGATAACAAATCAAACTTCTGCAAATTAATATCCTTCTTCATCCATTTTCACATCTGTTTCTTTTTTCAGCAGGCTGTGAAGTCCACCACATCATACTCCATGTGAAAATGATCAGCAGAACAGAAGCTGTCGGTTGGCAGATTACTCTTTTATCTGTGTGACAAAGCACTGGGTAATCCCGTGCGCTGGTAATCTTTTTGGCTGTAAATCTAATTATCGATAAAAACATACAGTAATAGCAGCCTCACAGTATGTCAGTTAACGGTACTTGTGACTGATGTCATGATAGTCATGTGACTGCAAAAGATCAATACCCATAGTGAAGCATTGTGGTGGGCGCATCATGCTACAGTATGAGGCTGTGTTAGACTGCTGATGTAAATGTTACTGACAATGTACAGTATGGAATGACTAGAAGAAGGCTGGGCAGAGGACAGTCAGTCCCAATGTGACAGGTGTGTTAGTTAAGCCTTTACTGTACAGTATATGTCACATACACATTACAGCCCAGTGAAATTCCTTCTTCGCATATCCCAACTGGGGTCAGAGCACAGGGTCAGCCATGATACACCGCCCCTGGAGTAGATAGGGCGGAGCTGGAGATCAAACTGCAGATCTTTCAATCAGTAACTCAGTGCCTTAGCCCTCTGAGCCATCACAGTGTGCATGTTCTCCCTGTGCTTGGTGGGTTTCATCCAGATACTCCAGGTTCTTCCCACAGTCTAAAGACATGCAGATTAGACCAATCAAAGCAAACGTGCGACACCTGGCCGATTATTTAAGCCCACAGAAACTAGTGCACCATGTGCGAACATTTTAGAGAGCACCAGGTTTGGGAACATTGGGAGAAAAGATAAAAGATAAAGATAGAACTGAAAAGAAAAGTGAAAAGATCAAGAAAAACCAAAATGAACTAAAACTAAAAAGATAAAAAGGAAAGAAAAGAGAAGACTGAAAAGTGAAAGGATTAAGAAAAAAGAAAGTTGAAAAGAGTGTATAAAATGTATAAAAGAAAGTAAAAAAAAATTCATTTCACAAGAAAAAAAGGGGAAGATTCATACAATATATATATATATATATATATATATATATATATATATATATATATATATATATATATATATATACTGTATATATGTGTGTGTGTGTGTGTGTGTGTGTGTGTGTGTTAGGAAGCACAAATTGGTAGAGTTCCTTACAGTAGAGAATAAGAAGCTGGCCTCCACACTGTAGTAAAAGTCATTCCTCCTTCTTTAGTTGGAAGAGTTACCATGCGGTGTAGAATTGCCATCACCTTAGTGCTGCGAAGTAATCCCTGCCAAAGTACACACAATCACCCCACATCCCAGCGTTCCCCTCTAACTCCTGCATTGGGGCTAAACAACATATTCGGTGGTGCCATAATGGAGCTCCCCATCGTATCACCCAAATTTTTAACGTGGAAAAACCTCTTTCCATGATTAAAAAAAGGAAGTGCAAAAAACATACACTCTTTATTTTGCTTGCTTTTCTTTTCTTTACTTTGTGCTTCTTGAATACGTTCAGGTGGCCTGGAGAACCTGTGACAGCTGTTTCTGAAGTTTGAGCTTCACGTTTTTCATAAAGATTTATACAGATGCATCCTCTCTGAGTTAAACTGCCTACAGTACAGCAACACATTATTTCTAGACACACACACACATGCTTGCCCACTAATATAAAACTACACCCCCTCCCACAGTCGCCCATCCGTAGGCTGATTACACTCCATCCTCCTTACTTTTATAGCTTAGCTGTTGACAGATCACTGTGTGGTGTACAGATACAGTACAGTACCTGCTTTTCCCCCTCCCCTCAATACTTTTTTTTTTTTTTTTACTATTTATTATCCCTTACCTCCAGCACCTTTCTAACTCTTATAATACAAAGACACAATGACATCAAGACTTTCCCTCTCAAGAATTGCTTTAGCACTCAGACACTGATGAGACTAGAAGTAAATAGCCAAGTACTGTTTCTGTGATTTTATTCAAGGCTGAGACACCCACTCAGATGCCTACAGAATACAAATTTCCTGCTGTTTCTACCTCTGGAAATATATTCGGGTCCTCCACCTGAATCCAAGCATATAATTGAATGAATCTAGAAATCATTTCTAATCTTCAGCATTAGCTATTATATTATACATATAAGTGTATAGGGTTATTACACTGCAGCATCTGAATCATAAAATCACTTCTAAGTACTCATTTTGACCTTTTGATCTCAGAGACCCTTCTCGATTTGCCTCAGTGCTTTTCCAATTATGTGTGAATGTACAGTGTGTGTCAGTCTAGGTGTGGCCTCTTTCGCTTTAATGTTACATTTCAGCTGATGGATAGGCTCTCTTGGTTGCTTGCAAATTGTACTATTCATAGTGTTATTGACTGCACAGTGATTCGTTCTTTGGCTCTCCTGAGTACGAGGATAATGCTTTGCTCTTTATACAAGTTCGTACATACTGTACAGGACATACTGTAGAGTCATCTATACAGTATGTCCTGTATCCCAGGAGCATATCCCACGAGTCTTAAAGTTAAAAAATTGGTTGTTTTATGTAACAATCTCAGCAGCAACCTCATTTCCCCTCTCGTCTGTTTCACCCACTCAGCCTGATCATCTGTCATAATCTGCACCTGTTTCTCACTGCTCTATGCCTTATGTTAGATGCTTTTTAACCCTGGAGAACCCATGGGGTCATATTTGACCCAGACTTTTATTTCATCGTCATATTCAACCCACACACCAAAGTAAAGATTTCTTTGCATTACAACCCAGTGTGCCCTATGTGAACCCATAACACTGAGATTTAGTGGTAACTGACTGAACTAACCTGATTTTTTTCACATCAAACATGGCTGCTACTGTGCTTTTTATTTGGTGATATAAAAGCTGATGCCAGTGTTTTTAGTTCCTGCCTTAGAATAAAATTTTATGTGCATAGTCATTGATGAAAAGTTAAAATCAATAAATATATTTTGAAATGAGAATCTGGTCTTTCCTTACTAAGAAAGAACTCCTGCCTTTATGTCATGAGTGAAAGTTACCAGTTGGTAAAACATACTGGATATCCCAAGGGGTCATATATGACCCATGTCATTACATGTACAGGAAATGTACATTACATGTACATGTAGTAGGAAAGGGTTAATTAAAAAAAAACACTTGTTTTAGGGTTCACTGGGTCTGTATCATCATTTCAGCCAAAGGAGATATATTTCCTATTAGGATAAGGTGGTCTGGGTTTTCCAGGGTTAAATAAATAAATAAATAAAAAGTCACTGTGTGGCTTAACCTACAAAAACATTCCTCTGATACTGCTGAGGTACAGGGACTGGACTGAAAATGAGAGCCAAAAAAAGTCCTCCAGGAAGCCTGGAGACCTACAGTATGCCTCTACAAGAAAGTCCGGCTTTTTGGAAACAAAATATAAAAAAATATGGGGTGGCTCAAGACTTTTGCACAGCACTGTACCTTAAAACCTTTCAACTAAAGAAAAATTCCACTGTTCAGCATCATCGTTCTCCACTGATATACTGCAAGGCAGAGAGGCCATGCTGTAAATAAAGTACGATCTCCGATCCCACAGCGACGCTTTTCAGCACTATAGTGCACCTCAACGATGAGAGGTCTTTAGGGTCATAGAGAAGATAGGAAGAGGAAAAAAGATTGCAGATAAAGAAATGGAAAGAGGCTGGTTGCAGATAGAGCAGGGTTAGCGATAATGATGGGCTCGGGTTCTGCGAGACCTGAAAGCACTCTGACAGTTTTAAAGTTCCATTTAAAAGTGCCCTTGCCTCATACAGTGGCAGAGAGTGGAGCCATCTGTCGATATGCCTTCCGCTGCAATCTTCCAGCAGAAAGAAAGGTCTGACAGCTCGGTGTTAAAGCTGCATTAGCATTCAGTGTGCGCAGAGAGGGAGAGAAGTGTGCACTTTGTATGTTGGGGCAAGTCATGGCATTGAAACCTGCTGACAAGACATGGTGGTATTTTTCCTTTTGCACATTAGACAAGCGTGTGATGTGTCGCAACTGATAGACAGAATTAATTGGCTCATGAGTGATTTTTTTTTAAAAGAACAACAGCTGAATTATCTCAGTAATATAACTCCAGTTTGTGGCATAATATAAAAACAATTAGTTTTTCTTGACATGAAAACCTTAATTAGCAAATTGTATTGCATCACATCACATCTCCAATCTCCTTGTCAGTGATTCCTGCCTTCATGGCTAATTTGTGTCAAGATGCATCGATCGGTACCCTTAAGCCGTTTCCACACACGCACGCTTTTCTAGAAAATTTACTGAAATTTAAGGGGTCAGCTTGACATCTGAAGGTGTTCAACCATGGAAAATCGATGTGGAAATCGTACTACGTAGGTCAACCCTGGGAACTTTTACAGACCACATTCAATGCAGAATTGTTCTAAACTGCATGGAATGATACACACTCGTATGATTACGGTGTGTATATATAGTGAGCCAATTGCCATTGCCAGATTGGGTGAATTTACCTGTTGGGATAATTATTTTTTTTTTTATCATCTAGGGAGGGAAAATGTGTCTAGTGTTGGTAATAAAAAATAAAAAATTTAAGCTCTATAATGTTAAAATTAAAGCTCATCTAAATGGTCATTAAGAGCATTGCTTGACAATAAAGAACAACGCTTGCTGTGTACACAGTGTTAAAGATTTTGCCAAAGATATCTCAAGCAAAGCTGAAAAATATAAACAATCCATCCAAGAAATTTTGCTAGCAATTTTTGTTCCATTTTGACTAGAAATAAGCTTACTAATCTTATATTTGGTTTGTTGTAATCTTATTTTAGAAATGATTGATAGGTTTGGATATATTCTAGACAGATATCAGGCTTTTCAGTAAGACTGCATGAGCCAAGGATAAACCACTCTCGCACTAGACCAACATATACTGTGTATATATATATATATATATATATATATATATATATATATATATATACTGTATATATATATATATATATATATATATATATATATATATATATATATATATATATATATATATATATACACACACTACCGTTCAAAAGTTTGGGGTCACTTTCTAACTCCATGATGGTTCCTGATTTTTATTTCTTTCTATATTGTAAAGGAATGCTGAAAGCGTCCAAAAATGCATGAATCTCCTTTGAACAGTTGATATTGAGATGTTTCTGCTACTTCTGCTCTGTAAACACTTCATAACGCCTCTAATCTGAGGTGCTCTTAATTGGTGATTTTTCAGGCTGATAACTCTAAATGAACTTCTCGTCTGCAGCAGAGGTAGGTTTTGGTCTCGCCCTCCTGGGACGGCCTTCATGAGAGCCAGTTTCATTATGGTGCTTGACGGATTTTGCAAATGCACTTGACAATACTGTTCTTACAAGAACTATTACAGAAAGGCTGACCTCTGTCTTAATAACAACTAACTGTTGTTTTTGTTGTTGTTACGTAATTACCTAATTCCATATGTGTTATTTTATAGTTCTGAAATCCCCAGTATTGTTGTAGAATGTAGAAAATAAATCACTAAACAAAAACGAAGAAATTTGCAAGTGACCCCAAACTTTTGAAGGGTAGTGTATATATAATCTTAACACCAAACGCACATGGCCAAACACAAAGCATATAATATGACATCACTCAGGGGCAGGTGTCGGGTGCAGAGAGGAAATTTGTGACAAAATGATTATATTATGTATCAAACAAAATATGCATAATATATACACAGCAGGTTTACGGTTATGTCTGTTGTCTGTACTCTTACCCATTATCACAATTATTTCTGCTCCAACTGATTTTGAAGACTAATCGCATCATGACAAACTTTTATTTTATGATCAAATATCAGTGAAACGCAACTTTCAAATCGGAATATTTTTATGTATTATTATTAGTAGTAGTATTATTATTAGTATTATTATCAGTAAAGATCAATCAGTCAAATACGCTTATACTTCCAACAGTGTTAATTCCTTTTTAGACTAACAATCTAAGCTTATGATAGTTGTATGATCAAACTACTATACATAGTATCTAGATTATTTACAGGTTCTTTTCAGATTTCACCTTAAAAATTCTCTGAGCCTTGAAAGCATTAGACTTTCTCAGCATTTCATGAATACGTTAAGCTGTTAGAGAACCAACACTTGATTCTAACACTATTATCTACATTCAGCCTCATAAGACATTTTTTTTTTCAGTCGTATAATATATATACAGACATACTCCTGGCAAATTTTGACTTAGAGTTACGTTTATTCAACCAGCAAGTTTTTTTCTTGATTAGAAATGACACAGGCGTCTCCCAGAGGATAATAAGACACTGTACAAAAGGCATCATTGTCGATAAAATCATTACTCATCTTTTATTTACATTTGAACAAAAATTGGCATGTCCAAAATTATTTATACCCCTCTCAATAATCAATATAAAAGCCTTTACTGGCTATTACAGCAATCAAACGCTTCCTACTGTATAATTGCTGACCAGCTTTTCGCATGTCTCCACTGGTTCTTTTGCCCATTCACCTTTAGCGATGAGCTCCAACTCTTTCAGGTTGGAGGGTGTCATTGCCATCACCCTGATCTTTAGCTCCCAAGGCCAAGTTTCTCTGCACACTGCCTGATGTTGTTGTTGAGAATGTTAATGTATTGTACCTTTTTCATAGTGCCGTTTACTGTGATTAGGTTTCCTGGTTCACTGGCTGAAAAACATCCCAAAAACATAAGGGTCCCACCACCATGTTTGACAGTGGTATGAATAATTTTGGACATGCCACTTTTTGTTCAAATATAAATAAACGATGAGCAGGAATTTTTTACCTATTGTACAGTGTATTATTTTCTTCTGGGAGATGCCTGTGCCATTTCAGATCAAGAAAAAACTTGCTGGTTGAATAAAAGTAACTCTAATTGACTCCACAAGCTCTTTGAAAGTATAGGATTGTTTAAGGGCTGCACGTTGCAATAGATCATACATGTTTGTCCAGCTGAGATCTGGGGGAAGCCAAATTAACGTAGCCTGCTGAGTCCCATACACAGCTATCTTTGATGCACTGCGTGTACTGATACCATTCTATTAACGTTTTTCACCATGCTTGTGCTGCATTGGGATCAGACCACACATTCAGGGATTAAAGTGAAAAAAAATCTTCTGACTGAACTTTTTTCAGGCCGAGCCATATTCCTTTAACAAACACTTTATTTAAATAGTCGAGACCAATAGCGTTAGGGGAGATTAAACCGCTTTAATATCGCCAGTTTGCATATTTTAAAAGCTATTAAAGAGTATCAGCGAGAATGAAAGGAAAGTTGTACAGGACAGTGGTGAGACCAGCGATGCTCTACGGCTTAGAGACAGTGGCACTGAAGAAAAGACAGGAGGCAGAGCTGGTAGCAGAGCTGAAGATGTTGAGGTTCTCTTTGGGAGTGACAAGGATGGATAGGATCAAGAATCAGTTCATCAGAGGGACAACCCATGTGAGATGTTTTGGAGATAAAGTCAGAGAGGCCAGATTGAGGTGGTTTGGACATGTTCAGAGGAGAGATGGTGAATATATCGGTAGAAGGATGCTGAGGTTGGAACTGCCAGGCAGGAGGTCTAGAGGAAGACCAAAGAGGAGATTTATGGATGCAGTGAGAGAGGACATGAAGTTAGTTGGTGTGAGAGAAGAGGATGCAGAGGATAGGGTTAGATGGAGGCAGATGATTCGCTGTGGCGACCCCTGAAAGGGAACAGCCGAAAGACGAAGAAGAAGATACCTTCACAAATAATCAACCATCTACCACATATCTTTTCAGTGCATGTTTGTATTTATCTTATAACACCAAACAATGTTTTGTGAAACTCTTAATAATTAACAGAAAAAAGTAATAGCACCACCATTAAATTCCAAAAGTGCTTTTTCAGTGCATGTTTTATGTATCTTCGTTTTCAGCTTAGATGACCAATCGGATTTCCAGTAAGCAGCAATGCCATGTGTGCAAGTAGTAGGCATGTGCATAGGCTAGGTTTAAACTGCAGGTCTCGATGTTTAATTCCGATTTGTTGCCTATATCTGATTTTTCTGACCGTCTGTTTACACATTCTTTTAACTATGACTCATATCCGATTCACGTGTTTACACTCGCCATACCATCTGAAACATCGCGCATACTTAAAGGGAGTTTCTTGCGCTACACACTGGCCGAGATAGATGAAGGTGAAATATGCTTAACGCTAGCTCTGCTATATATGCAAAGTTCGCGCACTATGGTTTTAAAACGGAGGAGGAGAAAAAAAACGGCATAATTGCAGCCTGCACATATGCTTTATTCATCAAATACTGATTTAATGTTATTTAGCCCAAATAAGCATTAACACAAGGCGGGGTGTGTGTGTGTGGGGGGGGGGGGTGTTTTCCTCTTCCACGTCACCTGCGATGTTGTAATTCCACACGCGCTTCCACCGGAGAATAACATTACGTCATTAAACCGCGAAGAAGTCGCAGTTTTAATGACGTACAGAACACAATGACTCAGGGAATCCGATCTGTCTGTTTACACGACAATCACATTAGCACATATCTGATTTATATCCACATATGAAGGAGGCCTGAAACCGATCTCGAAATATCGGAATGCATGCGTTTTTTTCCTGTTTACACGGACACTGTTATGTGTCACATACGAGCAAAAAATCGGAATTGGGTCACATTTACCTGGCAGTGTAAACGTATAGACAATCTTGAAAGTGCAGTCTTGTCTTAGACAACTGATTGCATTAAATTAACTAGTGGTTGTGAGACTGTGAGCGACATGCGGTGATGGTCATGCTCCGCTATGAAAGAACATAGGCGCACTTTTACATCGCGCACACGGTCGGCCACAGATGTGTGAATCTCCGTTGTGGTTCTTGTCGCAGCAGACAGGGAGCATGTGTACTGTTAGAGCACGAACCGCAGCATTGTGACGAGCTGCTGACTGATGGCGAACTCGCACTTTGTTTTGCCATTATTGCCATATTGAAGTTTCCTGTGGCATACTGTGCAGAGACACCTACCTGGATGTTTGATTTTTTTTTTTTTTTAGTCCACGAACTAAAAGGCTTGCCATTCTCCCCAATTTCGCTAAGCCAAGCCCATCTCCATTTATTTATTTATTTTACACTTTTATCAATATCCGAAACATCGGAGCCTTCCTGCATTAAGTGTGTCCATGCTAACTTAAATATAGTTATACCTCAGCCTGACATGTAGTTCTTCAAAACTAAACCAAAACCCGGAGTGGATCCATACCGGAGTGATAACAAAACGCTTAGAGTGGAGAGAGGAACGTGCAGTCGCTCCACTCCAGGCTTTGATCACATCCTCCTCAGCAGGCGGAATACACTGTCTTTCCTTAATTTAACACCCATGTAAGCCTATATATACACAGCATTAACATTATGAAAAGTGAATTTTAAACATTAAGGACAGGCGGAACAGTGTGACTGACGGAAATCCGTCGTAACGACGGAGAACTTTAATCCCTGCACATTTGAATCATACAGGCACAAATGAGCCTTAGGTGCACACGATCTTGTCAGGTTTATAACTCATAATCAGTGGTAATGTGATGGCTGTGATGTGTTTATTTTGTCAAGCACTATACCATATCAAACATATTATACTGAATGTCTCTTGGCTAACAAAAATAAAACCCTATCTAATTAACAACTGATATTCTCCTAACAAAAAGGGTGGTGTTTGATCCTTGACTGTATTGAATGTATCTCTAGGACGTACTCTTAAGCATCCATGTGAAACTTTATATAATACTCTGAAAGAAACAAGCTATGCAAGCTATGCATCAATAGTTTATGAATAAAAAAAAGTATCCCACAAATATGCCATCTATGATAGGAACCCATTGATTAAATGCCAGATTGAAGATTAAAAAATTAAGAACATTACATTATGCAAATTGCATTATGCTAATCAGTGGCTAGTACATTCCTTGATGCTGTCAGACTCAATTATCATGCTTGGTGAGATTCTCAGTGACTTTCCATAACCGTTAACGTCCCATGAATACAGCCTTTCAAAAAAAAAAAAGACGTTCTAATTTGAACCAAAGAATCTATGCATAATGGGTGTCTCTGAAAACTAAATCACACTTTTTCTAAAAATGCTGCAATTCACATTGTGGTTAAATAAGTTTTTTTTTTTTCTTTTCATTGGCAGAGAAAGGTTTAGGAATAGAGATGATTGTGGTGCACATCTTTGTGTAACTGCTCTTCCTCCTGCTTTCAGATCGTCCTGCGTGACTGTTTTAATATTAATCCAGCATGAAACCATGAAACATGAAAATAATTTAATATTGGTTTCATCAGCAAATTACTGAATCACTTGTTGTATCAGGAATGTGACAGTATCTGATAAACGTAAGATTATTCAACATGTAATAAATACATTAATATATACAGCGATGTGCAAAAATCTTGAGCCAGCCACACTGAAAAAAATATAGCACTGGCTCAACTTAAAAAAATTTAAGTAATCTGTCACATCTAATATTTTAGCATTGACGTAATGTAAATAAACCATTTACTCCAATTTAAAATTTTTAAGTTCATGTAAACTAATTTCTGAAGGTGAAACAAACCAAATATTTAAAAGTTGTTCTAAATCTAAATAAATAAATTGGCTATATTACTTAATGTAAATATTCTACTAAATCTAACCTGAAATTATAAACTTGATATAAACCACTTTTGAATGTTTGAGCAAATTACCTTTTTTAAGTTGCATCAAATAAAGATTTAATAATTTAAATATAAAAGCCTAAAAAACTTAATTACATATTGATTTACACTCAAAACACATTTCTTTATATAAACATTATTTATTCTGGAATCAACATTTTCTCATCCAAAATGTTAACATTTAATTTTAACACAACAAGATTTTTTTTAAAATGTATAAACACCAACAATCATTCAACACTGCTAACTGTATTTGAAATTGCGAGGGAAAAAAAAAAAAAGATATGTCTGCATTTATGCACAAATTACATTTTGCAATGGGTACATTTTGTTCTTGTCAAACTTGCTGAAGAAGAACCAATCTAAATACTCTGCGACTAAAATAAATTACTCCATAAAGTTACAAAAAGTAACACTCAACTTTGCAACATACATTTATTAAAAGGACTGAAAAGAAAACTAGAAAATGTTCCTAAAACAAAATCAGCAAAGGTCTCCTTTTTCAAAATGGTCAAAGTAAAATGAGTAATCAAAAATAATAAAGGTAGAGCACTATTTCAACAAGAATGATCAGTTCCATAACTTTCAACCGTGGGTGGGGAGGGTCCTGCCCATTTCTTGGTCTGAAAAACAACATTTCAGTACTAATACCATCGCTCTCCAGTTTTTCAGCACAGTGATGCTGCTAGTCTCCAAACATGAGGCAAAACAACATGCAACATTCACGTGCGACTGATGGAAACTCAATAAGTCACAATCCCGATTTCCTGTGGAGGCTGAAGACAGTCCTCTTCCTACCCGAGGACAAACAGGGCCATCGTGCACCTCACAAGTTCTGCCTGAGCTTCATCTTTCTGAACAACCTAATAAAAGAAAGGACATTTGTTAGACAAGTTGCTCTATTTGGCAAAACAGTGTCTGATGTATGCATGTAAAATCACTTAATGCTCCCTATGAGTGAAAAAAACACCTAGGATTATGGTGCATCAAGTTAAATGTAATTAGCTCAATGAATAGGCCAAAACAACTGACATACATATACACACACATTATGTATTAATGATAAAGTTTATCATTTTAAGTA
Source organism: Channallabes apus (assembly GCA_030522415.1). Classification (NCBI taxonomy): domain Eukaryota; kingdom Metazoa; phylum Chordata; class Actinopteri; order Siluriformes; family Clariidae; genus Channallabes; species Channallabes apus. The sequence goes on from CM060114.1 coordinate 26,683,953, forward strand.
TTAATATAAACTTGAGTAACATCCACTTCTTAATTCATAGGGTTTAGTATGATGTTGGTCTTTTGCAGCCATAACAGCTTCTCCTCTTCTTTGAATTCTTTTCACAAGGTTTAGGAGAATGTATGTAACTAATGTTAATACATACTATGATAAAAAAAGACCATACTTGTCCATATGAAGGGGCAGAGGTAGTTGTATGGTTTTTGGATGTTGGTATACTGATTGGATGCTCACAGGTTCAAACCCCAGCACCACCAAGCTGCCACCTGGACCTTTAAACAAGGCTAAGTTATCAATTCAGTAACATTTTTCAGTCCTAAGGTTGAAATGCTTCATGAACAAACGCTTACCAGCGCTTAATCAGTTGGTCCACATCTTCCACTCATATACACCACCATAAGACATTTCAGGAGATCCTCTCTTCATACATTCACCTCCAGGCTCTGGGAATGTAAAAACAAACATAGTATTGTTGGTTATGTTAGGCTTGTAAAATGAACATGGCAGACATTGAAACCTGTATTCAGACAGCAGACACTAACCTGTGAACAAGTTAAACTAAAGAGTTTTATTCTGCTAGTTATGTTTTAATTTAGTGCATCACAGCCAACTTGATGTGGATGCCTTGCTCAAGTCCTGTGGCATCCATTCACAAGATTACATTTGACACCAAGCTAATTTCTGCTTTTTTGAGCGAGTACATACCAGATCAAGAACTTGAAGATGAAGATTATATCTCTGGTCTTCTCTCTGACGGTTCCTCCCTTGTTTCTGATGATCTCAATTAGTTTGTAGTGTTGATTGTCCAAGGAAACCAGTAATCTTGCTTGAAGTGGAGCAGATATAATTCTCAGAAACTCATTACTGATCTTAAAAAAATAATTTAAAAAAATACTTAAACAAAAATTGGACTGGCTCAAGTTCTTATGTTAGCAAATCTTAATTACAGTATGTATAAAGTATAGAAAGCAGTATGGGTAAAATAATGCCCTTTCAGAAAAGCTAACAGACCTGTAAACACAAAAGTGCATAAAGATTATGTTTACTTTTAAAGTTATTTCATGACCAACTTACTGTAGAAACTCCGGTGTTTTTGAAAATCACCACGTTAGTTAGCTAATGCTAATGTAGGTAATATAGGTGGTTTTAGCTACAGGAGCAAACACAAAACTCAATCTACAAAGTAGTTGTTCCTGACATAAATCATGAATTTGCTCATAGAAGAGAAACATTTAACAACGAAATGACATGAGTTTGCTTTCTTACCTGGTTTAAAGGAGTTTTCTTTGAAAAACCCGGGCCGCAGCAGAACGTGATTCAGTCCGTGATAATGCTGCGTCATGAGGTCATG